>CM058166.1:18909988-20109988 GCA_030254885.1 Vitis rotundifolia
GTTGGATTTTGTGCTGATAGATTTAAACGAGCTCTAATTTATGAGTATTTACCAAATGAGTCATTAGAGAAGTTCATATTTTCAAGAGCCGTTAAGAACTATTCACTTAGTTGGAAGAAACTTCAAGAAATTGCTATAGGTATAGCGACAGGAATTGAGTATCTTCATCAAGGTTGTGATCAAAGAATCCTTCATTTTGATATCAAACCTCATAATATTTTACTTGATCACAACTTTAATCCAAAGATTTCTGACTTTGGTTTAGCCAAATTGTGCTCCAAGGAACAAAGTGCAGTCTCTATGACAGTTGTAAGGGGAACAATGGGCTATATCGCTCCAGAAGTGTTATCTAGGAATTTTGGGAATGTGTCTTATAAGTCAGATGTTTATAGTTTTGGAATGTTGTTACTCGAAATGGTTGGAGGAAGGAAGAACATTGATGTTAGTGTGGAGAGTACTAGCCAAGTTTACTTCCCAGAATGGATTTATAATCATTTGGATATAGGGCAAGAATTGCATAGTCGAATTGAAGAAGAAGGAGATGTTGCGATTGCAAAGAAATTAGCAATTGTGGGACTTTCATGTATTCAATGGTGTCCAGTGGATCGTCCTTCCATGAAAATTGTGGTTCAGATGTTGGAAGGAGAAGGAGACAAGTTAACCATGCCTCCAAACCCTTTTGCATCAACAGTTCCAACAAAGACAAACTTGAGCAAGCCAAGAACAGTTTTTCAACAAGAGTTGGCAATAATTTCAGAACTAGAGTAAAAATAATTGTCTACATGTTCAAATTATTATGAATGTATAATTTAATAAAAATTCATATTGTAGTTGTTCATCATGATAGCATTTCTATTTATATTTATGTTAATTAAACAAATGATTGTACAAAATGGTTATACCAGTGGCTCAATCGATGTTAGATTCCAGAAGTTTTTGTTCCCATGTAATGTATTTCTCATATATGATATTTTAATGAATATGTCCAAGAATGTTCTCACGACCCAATTTATAGTTCAGTTACACACGACTCTATAAATGTCCATCACATTTATAATAGAGAGTATTGCATGAAATAGCAATAGAATCAAATCTATGAAACTTGAAAATAAGAGTCTCATCCATTATACCTATATAAAGTTTCTTTTGTTTCTTTTTTTTCTTCTTTTTTTCTTTGACATTTTTTTTATTGGAATGAGGAGTAAGACTAATTAGTTATGTAATGACTAAATTAAGTTGATTCTTGAGTTAGACCATATTGCCCAATAACTTGATAAAGCATATAGTCTTTTACTTTTCACTAAGAAATAAGAGTTTCCAAACAAATATTTTGTCTTTAATCTATGACTACAATTTTAGAAATTTAAGCTTAATTCTTTGTCATCATTTTCCTACATATTGCATTAAAACTTGAATTTCCTACCTAAAATAACTACTCTTGAATTTGAATTCCCTTATTTACCTTTTTAGCCAAGAAAACAAACTTCCTTTTACAAATAATAATTGCTACAAATTGGTTAAATTGTTAAATTGGTTATATTTTGTTGTTATTAACTCGATTGAACCAATGGGGATGGGGGTGGAATTTCACTTCAAGCCACTACAGGAGTCTTTTTCAATGAACCTAACATAACTAAATTTGATCTCAAAAGTAAACCCAAAGATGAATTAAGATCAAGTTTGAAATTTCAAAAGGAGTGAAAAAAATGACAAAGAAAAACACTTATATTTGGTATAAATATATAATATAACTTATTTTTATGAATATCTAACCACCAAGCTAGTTCAACAATATCCATCTTATCTATACAACTTTTTCTATGGAATATTAGGTATTAATCAATGAATTTCTTGCTTATTATAGTATGAATCTTATCATCTTTTTTTCAATACTAATTATGGAAGAACAAGAGTGTAGTCCAGATGCATGTGCGTATAATGCTCTTATTGATTCTTTAGTGCAGAAGGGTATGGTAGATTTGGCTCGGAAGTATGAGGAAGAGATGTTAGCAAAAGGGCTTTCTTCTAAACCAAGGGTAGATCTTGGGACTAATCCCCATACTGAATGATCTCTTGATGGGTGTTTGTAGTTCATAGGCCTACGAGAAGATTGATACTACCTGCATAATGCTTATATTGGAATTTAGGGGATTTAACCCCATTACTAGATTTGTTGTTGGGAACAAGGTAGAATTTTGTGGATAGCAAAATGAAGATGTACACCAGGGAGATACAAGTGAATAGCATAACAAAAGATGTACACTAAAAACCACTATACTACAGTAGTTTGTACTAAAACCACTTTTTGATCGGGTACAAGCTACTCTAGAATAGTGAATTAGGTTATAAATTTTGTTTTGATCTAATAAACGATGAAAAATCAAGCGATCAAATACTCATGGGCACCATATTTTTCAAAATAATTGATTCAAACTTTAGTTTTACAAGCAAATCATGATAGTCTTCTTATTTTTTGTTTACTTTATCTGCTATGCTCTTAAGATCATATTAACTTTGTTAATTCTTTTTATCATATCGGAATTTATCAATCTCTTGAAAAAATGGAACCTACATATATTTTGGATAATAAATTTATTTCTTATATTTATTGGATCTCTTAGATATTTCTTTCAAAAAAATTTCATGTTAATCACTTTGAATTACCAAAAAAAAAAAAAAAAAATCTAAATTTAAAATGATAACATTTTGGTTCAAAAAAGGAAAAAATAACACACACACACACACACACACACACACACACACACATATATATATATTATCATATTTCATTAATATTTTGTCCTAGTCTAGACCGTAAATTAAATATGACCTTAATTTACATAATTTCATCATTTACATGTGTTTAACATTCATAAAAATATTATAAATAACATTTTGTGTTTTTTGACAATGATAGTGCAAACCAAGCAAATTTAAATATTGAATTTTCCTAGCTACTTAAAGAAGCTGACAAGGAACCTTTACAATCAAGATTAATTAATATCTTATTTGGTCAATCAAGCAAGACAAAACCAAAAAAATTATTTATCACCTTCTTGAAATATACCACCCACTTTTTCACTAAAATCCATATTTGAAAAGTTCATAGATCCTTCCCTCTGTCATATTTCTTAATGCAAAGGAGTCAAAGTCTTCCAAGTCAAGGTTCACAAATCCATTTATTGCTAAGAAAATTCATTGGTATTTTTTGAAATTGAGACATATATAATGGACCATATGATTTAGGACAATATAGTGGTCAATGTTAACAAAACCAGTCTTGTTGGAATTGTTGAAGGAATATGATGCTATCCATTTATTGCTAAGAAAATTCATTGGTAGGCCATTGTTTGAAATTGACACATGCATAATGGACGGTATGATTTATGACATTGTGATGGTCAATATCAACAAAGCCAGTCTTATTAGAATTATTGAAGGAATATGATGCTTGAAAGGGACCAACTAAGAATTTTGATCCACATGCAAGGGTTGTTGATGTAGTAATAGACATTCATATTCTTCAAAATAATTGATTTATATTTTAGTTTTATTTGCAAATCATAACAACCTTTTTATGTTTTATGTTTATTTTTTCTTGTTTTATCTAAGATACATGCTATGCTCTTAAGATCATATTAGCTTTATTTTATGTTTGTTGAAAAATAGATAAGATAAATGATTATTCATTTTATTTATCATATCCTTCTATATGAGATTTAATAATCCCATGAAAAACATGGAATATACATGCCTTTTAGATAATAGATTTATTTATCATATTCATTGGATTTCTTAAATATTTCTTTCGAAACTTTTTTCATTTTAATCACTTTGAACAAAAACAAATAAATAAAATTTAATTTAAAAAAAAAAAATTTATTCCAAAAAGGAAAAAAATAAAAGCATATTTATATTATAATACAAATTAAAATTATATAAATGTATATATATATAAAATTAATATTTTATCCTAGTCTAAACCCTCAATTAAATATGACTTTAAATTTTATAATTTTATCCCTTTGCATTTGTTTAACATTCATAAGATGATGATATGTAATATCTGGCTTTTTTTTTTTCACTCTTGAGGAAGTTGCCAACACACCTTCGTAGTAAAGATCAATCAATATCTTATTTGGTTAGTCAAGCAAGACAAAACCAAACAGATTATTTGTCACCTTCTTGAAATATATCACCCACTTTTCCTCAAAAATCCATATTTGAAAATTTCATAGATTCTTCCTCTATCACATATCTTATTGCAAAGAGTCAAAGTCTTCCAAGACAAAGACATCTATTTATTGCTAAGAAAATTCACTCGGTAGGCCATTGTTTAAAATTGGCTCATGCATAATGGACCATATGATATATGATTTATGACAATATAGTAGTCAAAGTCTTATTGGAGGGTTATGATTTATGATAATATTGAATTTAACAATCTCATGAAGAAAAATGGACTATACTTGTATTTTGGATAGTAAATTTATTTCTCATATTCATTGGATCTCTAAATATTTCTTTTCAAAATATTTCATGTTAATCACTTTGAAAAACAAAAAAATAAAAAGTAAAAAAAAAAAATCTAATTTTAAAAAGATAAAATTTTTGTTTCAAAAAGAAAAAAAAATATTTATATCATAATATAAATCAAAATATTACACACACACATATGGATTTCATTAATATTTTATCCTAGTCTAAACCCTCAATTAAATATGACCTTAAATTATATAATTTTATCCCTTTGCATTTGTTTAACATTCATAAGATGATACATAATATTTGGATTTTTTTGACTACTTGAGGAAGTTACCAAGGCACCTTCGTAGTAAAGATAAATCAATATCTTATTTGGTTAGTCAAACAAGACAAAACCAAAAAGATTATTTGTCGCCTTCTTGAAATATATCACCCATTTTTAGGCAAAAATCCATATTTGAAATTTCATAGATTCTTCCTTTGTCACATATCTTATTGCAAAGAGTCAAAGTCTTCCAAGGCAAGGTCGACATCCATTTATTGCTAAGAAAATTCACTCGGTAGGCCATTGTTTGAAATTGGCTCATGTATAATGGACCAAATGATATATGATTTATGACAATATAGTCGTCAAAGTCTTATTGGAGGGCTATGATTTATGATAATATTGAATTTAACAATCTTATGAAGAAAAATGGAATATACTTATATTTTGGATAGTAAATTTATTTCTCATATTCATTGGATATCTAAAATATTTATTTTCAAAATATTTCATGTTAATCACTTTGAATAAAAAAAAGAAATTAAAAAAAAAAATCTAATTTTAAAAAGATAAAATTTTGGTTTCAAAAAGAAAAAAAAAAGTATATTTATATCATAATATAAATTTAAAAATTACACACACATATATAGATTTCATTAATATTTTATCCTAGTCTAGACCATCAATTAAATATGACCTTATTTTACGTAATTTCATAATTTGCATTTGTTTAATATTTATAAGAAGATGATAAATAACATTTACCTTTTTCTTGCAATGATAGTACAAACTAAGCAATTTTAAAGACCAAACTTTCCTAGCTACTTGAAGGAGCTGCCAAGGCACCTTGACAATAGAGATTAATCAAAATGTTATCTGGTTAGTCAAGCTAGACAAAACAAAATAGATTATTTGTCGCCTTCTTGAAGTATATTACCCACTTTTCCACAAAAACCTATAATTGAAGAGTTCATAGATTCTTCTTCTATCACAAGTCTTACCTCAAAGGTGTTAAAGTCTTCCAAAGCGAGGACAAATGTCCATTTAATGGTAAGAAAATTTATTGGTAGGCTATTGTTTGAAATTGACACATGTATAATAGACTATATGATTGATGGCAATATAATAGTCAATGTCAACATAGTTAATCTCATTGGAATTATTGAAGGACTATGATGCTTGAAAGGGATCAACTAAGAATTTTGATGGAATTTCTATTTACTCCTTCAATTTTACACTAAAAATGAATAATAATGATAGATATATACTATAAGGTGGCTTGAACTCTTAAATTATCACTTGAAAGGCATTCACTAAATAAGCATGTTTTTGTTTAGGTGCTAGCCTATACAATCTGTCGAGGGTTGGAGATAAAAAGACAACAATCAAGTAAAATCAGTAGACTAGGTGATTTCTTCATAAAAGAAATTTATTTAGTTATTTGTATGATTTGAGTTGTGAAGATGAAAAATTTAATAATATGATGTTGTTTTAAACATTAATCCATTTCAGCCAGAACATTAACATAAAAGGCTTGTAAACGAGTTTATCAACTCTTTGCTATTTCATTTAGTTCCAAAATGCCTTCTAGAGGAGCAAACTCAAGAATAGGCTCATGGGCTAAGCCTAGTGGCTAGCCCATACACAAATAGGCTATTTCATTTGATTCCAAAAGGCCTTTCAGAGAATCAACTCCAACAATAGGTTCATGGGTCAAGCCTAGTGGTAAGCCACAACTTAGGCCGGTCCATATCCATACACGACTTAGGCCAAGTTAGGATCATGGACTAGTTTTTGGGCTTGTCCCCCTAGAAGGCATTTTGGAACCCAATGAAACAATAACAATTGTTCAATGCTTCTTACTTTCTTACTTTTAGGTTCTGCCTTTCTTGAAAGGACTCCATATGCAGACCAGATTTTCAGTTTTTAAAGACAAGGTCTCTAGAATTAATATGCAGTATTTGGTCCTTAAAGGCCCAGCAGACCCACGGGCTAGCTGGCAGGGCAAGACTAGCTAGCTTGGATTTGGGCTAGCCCAGCACGTTTGAGGCCTAGCATCATCAGAACCCAATTTGGTCGAGGAGACAACTTTAGGGTCAACACAAACCTATCTGGGCTACCCATAAACTAAGATTAAATGGCTAAGACCCAAAAGGAGAGCTCAAATGGGTCTATATTTGCCATAACATGAGGAATATATCAATCATTGCTAGATTCTAGCATGCTATATTTTAAAGATTATCTCAAAGTCTTTTTATCTTTTTTCCTTTTTTCTTTGTTCTCACATCTTGCTAACGTGAAGTGTTTGAGACGCTTTTTCATTTTAGCTCATGTGGTAAGAGTGGTGAAGTGGGGTTGTTGCTTTAGTTAATCTTAGGATACGTGGAACTTTTGATGATAAATTTTAAATTAAATAAATTTTAAATTAAATAAAATTTAATGTGTTGGAATCATGGATAAATCTAATATTTTTTTTTTAAAAATAATTTAAAACTTAAATAATAAATTCATTAATACTAGAAATTTATGGATTAAAATTGTTTCACAATGACTTTATTAATTCTTTTCTACATATGATTATATTTTTATAAATTTTTATATTAGAAAAATAACTTCAAAAGTGATATATTATGAGTTATGATTTTACTATTTCTCCTATATAAATTACTGTATATATATTTTTTTTCTCATTAGGTAAATAGATTATAAATTAAGTAAGACATAATTAATAATTTAAATATTTCAATGAATCTCTTGATTTTTAAGAATAACTTGAAATTTAAAAACCAAACCAATTAATTGCAAATTCAAACAAAACCTTATAGAATATTATATTCATGATTGAGTATTAAATGTGTACATATAATAAAAAAAAACTTGGTTTATTTACATGTTAAAAAAAGTTAAACTTTATTTGTTATTCATTTTAAATAAAATATTATTTTTAAATTATGTTTATTTAAAAAAAAAATTACAAAGATGTTAATACCCTTATGTTTCTAACATAAATTAAAATAGTGTTTTTCTTAATAAAAAAAATATAACTTATGATTTTATCATAATATTACTATTTATGTTCTACTAAAAGCTATTCATCTTTAATTTATTTGTAATTACAAAACTATTTTCATTTTTAATAAGATTTGAATAAAATTTAATTAACATTATATAAATTAAATTTACAATGTTTTTATAAAATCAAAACAAAAAAATTATTTTAAAAAACAACTTATCCAAACAAGTATTTTGTTTTTTAAAATTTATGAACATATTAATTTCGTTATGCTTCTAACATATATTAAAATAATGTATTTTTTAATAAAACTATATAATCTATGATTTTATTATAATATTACTATTTATGTTCTACTAAAAACTATTTATTTGTTTATTTATTTGTAATTACAAAACTATTTTCATTTTTAATAAGATTTCAATTAAATTTTATTATTATTATATAAATTGAATTTATAATGTTTTTTTTTTAAATTAAAACAAAAAAATTATTTTTAAAAATAACTTATTTGAAACAAGTTTTTTGGTGTCTCCACAACAACTAGTTTAAAAACAAGCTCTTAAGTTCACCTGATCAATCAAAGCTTTCACTAACACAACATAATCTTCTTTTTCTATTTTTTGTTCATTTAAAACATTCAAAGGAATGAAGCAAGCATAAAGTTATGATGAGAGACACCTAAGCAGAAAGTTGATACAAACAATGCCAACAATATTAAAATTATGATATAATATAAAATAAATTATGATAAATGTATAAATTTGTAATATTTAATTAACATATTAAAAACACTATGAAGAATATTATCATGATGATTTTTATATTTTTACTAATTAATTAAATAAATTATTTTAATTTAATTATAAAATAATTATAATTAATTTATTCTTTAAAATATTTTTTAAATATTTTATATATGTTTGATGCATGTTATTTAACAAAGAGTACATAAACTTGCTTTAGTGGTGCCTGTGATATTGACGGTAGCAATATTTTAATTACTTATTAAAATTAAAAATAAAAATATTAATAATTACAAATATATTAATATTTCGATTTTATTTAAGTTATAAGTCTACCTACCAGATCATTTGCACAAGATATAGTGTATTTGGGACGCGTGTACTATTCCCATCCCGGGGATGAATGATCATAATTGTACCTCACCAGCCTGAGAAGGCAGAGGGGTCGACAAAGCCAGCTCATGCAGACAAAACGGTCAGCAATTGTGGGCCATCCCACCTAACGATAAACTTGATGATGAAACGAACCTGAGCTCACTCATGCCACGTTTCCACATTTCATTGGGTTGACTTGTAAAGACTCAAAAAGTTTAGTCTATTTAAAGGGGTCACCTCAGCCTAGCCACTTAATACTCAATTCTGAGCTCGGGCCCCATCACTCGCAGCTATGGCAGAGGTCTCTGTGCCCCTAATCTCTTTACTCCCTTCACACCCATTTGATTTTTTCATCTGAATTTCACAATTTCTCGCTGGTTTATATATGTCAGCCGTATATATCATTCTGGAGCTTAATCAATATAATCTGTAAAGTTTAGATTTCCACAAAGTCCTCTCTTTTTAAGTGTGCTTTTTTAGTTGATCATAATACTTAAGTGCTTGATCTTAAAATCCTGTTTTATAATTAAATCAAACACCTAGTTTTCAATTCCCTAAATTCCCAAAAGTCCTTTTTTTTTGTCATTTTTAAAAGTCATTAATAATAATAATAATAATTTCAAAAAATTAGGAAAAATAAAATTTAACCACTCATCACCATAAAATTAAAACCATATTTTTCAAATAAATTGTCATACGAAATTGAAATTTCCAATTAAATTTTATTTCTATTATAATATCTAATAATTTTTAAAAATATTTAAAATTAGCATAAATTTAAATAGTAACTCATTTAATTTTGAAAATTACTAAACAATAATATAAATTTATATAACAAATTCTTTATCAATATTTATATAAGCAAAGAAAAATTGAGAATAAATTATTCGTCTCCATACTTCTTATTTCAAACTTACTAATTAATCTTTAAATTATAAAATTAGTGTTCTCAAAACAAAAATGATGAACTTTTTATTTATACTAGATTTCGAGAGCACTAATTTTATAATTTGAGGATTAATTAATGGGTCTGAAATTTAGGGTGTGACATAATGCATCCCAACAATGTATATAAGAATGTGATAATATTGTTGTTATGGTATAATGTATATTATTATTATTGTTCTATAACGATGCCACTCTTTTGATTCCAAGACAAAAGTCATCTGATGTAATTTAGGGTTTGGGGTTTGTTCTCCAATACTGAGATCTCTAGTCAATCAAGTATATTGAGATCTCTAATCAATCAAGTAAAAGCAGGATGATTAAGCCCTTGCAATGCCTCCCACTTTTCCACCATGGTAGTGTTCTTTTCCTAAGGCAAAGACATGATATTTTATTTTCTGATATGCTTCTTTCTCATGAAATTATTTTCTTTAAGTTTATACCACTTGGACTGACATTATAATTAAATATAAGAAATATGTCCAACATGAATATAGTGATAATTTTATGTCATCAACAACCTTAAATATAGCAAATGTTTTGTTTTTCTACATCGATACGTAAATATTTGTCTAACAAAATAAATAATTTATTTTTTATTCTAAAAAATAGACAAATAAATAAACATGTCACATGGTGTTGTCATTGTTTTCTCTCGGGGTATGTACCTAACATGATATTTTGTTAATTGTGACTTGCGATCACTAGAGCAGGTAACATAATATTTTATCTCCTAAAGTATGAATACAATTTTGTGAGATGGGCTATTTTCCTATGCAATTATTTTCTTGCTAGAAACAAACTACTTTTGGTTGTTTTCTCTTTGAAATTCACTTCAAAAAATAAAAAAATAATAAGAATTTACTTTACAAATTAGAAGATGTATGATGCCTCATTAGCATTAAGCAAACTCCTCCTTGCATCTTGTTCTAATGCATCTTGCTTTCTTGCTTTTAGGTTCTCCCCTCTGACTCCATTTGCGCTACTCCTCTCTGTTGAACAGACCCAATTTTCAGTTTCTTAAGATGACGTCTCTAGAATTGGAATGCAGTATCATGTCGACCCATAGGCTAGCTCGAATTTAGCCTAGCCCAGCACAGTTGAGACCCAGCATTAGAGCCCAATTGGGTTGAGGAAGCAATTCTAGGCCCAACGCAAAGCTATTTGGGCTATAGCTTTTTGTTTATATGAATTGCTATTATTACTGTCTATTTGTGCAATTAGAAATCTTGTGCTTGAGATTGATGAAGACTTGATCATTGTCGATATTGGAATATTAATTGAATTTATAGATAAAATAGAAATTTAATGTTGGGGATAATCACTTAGAGCAATTGTTCATTCTTCTCTAAATTGTTCCATATGTTCCATATACTAAGTAAGGATTAAAATATCTGAAATTAGATAAATATTGGTTGTTGAAATCTATGCACAAAAATAAAAAGTATTTTTAGTAATTTTGTTTAATTTTAGATTAATTTTGATAATTAATCTTTCATATTTACAAATGATATTTATATTAACTCAAGAAAAAAAGACCAAAATACAATGCCACTGGTTATGAATGTTAATTTCTTATTTTAAACTTAAAAATTATTAAAAAGATAACTTAATTCTACAACATTAAGTTATTGGAGAAATACTCAATTTTAAAAAATAGCTCTCAAAAAAGTCTTTCATTTTCTTGTTTTATAAAAAGCAAAATAGGGTAGTAGAGCATATGAATGGAACTTTGTCGGAAAAAGTTCCATGTATGTTGCCAAATGGTAAATTGAGCAAAAAAAAAGGGCTAAAGTATGAAATTATTTATGCATGTCATCTCTTCAATTGTGTGTCATTGGTTGCAGTTGGCATGCAACTGTTTATGCATGCCATCTCATCAATAATATAACATATACTGCAATAGAGAGCGAAACTCCCACTAATGATTATGATTCTTTCCACATTTTTTATTTCCTTGTCCTTTTTTTTTTTTTTCATGTGAAGGAATCTGAATTAGAATTGAGAGCCAATAGAGCTATATTCATAGGGCTCAATGTAGGTAGAAAAGGATGAAGAAAATAATTTTGAGTAGGGATGTCACTTTAGATGAATATAATTTGTTGAAACATGTAAAAAAAAGAATTGTCTTAAAGAGAAGAAGATTGTAAGTGCTTTAGAATTGGTGAAGTTGAGACAACATCAATTATATGTCAATGACACAAATAGTGACCTTCAAGGGATAGGTGAAGGTATCATAGATGAAGAAGATGCTTCAACTCATGCACTTTCTAACAATAAGATTCTATTACAGTTAGTAAACAAAGAAGTGAGATCCGCATGCCTACTTGATATGGGCCACTATATAAGCACTATCTCTCCTGCCCGCTTTAGACTGCTGAACCCACTGAGGGCCATGTCTTTTACCATTCACTCTTCTTAGCCACCATTAGAGACCGTTGAACTCTTCTCCCAAAGCCATAATACCCATCCTCATCACTGTATATTTCTCCGACTAGATTGTTGTCGTCACTGACATTCTCATCATTGAGGGGGCTTAGATCAATGACCAACTCGATCAACGACCAATTTCTTTAGCCACTTCATCGCCCACATCTTCCAGGTATTGCACGGCTTCACACTCTGTTATTCCTTTCTTTCTTTCTTTGATTTCAAATTAGGTTTCTTTTCATCACTTCTATTTCCTCCCATCTCTCTTTTTCTGGTTAGGGTTAGGGTTAGGGTTTGGATTCCCTGGTATATATTTAATAATTATTATGAGCATCAATCCCTCACCATACTTTCACATACCTCATCTCTGCACTCTTATTCTTCTTTCCATTTTCATGTGCATCGAAGCTTAGCTTGGAAGCAATGATTGCTCGTGTCCCTTCTCTTTTGTGTTTTTTTGTCTTCCGTGCATAAGATGAAGTTGAAAATTTTAGTGATATGAAATTCAATGCAGTCTGCTGTTATTATAGTGCCTTGTCTGCACCTAATGAAATCAAAGGCTATGGAAGCTTCGGATAGAGCAAAGCTCTTCATTTTGCACCCTAATTAGGATGCTACACTTTGACTCATCTTAATCTTGTTTCCTTTTTTTTTTTCTTTTTTTTTTCATTTAATTTATCTATTTATTTATTTTTTATTTTGAATCCATCAAAGTAGTAACCCCCTTAGACTACTTTTGTTCTTCATGTAAACACTAGGAAGAAGGAGAAAAATGAATTTTAAGTTTATCGAAATTAATGGGTATGGACTAGAAGCATTTTGTCAAAAATCTGAAAATTCAGATGTTGAAAATCATGTCATTTAACCATATTTATCTCATGTATAATAACTATTTAGGAGAAACATTTGATAGGTCTTGGGGTTTATGCAATTTTGAAGGAGGGAAAAGGCTTCCTAATTTACCTCCCTCAATTTTCATTTCTTAGGATTCAAGTGGTAATCTTAAATGGACTTCAACATTTGTTTTTCACCAACCATTCTTTTACTTCTATACAAATCCTGTTATCTCGTGTATGGGGCAAATGCAATTTTGTGATTTTCTAACTTCTTAAAAGTCAGGAATTGATTTTTTAGGCTCATTTTTACATTTTTAATTCAGCTCATTGACATAAGCTTGATATTTGTTCTTTGAGTGGAAATTCTGATGCTTACAGGAGAGACACTTTACTAATTTTATCTACTAGGTTGATGGCATTTGCTTTTTCTTCCTGCCAATTTACTAATTGTCAAATTCCTTTTCTTTTTGCTTGGTTTTTCCCTTTCCTTTCTGTTTTCATTTGAGGCCACCATATCTCAGGCAATTCACATCCTGAGAGAGTTAGCTCCAACCAAATTGGCCAGAGAGTTAGCTACAGATCAAGGTATAATAGCCAAGATTGGCTTGTAAATATCTGAGAATGAAAATCTTACCATTCTTTCATTCTCTTTTATTGAGCACCCCTTTTCTTTAATGTAGAATATTTGAAACTCAATGGTACAAAGAGATACAAAATTCAAAAGCAGTTTTATATTTTACATATGTCATAGATGTCTAATTGAAAGACCAATTGAAAGAATCAAACTTTGGATCTTAGGTGTTCAGTTATATGTTATAACATGTGTGACAGGTCTAATCTGCCTAATTTGGCAAATTAGATGTTAGCAAGATGAGGGTTAGCTTAGGAGGTCCCATAGCACAAGGCTAGCCACTTGTGAGATTAAGCAGTCTGATTAGGAATACATTGTTTGGCTTCACAAGTCAATACGAGGCAAAATTAAAACATTAATAATTTGATTTTAACCAAAATTGATGTCTTAACCACCATGTTTCCTTTCTAAATGAATTAAGATGGTTCAATTTGAATGGAACCTAATTAATTGGGAGATTCAAATAAGGTCACTTGCTGTTAGAAATAGTTGCCAAGAGGAACAAAAACAAACTTTTGATCAAACTTTGCCCTGCATCATGTTTGGCCCTCGAACCCATATTTCACCTACTTGATTTGGTGGAAGAGGCTTCAATGTATCTACACTAACTATTTGGGATTCATTTTTTTTTCTTTTCGTTGATCATTCTCTTTTTTGCTTTCTTTTTTTCTTTGTTCCTTTTTGGTTTCCAAGTTATAGATCATTTAATCAAAGAAACGATAACCAATTTTTTTTTTTACTTTTACTTTAATGTACCTTCATTTTTGGGTGCTAGGAGTCTTGTAGAGTGTTTTTTTTTTTTTTTTTCTCCAGTTTTTCATGTTTTTTGGTTTTCTCAAAATATAATGTAACTTCGAAGTTCCATCGGAGGAAAAGAAAAAAAAAAAATGCAATCCCCATCAAAGAAACAAAGATTCATTTAATCATTTCATCTTACTAGCCACTCTAGCCATATATCTGAAAGGGGTTTACTATTAAGCTTCTTGTTTAGCTATTTTCTAACATCAACCATCTTCTTCATCCATTGACTACCCTATGTATCAATAATTTAAAAAACTCTCTTTTCAATGCTTCACTGTGTTTCACTAGCATAAAAACAAGTTTATAGCCTAACTCTCCACATGATACAATGAGCTATAATTCATTGAATTCCAGTCTCCGAACCTTTTACTTCCTTTGGCAAGAAAACAGTAAAGAGAAAGCATAGAAAAGTTGAAACCTTTGGAGTAGCTCTATTGTTATCTTGAAAAAAGGAGGAAACAACAAGATATTTCCTGACTGGCATTTCGGCTTCATTCGCCGGAACTCCAGCCTCCTCCGTCGAGCTTTCCTGACTCGCTGTGCATTGAGTCGACTCAGTCTCCTATCATCATGGCGTCGTTTTACTGACCATCTCCCTGCATGAAACAACCCCCGATACTCCAACCCCAAATAGATAGCCTAAAAAAGAACAAATCTCAGCCGTCCATTCTCCAAAACCCTCCGATGATAGCCACCTGGGTAGATATGCGGCGGTCTTCTACTGGAAACGGAACCACTCTCTTGGATTATTTACCAGGAACGTGGACGGCATGGATCAAAAGATGGAACACGTGGAGATCGGATCGTACGTATAGTGATTATCGTGGGGCCCACTTGGGATCTGGAGAGTCGCTACGTGGCGAGTGGTGTTGTCACGTGTCTTTAACTTTTCTGATGAAGAAATTTTCAGCTGTCAGATTCGGGGGGAAGATTTTGTGGGACACGTGGCGGGACTGTGGGGGTCGCGTCTTGGGGGCTGAATGTGGGTGCTTGGGATTTCGTGTTGGATGTTGTGGAATTGAAAATTTTTGTTGCGTGGTTTGTTATGAATATTTTAATCATTTGAACTTAAAAATATCTGGGTGGTTAGGTTACGTCCAAGTTTTTTTTTGAAAACCAGAAATTAATACTCACAATTCACATGTATAAATGGCGAAAACAAAAATGTTTCCAAAGATATACTTCTATTTTTGGTATTTTTAAAATATAAAACATAAATGTTTTTTTAATTTTATTTTTCATTCGTATTATTTATTAAACATGTTTTGTAATTTTAAATTTGATACTTATTTTTAAAAAATAAAATTTTAAAATATATTGGTAATTATACAATAAAAAAGTAAATATTTTTGTGATTTTATCATGATTTTTATTTTTATTATTATTTTCCAATACTCATAGGTTGCTTGATAGGGGAGAATGATATGTAAGTGAACAATGAGTGTTAATTTCTTTTAGATTTTTTTTAAACGTAAGTTTGAAAATTAATTTTTTTGTTACTCTCTTTTTTTTTTTTTTTTTTTTTTTAATTTGTGTTCTCAAATTTTAAAGAGAAAAATGTTTTGATATGCACCCTCATGTACATGTGATTATGTTTTTTTTTTTTTTTTTCCCAATAGTTTAACTTAGAGATTTTGTAAAACTTCATAAGTAAAATCGATCGGAATGACAAAAAAAGGAAAAAAGTATAATGCTTTGACAATTTTATTAATATGTCTCCTAGATACATTTTCCACAATGTGTTAGCTTATAGATCTTTCATCAATTATCGGGTTTTAATTTTGTGTATGAGTTTCTTGAATATTGCAGAATGTAGGATTTTTGTAAATAGACCTATTAATTTATTATTTGATTTTATTTATCGAATATTAATCTTAAAACTATCTTTAAGCTTTGAGTGTATATAAGAATTTTGATGAAGTATATTTAATTGGTCACTTTTAATATATCTGATATTGTCTTCATATAATATTATTATATTATTTTTTAAATATATGTATCTATAATTTATTAAATGATTTACAAGTATTTACATGACTTGAAAAAGTAGTTACTATGATTTCCATAATATTATAGAACTACAAAAGTGAATACATATAGGATTTTAGATTAAGTTTTACGAGGATCTAAAAGATAGTAGACATCCACATGTTTAACCATTCTTTTGAATAAGATAAATTCATGTTTGATGTTTCATAAAATTGTTTTAGTAATAACCCGATTTTAATGTTTTTGAGAATGTCTATCTTATTAATAAATTGATAGAGAGACTTATTGTATATAATTTACAAAATATAATAATGTGTCAATCATATTAAGATATGTTATTTTTGGATTAAGTATTTCACCATTGTTTTCTTTAGGACTAAATGTGGTTCAAGGTTTTTCTTAAGGTAATCACTCAAATTTTTTCAAAGCATATAAAAATAATTTATTGAGTTTAAACCTATATATAAATATATATATATATATATATATATATATATATATATATATATATATATATATATATATAAATATATATTTTTTTTTCCTTTAAATTTTATAGGAACCAGACATAATTGTTATTCATATCTTCTAGTTAGACAAAACATAAAATAATATTAATTATTTTTTCGTAGTTTCTTCTCATGAAAAATTTAGAAATTATAAAATATTTCAATCCTTTTTATATGCCCATGACAAATTATAAAATAATTTTACTATTTTTCTTCATAATTTCTACATATGAAAAATTATAATTTACGTTGAAAGATCATATAATAAAAAAATTATAAAAATGGTAAGAGAATACAAATGGGAATTTGTCATGCACCTTCCTTGAAATTATGGAAATGGTGACTAAGTAGTTAAGGTAACAAAATCGTTTACTCCACGGCTAAAAGGATTCTCCACAAGTAAGATCATAACAATACGGAGTCTTCCACGAATTTTCCTTACTTTTTCACTTGGAATAAGGAAGAAGATTGAAGGAAGATTACCTCTCTCATTGACCTTAAATTTCAAGGTTTTGTATGGGCTGAGGGTAATTAAGATTACCTCTCAAAAATATGTTTTGTAGAAAAATAGATCCTATTTGATAACTGTTTTTTAAAATATTTTTCATTTAAAAAAAAAAAAGTTTAGATCCGATTTTATTAGTTGTTTTTAAAAATAGTTTTTTATTTTTAATAAAAAGATAAAAACAAAAAAAAAAAAGGATTGGCAACCAACAAACAGAAAACAGTTTTTTATATTCATAAGTTGCTTGACAGGGGAGAATAATATGTAGGTTAACAAATGAGTGTTAATTTCCTTAGAAAATTTTAAAACATAAATTTTAAAATTAATATTTTTTTTTGTTACTCCTTTATTTTTTTTAATTTGTGTTGTCAAATTTTAAAGAGAAAAATGTTCTAATATGCACCCTTATTTACATATGATTATGTTTTTTCTGATAGTTTAACTTAGAGATTTTGGAAAACTTTATTAGCAAAATCGAATAGGATGACAAAAAAGGAAAAAGTATAATGTTTTGACAACTTTATTGAGATGTTCCTTTTCATGCCCATACATTTTCCTTCGATGCATGCACATAGAGGTTTTTGATAAATTGTTAGTTTCTAATTTTATGTATGAGTTTCTTAAATATTACAGTATATGAGTTTTTTAAATATTACAATATGTAGGATTTTTGTAAATAAATTTATTAGTTTATTATTTGATTTTATTTGTCAAATATTAATCTTAGAACTTTCTTGAAGCTTTATGAGTATATAAGAATTTTGATAAAATATATTTAGTTAGTCACCTTTAATACATCCTTAACTAATTTGTATAATATACGTGATATTGTTTTCTTATAATATTATTAGATTATTTTTCAAACATACGTATTTATAATTTATGAAATGATTTACAAAGTATTTATAGATGATTTGAAGAAGTGGTTATTATCATTTTGGATGAATGATTTCTATAATATTATAAAACTAGAAAAGTGAATACATATAAGATTTTAGATTAAACTTTATGAGGATCTAAAAGATAGCAGATATTCACATGTCTAATCATTATTTGGAATAAGATAAATCCATGTTTGATGTTCCATGAAAATGCCGTAGTAATAACCCAGTTTCAATGTTTCCGAGAATGTGTATCTTATTAATAAATTGATAGAAAGAGTTGTATCTAGTTGTATATAATTTACAAAATACATTAACGTGTCAATTGTATTAAGGTATGATATTTTTAGATTAATTATTTCTCCATTACTTTCTTTAGGACTAGATGTAGTTCAAGGTTTTTTTTAAGGTAATCAATCCAAATTTTCTGAAGTATATAAAAATAATTTATTGAGTTTAAATCTATTTTTTATTTTTCTTCACTTTTTCTTTTTTTCTATTCTTCCTCTCTATTTTATTTTCCTTACATTTTTCCTTAAATTTTCTAAAAACCAAACATAGTCTTTCTGAATATCTTCTAATAAGATAAAACATAAAATAATATTAATCATTTCTTCGCAATTTCTTTTCATGAAAAATTTAGAAATTATAAAATATTTCAGTCCTTTTTATAAGGTTTTTACCTATGAGAAATTATTAAATAATTTTACTTTTTTTCTTTGTAATTTCTACATATGAGAAATTATGATTTACGTTGTAAGATCAAATAATAAAAAAAATTATAAAAATGGTAGGAGAATACAAATAGGAATTTTGTCATGCGCCTTCCTTGAAATTATGGAAATGGTGACTAAGTAGTAGTTAAGGTAACAAAAACGTTTAGTCCACGACTAAAAATATTCTCCACAAGTAAGATTAGAACAACATGAAGTCTTCCACGAATTTTCCTTACTTTTTCCCTTGGAATAAGGAAGAAGATTGAAGGAAGATTATGCTCATTGACCTTAAATTTCAAGGTTTTGTATAGGCTTAGGGTAATTAAATTTTAGTAAATTTTTTTGTGGATAAACCGAAAGTAAATTATGTGTGGAGTCACCCACAATTTCCTGTATGTTCCCTTCCATTAGTTATAATTTTGAAGATTTAAAAACTGTTTTTAAGGAATATTGTATGAAAATATATATGCTATTTTGAAAAATATAATCAAAATCCTTTCTGAAATTTTTGTGTTCTAAAAATTATGAGTGCTTTGTTCATAGGAAAGAGATAAAAAATAATAAGGCTTTTATTTGGGAAGTGTTTTAAAAAAGAGTTTTGAAAAATATTTTTTATATTTCATAAAAAAAAAAAAAGTATGTCTGAAAGCCTAAAATGTTTTTAATTTATTTTATATGTTTTAAAAATAAATTTTATATATGATACTTTATTTATAATCATTCTTTGTATTCATATAATTATTTTTTAAAATAGTTTTTTAAAAAAAGTGAAAATAACTAAAAAGTATTCTAAAAAAAGAACATATTCTCTATTTTTTAAGAACAAAACCTGTTTTATATTTTTTGGTTGCTGAAACTCTGGTTTGGAAGTGTTTTTGAAATCTTGATGTTATGTAGAACAATGGATTGTGTTTGATAACTATTTTTTAAAATACTTTTTATTTTCTAAAACAAAAAGAAAATGAAAATAAATTTAGATCCTATTTTAATAGTTGTTTTTAAAAACAGTTTTTCATTTTCAATAAAAAAACAAGAAAGTACAATTAACAACCAAGAAACAGAAAAGAGTTTTCTATTATTAAAAAAATATTTAGTTATTTTAAGTTGTTTTCAAAGACTGTTTTGAAAAATAATTATATAAATATAAAAAATAATTATAAATAAAATATTATATATAAAAATTATTTTTGAAACATATTTAAAAATATAGAAGATATTTTGATTCTCAATAGATTTCAACATAATTCCAAAACAAATCATTCACAAATGTTCCCAAATCAACCACAATGGTTCAATTTATTATACATAATAGGGTTTTGCTTTGACAGATGAAGAGAAACATCCTACTTCTACAAGGATGCAGCAGATATCAACTATACAGATCACTTTCATTCATATATAAGCACTTTTATTCTGTTTATATGATATCAAAACAATAAAAAATGTCCTAGGCTCTGGGCTGAAAGCAAGTTTGCCTAAATCCAACCAGAGAGGCTCCTTTTTGAAGAGACTTTTCATAGAATCTGAGAGAACCCTTTTGAGCTTTAAGCTTGAAAGGAATCAATCCATGCATTGCTTGTGAGTTTGTGAAAGAAGATTCCTTCATATTGAATCTACCCTACTCCAAGCAACCTCTTCAGATTCGTCAATGTTCAACTCAATCTTTCCCAGTGCCAACAAGTTCGTGAGACTGGCGTTTAGGCAATGGCCCTGCCTTGAACATAGAACTTGTGTTCAGTAGATTTCATCGTCTGTACTCGGTTCCGTGTAGATTATCACCAGTAATCGTTACAAGAGCACACCCCATTCTTTATATGATGAAACCGATTAGAGTCCCTTACTACTATTTCTCTCCCTGTTGCCATTGAAATGTACTTTATTGCAGTATGGCAATCGCCACAGACGCGAAGATTCTTAAATATCCTGATGGGTTTCGGCTGGCTTGTGCTTATAAGCCCAAATGCCACTGCTATTTTCTCACTGTGTTGGAACAAGAATTGCTCCTTTTATTCTTCTTCTACGTCGTGAAGAACAAAGTCCGTGTCAGGGATGTAACCCATCTCCTTTATTTTGGAAGCCAGTTGGTCCAGTTCTTGATAAATCTGCCAGGCTTGAGGGTGGGAAGTCTCCCCTACATGGAACCTGTGCACCCTATTTTCTACCTCAATCCAGCTACAGCCAGCTTCTTTGATCAAATTACGCTCTTTCATACTTTTTCTGATCTTCACTACGTCTTTCCACTGACCTGCTGAGGCATGCAAGTTTGACAGTAAGATATATGCTGCTGGGTCATCTGGTTCCTGCTCAAGAATCATCTCTGCAGCATGTCTTCCAAGCTCTGAATTACCATGAACACGGCAGGCTCCAAGCAGTGTTCGCCAAACCAGAGCATCGGCCATGAGGGGCATTGAGTTAATGAACTCCATGGCTTCTACAAGAAGTCCAGACCGGCCTAGTAAATCAGCCATACATGCATAATGCTCCATTCTTGGGACAATTCCATGTTCTTTGTACATTGAATTGAAGTGTTTCTGTCCCTCAGAGATCATACCAACATGGCTACAAGCTGATAATACGGCAACATAGGTGATCTCATTCGGCTTTGTCCCTGTCTCAAGCATTTGATGGAACATTTCCAAAGCTCTGGTTGCAAATCCATGTTTTGCAAAACCCGTGATCATTGAAGTCCAAGATATCACATTTCGATCTTCCATCTCATTAAAAACTTGAAAAGCAGCTTCTATGTTACCACACCTAGAATACATAGAGATCAAAGCATTACAAATGCATTGGTTTGACTTGTAGCCTCCCTTCAATAACCGACCATGAATCTGCTCACCCTTGCCCATTGCACCTATACTTGCAGCCCCACTCAACAAGCTAGCAAATGTAAAAGCACTGATACCAATACCAGTATCTGCGATCTCATTAAAGAGTAGAAAAGCTTCTTCAGATTTCAAGTTCTTGGCATACCCATCAACAATTGCATTGTAAGAAACCAAATTCTTCTCAAAGAGAATATCAAAAGCTTTTCGGGCATCTTCCATTCTTCCACTCCTAGCATACATGCTAATAAGAGAATTCCCCACACAATTCACTGATGCCAGGCCCAGTTTCACTGCATAGCTGTACACCTGCTCACCTGTATATGGATCAGAAAGGTTTCCACATGCCTTGAGAACACTTGAAAATGAGAAATGATTAGGCCGTATGTGACCGGATATCATCTTGCAGAAAAGTTCAATAGCTTCCTTATCACACTCTCCACTTTGCACATACGCTGTGATAATTGCAGTCCAAGACATAACATTATGCTCAGGCATCCGCTCAAATACCTTCCTCGAATCATCCACCGACCCATCTGCTGCACACTTTGCATACATGTCCACCAAGCTACAACCAACACAAACATCCGACGCCAATCCTAAACGTATTACTCGTGAATGCAATTGCTTTCCTAGTGCTAACAATCCTAATTCTGTACAAGCAGAAAGGACACTACTATATGTAAAACGGTCCGGTACATAACCACTCAATTCCATATCTAAAAATAAATCAATTGCATCTCTTGCACAACCTAATTGCGCAAATCTAGTTATCATCAAAGTCCAAGTAACCAAATTCCTCTCAGGCATTTTGTCAAACACCTTATAAGCTGAGCCCAAATCACCACTACCCTTCAAAAACATATCAATCAGTTCGCACCCAACACAGACATCAGCCTCAAGGTACCCGGTTTTCACCACAAACCCATAAATTATCTCCCCAACCCAGGCGTAATTGGCGTTTGAACAAGCCCGAATCACGGCCGCAAAGCAATACTCATTCGGGTAAAACCCCAATTCAAGCATATCAAGAAATGTCCAAATTGCTTGCAATTCCATATTGTTATTCGCAAAACATGAGACCATCGCACTCCATGAAACCAAGTCTCTCTTATTTCCCATTCCCTCAAAAATCAACCTAGCGGTTTCGGTGTCGCCACATTTTGAGTACAAACTGATCAGAGTGTTCAACACAACCGAATCGAGCTCGAGTCCTGACTGAATTAGCTTCCGGTGGACGAGTTTCCCAAGTTGGAAGTTGCGGAATCGGATGCAGGACTTGAGGAGGATGGAGTAGGTGGTGAGATCCGGTGGGGCGTTTTGCTGGGTCATGAGATCAAGGGTGGAGAATGCATGGTGGAGGTGGCCCACGTCGAGTTGGCGGATCAGACGGTTCTTGAGGGGCTCGAAGTTGGGGTTTTTGAGGGAGTGGGAGGAGGGGATAATGTTTTGGCGGGAAGGGTTTAGGGTTTTGGAAGAAGGTGGGAGGAGGGGTTGAGCGGGAGAGGGAAGAGAGAGAGTTATCATGGTCTTCCCCTAACGGCTCGTTTGAGAGAAATGAAGTTGTTCAACGCTTCAAGCTCATAAAGGAGGGAGTGTTTGGTCTTGTACGTGAAGTTTCAAACAAAAAGGATTTTTGAGTAATTGTTGGGTTAATTTTTGGGCAGGGGTGGAAAATTTTATTTCGATTATCTTCTATTAATTACTATATTAAACCTCGAGGTAACATATTTATTTGCTGTGGTATAAAAAAGTTAAAAAGGGTTTTTATTTTTATTTTTTATTTATCAAATATGAAAATTAAAATTTTAAATTTGTGGTAATTTATAAGAAATTAAGAGTGTGTTTGGGAATATTTTTAAAAATAGTTTTTCAAATTTAAGAACACGTTTCTTAATTTTTTTTTGATAAAAAATAGTTTTTGAGAAATAATAATAAAATAAAATTTATTTTTTTGAAAGTTATGGACAACTTTTATTTTAATAATGAATTAAATTACCTATATTTTATACTATTTGAATGAGAAATGAATTTATGATAAATTAGCAAATATGTCATCAAGAAATAATTTTTTTTCATGTTTCTTAAGAAAATTTAAATTTTTTTACTTTCTACTTTTTAATTTTTAATTTTTAGTAATTGTTACTTAAGAATAAAACGTAAAAATCATTTAATTTGAATAAGAAATTAATCTAAAATAAATCCAAAAACTTTAAAATTGAAACTATAATTTTATCACATAAATTATTGTTTTTGTCTCATAATTTATCCAATATCTAACAAAATTAAATTTCATAAATTGTTATTATTTAGATTTAAAATTTTAGACAAAAAAAAAACCTTAATATTATATTATCATGTGATTGCTTTCTTATGAATTTTCATTTTCTTGTTTATTGCTCACTTGCTTTTCCATAATAAACTCCATTTTCTTGTTCATTTTCTTATGAACTGTTTTAGTTATTTGTTTTTATCTTGAAATAAAATTATTTAAATTTTATGTTTTAAGAATCAATGCTTATGAAATTCATTAATTGTACTACTTCTGTTAAAGGTAAGATCATATCCTATAAGGACTTAATTTCAGTTGTTTTCAAAAGAATTAATGAGAAAGACTCTATGGGAGGTGTTAATTTTCAATTTACAAACATATATATCATTGTGAGTGGTTGATGTGGTTAACAAGGAATTTTTTTTTTTTTTTAAGGATAAAGAGAGATTATGAAGTAGAATATCTACAAATTCGATTAAAAGATAAGTCATAATAATTTTCAAAACAAAACTTTATAACACCTTTAAGTTACTAGTATTAAAATAAAATTCGAAAACTTGACAAACTCAAAAAATGTTTTCTTGTCTTTTTTTTTACAGGGAGAGACAACCATTAATGAATTTTTTTCATAAAATTTGTGGGGAGGAGCAATGTTGGGGAAGATGCATGCCAGTTAGAAACAATATTAAACATATGGGTAGTTTGTAGAACTAACAAGCTCTTAAGAAATTGTATGAAAAACTTTAGGCAATATATGTTAACAGTTTTTAAAAATAATTATTTTATTTTATTTTTGAGAATAAAAAGGAAAACACTATAAATAAAAGTTATTTTTAAACAATATTTTAACTAGAAAATTATTTTTTTTAAAATTTTCGATAGATTTTTATTTTATAAAATATTAAATAACAATATTTTAGAATTGTTTTCAAAAACACTTTTCAAAAAAGCTTGAATTTCATTATTTCCATAAAAAAGTGGGTGATTTTATTTGCAGGAGAATTTATAAGAAGGGTAAGGCAACTAAATGGCAACGTATAGTTCTTATTTTCCATGGAGAACATGCATTGAATTTTTCCATGAAACACTAGGGAAGGAATAATATTCAAGAAGGTGTCAATTAGAAACATTAGGCATTGTGGGACGATTTCTTCTAACAAGACCTTCAGAAAAAAATCTTCAAATCCTTTGACTTTGATGATTCTTGTTTTCAATGGAAAATGGTGTTATTGTTTTCATAACAATAAGGGGAAGGGCTCAGTAAGGTGTTAACATAGAAGAATTAAAATGTTGTGGGATCGTTGATGTAACTATAAGATGGAAATTAAATAAGGGTAGACAAGTTTGACTAGTTTCTTTGGTTGTTTCCTACTATGGGAATCATAACCAATGATTTCTTCTTTTCCATGAGAAATGGAAATACTGTTTGGGAAGGTGTCAAAATACAAACATCAAGTATTATGAGGTGATTAGGAATGGTAATTTCGCGGGTTTTTCGGGTCATTCGTCCCGACTCGCCCCTATTAGAATGGGTATGAGAGCATAGAAATCGGGGATGAGACGGGTTCAGGTCTTTTTTAGAACCCGAATCGAGTTCGGGGCGAGATCGGGTTTAGTAACAATATGCCCCGCCCTGCCCGAATATGAAATTACAAGTTTACCCCCACCTATAAATATTTGCTTCCTTTAATCCTTTCTGGTATTCCTCTCCCGTTTTAGGTCTTTCTATCTTGTTTTAGGGTTCTCGTTCCTAGGGTTGTTGATGAGAACACAAGTGATGACAGAGACGGAGCTGTCCCGAATCACCTGAGACGACCCCATCATACTAGATTACCTTGACCCCATTATGTACCAGCTTCTAGTGTGAAGAGATGGCTTCCGCAAATCCCTCCCATCCTCGTTCTCATCCTTGAAACTCATCCCTAATCTGCAATCAGCAGCTCAAGTGTTCATCAAAATGCTAAAAGATGGTGTGTTTTGGACAGTTGGAGTACTCAATGCAGAAATCCATCAGATAATCCATCTGAAACTGCCATTTTCTCCATAGGAATTGTTTTAGGTATTTTTTTTCGAATGTTGATTTGTTTGATTTGGGGTGTTTCTTTGTCAGTTTCTGGGCAAAAGTGAGAGATTTGTTGGTGATATTTGGGATTGTTCTTCTCATTGGGATCATTGTAATTGCAACTTAATCAGAAAATTTGGAGAGTCCAAACGTACAACAGATTTGTAATCTAGTGGCAACAAGGTGTGTGGTCTTTTTGCTAATTTCTTTTCCTCATTTTAGCAGATCTGTAACTCATTGTTTTCCCCTGTTTTTGGGCAACACAAAGTGCATACATATACCTGGGTCGGGACGGCTGGGGATGAGATTTTAATTATAACTTCAAAACAAGAATGAGAGTACATACCCCGGCCCGTCCTGGGTTTGGGACGGGGATGGGATTTGTTTTTAATAAATGGGGCGGGGTTGGGATGAGGGCGACTCGTCCCAAACCCGCCCTGTTGCCTTTCCTAAAGGTGATTGATGTATTTAATAAGGATATAAACAAGGGTACAAAATCTTCGCTGATTCCTTTGGTGAGGATTTTTTTTCCATGGAAAACTAGGCATGGGAAAAGTTTCACAAAATTTATAGGGCAGGAATAATGTCTAGAATGTGATGACTAGAAAAAATAAACACGATGGGAATTGTTAACCAATGATTTTTTTTTTTCGTGAGAAGGTAAGTGCTATTATTTTCAAAAGAATTATTTAGAATAACCCTTTAGGAAGGTATCAACAAAAAAATAATAAACATTGTGGGGTAATTGATGTATGTAATAAGGATAGAAAAATAGTAGAAAAGTTTGACTAATTACTTTGGTAATTTTTTTTTTCCATAAAAAACCATGCAATGAAAAACCAGTGTCTTTTGTTTTCCAGGAGAAGATGGACGCTATTATTTTCAAAAGAATTATCGGGAAGGACTTTTAGGAAAGTGCCAACATAGAAACATTAAGCATTGTGGGGTATTTGACGTATGGTACAAGAATCGAAAGGAGGGTACATGGGAAAGCTTGACTGATAGTTAGATGGTTTCTTATTTTCCATGGAAAAATTGGTTTTGAAATTTCTTCACAAAATTTATGAGAAGGATGTGTCTAGGAATATCTTAATTAGAAACATTAAACCTTGTAGGGTAATTTCTACTGACAAACTCTTAATGAAATTCATATAGAGCTTGACCAATTCTGTAATGGATGATTTTTTATTTTTCATGAAAGTTTTTCAAAGGAATTAAGGGGAAGACCAAAATTAATTAATAGGAAAACCATAAAACTATCAAACATATAGAGGTTTGTTTTTTAACTATAGTTAATGAGGAAATCATAGAAAAGCTTTTGAAGCACTCTCTCTCATGTGGTTCACCACTACGTTTTTTAAAATATTGTACGTACTATTACTTTAAAAACGGGTATTCATCCCAAGGAACAAAGGTTGTCTTTTAAAGGCAAACATAAAGCGAGACTTCACTCTAATGCTAACTAGCTAAAAAGAGACAATTCCTAAGGGAGTTGGTTGAACATGTCATTTGCATCTGATTGGTGAAATCAATCAAATAGGACTTTGATGTTTGAAAAGTATCATTAATTGTTTCCCTTTTACCTTGTAGTGGTTCCTGCAAGTTCTTCATAATCATAACTTGTTAGCTACGATTTATGAATTTGAAATATACCTATATAAGCTCGTCCAAGACGCTTAGGAAGAAGAAATAACAAATCCACAATTTATAATCTAACAAGTGGGATTAGTACATTAATTCTTTGTTATCTTAAGAGCACTATATGTGAGACTTACTTCTTCCTGAAGATATCCTATAGTTATCTATCCATTGGGATGGACTCTACTCTTCTTATATCTCCTCACTTGGGGCTGCAAAGTGACAATCCCTAGTTGGAGCTTAGAGGCTAAGTAATGTTTTATGGCAATACTATATCTGAATTATATTGGATTGGAATGCTTTTGAACAATCTATATATTCTATCCTCCTAATTTCCTCTTATCATATGGTGAGACAATGTTGGTTCCTTAATTAGTATCAGATAGTGTGTGCTATATACTAAAAAAACTCAAAAGTAGACCATTAATCTTATTGATCCCCACCTATATATGATAGAAAGAAGGGCATATATCAATATCTATTATGATATACTCATCAAGAGACTTCTAAGTTATTTTGCTATGATTATCATTTGTTTGATCATATCGTGTTTTCCAATTCAAGTTGTTTGAGATTTCTCATTTTTCTATTTCAATAAATTGCTGTCAGTTCTGTTGTTGTAATTGCATGTGAAACGAAAGAAATCACAAAAGAGTGGTGAAACCAAGCATAGAGAATGTTGATCAGTATGAAAATGGAGTAAATGCATGAAACATCATAAACTGAACGCTGAGTTCAATAACCTTGTTTTCACTCTGCATATATCCTTTCCATCACTACAAATCCGGGATAGGCTTTTTGAGCCCATCTGCAGCATATTATTATCCAGTGTAGATTTAATAGAGGAAGCATTTTGATTTCATTTGATCTGGAAAGCTCAAATGAAATTATTCCAAATTTTTTTTTACTACATAATATGGTGTAAATCTTAGCTTTCTTTTACTCAGAAAGCTCAAAGCAAGGAGGAATAAAGCGTTGGTAAGACATAAGAAATGGGCACTCACCATGAATCTGTTTGTGTAGAAGAGTTTCAATGAAGAGAAGTGATAGCAGGTACCCCATTCATATTAAAAGAATACAAGAAGCTAATGAGTTTATTATGTTTTATAGGTGCTGCAATAGATAAGATGGTGCTTACAGGTGATTTCCTATTCACCTATATTCATCTTCTTTTCAACTATGAGGGTGACATCATGATGATTTTTAGTTAATTTGCTTATTCTTTTTCATCTGCTTATGTAAAAGTAACCCTTTGCACATAATTTTGTACAAAAACTATATCATATTTCATTAATATTTTATTCTACTTTATACCATCCATTAAATACGACATTAATTTACATAATTTCATTACTTGCATGTGTTTATCATTCATGATACATAATATTTGGGTTTTTCTCGTGATGATAGTGCAAATTAAGAATCTTTAAAGATTGAATTTTCTTGGTGACTTGAAGAAGCTGCCAAGGCACCTTCACAAACAAGATCAAATAATATCTTATTTGGTCAAAAAAGTTATTTATTGCCTTCTTGAAATATATAACACACTTTTTCACATAAATCTATAATTGAAAAGTTCATAACTTCTTCCCTTTATCACATTTCTTACTACAAAGGAGTCAAAGTCTTCCAAGGCAAACACAAATATTCATTTATTGCTAAGAAAATTCACATGGTAGGGCATCGTTTGAAATGTTGGACACATGTACCTACAATGGCCCATATGATTTATGACAATATAGAAGTCAATGTCAACAAAGTCGGTTTGGTTGGTACTCCAACAATTTTATAATAAGAATGAATAATAATGATGGACATATACTATAAGGTGGATGAAACTCTCAAACTAGCTATCACTTGAAATGCTATCATTGGACAAGCTTATTGTTGTTTATGTGCTTGAATATGCAATCTGCCAAGATACAAAGACATACAATCATCTAATAACATATTGTTGTTTAAGAATTATCTCCCCTATTGATAAAACACAACATAAATTGAATTTAATATGACAAATAATAAATTAAAATTAAAATACTTGGCAATTATACCCCAACAAGCTAAACTATCTTGGGGTCTCCAATTTTCTTGTAACTTGAAAATAGTGTGAAATAAGCTTTAGTTATTGTCATAATCAACTACTTGATTTTTCTATACATGAATAATTCACTTTCAAGCAAAGCATACTCATCTTTTGTTCATGATCAGGTTCATTGTAATCCTTTGCAAGTCACATTTGGCGACTCAAGTCATTAGAGACTTTGGACTAAGAATAAGGCTAGACTTACTAAATATGTGCACATAAAGAAACTTAAGGAATACTATATCCAAAATTTATTAGAAGTGCTTTTATATATATATATATATAACCACTTCTAGTAAATTTGAAATGCTACTTTTTATATAATTAACATATTATTTTTTTACAATTTTTTTTTAGAAGTAGACAGCATGGTGTAGCATAATTCCAATTATCGATTCTCCTATTAATTGATTTTAAATTTTTATATGAATTGCTATTATTGCCATGCCTATTTGTGTAATTAGAAATCTTGTGTGTGAGATTGATGAAATACTAATTGAATTTATAGATAAAATAAAAATTTAATGTTGGGGATAATCACTTAAAGCACCGGTTCATTCTTCTCTGGATAGTTCCATATATTAAGTAAGGATTAAAAAATATGAAATTAGATAAATATTGGTTGTTGAAATCTATGTACAAAAATAAAAAGTATTTTAAGTAATTTGTTTAAATTTAGATAAATTTTGCTAATTAGTGTTTTTATATTTACAAATGATATTTATATTAACTCAAGAAAAAAGAACAAAATACAATACCAATGGCTATGAATGTTAATTCCTTGTTTTAAACTTAAAAATAATTAAAAAGGCAACTTAACTCTACAACATTAAGTTATTGGAGAAATACTCAATTTTAAAAATAGCTTTCAAACAAGTCTTTCATTTTCTTGTTTTATTAAAAGCAAAATAGGGTAGTAGAGCATATGAATGGAACTTTGTTGGAAAAAGTTCCATGTATGTTGTCAAATGGTAAATTGAGCAAAAAAAAAAAAAAAAAAGGGTTAAAGCATGAAATTATTTATGCATGTCATCTCATCAATTGTGTGTCATCGGTTGTAGTTGGCATGCAATTGTTTATGCATGCCATCTCATGAATCATATAACTTATACTGCTATAGAGAGCGAAACTCCCACCAATGATCATGATTCATTCCACTGCTATAGGGCTCAATATAGGTAGAAAAGGATGAAGAAAATAATTTTGAGTAGGGATGTCACTTTAGATGAATCTAATTTGTTGAAACACGTAAAAAGTGAATTGTGTTAAAGAGAAGAAGATTGTAAGTACTTTAGAATTGGTGAAGTTTGAGACAACATCAATCATATGTCAATAACACAAATAGTGACCTTCAAGGGATAGGTGAAGGTATCATAAATGAAGAAGATGCTTCAACTCAAGCACTTTCTAACAACAAGATTCTATTAAAGAAGTGAGATTAGCATGCCTACTTGATATGGGGATATATGCACTTCCAATAATAGAGAGTGATACACCTCCATTACAAGAAAAGTGAGATACTGTGACATAGTTTTGGTTGGGCCAACAAAATCTATATATATATAGTATCATACTTGTATAAGCCGCAACAGATTAGAAATGCCCGCATCATTATGGCTGAGGGAGGAATGGGTTATTGCTATAAAAGCTCTTATAGCAATATATGGCTCAATGGATCGCTACTATAAAAGCTCATATAGCTGGGAAAGGAATGGGTTACTTCTATAACAGCTCTTATAGCAATATTGGCCCAATAGGCACAACCACATGGGCTGGGTTGCTGCTCTTAAAGCTCTTATAGCAATATATGGCCCAATAGGCAGAACCACATGGGCTTGTCCGCGACCATAGAGCCACTATATAAGCACCATATCTCCTGCTCACTTTAGACTGCTGAACCCACTGAGAGCCGTGTCTTTTATCATTCACTCTTCTTAGCCACAATTGAAGACCATTGAACTCTTCTCCCAAAGCCATGATACCCATCCTCATCACTTTCTCCGACTAGATTGTTGTCGTCATTGACATCCTCATCACTGAGGGGGCTTAGATTAATGACCAGCTCGCTCAACGACCAATTTCTTTGGCCACTTCATCGCCCACATCTTCCAGGTATTCTTTCGATTACTTCCACGGCTTCATGCTCTATTATTCCTTTCTTTCTTTCTTTGATTTCAAATTAGGTTTCTTTTCATCACTTCTATTTCCTCCCATCTCTCTTTTTCTGGTTAGGGTTAGGGTTAGGGTTAGGGTTTGTGTTTGGATTCCCTGGTATATATTTACTAATTATTAGGAGCATCAATGCCTCACCATACTTTCACATACCTCGTCTCTGCACTCTTATTCTTCTTTCCATTTTCATGTGCATCGAAGCTTAGCTTGGAAGCAATGATTGCTCGTGTCCCTTCTCTTTTGTGTTTTTTTGTCTTCCGTGCATAAGATGAAGTTGAAAATTTTAGTGATATGAAATTCAATGCAGTCTGCTATTATTATAGTGCCTTGTCTGCACCTAATGAAATCAAAGGCTATGGAAGCTTCGGTTAGAGCAAAGCTCTTCATTTTGCACCCTAATTAGGATGCTACATTTGACTCATCTTAATCTTGTTTCCTTTTTTTTTTTTTTTTTCATTTTATTTATCTATTTATTTATTTTTTATTTTGAATCCATCAAAGTAGTAACCCCCTTAGACTACTTTTGTTCTTCATGTAAACACTAAGAAGAAGGGGAAAAATGAATATTAAGTTTATCGAAATTAATGGGTATGGACTGAAGCATTTTGTCAAAAATCTGAAAATTCAGATGTTGAAAATCATGTCAATTAACTATATTTATCTCATGTATAATTGCTATTCTGGATAAACATTTGATAAGTTTTGGGGTTTATGCAATTTTGAAGGATGGAAAAGGCTTCCTAATTTACCTCCCTCAATTTTCATTTCTTAGGATTCAAGTGGTAATCTTAAATGGACTTCAACATTTGTTTTTCACTAACCATTCTTTTACTTCTATACAAATCCTGTTGTCTCATGTATGGGGCAAATGCAATTTTGTGATTTTCTAACTTCTTAAAAATCAGGAATTGATTTTTTAGGCTCATTTTTACATTTTTTTAATTCAGCTGATTGACATAAGCTTGATGTTTGTTCTTTGAGTGGAAATTCTGATGCTTATAGGAGAGACACTTTACAAATTTTATCTACTAGGTTGAAGGCATTTGCTTTTTCTTCTTGCCAATTTACTAATTATCAAATTCCTTTTCTTTTTGGTTGGTTTTTCCCTTTCCTTTCTGTTTTCATTTGAGGCCACCATATCTCAGGCAATTCACATCCTGAGAGAGTTAGCTACAGATGAAGATATAATAGCCAAGATTGGCTTATAAATATCTGAGAATGAAAATCTTACCATTCTTTCATTCTCTTTTATTGAGCACCCCTTTTCCTTATTGTAGAATATTTGAAACTCAATGGTACAAAGAGATACAAAATTCAGAATCAGTTTTGTATTTCACATATGTCATAGAGGTCTAATTGAAAGACCAATTGAAAGAATCAACCTTTGGATCTTAGGTGTTCAGTTATATGTTATAACATGTCTGACAGTTCTAATCTGCCTAATTTGGCAAATCAGATGTTAGCAAGATGAGGGTTAGCTTAAGAGGTCCCACAACACAAGGCAAGCCACTTGTGAGATTAAGCAGTCTGATTAGGAATACATTGTTTGGCTTCACAAGTCAATACAAGGCAAAATTAAAACATTAATAATTTGATTTTAACCAAAATTGATGTCTTAACCACCATGTTTCCTTTCTAAATGAAGTAAGATGGTTCAATTTGAATGGAACCTAATTGATTGGGAAATTCAAATATGGTCACTTGCCGTTAGAAATTGTTGTGAAGAGGAACTAACACAAATTTTTTATCAAACTTTGCCCTGCATCATGTTTGGCCCTCGAAACCCATATTTCACCTAATTTATTTGGTGGAAGAGGCTTCAATGTATCCACACTTACTATTTGGGATTCATTTTTTTTTTCTTTTGGTTGATCATTCTCTTTTTTGCTTTCTTTTTTTCCTTGTTCCTTTTTGGTTTTCAAGTTACAGATCATTTAATCAAAGTAACAATAACCAAAAAATTTTTACTTTTACTTTAATGTACTTTCATTTTTGGGTGCTAGGAGTCTTGTCTAGTGTGTGTGTGTGCTTTTTTTTTTTTTTTTTTTTTTTTTTTTTTTCCAGTCTTTAATGTTTTTGGGTTTTCTCAAAATATAATGTAACTTCAAAGTTCCATTAGAGAAAAAGAAAAAAAAAAAAATGCAATCCCCATCAAAGAAACAAAGATTCATTTAATGATTTCATCTTACTAGTCCCTCTAGCCATTTATCTGAAAGGGGTTTACTATTAAGCTTCTGTTTTAGCTATTTGCTAACATCAACCATCTTCTTCATCCATTGACTGCCCTATGTATCAATAATTTAAAAAACTCTCCTTTCAATGCTTCACTGTGCACATGATACAATGAGCTATAATGCATTGAATTCCAGTCTTCAAACCTTTTACTTTCTTTTATGTCATGTTCATTTGATTTTTCTTTTTCATTCTTTGACTGGGTGGGGGCAATAGGCATCTCTCTCATTTGGCCCCTGCATTTTGAAGATAAGGTATTTCCTTTTTCTTTCATTGTGTGGATGCACCTTCTATGGCTAGGTTTCTCTTAAGTTGAATAAAAAGCCAGTCCCCAATAGGGCCAATATCATCACTCCAATGGCATGTTTGCTTATTGGCAGGGTGAACAAATTGAGACTTTGGCAAGACAATAGTAAAGAGAAAGCATAGAAAAGTTGAAACCTTTGGAGTAGCTCTATTGTTATCTTGAAAAAAATGAGGAAACAAGATATTAATGAAAAAAAATCTTTCCTATTTTTCTTAGAAAATGTGATAGAAGTTTGATAAAATTAATAAATTAGTTTCCTATTTTCTTTCTATGGAAAAGGTAACAACATAAAGCTGTTTCAAAAGTTTTACCATTAAGTCTGGATTTTATCATGCAGGGGATTAACCTTAAGCATGATAGTTAACCAGTAAACCCTTGACCAAAATAATAGGATTGCGATTGGGGCTGCCATCTCTCCAACCTCATCATACAAAGATGGACAATTTAATATCAGCTTACTGGTCTAGAAGAAACTTAATTTTTTTTTTTCCCTTTTGTTCTTTCTTTTTTTTTTGTTTTTGATATTGAATATGCTAAAGCTAAATGTGATTGTTATGAAAGTGAATTACTTACAATAAGCATAAGAAAATTTAAAAAATGATTTTGTTTATTAACTTAATCTATTCTATAAAGCAATTTTATCTTGCAATGATTTTTCCTTTCTTTCTTTCTTTCTTTCTTTTGATCTTTGTATGAATTATTACAATAATAATAGTAATAAATAACAAGTAATAGTTTTTATAATATAAAGTTTTATGTGAAAAGAAATGCTTAAGAAATTAAGTTTTTTCTAAGAAACAAATGAAAAAAGGAGTGAAACAGAAAATACTTTTTTTTTTTCTTGTATTCACATTATAGAAGTATCCTAAAATGATAATTAAGTATATAAAGCATCTTCTTGAGTCAATTTTGGTCTTCAAATATTGAACTTGTGAATTTACTTGCTGGCTTTGTATTTAAACTGCCCTGAACTCAATGATTTGAATCTGAAATCCTGTACACATTTCTATGCAGGTATTAGTCTAATGCTTTTCTCTGAGGTTATGATCTTTCCAAAATCCCCCCTGGTTAGATCATAAGTAGAATGAAAATTTTAGAGTCCTAAGTATGGCCTTTCTAAGGTTCTCTTTTAAAATACAAGTTAATAGGTTCATTATGTTGCATCACTAGTTTGTAATCGCTTAAATTCTATTATTATTATGTTAGCATTCCATATTTTGACAAACTGAAAAATACCAGTAGACGTTGCTTTATATTTTTATTATAAAGCAACCATAATTTTATTATACTAAAAACAATTTTTATATTTTGGTTTTTTAACTTAGGTGTTTATTACATGTTCCAGGCCTAAGCAGTTCAGTAATTTATTCTTTAAAGATAGTTTGTACTTATAAGTAGCAATCCAAGTCAAATAATCAGCAAATTAAGCTTAAGGTGAAAATTTTCAAATTACGAAAATTTTACATTTGTCAAAAGAAATGAAAAAAACCAAGTTCTTATGTGAAATGTTTATTTTTATTGATCTTAAAGGCTAAGTTCTTGGCCTGATTGCTGAAGAAGTTGTTGGATAGGTCTGAGTAGGTGAAGTTTGAAGCATTTAAAATAAATTAGAAGGCCTGCAGAATGATAATTATTGCTAGTGATGATAGTTGTAGCCTCAACCTTATTTTATTTATGATATTAAGACAATCAGTTTTTTTGGAAATGGAGTTTCCAAAAAATGGAGTTGGCACTTCGCGGAAGAAGATGGGACTATTTGGAAACAAGTGATAAGTAGGAAGTATGTGGTAGAAGAAGGGGGGTGGTGTACCCAAAAAGTGAAAGAGGGGTATGGTGTGGGGTTTTGGAAGGAAATTAGGAAGGAATGGCCTTTAATGAGGGGTAATTTCGTTTTCTCCATGGGGGATGGAAGAAGAGTGAGATTTTGGGAGGATAGGTGGTGCGGGGATGACACTTTAAGCCGTTCCTTCCCTTTGTTGTTTAAGCTGGCCGCTTTTAAAGAGGAGTGGGTGGCTGAGGTGTGGGTTGTTTCAAGGGAGGAGGGGGGTTGGAATCCTCATTTTTCTAGGCCGTTTAATGATTGGGAGATGGAGACGGTGGAGAGATGGATTTCAAAAAATAAAAAATGTGGAAGACTCTTGTTCTCCAAAGAGAGTAGGCTTTGATGTTAGGTAAGCAACTATAAGGGAGTTTATTAAACAACTAGCCTCAAACAAATAACCTTAGTCATTATGTCTTACTTTCTTGGAGGAAGCTTCAATACTATTAAGTTGGCTAGGAGGAGTTGAGGAAAAATGGAAAATTTTATGTGGACAAGTTTTCATCTTGGAAACTAGAGCTTTGCATCATGGAAAGAATAAAATGAAACATTGAGAAGTTTTCATAGACTTGTTCTCTTGTGATTTGTTGCCTTGTTACTTGTGAAGATCTCGCAACATTATTTTGCATCTTGCAAATTAGACCTGGGAAACCGCAATGGTAGGTTCTCATAAGAAAATTTGAGGCATGTTAGATTATAATTAAAAAAAATTTTAAAAAATAAATTTTTGAGAACAATTCATAAAAACAATTTTATATCATTTTTAGGAATAAAATTCTATTTGAAATTCTAAAAAATGGGATATATTTTTCATGATATCAACCAACCACTCTATTTTCATGGTATTTTTATTCTAAAATTTGTTAGATATATTTTTGAGATTGGAAAATTATTTTTGTTTTAAAAAATAAAAACTAATTTTAAAAATATTTGCAGACAAACCTTCAATGTTTCAGTTGAAAGTACGTCTTTCTTTATCGGAAACCACTTAGATTAGTTCTTTGGGGGTTAGAGTTTGTTATTAAAAAGTTTCCTAATACGATGGTGGATATAACTACATTATTGAATCATGTAAACCCTATTGCTATGTGTCTATTTTTTTTTTTTAAATAAAATAAAATATTTTAAATCATCCTCACAAGCAGCATCATTTCAAGGAGCCTATGAATTTTTATAATTGACTATTTCTTAGTAATGGTCGTGGACCGTATAGTCCATTGTATGTATGTGACTGATTTCTCACTATGTTTCATTCTTTGTGTGGTCCATTATAAATAGGGTCTATTTTAAATTTGTGTGGTTCATATGACTATATAGTCCATTATATATGTGTGACCATTGTCTCACTATGATTCATTCATTGTGTGGTCCAATGTATATTGAGTGTATTTTCAATTTGTGTGGCCCATTGTATATAGGGTCCATTGTAAATAGGGGTACTTGTCGAGTTCATTTTCTTGGTACTAAATGGAGATTTTCTTTGCACTTGGAGGGACTTGATTCCTTTGCCTTTTGAAATATCCAATGAGTTGGATGAGATAAAGGGAAAAACCCATGAAACTCTCAATTATGAATTTGTATGAAAACATAGGAAATGAATTTCAGGAAGAGGATAAATTAATTGATTTTTTGGTTTTGTCTTGCTTGACTGACATTAAAGCCACCAAGCTAGTTTATAATATGTCTAATTTTGATGAATTTCTAAACCTCGAAGCTAGTTTAGCGAGTTCTATCTTATCTATACAACTTTTTCTATGGAATATTAGGTACCAATCAATTCTTTTAGTAGCATGTTGCCATCTCCATGGAATATGTCAGTCATTGTGTTATGAATCTTATCATATTTTTTGGATACTGATTATGACGATGAATGGCAAATGGCGTTCAACCTCTCAAACTTGACTAGTTTAGCTCCTTTGTCCCTATGAGTCCAATGAGGAAAGAAATTGATGCATGTATCATTTTTTAGGTAAGGGACTGCAACTTGGACTCATGAGAGATCATTTTTTGTTTGTAATTGTATATCTTTCTCTACATGCCTACCTTTAGTGTAATTTAGATCAAGTGACTTTAAATTATTCTATTTTTGTGAGTTTCAATTAGCATTCTAGTTACCTTCATGGAATTTGCTTTTTATAGTGAAACCTAACTTGGTATCTCTTGCATTTTCCAATTTGGAAAAGGATGCCTTTAGTTAATTAATGAAAGGTTGTCCAAAATCTAATTTTAATTTTTATTAATTTCCTCATAAATTGTATGATTAGTTTTTTATTTCTTATTATTTATTTATTTTTTTAAATGAATTTTCTCTTAATAATAAGGAAATAATAAGCTCTCTAGAGCATCTCATTACTTAATAGGAAAATTAATGGCAAAAAAAGGAAAATTGATGTTGTAAGCCTCAATTTTTCGAATTAGATTTGTTTAATTTATCTTAAAACTAAATAAATTGTAATTTGACTTAAGTCTAAATAGAACTTAATTTTATTAAATATTTTATTATATTTTAAGATTTATGTTAAAAGATACGCATGGCCTTAATTCAAAAGTGAGCCTCAAAAGTAGTCTATTGAACGAATTCCCATTCATCATGAACCATTGATTACAACATTTGCTAACTACATGTTCATAAATAAAAATAGAAAAGAAAAATATTTTTTTAAGTCTAATTATGAAATGATTATGAAATTAACTTGTAAACAGGTGAATATTAGCCTAACTTGTTCTTGGCAGGTGAAACATTAATGATTCTTGTACATAGGTTATTAGTTTTAAGATTTCTTTGAAACTATTTCCTTACAAAGGGGGCGGCACCATGACTAAACAAAACGAAGGGAAGAAGGGAAAATTTTATGGAGAGAAAATCAATATAGAAAACCAGCTGATCAAGATGTTTGGGTTTAGATTTTGCTTTAACAATTGTCTTAACTTGTTAGAGGTTTCAATGAAGGATCATGGACTCGTCACATAATATAATTTCATCTAGATTGATTTGAAGTAGGATATAGGATAACCATAAAATCCTAACAAAATTTATTTTACCAAAAAATATTGTTAGTAATTTCAATCCTAGCCTTAATCAACTTGCACGACTTATATTTTTTATGGAATAACAGGTTTCTAGGTTGATACTCCATGTTTTAATTGAATAATAACTTGTTCATGACTTCATAGAATAAGGCATTTGTTGGAATCTTGACACTTGTTTAATGCATTTGTCTTATGTATAGACTTTTTTTACTAGAACTTTTTTTTTCTATTCATAGAATAACATGTATGAATGTGGCTTGTCTACTTTTAGTAGCATTTAAAAAAAAATTAATTTATGAGAACAATCTTAGCATATTTCTTTATTATTTCTAGAAAAAAAAAAGTATTTGTAAACTTAGTTTAAAAACAGTTTTCTTATTCTATGTTTCCTCAAAGTACCATACTTTTATGTGCATTGCAATATTTTGAGTTCAATCTTTATATATATGTCTCTCAAAGTGGTTTTGAGTTTAGCATAATGATCTTTTGAGTAATAATTAATTGAAGCAGCGGACAAATTATCTTTTATTTTATTTATAGTAATTCTACATCTTTATGATATATATCCCATCTCAGCCCTTCTTTGTGTTTTCTTTCTATATCTTGCATTTTCTAACCCAAGACCACGCTTTTGTATGTGAACCCTTATCCAACTTACAAGGCTTTGGAAATACTCATAGGCACCATATTTTTCAAAATAATTGATTCAAATTTTAGTTTTACAAGCAAATAATGATGACCTTCTTATTTTCTATTTACTTTATCTAAGGGTGCATTCTATGCTCTTAAGGTCATATTAACTTTATTATTTCTTTTTATCATATCGGAATTTAACAATCACATGAAAAAAATGGAATCTACATATATTTTGGATAATAAATTTATTTCTTATATTTATTGGATCTCTTAGATATTTCTTTCAAAAACATTTCATATTAATCACTTTGAATAACCAAAATAAAAAAAAAAAAATCAAATTTTAAAATGATAAAATTTTGGTTATATATATATTATATTATAATATATTATAATTCATTAATATTTTGTCCTAGTCTAGACTGTCAACTAAATATGACCTTAATTTACATAATTTCATCATTTGCATGTGTTTAACATTCATAGAAAATGATAAATAACATTTAGTTTTTTCTCACAATGATAGTGAGAACTAAGTAACTTTCAAGATTGAATTTTCCTAGCTGCTTGAAGAAGTTGCCTAGGCACCTTCGCAATCAAGATCTATTAATATCTTATTTGGGCAATTAAGCAAGATAAAACCAAAAAAATTATTTGTCACCTTCTTGAAATATACTACCCACTTTTCCACGAAAATCCATATTTGAAAAGTTTATAGATCCTTCCCTTAGTCATAATTATTAATGCAAAGAAGTAAAAGTCTTCCGAGGCAAGAACAAATATATGTTTATTGCTAAGAAAATTCACTAGTAGGCATTTTTTTGAAATTGAGACATGTATAATGGACCATATGGTTTATGCCAATATATTGGTCAATGTTAACAAAATTGGTCTCGTTGGAATTGTTGAAGGAATATGATGCTGTCCATTTATTGCTAAGAAAATTCATTGGTAGGTCATTGTTTGAAATTGACACATGTATAATGGGCCATATGATTTATGATAATATAGTGGCCAATGTCAACAAAGCCAGCCTTACTAGAATTATTGAAGGAATATGATGCTTAAAAGGACCAGCTAAGAAGTTTGATCCACATACAAGGGTTGTTGATGTAATAATGGGCATTCATAATCTTCAAAATAATTAATTTATATTTTAGTCTTATTTTCAAATCATAATAACCTTTTTATTTTTTATTTTATTTTTTGTTTATTTTACCTAAGATACATGTTATGCTCTTAAGATCATATCAACTTTATTTTATGTTTGGTTGAAAAATGGATAAGATAAATGATTATTCATTTTATTTATCATATCCCTTTATATGAGATTTAACAATCTCAGGAAAAACATGCAATATATATGGCTTTTAGATAATAAATTTATTTATCATATTCATTGGATTTCTTAAATATTTCTTTTGAATTTTTTTTTCATTTTAATCACTTTGAACAATAATAATAATAATAATAATAATAATAATAAAATCTAATTTAAAAAAATAAAATTTTTATTCCAAAAAGAAAAAAATAAAAGCATATTTATACTATAATACAAATTAAAATTATATATATGTACATATAAAATACAAATTAATAGTTTATCCTAGTCTAAACCCTCAATTAAATATGACCTTAATTTATATAATTTCATGACTTTGCATGTGTTTAACATTCATGAGATGGTGATACATAATATTTGGCTACTTTATGCCTTTGCCTTTAGAAATATCCAATGAGCGGGAAGATATAGAGGGAAGAAACCCTGAATTTCTCAATCATGGATTTCTATGAAAAGATAGACATGAATTTCAAGAAGAGGATGAATTTCAAGTTGAAATGAATTTCATTAAAGCCACCAAATTGAAATGTCAAGAACTGTTACGGAAGTTTTTTAGTCTACCTATCCCTAGATTAAAAAATTAATTAATTAATTGATTTTGAATGCTAGTGGGGCTCAGACCTTCTTGAAGTAGCCAATGAAATTAGATCTGTACACCTAATTTGAAAGTCTAACTTGAAAGATAAAGTCACTCGCTCTGAAGGAAAAGTCACTAACTTTGCAAGAAAAGGCTAATGGGGAATGGAACTCAATTTCTCTATAACTAACTAATTAATTATATATGTAATATCATACATATATAATATTATTTTTAAGAAAATATGATATTTAAAGATATGAATATATAGAAAAAAAATAATATTTTTATATTTATTAACATATATTATACTATACAAATATTTGATGTATTGAAGGAGTACATAATAGAATAAAAAACATATCCTATCCTAATGTTTCAAAATTTTTAAATAATATATGAATTGCATCCAACATTATTATTAAACAAGATGTAATCTCTCTTATGATTCAATATTATTTAGAGACTTCTCCATCATTTATTTTGAATTTGTTAAATATATCTTGTCCTAATGTTTCACAATATTTTAAATAATATATGAATTGCATTCAAACATTTGTTATTAAAAAAGATATGATCTCTCTTACAATTCAACATTATTTATAGACCTCTCCAATCTTTATTTTAAATTTGTTAAACAATCTTATCTTGATATTTTACAATTCTTTAAATAATATATGAATTGCATTCTAACATTTATTATTAAAAAAAGATACAATCTCTCTTACCATTCAACATTATTTAGAGACCTCTTCCTTGTTTATTTTAAAATTGTTATTTTAGAGTTTTATACTTATGAAATTATTACATGTTGTTAAACGATATATATTAAGTTTATATGTGATATATAAAAACATTTTTATATATGTATTACAAAAAAGAATTTATGATCCATTAGATATGCATCCCATCTTTTTTATGTGGTTGTTAATTATCATGTGGAGGAGATACGAGGAAGAGGGTGAATGTATTATCTCACCTTTTATCTTCATTCCATATTCTATCCACCAATTTAAACATTAATTAAAGGGCATAGTATATATGGTTGAACAAAGTTAATAACAAGCGCTTTCAAGTAATATGATTGAAGGTTTAGCTCCTCCAAGATCAGTCTTGAACAATGGAAATGTGAGATAGAGATAAAGAAAGGCGTAAAACCAATTGAAAGTTAGAGAAAAAATTGTTTAGAAAATGTTATATCAATTTGTTCATAGTGTTTGATTCTTCTATAGCATTGATTATCATAGTCAGTATTGAAGTATGATGGTGATCAGGTACATCAACTTGCCACAATCTTTGAGTTTTCTATAGCATTGACTATCATAGTTACTACTAAAGTATGAGGGTGACTGGGTACATCCACTTGCTCACTGTGTTTGATTTTTCTATAACATTGACTATCATAGTCAGTATTGAAGTATGAGAGTGACTAGGTACATCAACTTGCCTATAGTGTTTGATTCTTCTATAACATTGACTATCATAGTTAGTATTGAAGTATAAGGGTGACTAGGTACATCAACTTGCCTATAGTGTTTGATTTTTCTAAAACATTGACTATCATAGTCAGTATTGAAATATGAGGGTGATTAAGTACATGGACTGGGTACATCCATTTGCCAAAAATGTTTGATTCTTCTATAGCACTGATTATCATAGTCAATATTGAAGTATAAGAGTGACTAGGTACATCAACTTGCCCATAATGTTTGAATTTTCTATAGCATTGACTATCATAGTCAATATTGAAGTAAAAGGGTGACTAGGTACATATAGCACTGACCATCGTAGTTAGTATTGAAGTATGAGGGTGACTAGGTACATCAACTTGCCAACTATGTTTGATTTTTCTATAACATTGACTATCATAGTCAGTATTGACGTATGAGGGTGATTAGGTACATCAACTTGCCTATAGTGTTTGATTCTTTTATAGCATTGACTATCATAGTCAGTATTGAAATATGAGGATAACTAAGTACATCAACTTGCCCACAGTGTTTGATTTTTCTATAGCATTGACTATCTTAGTCAGTATTGAAGTATGAGGGTGACTCGGTACACCAACTTGCCCATAATGTTTGATTTTTCCATATAGAATGTTTTGTAGCTAGCCAAGCATAGTGAGCTATTTAATTACAAGACATACCCACATGCTTGTGAAAGAAATAAGGTCTTTGCAAGTTGTTATCCTATTTAATAGGTGAAGTATTAGAATTATTGAAAATAATTGTCTTAATTATGTGTCTATGTAACTTTTTTATTATATTAAATACATGCTTTAGACATTGTTACTAAATATTGGATTAAAACATGAATTTCCTAAGTAATTAAAATGACTACTCTTGAACTTGAATTCCATTCTTTCTCATTTTAGCAAAATAAATAAATAAAATCCCTTTTATAGATGATAATTGCTGCAAATTGTTAAATTGTTGGAAGAGGCATATTATAGGGTTTTGCTTTGATATTTTGGTGCTACTAAATAGATTGAACCAATTTAGTAGGCTTTTACACTCTCCACATAAGACAATTATATGTTATTTAATGGGGATTGAGGATGGAAATTTCACTTCAAGGCATGATGAAAGGTTTGTTTTTCTTCAAAGAATTGACACAACTAAAGTTGATCTCAAAAGCAAATCCATAAATGTATTAAGATCAAATGTGAAATTTCAAAAGGAGGGAAAAAAATAACAAAGAAAAAAAAAACTCTTATTTGGTATAAGTATATAATGTAATTGATTTTTATGAATTTCTAAACCTCCAATCTAGTTTAATAGGTTATATCTTGTTTATACACCTTTCTCCGTGGAATATTAGGTACCAATCAATTCTATTGGCATCATGTTTCCATCTCTACTTCAAGTCATATTTATGCCTGGACATCTGTGGATGGACCTTATACCAATGCCAAGCAAGTAAAGTAGCAAAATTTCTTAGCCATTGCATTACGAATCTTATCATCTATTTTGGATTCTAGTTATGACAATGAATAGAATTTGACACTCAACCTCTCAAACTTAACAAGTCCTTGTGGGACCAATGAGGAAAGAAATTGATTCATGCATCATTTTATCATAGGGGACTACAACTTGGAACCATGAGAGATCATTTTTTGTTTGTAGTTGTATATCTTTCTCTATGCACTCACCTTCCAACTTTCAAATAATTCTCCTTTTGTGAGTTTAGATTGTTATTTTGCCTTTGTGGAATTTGCTACTACATTTCTAGTGAAACCTAACTTGGTATCCCTTGCATTTTTCTAATTTGAAAAAAGTATGCCCTTATTGACTAATGTAAGGCTCTCAAAAATCTTATTTTGATTTTGTTTATTTCTTCAAGAATCATATCATCAATTTTTCTTATGAATTTTCTCTTAAGAATAAGGAAATTAGTAACACTCTAAAAGTACCTCATTCCTTAATAAGAAAATTAATGGTTAAAAAGGACATCAACTTGCTTACAATGTTTGATTTTTCCATACCATTGACTATCTTAGTCAGTATTGAAGTATGAGGGTGACTAGGTACAAACTTGCCCATAATGTTTGATTTTTCCATATAGAATGTTTTGTAGCTAGCCAAGCATGGTGAGCTATTTAATTACAAGACATACCCACATGCTTGTGAAAGAAAGGAGGTCTTTGCAAGTTGTTATCTTATTTAATAGGTGAAGTATTAGAATTATTGAAAATAATTGTCTTAATTATGCGTCTATGTAACTTTTTTATTATATTAAATACATGCTTTAGACATTGTTACTAAATATTGGATTAAAACATGAATTTCCTAAGTAATTAAAATGACTACTCTTGAACTTGAATTCCGTTCTTTCTCATTTTAGCAAAATAAATAAATAAAATCCTTTTTATAGATGATAATTGCTGCAAATTGTTAAATTGTTGGAAGAGGCATATTATAGGGTTTTGCTTTGATATTTTAGTGCTACTAAATAGATTGAACCAATTTAGTAGGCTTTTACACTCTCTACATAAGACAATTATATGTTATTTAATGGGGATTGAGGTTGGAAATTTCACTTCAAGGCATGGTGAAAGTTTTTTTTTTTCTTCAAAGAACTGGCACAACTAAAGTTGATCTCAAAAGCAAATCCATAAATGTATTAAGATCAAATTTGAAATTTCAAAAGGAGGGAAAAAAATAACAAAGAAAAAAAAACTCATATTCGGTATAAGTATATAATATTATTGATTTTTATGAATTTCTAAACCTCCAATCTAGTTTAATAGGTTATATCTTATCTATACACCTTTCTCCATGGAATATTAGGTACCAATCAATTCTATAGGCATCATGTTTCTGTCTCTACTTCAAGTCATATTTATGCTTGGACATATGTGGATAGACCTTATACCAATGCAAAGCAAGTGGAGTAGCAAAATTTCTTAGCCATTGCATTACGAATCTTATCATCTATTTTGGATTCTAGTTATGACAATGACTAGAATTTGACACTCAGCCTCTCAAACTTGACAAGTCCCTGTGGGACCAATGAGGAAAGAAATTGATTCATGCATCATTTTATCGTAGGGGACTACAACTTGGAACCATGAGAGATCATTTTTTGTTTGTAGTTGTATATCTTTCTCTATGCACTCACCTTCCAACTTTCAAATAATTCTTCTTTTATGATTTTAGATTGTTGTTTTGCCTTTGTGGAATTTGCTACTACATTTCTAGTGAAACCTAACTTGGTATCCCTTGCATTTTTCTAATTTGAAAAAAGTATGCCCTTATTGACTAATGTAAGGCTCTCCAAAATCTTATTTTGATTTTGTTTATTTCTTCAAGAATCATATCATCAATTTTTCTTATGAATTTTCTCTTAAGAATAAGGAAATTTGTAACTCTCTAAAAGTACCTCATTTCTTAATAATCAAATTGATGGTTAAAAAGGACATCAACTTGCCTACAATGTTTGATTTTTCCATGGCATTGACTATCTTAGTCAGTATTGAAGTATGATGGTGACTAGGTACAAACTTGCCCGTAATGTTTGATTTTTCCATATAGAATGTTTTGTAGCTAGCCAAGCATTGTGAGCTATATAATTACAAGACATACCCACATGCTTGTGAAAGAAAGGAGGTCCTTGAAAGTTGTTATCCTATTTAATAGGTGAAGTATTAGAATTATTGAAAATAATTGTCTTTATTATGCGTCTATGTAACTTTTTATTATATTAAATACATGCTTTAGACATTGTTACTAAATATTGGATTAAAACATGAATTTCCTAAGTAATTAAAATGACTACTCTTGAACTTGAATTCCATTCTTTCTCATTTTAGCAAAATAAATAAATAAAATCCCTTTTATAGATGATAACTGCTGCAAATGGTTAAATTGTTGGAAGAGGATATTATAGGGTTTTGCTTTGATATTTTGGTGCTACTAAATAGATTGAACCAATTTAGTAGGCTTTTACACTCTCCACATAAGACATATGTTATTTAATGGGGATTGAGGATGGAAATTTCACTTCAAGGCATGATGAAAGTTTTCTTTTTTCTTCAAAGAACTAACACACCTAAATTTATTCTCAAAAGCAAATCCATAAATGTATTAAGATCAAATCTGAAATTTCAAAAGGAGGGAAAAAAATAACAAAGAAAAAAAACTCATATTCGGTATAAGTATATAATATTATTGATTTTTATGAATTTCTAAACCTCCAATCTAGTTTAATAGGTTATATCTTATCTATACACCTTTCTCCATGGAATATTAGGTACCAATCAATTCTATTGGCATCATGTTTCCATCTCTACTTCAAGTCATATTTATGCTTGGACATTTGTGGATAGACCTTATACCAATGTAAAGCAAGTGGAGTAGAAAATTTTCTTAGCCATTGCATTACGAATCTTATCATCTTTTTTGGATTCTAGTTATGACAGTGAATAGCATTTGACACTCAGCCTCTCAAACTTGACAAGTCCTTATGGGACCAATGAGGAAAGAAATTGATTCATGCATCATTTTATTGTAGGGGACTACAACTTGGAACCTTAAGAGATCATTTTTTGTTTGTAGTTGTATATATTTCTTTGTGCACTCACTTTCAAACTTTCAAATAATTCTCCTTTTGTGAGTTTAGATTGTTATTTTGCCTTTGTGGAATTTGCTACCACATTTCTAGTGAAACCTAACTTGGAATCCCCTGCATTTTTCTAATTTGAAAAAATTATGCATTTATTGACTAATGTAAGGGTCTCCAAAATCTGATTTTGATTTTGTTTATTTCTTCATGAATCATATCATCAATTTTTCTTATGAATTTTCTCTTAAGAATAAGGAAATTAGTAGCTCTCTAAAAGTACCTCATTTTTTAATAAGAAAATTAATGGTAAAAAAGGACATCAACTTGCTTACAGTGTTTGATTTTTCTATAGCATTGACTATCTTAGTCAGTATTGAAGTATGAGGATGACTAGGTACATCAACTTGCCCATAATGTTTGATTTTTCCATATAGAATGTTTTGTAGCTAGCCAAGCATGGTGACCTATTTAATTACAAGACATACCCATATGCTCGTGAAAAAAAGGTCCTTGCAAGTTGTTATCCTATTTAATAGGTGAAATATTATAATTATTGAAAATAATTGTCTTAATTATGCATCTATGTAACTTTTTATTATATTAAATACATGTTTTTGACATTGTTACTAAATATTGGATTAAAACATGAATTTCCTAAGTAATTAAAATAACTACTCTTGAACTTGAATTCCATTCTTTCTCATTTTAGGAAAATAAATAAATAAAATCTCTCTCCTAGATGATAATTGCGGCAATTTGTTAAATTGTTGGAAGAGGCATATTATAGGGTTTTGCTTTGATATTTTGGTGCTACTAAATAGATTGAACCAATTTAGTAGGCTTTTACACTCTCCACATAAGACAATTATATGTTATTTAATGGGGATTGAAGATGGAAATTTCACTTCAAGGCATGATGAAAGGTTTTTTTTTTCTTCAAAAAATTGACACAACTAAAGTTGATCTCAAAAGCAAATCCATAAATGTATTAAGATCTGTTGGCAGATCGGCGGGTTGGCCGCGTCCATCAACTCCCCTTGTGTTTGCCGTAGGCGCTTGGGTGAATGCACTATAAGGCTAGGGTATGCGCCTTTTCTAACAGCAATTGCTTTTAGGAGAGTTAGTAGCACCTGAGGTCCTACAAGATCAAATCTGAAATTTCAAAAGGAGGGAAAAAAAAAACAAAAAAAAAAAACTCATATTTGGTATAAGTATATAATATAATTGATTTTTATGAATTTCTAAACCTCCAATCTAGTTTAATAGGTTATATCTTATCTATACACCTTTCTCCATGGAATATTAGGTACCAATCAATTCTATTGGCATCATGTTTCCATCTCTACTTCAAGTCATATTTATGCTTAGACATTTGTGGATAGACCTTATACTAATGCAAAGCAAGTGGAATAGCAAAATTTCTTAGCCATTGCATTACGAATCTTATCATCTATTTTGGACTCTAGTTATGACAATGAATAGCATTTGACACTCAACTTCTCAAACTTGACAAGTCCTTGTGGGACCAATGGGGAAAGAAATTGATTCATGCATCATTTTATCGTAGGGGACTACAACTTGGAATCATGAGAGATCATTTTTTGTTTGTAGTTGTATATCTTTCTCTATGCACTCACCTTCAAACTTTCAAATAATTCTCCTTTTGTGAGTTTAGATTGTTATTTTGCCTTTGTGGAATTTGCTACTACATTTATAGTGAAACCTAACTTGGTATCCCTTGCATTTTTCTAATTTGAAAAAAGTATGCCCTTATTGACTAATGTAAGGCTCTCCAAAATCTTATTTTGATTTTGTTTATTTCTTCATGAATCATATCATGATTTTTCTATAGCATTGACTATCTTAGTCAGTATTGAAGTATGAGGGTGACTTGGTACATCAACTTGCCCATAATGTTTGATTTTTCCATATAAAATGTTTTTGTAGCTAGCCAAGCATGGTGACCTATTTAATTACAAGAGATACCCACATGCTTGTGAAAGAAAGGAGGTCCTTGAAAGTTGTTATCCTATTTAATAGGTGAAGTATTAGAATTATTAAAAATAATTGTCTTTATTATGCGTCTATGTAACTTTTTATTATATTAAATACATGCTTTAGACATTGTTACTAAATATTGGATTAAAACATGAATTTCCTAAGTAATTAAAATGACTACTCTTGAACTTGAATTCCATTCTTTCTCATTTTAGCAAAATAAATAAATAAAATCCCTTTTATAGATGATAATTGCTACAAATGGTTAAATTGTTGGAAGAGGATATTATAGGGTTTTGCTTTGATATTTTGGTGCTAATTAATATATTGAACTAATTTAGCAGGCTATCACACTCTCTACATAAGACAATTATATGTTATTTAATGGGGATTGAGGATGGAAATTTCACTTCAAGGGATGATGAAAGTTTTTTTTCTTCAAAGAACTGACAAACCTAAAGTTGATCTCAAAAGCAAATCCATAAATGTATTAAAATCAAATCTGAAATTTCAAAAGGAGGGAAAAAAATAACAAAGAAAAAAAACTCATATTTGGTATAAGTATATAATATAATTGATTTTTATGAATTTCTAAACCTCCAATCTAGTTTAATAGGTTATATCTTATCCATACACCTTTCTCCATGGAATATTAGATACCAACCAATTCTATTGGCATCACGTTTCCATCTCTACTTCAAGTCATATTTATGCTTGGACATCTGTGGATAGACCATATACCAATGGAAAGCAAGTGGAGTAAAAAAATATCTTAGCCATTGCATTACGAATCTTATCATCTTTTTTGGATTCTAGTTATGACAATGAATAGCATTTGATAGTTAGCCTCTCAAACTTGACTCGTCCCTGTGGGACCAATGTGGAAAGAAATTGATTCATGCATCATTTTATCGTAGGAGACTACAACTTGGAATCATGAGAGATCATTTTTTGTTTGTAGTTGTATATCTTTGTCTATGCACTCACTTTCAAACTTTCAAATAATTCTCCTTTTGTGAGTTTAGATTGTTATTTTGCCTTTGTGGAATTTGCTACTACATTTCTAGTGAAACTTAACTTGGTATCCCTTGCATTTTTCTAATTTGAAAAAAGTATTGACTAATGTAAGGGTCTCCAAAATCTGATTTTGATTTTATTTATTTCTTCATGAATCATATCATCAATTTTTCTTATGAATTTTCTCTTAAGAATAAGGAAATTAGTAACTCTCTTAATATACTTCATTTCTTAATAAGAAAATTAATGGTAAAAAAGGAAATGGATGTTGTAAGCCTCAATTTCTCAAATTAGATTTGTTTAATTTATCTTAAAACTAAATAAACTTTAATGTCCAAAACATGCTAATCAAATAGACTAAACAATACTATGTGTACACACACACACAGAGATATGGAATTACTTGCCAAAGAAATGTTGTAACTGACACTATTGATAATTGAAAGCCCAAATTACTACTAGCAACAAGTTATAACAAAATAACTTACTTGAACATCTATAACCCAAATAATTTTTTTTGTAGAATACTTGAAAAAAAATAATAGAACTTCAAAAGAATTGGAGGATTTTCTTTAATAATTTTAAAGGCAAGCAAGAACACTATTCAAATATCTAAAACGATATTTTATTACTTGTACATAACCTTTCTTACAAGGAACCAAACTATTGTTTGAAGAAGAAACTTTATTTTATTACATACACTGATCTCATAGAAACCTTGCACATAAGACACAATCACACATTATTATTGGATTACAAAATAAGCAACTAGATGGAGTAGGACTACCTTCCATTTAAGCTGATTGTACCCATGGAATTGGATGATGAAATTGGTACCTCTACCATGGATTGCTCATGATTCTCAATAGACCATAGAGTTGGCTTAGGAGGCATTTTCAATAGTTCAATCTCTCCTTCAAGCATCTCCAATGTTTTGCTCATTGAAGGACGATCCACAGGCTTCATTTGTACACACCATAGCGCAACTATCACCATTTTCCTAACATACTTTTTTTCATCCTCAGTGGCATCTCCCATTTCCATGTCCTCTCCTTGATCATATCTATCATAAATCCATGATGGGAAATATATTTGACTTGAATGCTCTGCAAATGCATTCACATTCTTCCTTTTCCCCACCATTTCCAATAACAACATTCCAAAACTATAAACATCAGCCTTAAATGATACACCTCCAATGTTTTTGTAGAACAATTCAGGAGCAATGTAGCCCAAGGTTCCTCTAGCAGCAGTGATTGATACAATACTTTCATCTGTTGAGTATAATTTTGCAAGACCGAAATCTGAAACTTTTGGTGTGAAGTCTTCATCAAGAAGAATGTTGTGTGGCTTGATATCAAAATGAAGAATTTGCATATCACACCCTTGATGTAAGTATTCGATCCCACGTCCTACTCCAAGTGCAATCTTGTATAATCTTTCCCAACTCAAAGGAATGTTGTTTCCTTTATCAAGAAAGACAAACTTATCAAGAGACCCATTGGGCATGTAGTCATATATAAGGGTCCATTTTGATCTCTGTATGCAAAATCCAACAAGTCTCACCACATTAACATGATGAATTCTTCCAATTGTAGCAACTTCATTGATAAAATCTTGCCCATTAGCCTTTGACATAACCAACATTTTTACAGCTACAATGCGACCACTTCGGAGTTTTCCTTTGTACACAGAGCCAAAACCTCCTTGACCTAATTTATGCTTAAAATTATGAGTCATCTTCTTTATGTCTGAATATGTGTATTTGATTGGTCGAAGATTTTGGTAGTTATGTAGGAATTCTTCAATATCATCATCCAATGATAAGTGTCTCCGTCGAAACTTGTAAATTAAATAGGCAAAGAGGCACAAAATACCAAGCACAGCTCGTCCAATGATGACCATGGCTACATATAAATCACATGTTAAAGATATGAAAAACGTCAGAGGAAGATTTATAATCATCTATCCACATTCAATCATCAAATCCAACAAATAGAATTAGTTTTGAAAAGGTCATTTCACCAATATCTTTAGTTTTGGATTTCCACTCAAACATAGTCATGTGACTCTTTTTCTTTTGGGTGACAACATGATATACATAAAGGATGGAATAATCAATTGTGAAAATTTGTTTTGTTGTACAAAATTAAGGAATGAAATTAAATGCCAAATTCCAACTCTATTCTTCAATTTCCTTGTACTCTAACAAATCTGGGAATAATTTGAATTCAAATACATCACAAATTTTTTTAAAAATAATAATAATTTTATTTGAAAGAAAAATTCGGAATTTCACAAATTGGAATTTCAATTTATGATTCATTTTGTACAACCAAATGCATTGCAAAACTTGATTGTCGGCTCTTATCTTGAATGAAAGGATTCCAAAAGTGCCAGACAAAAAGAGGTATAAAACGTGTGCAATGATATACTTATTGAGATTTGGAAGCCTTACCCATGAGTTGTAATATCAAGGCTGCCCCAGCTGCAAATATGAGAGGAACAAAAATTATTAAGTTCAAGAAAAGAAAGATTCATACATATGATGGATTTAAAATGAGCAAGAAATAAATACAAGAGAAATATTATTACTACTAGTAATGGTTTTGATTAAATATTAGGAAGAGATGGATAGGATAGAAGAGAAAGGGTAATATTAATAATAATCGTCATCATCATTGTTATTATCATCATCATAGTTATTATGAGTTAAGTGGACGAAAAATCCAATCATTTATTATACTATTGATTAATTTTAATACATTTTTTTTATTCAACTGGGACCTCAATCCCAAATGTCTTATAATATTTTTAAAATTTTTAGAAATTTATTATATATATTTAAATTAAAAATAAAATTAAGCACATACCACATATTGACTATTGTGGGATTGAATGTGTAATTTAGAATAACAGTTCTTTATTTTATTTATTTATAGTGAACTCTAAAAATAAATTATCATTTCATTGTATCATCAAATTAATAATTTAGTATTATTATTGTAAAGAACTTCTCAAAGCCTTACCAAGTAAAGTTGTTACCCCTCCAAATGAAAGATATCCGAAGTCTGCACGTTTAAATTCAGTAAATATGGTCAATGGTAAAAGTAGAACAAGCTTGTGCATTATTCCTCTCTTCCTAATGAAATGATATTAAGCAGCCCATAGGTACCATCTAGAAATTAATGGAATGAAAATAAAAAATAAAAAATAAAAATTTTTATCTTTCTTCTACAACAAATGGAACTAATAAGCCTTACATTCGATAAAACGGTCCACACCTAATATAGCTCGTAATATAGCTCCTGTTAACAGAAAAACAACATAAATTGAATTTAACATGAGAAAGATAATAGAAGTAAAAATAAACATGAAAGATAATTAAAGTAAACTCCCAAAGTCTCACTGATATAGAGAAAGAACCATGTCAGAGTGTTCCGAGCTGCAAGATCAAACCAATTAAGCAAATATTATTAGTTATAAAATGTTGAAGGGACTTATGCTTGCAAGCAAAATAAATACATGAATGGATAAAAATAAACATTGCTCATACGTTTGGTGCACTGTACGGTATAATTGCTATAATTCCGCTTGCAGTATAGCCGTTTCACCTCGCATTCGCTTTTGCAGCGGAAGTCCAAGAATGAAAGTTCAAGCCCCAGAAGCAGCGCTTCTTGCAAATCTGACATTGAAAGATTGCCGGGCTTCAAGAATCCAGTAGCAAAAGTCCTGAGGATGGTGCATGAATACTTAATATCTCCCACTTCCATGGACTCGCCTCCCACTTGTGCATAAACATATGCTTGTGAGGAAGATGAAGTCGCATTGCAAGGAGTGATAGGAATGTAGCTGCCGTCACTTATTGGTTGGTCGCAATTCATTAAAACTGCTGTACTGGTCATTCCCTTCCACTCCAAATAATATGTACTGTAATAATAGAAGATTTCTCTTGTCAAGAAAAAGAGAGGAGTTGAGAGACAGTTGCCCTTTTCGACCCCAGGATCCACTACCCGAATGGTATAGTGATCGTAGTTGATATCAGCAACATAGTATTTCTCACCCTCCAGGTTTACCATAGTACGATTGTTTTCGCAGACCAATTCATAGTCAGCATCACCACACCCAGATGGATCGCCTGTCAATCGGAAAGGGTTGCTGATGTTTTGAATATCCCCACAAGAAGAGGGCCGGCATGTCTGGTTTCCATTAGCAGCACAAATTGCAAGCAAGAAAGTGTGGAAGACTGCTAACGCCACAAGTTTAGATTCTCTGAACATCATGACATTTGAGAGAGATACGGAGCTGGAATTCTTTTGTTTTATGTTTAATTTAAGAGAGAGACATCAAATTATCCCTCCAACTTCGGTCCCAATTTTCCTGCAACTTGAAAAGAGTGTGAAATGAGCCTTATAGACTGGTCTAGTCAACTACTTTGATTTTTCTATGTATGGATAACTTCACATTGAAGAAACGCATACCCACTCTTTGTTCATGATCAGGTTCAATCATTAGATGCTTCTGAATTAGCATAATGAAAATGAAAATTAAGGATCACCATATTTGAAATGATAATATTTGAAATTAATTTTTTTTTTAAAAAGGATCCTTATACAAATAATGAATTATGTACAGTATCATGCTAAGTTACCATTTTTCCAATAATTTGAACTTCTATATGTTTTAGGCACATAGCTAAGGATCCTTAGAAATGACTTAACATTTGATAATAGCCCTAATTGCTAGAATAATCTTTATATAGTTTTTTATTATTTGTATTTTAAGTATTATTTCTTCTAATCAAATGCCTACTTCAAATCAAATTTTGATTTTTTGAAAAACACACAAAATAAATTAAACTGGACGGTCCACTTAGATTGAAATTATAATAAATCAAGTATTATTAAATTTTAGAGTAGGTAACGTGACTGTTTATATGTTTTTATGTTGGTGTTGAACATCATGACATTTGAGAGAGATATACTAAGATGGAATTCTTTCATTTTTAATTTGAATTTCTCTAACAGCCTAAACGAACTTGTGATCCCCATTTGACGACTTTGATTTTTATGCACGCGGATAACTTCACATTCTGGTAAAGCATACCAGCCTTTGCAAGTCATATTATATAGAAAATTATATTTACAAATTAAGTGGAATACTTGAATTTTGAAAGAGAGGTAATAACCATATACATGTGATACAGAGTGAAAATCTATTAGTAAAAGTGCATAAATAATTGACTGAATAAAATGTACCACCGCAGTAATCCTCCTTCCTACAATTCTTCTCTATAAATTTTCAGGCTAATCTCCTCTCGATATTTGTATCTCCCTTTCCACTTTCTTTCCTATACCAGAGATTTCTGTCCTTGGCAAAAATCACAAATTCCTTCCATAAAAATGGATCCATATCTCTGTTTGTTTTTGTTCTTGTTTGTGACCTTGTTTGTGGAGCTGAGAGGGGGCCGAGATGAGTGCATGGCATCAAATCGTTGTGGCGACCAGGGTCCACTCATCCAGTTCCCTTTCCGTCTACAAGACCAGCCACGCCACTGTGGATACCCGGGATTTAATTTATCTTGCACTGAGAATAATCAGACCATGCTAGACCTGCCAGTTTCGGTAAAGCTCTTGGTGAAGAAAATAGCTTACAAATCCCGGGAAATCATTGTCCAGGACCCGGATAATTGCCTTGCGAGACAGCTTCGAAACCTCAATTTATCTGCCTCTCCCTTCCACTTCAAATTTGAATGGGAGGACTTCACCTTGTTCAATTGTTCCTCAGACAAAACAGAATCATATGGTTTTGATCAGTCCATCCCTTGCCTTTCTATCCCTGGTAACCTTTATGCTGTTTATTCCTCCAGATCTGTCCAATATACGGATCTATCCTCTTGCCGCAGGCTCTACAACGCTTCAGTTCCATATGATGGGGATTATATATTCAATGGAAATGCGTTTTCTTTAAAGTGGTCACATTCAAAAATATGCAGATTGAAGAAGAGTAATAGCACAGAAACTGAATGTATTAAAGGTAAAGGTACTCATATCCTCTACAATGATTTAATATAGAAATACTCTATTTTGGAATTAAAAAGCCATTCTAAAGTATATGAGCTGATAAATCTGCTGATTGAATTTATAGGTTATGAATGTGGAACTAAAATCTTGGATGGAATTTACATTTTATTGGGATTTTGAAAATCTGAAAAAAAAAAAAAAAAAAAAAAGAAAAAAAAAAGAGAATAATTTGATTACAACTGATAAAATAATCTCTAAATTTGAAAACTAATTTGAAATAATTAATGAAAATAATTTTTTACATTTTAAAACTCTTGTTAAGTGAATTTTTGGCTAAAGTAATATATTGTTTTTCTTGCATTTCACCTTAAAACATTAAGCTAAACTAATGGATCCAAACTAAGGAATTTTCTTTTCTTTCTTCAAATTTTTAGAGCTCAATAAAATTAAGGGAAACAATTGAACAAAGAGTTAAATGTTTATTTTAGATTTATTTTTTGAAAAATTAAAGAAATAAAAGAAAAATGTTAAAAGTTCTTTTATAATGGATTATTTCCTAGCTACTTACAATTAATATTTTTCTTTATTTTCTTCTTATTTTTCCAAGGATGTGGACCTAAAAATATAAAGTAATACAATTGATATTCAAGTATTCCTTTTGGATATGGAAATATTTAATAAAATTAAATTACTAAGATTATTGAATATAAATGATTTTCTTAATTTATTTTTTTCATATCCAAGTTGAGCATACTAACCCTTAATTTTCCATGCAATTCATCTTTATTTCAACTCTCAATAATTACAATTGTGTAAAAAACTGCATAAACATCATTTTTCTAGTTTTAATGGTTATCCACATAGATGACTTTTCCCTTATAGCTAACATGAGAAGTTTGATGTTAAGGGTCAATCAAATCACCAAGTTTCATCATACCTACCAATTGGATCACTATATATAATGGTATAGAATGAGGATAGAGATTTCTCCACATTCCTTTTACATAGAGTTTCATTTTTATTTTAGTTTTTGTCATAAAATAGGATGAATTTATGTCGAGGGAGTCATGAAGACAGTAAGTTATTATGAAACATAGTCTAACTATAATACATAACACGGATTAGAAGGATATGTTTTAATTTCCACTACAAGTTAGGACAGATTTAGTAGTAGAACTGGTACTACCTCAAAAATGAGCATGTGGAATACAAGAAAGAGACCCAAAAAGATAAGGTTGAAGCCCAGCATAAAATTTAATAGATTAAAATCATATCACATGAACATGTAATTTAGCATGTTTGTATTAATTCCAAGAGAAAAACAAACTAATTACTTTTTTTTCTTAATTTTTTATAGGTGTATTAAAGAAAATAATTGTGCCAGGTAATATTCTATTTATGCATATTTTATTATAGAGATAAAGATTCTTAATTTGGTTATTTTATCTATTTATTTAAATAAAAAAGTTTAAGTTTTCTTTTTTTTATGTTCACAGGTGTAATCTTTGGGTTCCTTCTTCTCGTGTTAGTAATTGTTATGCTTTATCGTGTCTATAGCTCAAATAAAGTAGAAAGAGAGAATAAAGTAAAGGTTAAAAAGTTTCTAGAAGACTATGAAGCTCTCAAACCCTCAAGATACTCCTATGTTGATGTTAAAAGGATTACAAGTCAATTCAAAGATAAATTAGGCCAAGGAGGATATGGAATCGTGTACAAAGGAAAGCTTTTAGATGAAGTTTTTGTTGCAGTAAAAATCCTCAACAATTCCCAGGGAAACGGGGAAGAGTTCATTAATGAAGTGGCAACAATGGGTACAATCCACCATGTTAATATAGTTCGCTTAGTTGGATTTTGTGCTGATAGATTTAAACGAGCTCTAATTTATGAGTATTTACCAAATGAGTCATTAGAGAAGTTCATATTTTCAGGAGCCGTTAAGAACTATTCACTTAGTTGGAAGAAACTTCAAGTAATTGCTATAGGTATAGCGAAAGGAATTGAGTATCTTCATCAAGGTTGTGATCAAAGAATCCTTCATTTTGATATCAAACCTCATAATATTTTACTTGATCACAACTTTAATCCAAAGATTTCTGACTTTGGTTTAGCCAAATTGTGCTCCAAGGAACAAAGTGCAGTCTCTATGACAGTTGTAAGGGGAACAATGGGCTATATCGCTCCAGAAGTGTTATCTAGGAATTTTGGGAATGTGTCTTATAAGTCAGATGTTTATAGTTTTGGAATGTTGTTACTCGAAATGGTTGGAGGAAGGAAGAACATTGATGTTAGTGTGGAGAGTACTAGCCAAGTTTACTTCCCAGAATGGATTTATAATCATTTGGATATGGGGCAAGAATTGCATATTCGAATTGAAGAAGAAGGAGATGTTGCGATTGCAAAGAAATTAGCAATTGTGGGACTTTCATGTATTCAATGGTGTCCAGTAGATCGTCCTTCCATGAAAATTGTGGTTCAGATGTTGGAAGGAGAAGGAGACAAGTTAACCATGCCTCCAAACCCTTTTGCTTCAACAGTTCCAACAAAGACAAACTTGAGCAAGCCAAGAAGAGTTTTTCAACAAGAGTTGGCAATAATTTCAGAACTAGAGTAAAAATAATTGTCTACATGTTCAAATTATTATGAATGTATAATTTAATAAAAATTCATATTGTAGTTGTTCATCATAATAGCATTTCTACTTATATTTATGTTAATTAAACAAATGATTGTACAAAATGATTATACCAGTGGCTCAATTGATGTTAGATTCCAGAAGTTTTTGTTCCCATGTAATGTATTTCTCATATATGATATTTTAATGAATATGTCCAAGAATATTCTCACAACCCAATTTATAGTTCAGTTACACATGACTCTATAGATCATCTTTCAATCAAGTAAGAGTAACTAATGTCCATCACATTTATAATAGAGAGTATTGCATGAAATAGTAATAGAATCAAATCTATGAATCTTGAAAATAAGAGTCTCATCCACTATACCTATATAAAGTTTCTTTTGTTTCTTTTTTTTTCTTTTTTTTTCTTTGCCATTTTTTTTTTATTGGAATGAGGAGTAAGACTAATTAGTTATGTAATGACTAAATTAAGGTGATCCTTGAGTTAGACCATATTGCCGAATAACTTGATAAAGCATATAGTCTTTTACTTTGCACTAAGAAATAAGAGTTTCCAAACAAATATTTTGTCTTTAATCTATGACTACAATTTTAGAAATTTAAGCTTAATTCTTTGTCATCCTTTTCCTAAATATTGCATTAAAACTTGAATTTCCTAGCTAAAATAACTACTCTTGAATTTGAATTCCCTTATTTACCTTTTTAGCCAAGAAAACAAACTTCCTTTTACAAATAATAATTGCTGCAAATTGGTTAAATTGTTAAATTGGTTATATTTTGTTGTTATTAACTAGATTGAACCAATGGGGATGGGGGTGGAATTTCACTTCAAGCCACTACAGGAGTCTTTTTCAACGAACCGAACACAACTAAATTTGATCTCAAAAGTAAATCCAAAGATGAATTAAGATCAAGTTTGAAATTTCAAAAGGAGTGAAAAAAATGAAAAAGAAAAACACTTATATTTGGTATAAATATATAATATAACTTATTTTTATGAATATCTAACCACCAAGCTAGTTCAACAACATCTATCTTATCTATACAACTTTTTCTATGGAATATTAGGTATTAATCAATGAATTTCTTTCTTATTATAGTATGAATCTTATCATCTTTTTTTCAATACTAATTATGAAAGAACAAGAGTGTAGTCCGGATGCATGTGCGTATAATGCTCTTATTGATGCTTTTGTGCAGAAGGGTATGGTAGATTTGGCTCGGAAGTATGAGGAAGAGATGTTAGCAAAAGGGCTTTCTTCTAAACCAAGGGTAGATCTTGGGACTAATCCCCATACTAAATGATCTCTTGATGGGTGTTTGTAGTTCATAGGTTTACGGGAAGATTGATACTACCTGCATAATGCTTATATTGGAATTTAGGAGATTTAACCCCACTGCTAGATTTGTTGCTGGGAACAAGGTAGAATTTTGTGGATAGCAAAATGAAGATGTACACTAGGGAGATACAAGTGAATAGCATAACAAAAGATGTACACTAAAAACCACTATACTACAGTAGTTTGTACTAAAATCACTTTTTGATCGGGTACAAGCTACTCTAGAATAGTGAATTAGGTTATAAATTTTGTTTTGATCTAATAAACGACGAAAAATCAAGCGATCAAATACTCATGGGCACCATATTTTTCAAAATAATTGATTCAAACTTTAGTTTTACAAGCAAATCATGATAGCCTTCTTATTTTTTGTTTACTTTATTTGCTATGCTCTTAAGATCATATTAACTTTATTAATTCTTTTTATCATATCGGAATTTATCAATCTCTTGAAAAAATGGAACCTACATATATTTTGGATAATAAATTTATTTCTTATCTTTATTGGATCTCTTAGATATTTCTTTCAAAAAAATTTCATGTTAATCACTTTGAATAACCAAAAAAAAAAAAATCTAAATTTAAAATGATAACATTTTGGTTCCAAAAAGGAAAAAAAAACATATATATATATATATTATCATATTTCATTAATATTTTGTCCTAGTCTAGATCGTAAATTAAATATGACCTTAATTTACATAATTTCATCATTTACATGTGTTTAACATTCATAAGAAGATTATAAATAACATTTTGTGTTTTTTGACAATGATAGTGCAAACCAAGCAAATTTAAATATTGAATTTTCCTAGCTACTCAAAGAAGCTGCCAAGGAACCTTTGCAATCAAGATTAATTAATATCTTATTTGGTCAATCAAGACAAAACCAAAAAAATTATTTATCACCTTCTTGAAATATACCACCCACTTTTCCACTAAAATCCATATTTGAAAAGTTCATAGATCCTTCCCTCTGTCATATTTCTTAATGCAAAGGAGTCAAAGTCTTCCAAGTCAAGGTTCACAAATCCATTTATTGCTAAGAAAATTCATTGGTATTTTTTGAAATTGAGACATATATAATGGACCATATGATTTAGGACAATATAGTGGTCAATGTTAACAAAACCAGCCTTGTTGGAATTGTTGAAGGAATATGATGCTATCCATTTATTGCTAAGAAAATTCATTGGTAGGCCATTGTTTGAAATTGACACATGCATAATGGACTGTATGATTTATGACATTGTGATGGTCAATATCAACAAAGCCAGCCTTATTAGAATTATTGAAGGAATATGATGCTTGAAAGGGACCAACTAAGAATTTTGATCCACATGCAAGGGTTGTTGATGTAGTAACAGACATTCATATTCTTCAAAATAATTGATTTATATTTTAGTTTTATTTGCAAATCATAACAACCTTTTTATTTTTTATGTTTATTTTTGCTTGTTTTATCTAAGATACATGCTATGCTCTTAAGATCATATTAGCTTTATTTTATGTTTGTTGAAAAATAGATAAGATAAATGATTATTCATTTTATTTATCATATCCTTCTATATGAGATTTAATAATCCCATGAAAAACATGGAATATACATGCCTTTTAGATAATAGATTTATTTATCATATTCATTGGATTTCTTAAATATTTCTTTCGAAATTTTTTTCATTTTAATCACTTTGAATAAAAACAAATAAATAAAATCTAATTTAAAAAAAAAATTATTCCAAAAAGGAAAAAAATAAAAGCATATTTATATTATAATACAAATTAAAATTATATAAATGTATATATACAAAAAATTAATATTTTATCCTAGTCTAAACCCTCAATTAAATATGACTTTAAATTTTATGATTTTATCCCTTTGCATTTGTTTAACATTCATAAGATGATGATACATAATATTTGCCTTTTTTTTTTCACTCTTGAGAAAGTTGCCAAGACACCTTCATAGTAAAGATCAATCAATATCTTATTTGGTTAGTCAAGCAAGACAAAACCAAGCAGATTATTTGTCACCTTCTTGAAATATATCACCCACTTTTCCTCCAAAATCCATATTTGAAAATTTCATAGATTCTTCCTCTGTCACATATCTTATCGCAAAGAGTCAAAGTCTTCAAAGGCAAGGACATCCATTTATTGCTAAGAAAATTCACTCGGTAGGCCATTGTTTGAAATTGGCTCATGTATAATGGACCATATGAGATGATACATAATATTTGGCTTTCTTTTTTTTCACTCTTGAGGAAGTTGCTAAGACACCTTCATAGTAAATATCAATCAATATCTTATTTGGTTAGTCAAGCAAGACAAAACCAAGCAGATTATTTGTCACCTTCTTGAAATATATCACCCACTTTTCCTCAAAAATCTATATTTGAAAATTTCATAGATTCTTCCTCTGTCACGTATCTTATTGCAAAGAGTCAAAGTCTTCCAAGGCAAGGACATCCATTTATTGCTAAGAAAATTCACTCGGTAGGCCATTGTTTGAAATTGGCTCATGTATAATGGACCATATGATATATGATTTATGACAATACAGTAGTCAAAGTCTTATTGGAGGGTTATGATTTATGATAATATTGAATTTAACAATCTCATGGAGAAAAATGGACTATACTTATATTTTGGATAGTAAATTTATTTCTCATATTCATTGGATCTCTAAATATTTCTTTTCAAAATATTTCATGTTAATCACTTTGAATAACAAAAAAATAAAAAGTAAAAAAAAAAAAAATCTAATTTTAAAAAGATAAATTTTTTTTCAAAAAGAAAAAAAAGTGTATATTTATATCATAATATAAATTAAAATATTACACACATACATATAGATTTCATTAATATTTTATCCTAGTCTAAACCCTCAATTAAATATGACCTTAAATTATATAATTTTATCCCTTTGCATTTGTTTAACATTCATAAGATGATACATAATATTTGGCTTTTTTTGACTACTTGAGGAAGTTACCAAGGCACCTTCGTGGTAAAGATCAATCAATATCTTATTTGGTTAGTCAAACAAGACAAAACCAAAAAGATTATTTGTCGCCTTTTTGAAATATATCACCCATTTTTATGCAAAAATCCATATTTGAAATTTCATAGATTCTTCCTTTGTCACATATCTTATTGCAAAGAGTCAAAGTCTTCCAAGGCAAGGTCGACATCCATTTATTGCTAAGAAAATTCACTCGGTAGGCCATTGTTTGAAATTGGCTCATGTATGATGGACCAAATGATATATGATTTATGACAATATAGTCGTCAAAGTCTTATTGGAGGGCTATGATTTATGATAATATTGAATTTAACAATCTCATGAAGAAAAATGGAATATACTTATATTTTGGATAGTAAATTTATTTCTCATATTCATTGGATCTGTAAAATATTTCATGTTAATCACTTTGAATAACAAAAAGAAATTAAAAAAAAAAATCTAATTTTAAAAAGATAAAATCTTGGTTTCAAAAAGAAAAAAAAAGTATATTTATATCATAATATAAATTAAAAAATTACATACACATATATAGATTTCATTAATATTTTACCCTAGTCTAGACCATCAATTAAATATGACCTTATTTTACGTAATTTCATAATTTGCATTTGTTTAATATTTATAAGAAGATGATAAATAACATTTACCTTTTTCTTGCAATGATAGTACAAACTAAGCAATTTTAAAGACCAAACTTTCCTAGCCATTTGAAGGAGCTGCCAAGGCACCTTGAAAATAAAGATTAATCAATATCTTATATGGTTAGTCAAGCTAGACAAAACAAAAAAGATTATTTGTCGCCTTCTTGAAGTATATTACCCACTTTTCCACAAAAACCTATAATTGAAAAGTTCATAGATTCTTTTTCTATCACAAGTCTTACCTCAAAGGTGTTAAAGTCTTCCAAAGCGAGGACAAATGTCCATTTAATGGTAAGAAAATTTATTGGTGGGCTATTGTTTGAAATTGACACATGTATAATAGACTATATGATTGATGACAATATAATAGTCAATGTCAACATAGTTAATCTCATTGGAATTATTGAAGGACTATGATGCTTGAAAGGGATCAACTAAGAATTTTGATGGAATTTCTATTTACTCCTTCAATTTTACACTAAAAATGAATAATAATGATAGATATATACTATAAGGTGGCTTGAACTCTTAAATTATCACTTGAAAGGCATTCACTAAATAAGCATGTTTTTGTTTAGGTGCTAGCATATACAATCTGTCGAGGGTTGGAGATAAAAAGACAACAATCAAGTAAAATCAGTAGACTAGGTGATTTCTTCATAAAAGAAATTTATTTAGTTATTTGTATGATTTCAGTTGTGAAGATGGAAAATTTAATAATATGATGTTGTTTTAAACATTAATCCATTTCAGCCAGAACATTAACATAAAAGGCTTGTAAACGAGTTTATGAACTCTTTGCTATTTCATTTAGTTCCAAAATGCCTTCCAGAGGAGCAAACTCAAGAATGGGCTCATGGGCTAAGCCTAGTGGCCAGCCCATACACAACTAGGCTATTTCATTTGATTACAAAAGGCCTTTCAGAGGATCAACTCCAACAATAGGTTCATGGGTCAAGCCTAGTGGTAAGCCACAACTTAGGCCGGTCCATATCCACACACGACTTAGGCCGAGTTAGGATCATGGACTAGTTTTTGGGCTTGTCCCCCTAGAAGGCATTTTGGAACCCAATGAAACAATAACAATTGTTCAATTGCTTCTTGCTTTCTTACTTTTAGGTTCTGCCTTTCCTGAAAGGACTCCATATGCAGACCAAATTTTCAGTTTTTAAAGATAGGGTCTCTAGAATTAATATGCAGTATTTGGTCCTTAAAGGCCCAGCAGACCCACGGGCTAGTTGGCAGGGTAGGGCTAGCTAGCTTGGATTTGGGCTAGCCCAGCACGTTTGAGGCCTAGCATCATCAGAACCCAATTTGGCCAAGGAGACAACTTTAGGGTCAACACAAACCTATCTGGGCTACCCCTAAACTAAGATTAAATGGCTAGGACCCAAAAGGAGAGCTCAAATGGGTCTATATTTGCCATAACATGAGGAATATATCAATCATTGCTAGATTCTAGCATGCTATATTTTAAAGATTATCTCCAAGTCTTTTTATCTTTTTTCCTTTTTTCTTTGTTCTCACATCTCCCTAACGTGAAGTGTTTGAGACATGCTTTTTCATTTTAGCTCATGTGGTAAGAGTGGTGAAGTGGGGTTGTTGCTTTAGTTAATCTTAGGATATGTGGAACTTTTGATGATAAATTTTAAATTAAATAAAATTTAATGTGTTGGAATCATGGATAAATCTAATAATTTTTTTTTAAATAATTTAAAACTTAAATAATAAATTCATTAATACTAGAAATTTATGGATTAAAATTGTTTCACAATGACTTTATTAATTCTTTTCTACATATGATTATATTTTTATAAATTTTTATATTAGAAAAATGAACTTCAAAAGTGATATATTATGAGTTATGATTTTACTATTTCTCCTATATAAATTACTATATATATATATATATTTTTTTTCTCATTAGGTAAATAGATTATAAATTAAGACATTATTAATAATTTAAATATTTTAATGAATCTCTTGATTTTTAAGAATAACTTGAAATTTAGAAACCAAACCAATTAATTGCAAATTCAAACAAAACCTTATAGAATATTATATTCATGATTGAGTATTAAATGTGTACATATAATAAATAAAAAAAAACTTGGTTTATTTACATGTTAAAAAAAGTTAAACTTTATTTGTTATTCATTTAAAATAAAATATTAATAATAATAATTATTTTTAAATTATATTTATTTTAAAAAAAAATTACAAAGATGTTAATACCCTTATATTTCTAACATAAATTAAAATAGTGTATTTCTTAATAAAAAAAAATATAACTTATGATTTTATCATAATATTACTATTTATGTCCTACTAAAAGCTATTTATTTTTAATTTATTTGTAATTACAAAACTATTTTCATTTTTAATAAGATTTGAATAAAATTTAATTAACATTATATAAATTAAATTTACAATGTTTTTATAAAATCAAAACAAAAAAGTTATTTTAAAAAACAACTTATTCAAACAAGTATTTTGTTTTTTAAAATTTATGAACATATCAATTTCGTTATGCTTCTAACATATATTGAAATAATGTATTTTTTAATAAAAATATATAATCTATGATTTTATTATAATATTAATATTTATGTTCTACTAAAAACTATTCATTTTTTTATTTATTTGTAATTACAAAACTATTTTCATTTTTAATAAGAATTGAATTAAATTTTATTATTATTATATAAATTGAATTTATAATGTTTTTTTTATAAAATTAAAACAAAAAAATTATTTTTAAAAATAATTTATTTGAAACAAATTTTTTGGTGTCTCCACAACAACTAGTTTGAAAACAAGCTCTTAAGTTCACCTAATTAATCAAAGCTTTCACTAACACAACACAATCTTCTTTTTCTATCTTTTGTTCATTTAAAACATTCAAAGGAACGAAGCAAGCATAAAGAGAATAAGGCTTTTGCTAGAAAATTCAAAACTACTCTCATGATGAGAGGCACCTAAGCAAAAGGTTGATACAAACAATACCAATAATATCAAAATTATGATATAATAAAAAATAAATTATGATAAATGTATAATTTTTAATATTTAATTAATATATTAAAAACACTATGAAGAATATTATCATAATCATTTTTATATTTTTACTAATTAATTAAATAAATTATTTTTATTTAATTATAAAATAATTATAATTAATTTATTCTTTAAAGTATTTTTTAAATATTTTATATATGTTTGATGATGAAACGAACCTGAACTCACTCAGGCCACGTTTCCACATTTCATTGGGTTGACTTGTAAAGACTCAAAAAGTTTGGTCTATTTAAAGGGGGTCACCTCAGCCTAGCCACGTAATACTCAATTCTGAGCTCGGACCCCATCACTCGCAGCTATGGCAGAGGTCTCTGTATAAGAAATTAACCGATGAGAAATAAGAAAAAAAAAAAGTCCAGTGGCTTAGGACCTTGATGCAAACAAGCTTGTCTTAGCCGAGGGGTCTGACGGTTCCTCGATGGGTTTAAGATCAACTGCATTTAGGCCAGAACATCAAATCAATGGAACAATCTACTCTATTTGTTTGGGCCAAGCCCAATGGAAGGTCCATAGGCGGAGCTTGGATCATGTGCAACTTAGGCTGGGTTGGGCTTGATACGGACTTTGATACCAACTTTCTATTAGTATACGGGACATAATTTGATCATGGCAGCCCAATAAGATATTTATTTTCCGTGTTTTGTGCTTTTATAATTTTTTTTTATTTATGTTTATAGTAATTAATTATACTATAATCATATCAAACATTATGACTATTTTTGTTATTAAATTTTTTGTCCCACTATTTTGGTATTTCTAATTTTATTTGATAAATTAATTCTTCTTTATCATCTATAAAATCTTTACTTAAACTTATTTTATTATAAGTTTATTTATCTATTTTTCTTCCTATTTGTTCTTAAAACTTTTGTGCCTTTGTTTATATATTCCATAAATATAATAATAATTTAAACAAAAAAAAAAATTACTTGGAAATATACCAAACAAATCATACACTTCTTCAATGAAAAAGCGACACAAAATTAAAATATAAATTCTAAAGAATTAAACCAAATTAAAATAAATTTAGAAAAAATTAATTGATACCAATGACTAGTAGTTAAACCACTTGGATAATTTTTTGATAAATTTTATTTTTATTATATAAAAATTATTTATATTATAATGAAAAAAACTTTGGGACGTTTTCTTAGTTCTTTTAGAAAAATTTTTATTGAAAATTATTAAGGTAATAATGAAAACTATAGATTATCATTCTTTCTTCTTCTTCTTCTTTACCCTACTGCAAGTTCCTATCTCCATATCCAGTAAGTCAATTCTTTTAAAGGTTTTTCCTTGCATTTGATGGACTTTAAATTCTTTTGCAATGAGCAATGTGGAATGGGCTAGATGTGGGAAGAGGTCATGACCTTCTCAACTAAGTTTCATCTTTATGGAAAAGCAGGTAATGTATTTCCAGGGGAGAAGGAAATTTTTTTGGTTTTGTCTTTCTTGACTGACCATAAAGGCCACCAAATTGAAAAATGAAGCACTATCTTTGATGATGGGTCATATTGAGGCCTTTTTTAAATGTAAAGCTTTGTAGGAAAAAGATAGTGGGGAATTAAGTAAAATTTATCAAAAATTATATTCAAAGCTTAAATCCTGATCTTCCTATTATCAAATAATGTTTAAGGAAAACAATTTTCTTATATTTGATTTTATTATAAAAAAAAATGTATGAAGAAAATCAAATTTAATAAAAATTAATAAAAAAATTGTTATATAATTTTAAGTTATTTAATCATTACATAAAAAAAAAAATGTAAAATTAATTTAAAATAACACATAAATTGAATTCATTAATTTTAAATCTATTTTTTTCTTACCTTTTGTTTTTCTTCTTCATTTTCTTTTCATCGTATTTTCTCAATTTTTCTAAGAACTAAATACAGTTTTAGTTTTCAGAGTTAGTGTTGTTAAATCCGTCAGATACGAATGGCAGGAAAAACCATTCTACCTTCGTACCAAGTAAAACATGTGGTAGTGTTATTAGAGAGCCAAGCGAAGCAGCTACTTTAACAATCACCTAATACACCTGAAAACGGATTTTTCACCAAGCTTTTACAGTGTATTGTTGCTTGGGGAGCAATTTGGTGGAATTACTAATGGGTTGAGTGGCAGAAAAAAATAATATGTTGTTGGATGCATAGGACTGGGGCCTTTAATAGAGTTACCAAAATTTTTGGTCAATAAAGAATAATACTAGCTTATTGGTCAACATAAGAAATATAAGAAGGTAATAAGTTTAAATATAAAAGTCGTTTTTCTTAAAAAATAACTTTAAAATTCAATTAAAGTTATCTTTTCAAAAGACAAATTTCAATTGATTTCTTAAAGAGTACAGTAGATTTGGAAATAGTTTAAAAAATGTCATATACAATAACAATTGTTCAATTGCTTCCTGCTTTCTTACTTTTAGGTTCTGCCTTTCCTGAAAGGACTCCATATGCAGACCAGATTTTTAGTTTTTAAAGACAGGGTCTCTAGAACTAGTATGCAGTATTTGGTCCTTAAAGGCCCAACAGACCCACGGGCTAGCTGGCAGGGCAAGGCAGGGCTAGCTAGTTTGGATTTGGGCTAGCCCAGCATGTTTGAGGCCTAGCATCACCAGAGCCCAATTTGGCCGAGGAGGCAACTCTAGGGTCAACACAAACCTATTGGGCTACCCCTAAACTAAGATTAAATGGCTAGGACCCAAAGGGAGAGCTCAAATGGGTCTATATTTGCCTTAACATGAGGAATCTATCGGTCATTGCTAGAATCTTGCATGCTATATATGACCATTTGTGAAGAAATTGTTGTTGAAGATGAAGTTGCCGTAAGTACAGTCAACCTTTTACTTCTCCTTCCCCTTGGATAAACTCCAATTTACCATCTTTTCCTCATTGATTTCTTTTTGTCCTCCATAGCATCTCTCATTTCCATTTTTTATCCTCTATCGTATCATTCTATATCTATTTTTTCATAACCTTCAAATGGGTTTACATTTGTAATATTATCTCCAAGTCTTTTTATCTTTTTTCCTTTTTTTCTTTGTTCTCACATCCCCTAATGTGATGAAGTGTTTGAGATATGCTTTTTTGCCTTATTTCATGTGGTAAAGTGGTGGAGTGGGGTTTTTGCTTTAGTTAATCTTAGGATACGTTGCACTTTGACAATAAACTTTAAATTAAATAAAATTTAATGTGTTGGATTCATGAATAAATCTAATAATTTGTAAAAATAATTTAAAATTCAAGTGATAAACCCATTAATATTAGAAATTTATGGTTTAAAATTGGTTCACAATGAGTCTATTAATTCTCTTTTATACATAATTATATTTTTATAAATTTTTCCATTAGAAAAATAAACTTAAAAATGATATATTATGAGTTATGACTTCACTATTTTTCTTATATAAACAACTATATATTTTTCATTTATTTTTCTCACTAGAATAAATAGATTATAAATTAAATAAAAAATAATTAATAATTTAAATTCTTTAATGAATCTTACAATTTTTAAGAATAATTTGAAATTTAAAAATTGATTCAATTATGTTTTCTTATTCATTTTTAATAATTATTATTATTATTATTCATTTTCTTAAAAAAATTACAAAGTTATTAATATCTTTATGCTATAAAATAGTGTATTTTTTAATAAAAAAATTGTAACTTATGATTTTATTCTAATAATAATATTGCTATTTATGTTCTACCAAAAACTAAGCATTTTTTTTTAAATTTATTTGTAGTTAAAAAACTATTTTCATTTTTAATAAGATTTGAACTAAATTTAATTAATATTATATAAATTGAATTTACAATATTTTTTTTATAAAATCAAATAGAAAAATTATTTTCTAAAACAATCTATTCAAATAGGTTTTTTCTTTTAAATTTTTTTAAACCTGCTTTCTTGGGGTGTCTAGACAACAACTAAAGTAGTTTGTGAAAACAAGCTCTAAAGTTCACTAATAAATTAAAGCTTTCACTATTATTTCTATTTTCTTTTCATTTAAAGCATTCAAAGCAATGAAGCAAGCATAAAGAGAATAGGGCTCCTATTAGAAATTTCAATTTTATCTCAACCCATTTGATAGGCTAGCAACTTGCCAAAAGCCTACTCATCAATGGTCATATAATTAATCAAAGCTTTGCGTATAGCATATATATATTTTTGAATGACACATGCCAAGTTTTACCTATAGTGATATTCTAGGTAGCATTTTGACATGGTTTAATTTCAAGATGCAACTAGACTTTGGACTTCAATGGAAGGCAGGTGAGGTAGTTGGCTTCTTAATTATTCTAGCATTTTGACATGGTTTAATTTCAAGATGCAACTAGACTTTGGACTTCAATGGAAGGCAGGTGAGGTAGTTGGCTTCTTAATTATTCTACTTTTACTTGGTTGACTTGGCATGGTGGGTTACAAAGGCACTATATGTAATTATAACTCATTATAGCGTCCACTTCAAGAAGCAAGTAGACCATTCACTTCAATGGAAGGCAGGTGAGGAAGCTGGCGTCTTAATTATTTTGCTTTTACTTGACTGAGACTGCATGGCATGGTGGGCAACAAAGGCACTAAATGGAATTATAACTCATTACAGCATCTACTTCAAGAAGAAACTAGACCATGGACTTCAATGCAAGGCAGTTGAGATACATAGCTGGCTTCTTAATTATTCTTCTTTTACTTGACTGACTGCTGAGCACATGTACAATATTCCACAGAAATAATTGAAGGAGTGTGATAGTTATAGGAGGCCATTTTAAAATTTTGAATATTTATTTGCTGCTACAATTTTATGCTCATAATGAATTATAATAATAGACATACACCATGGAAAGGTTTAAGCGCTCAAATTATTACTTCTTTGCTAATTCTCTCTCTATTAAAATGCAACTTTTAATTTGAGAGCCTAATTTAAAGTGTGAAGGGTGAGATTAGGGTCCTAATTAAATTTCAGCGAGTATAAATCTAAGAATGGATAAACCAAAGCATCCATTAATCTTAAGAACCATACATGGAATGGTGCAATCCAATGTCCAAGAATGTAGTTGTAACCTTTGGAGGGGCCCAAGGATACTTCCCTAACAAAAAATATTGTTTGAAGAAGCAACTTTATCTTATTACATAGACTAATCTCATAGAAACCTTACACATAAGACACAATCACACACTATTATTGGATTACAAAATAAGCAACTAGATGGTGTAGTACTACCTTCCATTTAAGGTGATTGTACCCATGGAATTGGATGATGAAATTGGTACCATTACCATGGATTGCTCATGATTCTCAACAGACCATAGAGTTGGCTTAGGAGGCATTTTCAATAGTTCAACCTCCCCTTCAAGCATCTCCAATGCTTTGCTCATTGAAGGACGGTCAACAGGCTTCATTTGTATGCACCATAGTGCAACTATCACCATTTTCTTCACATACTTTTTTTCATCCTTAGTGGCATCTCCCATTTCCATGTCCCCTCCTTGATCATATCTATTATAAATCCATGATGGGAAATATATTTGACTTGAATGCTCTGCAAATGCATTCACATTCTTCCTTTTCCCCACCATTTCCAATAACAACATTCCAAAACTATAGACATCAACTTTAAATGATACACCTCCAATGTTTTTGTAGAACAATTCAGGAGCAATGTAGCCCAAGGTTCCTCTAACAGCAGTGATGGATACAATACTGTCATCTGTTGAATATAATTTTGCAAGACCAAAATCTGAAACTTTTGGTGTGAAGTCTTCATCAAGAAGAATATTGTGTGGCTTGATATCAAAATGGAGAATTTTCATGTCACATCCTTGATGTAAGTATTCAATCCCACGTCCCACTCCAAGTGCAATCTTGTATAACCTTTCCCAGCTCAAAGGAATGTTGTTTCCTTGGTCAAGAAAAACAAACTTATCAAGAGAACCATTAGGCATGAAGTCATATACAAGAGCCCATTTTGATCCTTGTATACAAAATCCAACAAGTCTCACGACATTAACATGATGAATTCTTCCGATTGTAGCAATTTCATTGATGAAATCTTGGCCATTAGCTTTTGACATAACTAACATTTTTACAGCTACAAGGCGACCACTTCGGAGTTTTCCTTTGTACACAGAGCCAAACCCTCCTTGACCTAATTTATTCTTAAAATTATGAGTCATCATTTTTAGCTCTACATATGAGTATTTGATTGGCTGAAGATTTTTGTGTCTATGTAGGAATTCTTCAATACCATCATCCAATGATAAGTGTCTCCGTTGAAACTTGTAGATTAAATAGACCAGCAGACATAATATGCCAAGTACAGCCCTCTCGGTGATGATAATGACTATAATCACATGTTAAAAATATTCCAAAAAAAAAATATATATATTAGAGAAAGGTGTATCATCATCTACATTCAATTATTGAATCCAAATAAGATAGTAAATTTAAAAAGTCATTTTACCAATATAATTGTTTCGTTGTTGACTTAATAGAAAGATGTTTTTAGGTTTCCAATCAATGTAGTCATGTTCCTCTTCTTTAGAGGTCAAAATGATAGAGATAAAGGACAGAATGAGAGCAAATTTGTTTGGTTGCTTAAAATTGGGAAATGGAATTAGATGCCCAATTTTCAATTTGATTGTACTCTTAACAAATTTAAAATTCAATGCATGATAAATTTACAAAAATATATACTTTTCATTTGAAATTAGAACTCTTAAGTTCATAGAAATCGAATTCCTATTTATATTTGTACAACCAAGTGTAGAACAATAATACTAGGCACTTCTATGCAATCTTCTTTGAAAAAACTTATAAAAGACTAAGGCAAAATGATCTCTGAAAAAAAACATAGTGTCCTGTGCAGGAATCTATTTATTGAGAGGTGAAAGACTTACCTATGTATCTTATTACCCAACCTGCAAAAATAGATTAAAAAATGATTAATTTTTTTTTTAAAAAAAAAAAATCATAAATTACATATTAAAGATGAGCAATAGACCAATATAAAAGAATTATTTTTATTATTATTTATTGATTGAAAAGCAAGAGAAATGGATATAAAAGAAAAAATATTACTATTATTATAGCTATTTAAAAATCATCTATACTATTATTAATGGTATATAAATTATGTATATTATTAATTATCAAGTTGATAGGGAGATTCTCTCCTTCATCTCTATAAACATTTATTATATTAACGGTTAATAATAAAAATAGAGATTTCTCCACATTCCTTTTACATAGAGTTTCATTTTTATTTTTATTTTTGCCATAAAATAGGATGAATTTGTGTTTAGGGAGTCATGAAGACAATAAGGTATTATGAAACATAAAACTATGATACATAATAAGGATTAGAAGGTGTGTTTTAATTTCCACTACAAGTTAGGATAGAGTTAGTAGTAGAATTGGTACTACCTCCAAAATGAACCATAGAATACAAGAAGGGGACCCAAAAAGATAAGGTTGAAGCCTAGAATAAAATTAGTTAGATTAAAATCATATCACATGAACATGTAATTTAGCATGTTTTTATTAATTCCAAGAGCATAACAAGCTAACTACTTTTTTTTCTTTATTTTGTATAGGTGTATCGAAGAAAATAATTGTGACAGGTAATATTCTATTTATACATATTTTATTATAGAGATAAGGATTCTTAATTTGGTTATTTTATCTATTTATGTAAATAAAAAGTTTAAGTTTTCTTCTTGTTATTTATGTAGGTGCAATCTTTGGTTTCTTTCTTCTCGTGTTAGTAATTGTTATGCCTTATCGTGTCTATAGCTCAAATAAAGTAGAAAGAGAGAATAGAGTAAAGGTTAAAAAGTTTCTGGAAGACTATGAAGCTCTCAAGCCCTCAAGATACTCCTATGCTGATATTAAAAGGATTACAAGTCAATTCAAAGATAAATTAGGCGAAGGAGGATATGGAACCGTGTACAAAGGAAAGCTTTCAGATGAAATTTTTGTTGCAGTAAAAATCCTTAACAATTCTCAAGGAAATGGGGAAGAGTTCATTAATGAAGTGGCAACAATGGGTACAATCCACCATGTTAACATAGTTCGTTTAGTTGGATTTTGTGCTGATAGATTTAAACGAGCTCTAATTTATGAGTACTTACCAAATGAGTCATTAGAGAAGTTCATATTTTCAAGAGTTGTCAAGAACTATTCACTTAGTTGGAAGAAACTTCAAGAAATTGCTATAGGTATAGCAAAAGGAATTGAGTATCTTCATCAAGGTTGTGATCAAAGAATCCTGCATTTTGATATCAAACCTCATAATATTTTACTTGACCACAACTTTAATCCAAAGATTTCTGACTTTGGTTTAGCCAAATTGTGCTCCAAGGAACAAAGTGCAGTCTCTATGACAGTTGCAAGGGGAACAATGGGCTATATCGCTCCAGAAGTGTTGTCTAGGAATTTTGGAAATGTGTCTTATAAGTCAGATGTTTATAGTTTTGGAATGTTGTTACTTGAAATGGTTGGAGGAAGGAAGAACATGGATGTCAGTGTGAAGAGTACTAGCCAAGTATACTTCCCAGAATGGATTTATAATCATTTGGATATAGGGGAAGAATTGCATATTCGAATTGAAGAAGAAGGAGATGTTGAGATTGCAAAGAAATTAGCAATTGTGGGACTTTCATGTATTCAGTGGTGTCCAGTGGATCGTCCTTCCATGAAAACTGTGGTTCAAATGTTGGAAGGAGAAGGAGACATGTTAACCATGCCTCCTAACCCTTTTGCTTCAACAGTTCCAACAAACTTGAGCAAGCCAGGAAGAGTTTTTCAACAAGAGTTAGCAGTAATTTCAGAACTAGAGTAAAAATAATTGTCTATATGTTCAAATTATTATGAATGTATAATTTAATAAAAATTCATATTGTAGTTGTTCATCATCATAGCATTTCTATTTATATTTCTATTAATTGAACAAATGATTGTACAAAATGATTATACTAGTGGCTTAATTGATGTTAGATTCCAAAAATTCTATGATTTGTTAATTTTATGTGGGGGTAAGGAACATGATATTCCGTTGATTGGGAGTGGGGTTGTGTAATATAATATCATTTTATCTTGTCAACCATGAATATTACAATTATTTTTTGGGATGGGCTGATTTCCTATGTAGTTACTTTCTTGTTAGAAAACAAACTACTTTTCATATAGTTTTCCTTTTGGAATTTACGTCATTGTTTCTTTAAAAAAAGTAAGAATTTATTAAACAAATCACAAGATGTATGACGCCTCATCAACTCCTTATAAAATATCTTTATTGAGTAAAAAATGAACGGATTTTTTTTCCTAAGTCAAAGACAACCTGAATTACACAGTTTGTTTGGATTTTTCTTGGAAATATCTCTTAATTATTCTAACTTCCATCATCTAAAAAATATATGTAGCATGTGGAATTGTTATTTCCAAAGTCAAAACTTTGAACTACATGGTTTTTTTCCTAGATAGTGGGGTTAGGTGACATGGTTTTCTTATAGTAAGGTTAGTAGACACGATATTTTATCTTCTAAAAAGAAGCAATATGTTTCAACTTTATAATTAATTTCCTTAACTTATACCAAACATTGACTTAATAATCGAACAGAAGAAATATGTTCAATTCCATGTAATCAACAAGCATTTTTTTACCACTAAATAATTTAAAATCTAGAACTACCTAAGGTGATATAGACTTGTTTATTTTCTTTTGGAAATTAAGTAACAAATTTTCATGATTTACCTTTGGAATGATCTCAAAGTGTTCACATACAAAAGTAGGTTTAACTTTGTATAATTCTAAATATAGATATAAAATACTTTTTCTAGGCAAATACATCTATATTAGTCAAGAAAAAAAAACACAAGAAATGATTTATTTTTGTTATTATACCAAAAAAAATAAGTTAAAAAAGTACTAAACATGTCACGTGGAACAAAATAGTTTGTTATCATGAAAGTGTTATTTTTCTACCTTAAGGACCCTAAACCATATGTTTTGTTAACATGATATTTTGTTAATTAATGGAACTAGGGTTAGATAACATACCATTTTATCTTTTAAAATATGGATACAATTTTTTTGAGATGGGCTAATTAATTTCCTATGCAACTATTTTCTTGCTAGTAAACAAACTAGCTACTTTTCATAGTCTTTCTCAATATTTTCATAATCGAATCAGTCATTAAATTTAAAAAGTTGTTGGTTTACAGTTCATTGGTTGGACTGACAGTCAAACTGCGGTCGAATCAATAACATCATAAATATATAATTTATATATTTATTAAAATTAAAAATAATTATAAAAATAAAAATAATATAATTTATATATTATTTAAAAATTAAAATTTTATTTGAAAATCATAAAACTAGTTTCAAATTAAAAATTTAAATTAAAATCAGAATTTTAATTTAAAATTAGAAAATTTAAATTTTATTTTAAAATAAAAAAATTATTTAAAATTGTATTTAAATTAAAACCACATGTTTTAAAAATCATTGGATAGGAAGGAGGAAGAGGCGCCACTGGAAAAGAAACAGAAGGGAGGGGAGAAAAGATGCTTTTATAGTCATCAAAACGACATCGTTTTGACATTTTGCCGTTTAAAGTATTCCACCGGTGAAGAGCAAACCATCCTTTTCCTAAAATCGACATTTTCAACAAGCGGGAGATAATCCACGTGTCAGTATAAGTCTCATCCTGAAATTAGATATTTTTGGCTTAATTCTTTCTTAGACAGCAAGCAAAGCCTCCAGAAAATATAATCCAAAACAATAGTGGGTTTGTATTATTGAGGTATCCGTATCACACAGTGCTTAATGATAGTACTTGAAAATAAACCGAATTCAAAACCTTGCCAAAGTTCAAGTCAAATTCAAAAGGCACATAGGTTCCTAATGTTTTCTTCAAAAGGAGGGGGGGAGATGGACAACAACAACAAAATTGTTCCATTGCTGCCTTACTTTTAGGTTCCCCCTTTCCTGAAAGGAGTGCATTTGCTCATTGGGCCTCGAATCATAGCAAATTGGGCCAAGGAAGCAATTCTAGCCATCAACACAAACCTATCTGGGCTTCCTCTCAAGTAATATTAAATGGCTATATTCTAGCAAGTTATCTGGACCCAATTAATGGGAGAGCCCAAATGGGTCTTTATTTGGACCGGCAGTGAATATCAGTCATTGGCTACATTCTAGCAAATTATGGGCAATCACATTTAAAGAGAGGCAAAAATGCCTCTCACCTTAATATAGATTCGGTGTACATGGTACCATAATTCCTGAGTACTCTATTGCATGTCGTACTTACTCTTGCGAAGTTGCTTAAGAACCACCATCAGATTCAGACATCATTTTTCCATGTTCGGACAGGTTTGTGCAGAAATTATTGAAGAAGTTACAGTTGGAATAGTTGGAACTCAGTTAAGCTAAATGTTGTATTAGCTATGTTCTGTCGAGAATGGTTTGCGGCCTCATTGAGGGAAGTTAAGATTCAAAACTCCAATCTTTTTTCTTTTTGACATTTAACTTATAAAAGATGTCTCCAATGTTTTTATAGAAAAATAACGGAGCGGTATGTACTAGCATTCCTCATGATACAGTAAGACACAATAATTTTATCTATCAAACATAATTTTGTTTGATGAAAGCCTCAAACATAAAAATTATATGTTGTGTATAACCATAAAGGTTTAATTTCTCTCACATTTTTGGGTTAAATACACTTAGTCATTATAATTAGTTTAAGATTTTGTCAAATACATCTCTTATTTTGAATCTAAGGAAGATGAACAAAATTAAAAAATGAGAAGGGAAAAGTATTAAATTTAATGGCAACTAATTAAGTACATTTAGTTCAAATATCATACAATAGAAATGAAATTAACCCTAACTATAAAAGTAGGTATTTCTTCTACTTTACATAAGCAACAAAATTATGTGAACAATAATTTAGAAACACTAATCTACATTGTTTGATGGTTTGATAAGGAGTGACATGTTATTTTATTTTCTGAACCATTTTTATTCTTTAATTTACCTTTAGAATGACTCCATAGTACTGATGAAAGCATGTTCAACTTTGCAAAACTCCCAAACACATACTAGATCAAACGATTAACCACCCCATATTGTTTGATCTGTGTAAGCCTACAACTTTCTATCAATTAAACTTATCTTTAATTATTACTAGCAATCACTAACAACTCAATAAGTCGATGTGCCTTCATCAAGCTTGTTGAAATTAGTGTCTCTTACTCTATGAAAAAAGAAAAAACTTTAGAGAGAGAAACAATCTTAAATTTAATTAATTAATAGGTTATTCAACTCTAAATGATAGATTTCATATCTTTATCACTAAGAATGTGTTTCACACCTTTTCTTATTTTTCAAAAATATTACAAATGAGCTTTAATAAAAACTAAGTATTATAAATAGTGTTTTAATAGAATTATCAAAATTTTTGGTCAACAAAAAATAATTCTAAGTTATTGGTCAACATAAGAAATATAAGAAGGTAATAAATTTAAATGTAAAAGTTGTTTTTCTTAAAAAATAACTTTAAAATTCAATTAAAATTATCTTTTTAAAAGATAATTTTCAATTGATTTCTTAAAGAGTACAGTAGATTTAGAAATAGTTTAAAAAATATCATATTTTAATAATTATTTTTTAAAATTGTTATATTTTTTTCAAAAACCCTTTGTATGTTTTATTTCTTTTGTCATTTTAAGCAGGCATTCTGGTATCGGGACTCTTCTTCATTGGTAAGGCATTGAATTTCCTCATTGCAGTGGTGATTGTTGAGGCCTTGCGTCCCTGTGATCCAAGTTGTTGCCAGGTGGGCGCACGATCTCAACCACTATTGAGTTCTTGTTCAGTTGGGCCTGCAAAAGATGCCCGGACAGAGTGTCCGGACACACCCTCCGATGGTTTTGTCAGTCATAGTTAGGGAGAAGAAGAGGAGTTTAGCACAGTCGGTATTTTACTAGGTATTGCCCACTCACCTTCTTCCTTGTGTGAAGGTCTATATATATGGTAGCAGAGGTTCTCTCTCCTCCTTTAATGATGGAAGACTTTTTGGTTTGTCATGATGCCCCTAGTTGGTGGCAGGGACATCCTCGCCCTACAGGCGGCTTGTCAGAGATCATGGGATGTGACCAGCCATCACTTCCGTCTTTTCACTCTGCAAGCGTTGGAATGTGGCCTGTGAAAGGACGTTAGAATGACGTATTGGGGGCATGCTTTCCCTGGTCAATAGTCCAAGCACTTATATCCGGATGGAGTATGGCGGTGGCCCGGATGTGTTGCCTGCGGGTGCCGCGTGCCTTTCTCTGAGGGAGTCCGGATGGGAGAACCGCGCCATGTGTACAATTGGGAGGATCCGGATGAACTTCATCCGGATAGAGATGCATGGCACGTGTTATCAAGGGGAGGGGTCCCTACAGTGATGAAGAAAAGGAAACAACTTAAGGTGGAAAATGTAAAAGACAAGCCTTTCAAGATCATCTGGTCGGTTAATAAATAAAAAGGAAGACCAAAAACAAGAGAAAACTGTAAAACTCAGCTAAATGGTACCACAGATGGAGCAATTGAAGTTCTCCTGCTGATTTTTCTGTAATTGTCCTTTACAGTGGCTATTGTTGCGGCAGTGAAGACTTTGTTCGGGATTCCATGTGTTGCGATATTCTTGATCTACAAATGGAGAAGAGGAACTTATCCATGTACCATGCGATTGAGGAGTTCATTCAAGCTCAAAATAATCCAACACCGATAAGTAACCCTCACTCAAAACAACAACAAAATTGTTCCATTGCTTCTAACTTTCTTACTTTTAGGTTCCTCTTTCCTGAAAGGGGTCCATTTGCCAATTGGGCCAAGGAAGCAATTCTAGGGATCAACACATACCTATATGGGCTAGCCATCAACTAATATTAAATAGTTATTTCTAGCAAGTTATTTGGACCCAACAGAAGAGCCCAAATGGATCTTTATTTGTGATACCATGAGGAATTATGCCATGGATTCGGTGTGCAGTGTACCATAATAAAACTAACTAATTCCTGAGCACTCTACCACATGTCCTACTTAGTCTGGAGAAGTTTCTTAGGAACCACCATCAGATCTTCAGACATCATTTTTTCCAGGTTCGGACCGATTCGTACAGAAATTATCGATGAAGTTACAGTGGGAATTGTTCGAACTCAGTTAAGCTAAATGTTGTATTAGCTATGTTCTATTGAGAACAGTTTGGGGCCTCATTAAGGGAAGTTGATATTCAAAACTCCAATCTACTTTCTTTTCCTCCCTGATTTGTCCTCCATAACATCTTCCTTGTCCATGTTTTCTCCTCTATCGTAATAAATCCACAATAAATGAAAAGTACATTTGACTTGAGCATAGTACAAATGCAATCACATTCTTCTTTCTCTCTAATATTTTCATCAACAACATTCCAAAAACTATAAACATTAAACTTATAAAAGATGCCGCCAATGTTTTTGTAAGATACTAATGGATTGATATATACCAGTATTCCTCGTGATACAGTGGAACACAATAATTTAATATATCAAACATAATTTTGTTTGGTGAAAGTTTAAAACTTTTGGTGTAAAGTTTTCATGAAGAAGAATATTGTAGGCCTTGATATAAAACCATAGAATTTGCATGTCATAACCATAATGCAAGTATTTGATTCCTCTGACCACTTCTAATGCAATCTTATACAACATTTGCAAGCCCAAAGGAATAGAATTTTCTCTTCCAAGAAATTAAAACTTACTTATTAAGAGATCCAATAGGCACCAAATCATATGTGAGAGGACATTTTGATCCCGTCACACAAATCCAATTAGGCAAACCACAATAAGATGAAACCTTCTAATAGTAGTGATTTCATATTGATGAAATCTTGCTTAGTAACAGTAGAAGTGACCAACATGTTTGTAGCTCACAATGCTACTACCTCGAAATTTCCTTTGTATGCCGTGCCAAAACCTTCTAGTTATAATTTGTTCTTCAAATTGTTAGTCGTCTTCTTTATATCCTAATCATATAGACTCGGTCCTAATATGCACCAATGAGATTTCATATCTTTTCCTACAACCTCACTTTCCTCTTTTTCAAAATATATATATATATAGATGAGCCTAAAAAGGTATAATAAATTGTGTTTTGGTACTAGTGCTTTTGTTTTCATCAATTATTCAAAGAAAAGAATGATAATGACTTTCACGGAAAAAAAAAACAAAAAAGTTTCTTTTGGTAGGAAATACGAAAAAGAACAAAGTTGCTTTTTGCGTTTGGCAAATCTTTTAATCAATTATTTGAACATAAGAAATATGTCAAATAATGATAAAACCAAATCAATTTGGAGGGGATATGATATCCAACTTTACCACCATTAAATTGACCTAAAATCTTAAATTATATCTCTATGCCAAACCTACCTCCATAAGCATAAATGATTTTGACATCTAGTTGTACCACAAATATGAAAAGCACATGTTGGGCATAACTATAAAGGTTTAATTTCACTCATATTTTTAGAAGTTTGGGTTAAATACACTTAGTTATCATTAGTATGAAATTCCATCAAATAGATCCCTTACTTCGAATCAAAGGGATGTGAGTAAAATTTAAAATTGAAAAGGGTAAGAGAAGTAGTTAAGCTTAATGGTGACTAGGTGTATTTAGTCCAAATAGAAATGAAACTATAAAAGGTAGGGTATGTTTTCAACTTTACATAAGATACACAACTATGTGAAAAATAATTCAGAAACATGACATGTTATTTTATTTTCTAAATTGTGAATACATGACTTACATCTTTGTAAATTATTTCTTGCCAAAAACCATTGTTTTACCTTTGGAATGGCTCCATAGTATTGATGAAAGCATGCTCAACTTCGTAGAACTCCTAAATGCATGCTAGACCAAATGATTAATCACCTCACAATGCTTGATCTTTGTAAGCCAACAACTTTCTATCAGTCAAACTTATCTAATTCTCCATGAAAGAGACTACATATCTTTAGTTACCACTAGCAACCACCAACAACTCAATAAGTGGACATGTCTTCATCTTGTTAAAATTAGCACCTCTTGTTGAAAACATGCCCAACTTCTCAAAACTCTTGAACACATGCTAGACCAAATAATTAATCACTTCACAATGCTTCATTTTTATAAGTTAATAACTTTCTATCAGTCAAGCTTATCTAGTTCTCCATAAAAAAGATAACATATTTTTAATTACCACTAGCAATTACTAACAACTCAATAAGTGGACATGTCTTCATCTTGTTGAAATTAACACCTCTTATCCTATAGAAAAAGGAAAAACTTTAGAGATAAAACAATCTTGAATTTAATTAATTAATGGCTTATTCAACTCTACACATAGATTCCATATCCTCATCACTAACAATGTGGTTCACACTTTTTCCCATTTATGGGTTATTCAACTCTATATGATAAATTCCATAACCTTATCACTAAGAACGTGTTTCACATCTTTTCCCCTTTTCCAAAAAATATAGTAGATAAGCATTAAGAGAAGTATGATAAATAGTGTTTTAATGGAGTCACAAAAAATTTTGGTCAATAAAGAATGATAATAGCTTGTTAGCTATGTTATTCATCCTAGAACATAAGAAATGTAAGAGAAGATGATGACACAAATTCAATTTTTCTCATAAATGGGCACACTTGAATGAGCTTGACAAATTTGACACAATTAAAAATATTGTTGAAATAAAATTGGTGATAGAAACTATTTTTATGAAAAATATGATTAAAAGGACTCACCCAAAAATGCTGAAATCTAGATGGCTGAGGTGGGCAACTTGTGCAACATTGGATACTATTTTAGCAAAATAAATATTGTAGTTTTATGAAAGGTATGGTGTATACAGTTACCAAGCTGTGAAAACAAATATGGACATGGAATTGGCAGAAAAGATAGGCAAGTGATCATATTTTTTCCATGCTCTATTCAAGCACTAGTACTAACTACTACTCATCCCTGTAACCGAGCCATGACATCTTTTTTATCTTTTCACTTCACTCGTGTTTCTAAACATGGGTTGAAACTACCCACATATATTGTTGCTTGCTGTAGCATGTAATCTTGCAAAAGCTAATAGGAAATAGGGGTGGAAATGGGAAGTCGAAGCATGTTGGGTAAAAAATAGTTTTCTATTTGTAAAAATGGTGTTTTCAAAACATATTCTTTAATTGTTTGTAAGCATCCTTTAGTTGTTTTTAACTGTTTTTTAGGGACTATTTTAAAAAATAATTATATAAATATGGAGAATGATAAAAATAAAACACTATATATAAAAATTATTTTTAGACATATTTAAAAATATATTTTTTAAAAATAGGGTAATCTTATACCTATTTTGAGGACCTCAAGTTGCATGATTGAACCAATGAATTAACAAGGAATATTGGTCATACTAGTTAAAAGAGGCTTATCCTAGCAAGCAAAATAAATTTATAAATCAATTAAAATATTCATTGCTCATATGTATGTTTGGAATATAATATATGGTATTATCATCATAATTCATATAGTATTATGACCCTATCACATCTAGATCATTGCACGTTTCTAAAGATGAAGAAATAGAGTCCTCTAAATGCAAGGACCAAATTCCTTTTAGTGCTAAGAAAATTGACTTGGTTGGTTCTTATTTGAAAAGTCGTATTCAATCAATAAATTAAGCACCACAATTGACCATATATACAATGGACCATAGAAATTATTGAAGGAGTATGATACTTGTAGGAGACCATTTTAAAATTTTTAAATATTCATTTGCTCCTACAATTTTACACTTTTAATGAATTATAATAGTAGACATATACAAGAGGAAGGTTGGAACTTTCAAATTGTTACATCTTTGTTAATTCTCTCTTTATCAAAATACAACTTTTAATTTGAGAGCATGATTTAAAGTGAGAAGGGTGAGATTAAAGTCCCTATTAACTTTTGACAAGGAGTAGAAATCTAAGAATAGAGAAACCAAAGCATCCATTAATCTAAATAACCGTACATGGAATGGTGCAATCCAATGTCCAAGAATGTTATTGTGAGACAGGCCCAAGGATACTTCTCTAATAGAAACTATTTGGAATTAGTTATAAAAGAAATGTTGTAACTGACACTATTGATCTTTGAAAGCCTAGATAATTGTAGGTAAAAAATGCATAACAAAATAGATTACCTAAATCTCTACAACCCAAATAATTATTTTGTAGAATATCAGAAAAAAAGAATAGAATTTACTTCAAAGGAAATGGGGAAATCTATTTGATACTTTTAAGGGCTTCAAAGAAGACTACTTAAACATTTGAAATGATATTTTATCACCTATACATATCTCACTCACAAGGAGCCAAGTTACGATTCGAAGATGAAACTTTATCATATTACATAGACTGATTTAATAGAAACCTTATACCTAAGACTATCACACATTATTATTGGATTACATAATATGCAACTAGATGGTGCAACACTACCTTCCATTTAAGGAGATTGTACCCATGGAATTGGATGATGAAATTGGTACCACTACCATGGATTGCTTGTGATTCTTAATAGACCATAGAGTTGGCCTAGGAGGCATTTTCAAGAGTTCAACCTCTCCTTCAAGCATCTCCAATGCTTTGCTCATTGAAGGACAGTCCACAGGCTTCATTTGTATACACCATAGTGCAACTATCACCATTTTCCTCACATACCTTTTTTCATTCTCAATGGCATCTCTCATTTCCATGTCCTCTCATTGATCATATCTATCATAAATCCATGATGGGAAATATATTTGACTTGAATGCTCTGCAAATGCATTCACATTCGTCCTTTTCCCCACCATTTCCAATAACAATATTCCAAAACTATAAACATCGGCCTCAAATGATACACTTCCAATGTTTTTATAGAACAATTTAGGAGCAATGTAGCCCAAGGTTCCTCTAGCAGTAGTAATGGATACAATACTATTATCTGTTGAATATAATTTTGCAAGAGCAAAATCTGAAACTTTTGGTGTGAAGTCTTCATCAAGAAGAATGTTGTGTGGTTTGATATCAAAATGGACAATTTGCATGTCACATCCTTGATGTAAGTATTCAATCCCACGTCCCACTCCAAGTGCAATCTTGTATAATTTTTCCCAATTCAAAGGAATGTTATTTCTTTGGTCAAGAAAAATAAACTTATCAAGAGACCCATTCGGCATGAAGTCATATACAAGAGCCCATTTTGATCCCTGTATACAAAATCCAACAAGTCTCACCACATTAACATGATGAATTCTTCTTATTGTAGCAACTTCATTGATAAAATCTTGCCCATTAACTTTTGACATGATCAACACTTTTACAGCTACAATGCGACCACTTTGAAGTTTTCCTTTATCTACAGAGCCAAAGCCTCCTTGACCTAATTTGTTTGCAAAGTTATGAGTCATCTTCTTTATGTCTAAATAGGAGTACTTGATGAGTTGGAGATTTTTGTGGCTATGTAGGAATTCTTTAATACCATCATCCAATGATAAATGTCTCTGTTGAAACTTGTAGATTAAATAGGCAAGTAGATACAATATACCAAATACACACCTTGGGATGATGATCATGGCTATAAATCACATGTTAAAATATATTAAAAAAAAAAGAAATTAGAGAAAAGTTTATTATCATCTGCATTCAACTATCAAATCCAAATAAGATAATTTAAAAAGTCATTTCACCTATATAATTTTTTGGTGGGTGACTCAATACCAAGATGTTTTTGGGTTTCAAATTAACATAGTCATGTAACTCTTCTTTTTGGACCAAAATGGGAGAGAAAATTTGTTTGGTTGCTTAAAATTAGGAAATGGAATTGGATGCCCAATTTTCAATTTGGTTATACTCTTAACAAATTTAAAATTCAATGCATAACAAATTTACAAAAAATATATAATTTCATTTGAAATTAAAATTCTGAAGTTCATAGAAATGAAATTCTAATTTATATTTGTACAACTAAATGTAGAATAATAAAACTAGGCACCCCTATGCAATCTTCTTTGAAAAAATTTCCAAAAGACTAAGGCCAAATGAGCTCTAAGAGAAAACATATTATCCTTTGCAACAATTTATTTATTGAGATTTGAAAGACTTACCGATGTATCTTATTACCCGACCTGCAAAAATAAGATTAAAAAATAATTAAATTAAAATTAAAAGAAAAAAGATTTGCATACATTACATATTAAAGATGAGCAATAGAATAGTCTCATAAAATTATTTTATTATTTTTATTATTATTTATTGATCGAAAAGCAAGAGAGATAGGTATAAAAGAAAATTGATTACTATTATTATAGTTATTTAAAAATCATCTATACTATTATTAAATGATATATAAATTATGTATATTATTAATTACCAGGTTTACGGGGAGGTTCTCTCCTTCATCTAAACATTTATTATACTAACGGTTAATAATAAAAATAAAGTAGTAGTTTACTTAATTGGATTATCATCAATAAATAAAATAAATTATTCAATCACTCCATAAATGACAATATCAAATTTATATATATATATATACACACACATGGGATTAAATATGTAATTGAACATAACAAGTCTTTATTATAGATATATATGGGATATTATTATTCAATTTATGAAAATCAAATAATAATAGAAACTCTAGAAGGCTTACTAAGGTAAAGTGCAGTTTCAGAGTAGTAGTGGTAGTACTGGTATCCTTCTCCTCTCACGCCTGCATGATGAAATCAAGTAACTAAATTACATTAGTGGTAAAAGTTGAAGAATCTTATGCATTTTGTCTTCAAATCCTACATGTTGATCAATTAGATAATAATACAAAATAAAAAAAATACAAAATAAATTTAACATGAAAAAGATACAGGACAATGAAAGATGAAATTTATTAGGAAATAAAAAATAAAAGATAAAAACTTGACTCCCAAAGTCTCACCCCTTAAAGATGCCCAATATTCATCGAACCAATTCCAGGGGAAGCCTGCAACATTAAGCCAATTAAGCAAGTCATATTAGTTACCAAGTTAAAGAGCCTTTTGTAGCAAGAAAAATAAATAAATAAAAATAAAAAATTTTCATACGTATGCATTCTACAGTATTCTTGGTCAACTCTACAGCGCAGGTTAGCTCTTTCGAATCTCACGAATGAAAGATCAAGCCCCAGAAACAACATTTCTTGCAAATCTGACATTGAAAGATTGCTGGGCTTCAAGAACTGAGTGATAATTGTCCTGTGGATGGTGCATGAATACTTAATATCTCCCACTTCCATGTATTTTCCTCTGACTAGTGCATAAACATATGCTTGTGAGGAAGATGAAGTCACATTGCTTCTGTCGCAAGGAGTGATAGGAATATAGTTACCATCACTTATTGGCTGCTCGCAGTTCATCAAAACCGTTGTATTAGTCGCTTCATACGGATTCAAATAATATGCACTGCCATCAAAACTGTCGAATTGGTCTACTGTCAACGAACGGCGAGGAGTGGAGAAATAGTTGCCCTTTTCCACCCCAGGATCCACTATCCGAATGGTATAGCGATGGTAGTTGATATCGGCCACATAGTATTTCCCACCATGCTCCAGGTTTAACATAGTACGATTGTTTTCGCAGACCAATTCATAGTGAGGATCTCCACACCCAGATGGATCGCCTTTCAATCGGAAAGGGTAGATATATATATATATATATATTTGAGAAGTGTATGTCTCCTTACCCTACCACATTTCTAATGCTAATGGAACATCCTCAAAAGGCAAAGGATCAACCTCTTTTTAATGCTAAGAAAATTTATTTAGTGGTTATATAAAATGAGATATTTAGCCAATACAAATTACCAATGGACCATATGTACAGTAGACCACGAAAAATATTAGATTGTAGGAGAAATGAACCATAGGATATGTGACCATGTAGTAATCATTGAGAGAAAAAAAACATGGACTCAATAGATTATGTAATAATAATAATAATAATAATAATAATAATAATGGAGTCAAAGTCTCTCAATATATGGTATATATTGTTTAACCTAAACAACAAAAAACCCAGTGGCTTAGGATCTAGATGCAAACAAGCTTGTCTTAGCCAAGAGGTCTGAGGGTTCCACCATGTGTTTAAGATCAACTGCTTTTAGGCCAGAACATCAAATCAATGGAACAATCTACTCTGTTTCACTAGGCCAAGCCCAATGGTAGGCCAGAACATCAGATCATGTGCTAGTCAAGCTGGATTAGGCCTGATACGGACCCAATTTGATCATGGTAGCCCAATAAGATAATTATTTTCCCTGTTTTGTGTTTTTCTAAATTTTTTTGTTTTAAGTAATTAATTATATTATAATCATAGCAATCATTATAACTATTTTTGTTATTAAATTTTTTTGTTCCATTATTTCGGAATTTCTAATCTTATTTGATAAATTAATTATTCTTTATCATTTATTAAATCTTTACTTAAACTTATTTTATTATAAGTTTATTTATCTATTTGTCTTCCATTTTGTTCTTAAAAATGTTGTGTCCTTATTTATGTTTTCCATAAATATAACAGTAATTTAAACAAAAATAATAATAATTACTTGGAGATATACCAAATGAAACATACACTTCTTCAATGAAAAAAGTGACACGAAATTAAAATATAATTTCTAAAGAATTAAGACTAAATTAAAATAAATTTAGAATAGTAAGATTTTAAAAAATAATAATAATAATAATTGATAAATTTTAGCTTTTTAAGCTATTAAAGTAAAATGAGGGTTTGTCCCTTATTCTTCAATAATATATGAAAATTTATTTATATAATAATGAAAAAAACTTTGGGACGTTTTCTTAATTCTTTTAAAAAAAAATTTGATTGAAAATTATTAAGGTAATAATGAAAACTATAAATTATCATTCTTTCTTCTTCTTTACCCTGTTGCAAATTCTTTATCTCCATATCCAGTAAGTCAATTCTTTTGAATGTTTTTCCTTGCATTTGAAGGATTTTAATTCTTTTACAATGAGCAATGTGGAATAGGCTAGATGTGGGAAGAGGTCATGACCTTTTCAACTAAGTTTCATCTTTATGGAAAAGTAGGTAATGTATTTCCAGAAAGGGAGAAGGAAATTTTTTTGGTTTTGTCTTGCTTAACTGGCCATAAAGGCCACCAAATTGAAAAATGAATCACTACATTTGATGATGCATCTAATGCCACTAGTTTGTAGGAAAAGGATAGCGGGGAATTAAGCTAAATTTGTCAAAAATTATATTCAAAGGTTAAATCCCGAAGATCATGTCTTTATCTTCGTGTAGGAAAGGAAAAATGTGTAAAATGAGATTAAAATAACATATAAATATAATTTATTAATTTTAAATTTTTTTCTTAATTTTCTTTTCATTGTATTCTCTCAAATTTTCTAAGAACTAAGTATAACTTTAGTTTTAAGAGTTTCTAACTTTAGTTTTTATCCAAAAACCTCCGAAGAAATTGAGCACATGAAATAAAGTTTTTCTTAAAAATTCCTCATATATGCTATGTGGTCATTGTAGAAAATAAACTATGACTTGTAACTGAAGCATAAGCATTCCAACAATAGAAATGCGCAAAAGAGGGGGACGGAAATTCCCAACCCCATCCTCCCCACAAAAAAAGAAACAATAACAATTGTTCAATTGCTTCATACTTTCTTACTTTTAGGTTCTATCTTTCTTGAAAAGACTCCATTTGTAAACCAGATTTTTAGTTTTTAAAGACAAGGTCTCTCGAGTTAATATCAATGTTTGGTCCTTAAAGGCCCAACAGACCATGGGCTAGCTAGTTTGGATTTGGGCTAGCCCAACACGTTTGAGGCCTAGCATCACCAGAGCCCAATTTGGCCGAGGCAACTCTAGGGTCAACACAAACCTATATGGGCTACCCCTAAACTAAGATTAAATGGCTAGGACCCAAAGGGAGAGCTCAAATGGGTCTATATTTGCCTTAACATGAGGAATCTATCAGTCATTGCTAGAATCTTGCATGCTATATATGACCATTTGTGAAGAAGTTGTTGTTGAAGATGAACTTGCCGCTAGTACAGTCAACCTTTTACTTCTCCTTCCCCTTGGATAAACTCCAATTTACCATCTTTTCCTCATTGATTTCTTTTTGTCCTCCATAACATCTCTCATTTCCATTTTTTATCCTCTATCGTATCATTCTATATCTATTTTTTCATAACCTTCAAATGGGTTTACATTTGTAATATTATCTCCAAGTCTTTTTATCTTTTTTCCTTTTTTTCTTTGTTCTCAAATCCCCTAATGTGATGAAGTGTTTGAGATATGCTTTTTTGCCTTATTTCATGTGGTAAAGTGGTGGAGTGGGGTTTTTGCTTTAGTTAATCTTAGGATACGTTTCACTTTGACAATAAACTTTAAATTAAACAAAATTTAATGTGTTGGATTCATGAATAAATCTAATAATTTGTAAAAATAATTTAAAATTCAAATGATAAACCCATTAATATTAGAAATTTATGGATTAAAATTGGTTCACAATGAGTCTATTAATTCTCTTTTATACATAATTATATTTTTATAAAATTTTTCATTAGAAAAATAAACTTAAAAATGATATATTATGAGTTATGGCTTCACTATTTTTCTTATATAAACAACTATATATTTTTTATTTATTTTTCTCACTAGAATAAATAGATTATAAATTAAATAAAAAATAATTAATAATTTAAATTCTTTAATGAATCTTACAATTTTTAAGAATAATTTGAAATTTAAAAATTGATTCAATTATGTTTTCTTATTCATTTTAAATAAAATATTAATAATAATTATTATTATTATTAATTTTCTTAAAAAAATTACAAAGTTATTAATATCTTTATGCTATTAAAATAGTGTATTTTTTAATAAAAAAAATTGTAACTTATGATTTTATTCTAATAATAATATTGCTATTTATGTTCTACCAAAAACTATATATTTTTTTAAAAAAATTTGTAGTTAAAAAACTATTTTCATTTTTAATAAGATTTGAACTAAATTTAATTAATATTATATAAATTGAATTTACAATTTTTTTTATAAAATCAAAATAGAAAAATTATTTTCTAAAACAATCTATTCAAATAGGTTTTTTCTTTTAAATTTTTTTAAACCTGCTCTTTTGGGGTGTCTAGACAACAACTAAAGTAGTTTGTGAAAACAAGCTCTAAACTTCACTAATAAATTAAAGTTTTCACTATTATTTCTATTTTCTTTTCATTTAAAGCATTCAAAGCAATGAAGCAAGCAGAAAGAGAATAGGGCTCCTATTAGAAATTTCAATTCTATCTCAACCCATTTGATAGGCTAGCGACTTGCCAAAAGCCTACTCAACAATGGTCATATAATTGATCAAAGCTTTGTGTATAGCATATATATATTTTTGAATGACACATGCCAAGTTTTACCTATAGTGGTATTCTAGGTAGCATTTTGATATGGTTTAATTTCAAGAAGCAACTAGACTATGGACTTCATTGGAAGGCAGGTGAGGTAGTTGGCTTCTTAATTATTCTACTTTTACTTGGTTGACTGCATGGCATGGTGGGTTACAAAGGCACTATATGTAATTATAACTCATTATAGCGTCCACTTCAAGAAGCAAGTAGACCATTCACTTCAATGGAAGGCAGGTGAGGAAGCTGGCGTCTTAATTATTTTGCTTTTACTTGACTGAGACTGCATGGCATGGTGGGCAACAAAGGCACTAAATGGAATTATAACTCATTACAGCGTATACTTCAAGAAGAAACTAGACCATGGACTTCAATGCAAGGCAGGTGAGATACATAGCTGGCTTCTTAATTATTCTTCTTTTACTAGACTGACTGCTGAGCATGGTGGGCTACAAAAGCACTATGTCGAATTATCACTCATTATAAGGTGGTTGATTATCTCGTCGATCATTGTGCTCCTCATTTCAATATTGATTGTAGTCAAATGGACAACAGAAAAAGTAAATTGTCTCAAGGAATTCGGTCACATATATGTATATAGACCATATGATCTATGAAGAAGTAATAGTCAATATCAACAAAAAAAGACGGATTCCTTGGAATTATTTGAAGGACTGATAGAGGATAAATTAATAAATATTTTGGTTTTGCCTTGCGATAGAAGCAGCATTAAAGCCACCAAATTGAAATATCAAGAACTGTTTGGGAAGTTTTTTAGTCTACCCATCCCCAGATTCAAAAATTAATTAATTGATTTTGAATGCTAGTGGGCCTCAGACCTTCTTGAAGCAGCCACTGAAATTGGATCTTTACACCTAATTTGAAATATCTAACTTGAAAGGTAAATCCATTCTCTTTGGAGGAAAAGTCACTGACTCTGCAAGAAAAGGATAGTAGGGAATGAAGATTGTGGAATTAACCAAGTTATGAGGGAGGAATAATGTCCAAAATATCCCAATCAAATAGACTAAACATTGTGGAATTAACCAATATATTTATACACACTCACATATATATTTTTTATTTTCTTTTCATTTAAAGCATTCAAAGCAATGAAGCAAGCATAAAGAGAATAGGGCTCCTATTAGAAATTTCAATTCTATCTCAACCCATTTGATAGGCTAGCGACTTGCCAAAAGCCTACTCAACAATGGTCATATAATTGATCAAAGCTTTGTGTATAGCATATATATATTTTTGAATGACACATGCCAAGTTTTACCTATAGTGGTATTCTAGGTAGCATTTTGATATGGTTTAATTTCAAGAAGCAACTAGACTATGGACTTCATTGGAAGGCAGGTGAGGTAGTTGGCTTCTTAATTATTCTACTTTTACTTGGTTGACTGCATGGCATGGTGGGTTACAAAGGCACTATATGTAATTATAACTCATTATAGCGTCCACTTCAAGAAGCAAGTAGACCATTCACTTCAATGGAAGGCAGGTGAGGAAGCTGGCGTCTTAATTATTTTGCTTTTACTTGACTGAGACTGCATGGCATGGTGGGCAACAAAGGCACTAAATGGAATTATAACTCATTACAGCGTATACTTCAAGAAGAAACTAGACCATGGACTTCAATGCAAGGCAGGTGAGATACATAGCTGGCTTCTTAATTATTCTTCTTTTACTTGACTGACTGCTGAGCATGGTGGGCTACAAAAGCACTATGTCGAATTATCACTCATTATAAGGTGGTTGATTATCTCGTCGATCATTGTGCTCCTCATTTCAATATTGATTGTAGTCAAATGGACAACAGAAAAAGTAAATTGTCTCAAGGAATTCGGTCACATATATGTATATAGACCATATGATCTATGAAGAAGTAATAGTCAATATCAACAAAAAAAGACGGATTCCTTGGAATTATTTGAAGGACTGATAGAGGATAAATTAATAAATATTTTGGTTTTGCCTTGCGATAGAAGCAGCATTAAAGCCACCAAATTGAAATATCAAGAACTGTTTGGGAAGTTTTTTAGTCTACCCATCCCCAGATTCAAAAATTGATTAATTGATTTTGAATGCTAGTGGGCCTCAGACCTTCTTGAAGCAGCCACTGAAATTGGATCTTTATACCTAATTTGAAATATCTAACTTGAAAGGTAAATCCATTCTCTTTGGAGGAAAAGTCACTGACTCTGCAAGAAAAGGATAGTAGGTAATGAAGATTGTGGAATTAACCAAGTTATGAGGGAGGAATAATGTCCAAAATATCCCAATCAAATAGACTAAACATTGTGGAATTAACCAATATATTTATACACACTCACATATATATTGTTTTCCACAAGAAGATGAGTTTCATCATTTTCAAAAGAATTATTGAGAAGGACCCTATGGGAAGGTGTCAATATAGAAACATTAAACATTGTAGGGCAGTTAATGTATTTTACAAGGATTGAAAGGAGGGTGGAAAAGTTTGATTGATGGTTAGATGGTTTCTTATTTTCCATGGAAAAACTGGCTTTGAAATTTCCTTATAGGATGTATGTGGAAGGAATAATGTCCAAAATGTGCCAATCAAACAGACTAAAGATTGTGAATATATATATATTGTTTTCCCCAAGAAGATGGATGTTATCGTTTTCAAAAGAATTATTAAGAGGGACCTTGTAGGAAGGTGTTAATATGGAAACATTAAAAATTGTTGGATAGTTGATGCATATTACAAAGATTGAAAGGAGGGTGAAAAAGCTTGACTGATGGTTAGATGATTTTTTATTTTTCATGGAAAAACTAGCTTTGAAATTTTCCCATAAAATTTATGAGAGAGGAATACTGTCCAAAATATGGTAATCAAATAAACACTAATTCTACTATTTTTCTATTTTTATTTCTTTCAAGGTATCAAAGCCATTTGGCTCATACCCTCTAAAATTTCTTAACAACATATTTAAGTTCATTTTCTTCCACTTTCTCCTTTTCAATTAATATTGTTTCTCATCCCATTTTTATTGAGTTGGCTGTCAAGGATAAGGTTTCCCAGAAACATTCAAGTATCCAAATACATACCTTGATAGGATATAATATGATGCCTTATGCGAGCGTCATCATATGTCTTTCCTAAGGCTTAAAAAGTTGTCATTGTTTCCTTATTCCTTGTGGTGGTTTCTGCAAGTTCTTCGTAATGGTGACTTACTAGTTGTTGTTATTGAATTAAAGCATACCCATCTAAGCCCATCCAAGACTCTAAGGGAGAAGAAATAACAAAACCATAATTTATAATCTTAAATATAAGTAGGATTATAGTACATTCTTTGTTATCTTAAGCACTATATTTGACACTTATTTCTTCCTAAAGATATTCTGTAGTTGTAGGTCTAATTAGGATTGACTTTATTTTTTCTAAAAAGGCTTAAAATGCATCTTGTAGTGATTATATAGAAAGCACTTTTAGCTTTTTTAAAACTTGAAAATTTTTATCTTTCAAGTGTTGGAAGGACTAAAAACGCTTCGTAAAATCACTGTCAAACAAGCTCTTAGAATGCATTTGACAGTATTTTTACTCAAAGTGTTTTTAGTGAAAGTGTTTTATCTAGAAATGCTTTTATGAGAATCTTTATCAACCATTTATTTAAAAAACACTACAAATGATTTTTTAGATTTTTAAAAGTATTTCATAAATTTTGTCAAATACTTATTATTTTTTTTTCAAAGACACTTTTCATGCTAAAAGCACTTGCTAAAATTATTACCAAATGGACTTTTAATGTTGTTTCATAGCACATGTTGTGGCTGAATTATATTGGATATATTGGAATGCTATAGAACGATCTATGTATGTATTCTTATCCTCTTCTATTTGTACCCAATCTCAAATGCAGCACATTAATAATATTGATTCCCATTTATTGGAGAAGAGGTTCTATATGCTGACATCTATGCCAAATGCATATCAGCTGTTGATCAAGTCGTCTATATTTTTATAAAATGCCTTATTTTCTATCCGTTTACTTAAGAAGGCTCTTCAGGAAGTAGTAGCAGACAGAATACATGATCCTAAGTTGAGGGGGTTAAATTAAAAATCCCAAATGCCTTGATTTCTAGCCATTTACTTGAGGAGACTCTTAAGGAAGAATTACCAGACTGAATACATGATCCTAATTAAGTTAAGGGGCCGGGTTAAATTAAACAATCCCAATGACATAACATCTGACTTACCAATTCTACAAATGGATCAACAAGTCTATAGAGACTTAATTTATGAATTCCTTTTATTACTTTCTTCCCTTGTGTGGATCTTCTCACTTGTATTTTACATAGAAATTAAGAATCCTTGGATACTCTGTCATGGTTATAAAAAAATGGAAGTATATATATGTGTGTGAATAGAAAATCACCTGTACTTGTTAGTTTTTCTTTTATGCATCTAAAAGATAATAATAAACTTAGGTGGTGTTCTTGGACTGAAGCCTAGGATTTTATGTTCCTTTCCATGGTTCCCACAGGGCTTTTTTTTTGGGTCTTTGATGTTTTTATATCAAGACACGAATAGATAAAATTAAATTATCTCAAAATTTCAGTTTCCATATCAGGGTGCAAAGGAATATGGCATGGGCTAATATCCTCTGTCGTAATTTCTCCTTGCAAAATGATATGGAATATTGTGTAGCATGTACCTTTTTCTGGCTTCTTTATGCACTCAATTTCAGATTACATGCCATTACTCATCTTCAGCCTGCATTTCCCACCTTCTGCTTCACAATTTCCACACACAAGTTTTGACAAATTCATGGAAAATCTAGATTCCCCATATTCTATATTTCATGGGAGTGAAGCTTCGGAAATCTAGCTAGCAAGCAAAATATATTCATAAATAAATTAAAATAGACATTGCTCATAGATACGTATTGGAATACAATGTATGGTATTATCGTCATAATTCATGTAGTATTATGTTTCTATCACATCTAGCACATTTCACATTTCTAAAGATAAAAGAAATAGAGTCCCCTAAATAAAAGGACTAACTTACTTTTAGTGTCAAGAAAATTGACTCGGTGGTTTTATTTGAAAAGTCATATTCAATAAATAAAGCATCAAAATTGACCACATGTACAATGGTCCACAGAAATTATTGAAGGAGTGTGATGGTTGTAGGAGACCATTTTGAAATTTTGAATATTTATTTACTCCTACAATTTTATGCTCATAATGAATTATAGTAATAGACATATACCAAGGAAAGGTTTGAGCTCTCAAATTGTTCCTTTTTTGTTAATTCTTTCTCTATTAAAATGCAACTTTTGATTTGAGAGCCTGATTTAAAGTGCGAAGGGTAAGATCAAAGTCCTAATTAAATTTCAACAAGGAGTAGAAATCTATGAATGAAGAAATCAAAGTGTCCATTAATTTGAAGAACCATATATGGAATGGTGCAATCCAATGTCCAAGAATGTAATTGTAACATTTAGAGGGCCCAAGGACACTTCTCTTACAAAAACTAAATGGAATTACTTACCGAAGAAATGTTGTAATTGACACTATTGGTCCTTGAAAGCCCAAATTACTACTAGCAACAAGTTATAACAAAATAACTTACTTGAACATCTACAACCCAAATAATTATTTTTGTAGAATACTTGAAAAAAAATAATAGAACTTCAAAGGAAATGAAGGAGTTTCTTTAATAATTTTAAAGGCAAGCAAGAACACTATTCAAATATCTAAAATGATATTTTATTACTTGTACATAACCTTTCTTACAAGGAACTAAACTATTGTTTGAAGAAGAAACTTTATTTTATTACATACACTGATCTCATAGAAACCTTACACATAAGACACATTCACACATTATTATTGGATTACACAATAAGCAACCAGATGAAGTAGGACTACCTTCCATTTAAGCTGATTGTACCCATGGAATTGGATGATGAAATTGGTACCTCTACCATGGATTGCTTATGATTCTCAATAGACCATAAAGTTGGCTTAGGAGGCATTTTCAATAGTTCAATCTCTCCTTCAAGCATCTCCAATGTTTTGCTCATTGAAGGACGATCCATAGGCTTCATTTGTACACACCATAGCGCAACTATCACCATTTTCCTTACATACTTTTTTTCATCCTCAGTGGCATCTCCCATTTCCATGTCCTCTCCTTGATCATATCTATCATAAATCCATGATGGGAAATATATTTGACTTGAATTCTCTGCAAATGCATTCACATTCTTCCTTTTTCCCACCATTTCCAATAACAACATTCCAAAACTATAAACATCAGCCTTAAATGACACACCTCCAATGTTTTTGTAGAACAATTCAGGAGCAATGTAGCCCAAGGTTCCTCTAGCAGCAGTGACCGATACAATACTTTCATCTGTTGAGTATAATTTTGCAAGACCGAAATCTGAAACTTTTGGTGTGAAGTCTTCATCAAGAAGAATGTTGTGTGGCTTGATATCAAAATGAAGAATTTGCATATCACACCCTTGATGTAAGTATTCGATCCCACGTCCTACTCCAAGTGCAATCTTGTATAATCTTTCCCAACTCAAAGGAATGTTGTTTCCTTGATCAAGAAAAACAAACTTATCAAGAGACCCATTGGGCATGTAGTCATATATAAGGGCCCATTTTGATCTCTGTATGCAAAATCCAACAAGTCTCACCACATTAACATGATGAATTCTTCCAATTGTAGCAACTTCATTGATAAAATCTTGTCCATTAGCCTTTGACATAACCAACATTTTTACAGCTACAATGCGGCCACTTCGGAGTTTTCCTTTGTACACAGAGCCAAAACCTCCTTGACCTAATTTATGCTTAAAATTATGAGTCATCTTCTTTATGTCTGAATATGTGTATTTGATTGGTCGAAGATTTTGGTAGTTATGTAGGAATTCTTCAATATCATCATCTAATGATAAGTGTCTCCGTCGAAACTTGTAAATCAAATAGGTAAAGAGGCACAAAATACCAATCACAGCTCGTCCGATGATGATCATGGCTACATATAAATCACATGTTAAAGATATGAAAAACGTCAGAGAAAGATTTATAATCATCTAACCACATTCAATCATCAAATCCAACAAATAGAATTAGTTTTGAAAAGGTCATTTCACCTATATCTTAGGTTTTGGATTTCCACTCAAACATAGTCATGTGACTCTTTTTCTTTTGGGTGACAGCATGATATACATAAAGGATGGAATAATCAATTGAGAAAATTTGTTTTGTTGTACAAAATTAAGGAATGAAATTAGATGCCAAATTCCAAGTCTATTCTTCAATTTCCTTGTACTCTAACAAATCTGGGAATAATTTGAATTCAAATACATCACAAATTTTAAAAATAATAATAATAATTATATTTGAAAGAAAAATTCTGAATTTCACAAATTGGAATTTCAATTTTTATGATTCATTTTGTACAACCAAATGCATTGCAAAACTTAATTGTCAGCTCTTATCTTGAATGAAAGGATTCCTAAAGTGCCAGGCAAAAAGAGGTATAAGATGTGTGCAATGATATACTTACTGAGATTTGGAAGCCTTACCCATGAATTGAAATATCAAGATTGCCCCAACTGCAAATATGAGAGGAACAAAAATTATTAAGTTCAAGAAAAGAAAGATTCATACATACGATAGATTTAAAATGAGCAAGAAACAAATACAAGAGAAATATTATTACTACTAGTAATGGTTTTGATTAAATATTAGGAAGAGATGGATAGGATAGAAGAGAAAGGGTAATATTAATAATAATCGTCATCATCATTGTTATTATCATCATCATAGTTATTATGAGTTAAGTGGACGAAAAATCCAATCATTTATTATACTATTGATTAATTTAAATACATTTTTTTATTCAGCTATGACCTTAGTTTCAAATGTCTTATAATATTTTTAAAATTTTTAGAAATTTATTATATATATTTAAATTAAAAATAAAACTAAGCACATACCACATATTGACTATTGTGGGATTGAATGTGTAATTTAGAATAACAGTTCTTTATTTTATTTATTTATAGTGAACTCTAAAAATAAATTATCATTTCATTTTATCATCAAATTAATAATTTATTATTATTATTGTAAAGAACTTCTCAAAGCCTTACCAGCTAAAGTTGTTACACCTCCATCCGAAAGATATCCGAAGTCTGCACGTTTAAATTCAGTAAATGGTCAATGGTAAAAGTAGAAGAAGCTTTTGCATTTTGCCCTATGTGACTGCCAACTAGACAATGATATTAAGCAGCCCATAGGTACCATCTAGAAATTAATGGAATGAAAATAAAAAATAAAAAAATAAAAATTTTATCTTTCTTCTACAACAAATGGAACTAATAAGCCTTACTTTCGATAAAGTAGTACACACCAAATATAGCTCGTAATATAACTCCTGTTAACAGAAAAACAACATAAATTGAATTTAACATGAGAAAGATAATAGAAGTAAAAATGAACATGAAAGATAATAAAAGTAAACTCCCAAAGTCTCACCGATTATATCTAGCAGATAGGAAAAGAACATTTTCAGAGTCTTCCGAGCTGCAAGATCTAACCAATTAAGCAAATATTATTAGTTATAAGGTACTTATGCTTGCAAGCAAAATAAATACATGAATGAATGAAAATAAACATTGCTCATACATTTAGAGCAGTGTACGGTATGACTGCCATAATTCACATCGCATTCTAGCCCTTTCACCTCGCATTTGCTTTTGCAGCGGAAGCTCAAGAATGAAAGTTCAAGCCCCAGAAGCAGCATTTCTTGCAAATCTGACATTGAAAGATTGCCGGGCTTCAAGAATTGAGTAATAATAGTCCTGCTGATGGTGCATGAATACTTAATATCTCCCACTTCCATGGACTCGCCTCCGACTAGTGCATAAACATATGCTTGTGAGGAAGATGAAGTCGCATTGCAAGGAGTGATAGGAATGTAGCTGCCGTCACTTATTGGCTGGTCGCAATTCATTAAAACTGCTGTACTGGTCATTCCCTTCCACTCCAAATAATATTTACCGTACGAATCGGAGATTTCTCTTGTCAAGAAATAGAGAGGAGTTGAGAGACACTTGCCCTTTTCGACCCCAGGATCCACTACCCGAATGGTATAGTTATCGTAGTTGATATCAGCAACATAGTATTTCTCAAAGTTGAGGTTGACCATAGTACGATTGTTTTCGCAAACCAATTCATACTCAGAATCACCACACCAGGACGGATCACCTTTCAATCGGAAAGGGTAGCTGATGTTTTGAATATCCCCACAAGAAGAGGGCCGGCATGTCTGGTTTCCATTAGCAGCACAAATTGCAAGCAAGAAAGTGTGGAAGAGCGCTAACGCCACAAGTTTTGCTTCTCTAAACATCATAACATTTGAGAGAGATACGGAGTTGGAAATCTTCAGTTTTATGTTTAATTTAAGAGAGATATCAAATTATCCCCCAACAGGCTTGCGGTCCCAATTTTCCTGCAACTTGAAAAGAGTGTGAAAGCAGCCTTATTGACTTATAGTCAACTACTTTGATTTTTCTATGTATGGATAACTTCACATTGAAGAAACGCATACCCACCCTTTGTTCATGATCAGGTTCAATCATTAGAGGCTTCTGAATTAGCATAATGAAAATGAAAATCAAGAATCACTACATTTGAAATGGTAATATTTGAAATTAATTTATTTTTTAATTTTTTTAAAAAGGATCTTATTACCGAATTAGCAACTTTCCTTGACATGGGCCATAATGTATTCCAAATTAACCTTATTCAAATAATGAATTATGTATGGTATCATGCTACGTTACCATTTTTCCAATAATTTAAACTTCTATATATTTTATATAGTTTTTTATTATTTGTATTTTAAGTTTTATTTCTTCTAATCAAATGCCTACTTTAAATCAAATTTTTATTTTTCAAAAACATACAAAATAAATTAAGCAGGACGGTCCATTTAGATTTAAATTATAATAAATGAAGTATTATTAAATTTTAGAGTAGGTAATGTGACTTACATAAAAATGTTTATATGTTTTTATGTTGGTGTTGAACATCATGACATTTGAGAGAGATATACTAAGCTGGACTTCTTTCATTTTTATGTTGAAAACTTTGATTTTATGCACACAAATAACTTCACATTCTGAGGAAAGCATACCAGCCTTTGCATCTCATATTATATAGAAAATTATATGTATAAATTAAATGGAATACTTAAATTTTGAAAGAGACAAAATAACCATATACATGTGATACAGGGTGAAAGGACATCGTTACAGAGTGAAAATCTATTAGTAACATGTACCACCGCAGTAATCCTCCTTCCTACAATTCTTCTCTATAAGTTTTCAGGCTAATCTCCTCTCGATATTTGTATCTCCCTTTCCACTTTCTTTCCTATACCACAGATTTCTGTCCTTGGCAAAAATCACAAATTCCTTCCATAAAAATGGATCCATATCTCTGTTTGTTTTTGTTCTTGTTTGTGACCTTGTTTGTGGAGATGAGAGGGGGCCGAGATGAGTGCATGACATCAAATCGTTGTGGCGACCAGGGTCCACTCATCCAGTTCCCTTTCCGTCTAAAAGACCAGCCACGCCACTGTGGATACCCGGGATTTGAGTTATCTTGCACTGATAATAATCAGACCATGCTAGAGCTGCCAGTTTCAGTAAAGCTCTTGGTGAAGAATATAACTTACAAATCCCGGGAAATCATTGTCCAGGACCAGGATAATTGCCTTGCGAGACAGCTTCGAAACCTCAATTTAGCTGCCTCCCCCTTCCAGTTCAATTTTGAGGACTTCACCTTTTTCCATTGTTCCTCAGATAAAACAGATTCATATAATTTTGATCGGTCCATCCCTTGCCTTTCTATCCCTGGTAACCCAGTTTATGCTGTTTATTCCTCCAGATCTGTCCAATATATGGATCTATCCTCTTGCCGCAGGCTTTACAACGCTTCAGTTCCATATGATGGAGGTTTTATATTCAATGGAAGTGCGTTTTCTTTAAAGTGGTCACATTCAAAAATATGCAGATTGAAGAAGAGTAATAGCACAGAAACAGAATGTATTAAAGGTAAAGGTACTCATATCCTCTACAATGATTTAATATAGAAATACTCCATTTTGGAATTAAAAAGCCATTCCAAAGTATATGAGCTGATAAATCTGCTGATTGAATTTATAGGTTATGAATGTGGAACTAAAATCTTGGATGGAATTTACGTTTTTTTGGGATTTTGAAAATCTGAAAAAAAAAGAAAAAAAAAAGAGAATAATTTGATTACAACTGATAAAATAATCTCTAAATTTGAAAACTAATTTGAAATAATTAGTGAAAATAATTTTTTACATTTTAAAACTCTTGTTAAGTGAATTTTTGGCTAAAGTAATATATTGTTTTTCTTGCATTTCACCTCAAAACATTAAGCTAAACTAATGGATCCAAACTAAGGCATTTTCTTTTCTTTCTTCAAATTTTTAGAGCTCAATAAAATTAAGGGAAACAATTGAACAAAGTGTTAAATGTTTATTTTAGATTTATTTTTTGAAAAATTAAAGGAATAAAAGAAAAATGTTAAAAGTTCTTTTATAATGGATTATTTCCTAGCTACTTACAATTAATATTTTTCTTTATTTTCTTCTTATTTTTCCAAGGATGTGGACCTAAAAATATAAAGTAATACAATTGATATTCAAGTATTCCTTTTGGATATGGAAATATTTAATAAAATTAAATTACTAAGATTATTGAATATAAATGATTTTCTTAATTTATTTTTTTCATATCCAAGTTGAGCATACTAACCCTTAATTTTCCATGCAATTCATCTTTATTTCAACTCTCAATAATTACAATTGTGTAAAAAACTGCATAAATATCATTTTTCTAGTTTTAATGGTTATCCACATAGATGACTTTTCCCTTATAGCTAACATGAGAAGTTTGATGTTAAGGGTCAATCAAATCACCAAGTTTCATCATACCTAACAATTGGATCACTATATATAATGGTATAGAATAAGGATAGAGATTTCTCCACATTCCTTTTACATAGAGTTTCATTTTTATTTTAGTTTTTGTCATAAAATAGGATGAATTTATGTCGAGGGAGTCATGAAGACAGTAAGTTATTATGAAACATAGTCTAACTATAATACATAACACGGATTAGAAGGATATGTTTTAATTTCCACTACAAGTTAGGACAGATTTAGTAGTAGAACTGGTACTACCTCAAAAATGAACATGTGGAATACAAGAAAGAGACCCAAAAAGATAAGGTTGAAGCCTAGCATAAAATTAAATAGATTAAAATCATATCACATGAACATGTAATTTAGCATGTTTGTATTAATTCCAAGAGAAAAACAAACTAATTACTTTTTTTTTCTTAATTTTTTATAGGTGTATCGAACAAAATAATTGTGATAGGTAATATTCTATTTATGCATATTTTATTATAGAGATAAAGATTCTTAATTTGGTTATTTTATCTATTTATTTAAATAAAAAAGTTTAAGTTTTCTTTTTTTTCTATGTTCACAAGTGTAATCTTTGGGTTCCTTCTTCTCGTGTTAGTAATTGTTATGCTTTATCGTGTCTATAGCTCAAATAAAGTAGAAAGAGAGAATAGAGTAAAGGTTAAAAAGTTTCTAGAAGACTATGAAGCTCTCAAACCCTCAAGATACTCCTATACTGATGTTAAAAGGATTACAAGTCATTTCAAAGATAAATTAGGCCAAGGAGGATATGGAATCGTGTACAAAGGAAAGCTTTCAGATGAAGTTTTTGTTGCAGTAAAAATCCTCAACAATTCCCAGGGAAACGGGGAAGAGTTCATCAATGAAGTGGCAACAATGGGTACAATCCACCATGTTAATATAGTTCGCTTAGTTGGATTTTGTGCTGATAGATTTAGACGAGCTCTAATTTATGAGTATTTACCAAATGAGTCATTAGAGAAGTTCATATTTTCAGGAGCTGTTAAGAACTATTCACTTAGTTGGAAGAAACTTCAAGAAATTGCTATAGGTATAGCAAAAGGAATTGAGTATCTTCATCAAGGTTGTGATCAAAGAATCCTTCATTTTGATATCAAATCTCATAATATTTTACTTGATCACAACTTTAATCCAAAGATTTCTGACTTTGGTTTAGCCAAATTGTGCTCCAAGGAACAAAGTGCAGTCTCTATGATAGTTGTAAGGGGAACAATGGGCTATATCGCTCCAGAAGTGTTATCTAGGAATTTTGGGAATGTGTCTTATAAGTCAGATGTTTATAGTTTTGGAATTTTGTTACTCGAAATGGTTGGAGGAAGGAAGAACATTGATGTTAGTGTGAAGAGTACTAGCCAAGCTTACTTCCCAGAATGGATTTATAATCATTTAGATATAGGGCAAGAATTGCATATTTGAATTGAAGAAGAAGGAGATGTTGCAATTGCAAAGAAATTAGCAATTGTGGGACTTTCATGTATTCAATGGTGTCCAGTGGATCGTCTTTCCATGAAAATTGTGGTTCAGATGTTGGAAGGAGAAGGAGACAAGTTAACCATGCCTCCAAACCCTTTTGCTTCAACAGTTCCAACAAAGACAAACTTGAGCAAGCCAAGAAGAGTTTTTCAACAAGAGTTGGCAATAATTTTAGAACTAGAGTAAAAATAATTGTCTACATGTTCAAATTATTATGAATGTATAATTCAATAAAAATTCATATTGTAGTTGTTCATCATGATGGCATTTCTATTTATATTTATGTTAATTAAACAAATGATTGTACAAAATGATTATACCAGTGGCTCAATCGATGTTAGATTCCAGAAGTTTTTGTTCCCATGTAATGTATTTCTCATATATGATATTTTAATGAATATGTCCAAGAATATTCTCACAACCCAATTTATAGTTCAGTTACACATGACTCTATAGATCACCTTTCAATCAAGAGTAACTATTGTAATAGAGAGTATTGCATGAAATAGTAATAGAATGAAATCTATGAAACTTGAAAATAAGAGTCTCATCCATTATACCTATATAAGGTTTCTTTTGTTTCTTTTTTTTCTTTGCCATTTTTTTTTATTGGAATGAGGAGTAAGACTAATTAGTTATGTAATGACTAAATTAAGTTGATCCTTGAGTTAGACCATATTGCCTAATAACTTGATAAAGCATATAGTCTTTTACTTTGCACTAAGAAATAAGAGTTTCCAAACAAATATTTTGTCTTTAATCTATGACTACAATTTGAGAAATTTAAGCTTAATTCTTTGTCATCCTTTTCCTAAATATTGCATTAAAACTTGAATTTCCTAGCTAAAATAACTACTCTTGAATTTGAATTCCCTTATTTACCTTTTTAGCCAAGAAAACAAACTTCCTTTTACAAATAATAATTGCTACAAATTGGTTAAATTGTTAAATTGGTTATATTTTGTTGTTATTAACTAGATTGAACCAATGGGGATGGGGGTGGAATTTCACTTCAAGCCACTACAAGAGTCTTTTTCAACGAACCTAACACAACTAAATTTGATCTCAAAAGTAAACCCAAAGATGAATTAAGATCAAGTTTGAAATTTCAAAAGGAGTGAAAAAAATGACAAAGAAAAACACTTATATTTGGTATAAATATATAATATAACTTATTTTTATGAATATCTAACCACCAAGCTAGTTCAACAACATCTATCTTATCTATACAACTTTTTCTATGGAATATTAGGTATTAATCAATGAATTTCTTACTTATTATAGTATGAATCTTATCATCTTTTTTTCAATACTAATTATGGAAGAACAAGAGTGTAGTCCGGATGTGTGTGCGTATAATGCTCTTATTGATGCTTTAGTGCAGAAGGGTATGGTAGATTTGGCTCGGAAGTATGAGGAAGAGATGTTAGCAAAAGGGCTTTCTTCTAAACCAAGGGTAGATCTTGGGACTAATCCCCATACTGAATGATCTCTTGATGGGTGTTTGTAGTTTATAGGCCTATGGGAAGATTGATACTACTTGCATAATGCTTATATTGGAATTTAGGAGATTTAACCCCACTGCTAGATTTGTTGCTGGGAATAAGGTAGAGTTTTGTGGATAGAAAAATGAAGATGTACACTAGGGAGATAAAAGTGAATAGCATAACAAAAGATGTACACTAAAAACCACTATACTATAGTAGTTTGTACTAAAACCACTTTTTGATCGGGTACAAGCTACTCTAAAATAGTGAATTAGGTTATAAATTTTGTTTTGATCTAATAAACGACGAAAAATCAAGCGATCAAATGCTCATGGGCACCATATTTTTCAAAATAATTGATTCAAACTTTAGTTTTACAAGCAAATCATGATAGCCTTCTTATTTTTTGTTTACTTTATCTGCTATGCTCTTAAGATCATCTTAACTTTATTAATTCTTTTTATCATATCGAAATTTATCAATCTCTTGAAAAAATGGAACCTACATATATTTTGGATAATAAATTTATTTCTTATATTTATTGGATCTCTTAGATATTTCTTTCAAAAAAATTTCATTTTAATAACTTTGAATAACCAAAAAAAAAAAAAAAAAAAAAAAAAAAATCTAAGTTTAAAATGATAACATTTTGGTTCCAAAAAGGAAAAAAACATATATATATATATATATATATTATCATATTTCATTAATATTTTGTCCTAGTCTAGACCGTAAATTAAATATGACCTTAATGTGCATAATTTCATCATTTACATGTGTTTAACATTCATAAGAAGATTATAAATAATATTTTGTGTTTTTTGACAATGATAGTGCAAACCAAGCAAATTTAAATATTGAATTTTCCTAGCTACTTAAAGAAGCTGCCAAGGAACCTTTGCAATCAAGATTAATTAATATTTTATTTGGTCAATCAAGACAAAACCAAAAAAAATTATTTATCACCTTCTTGAAATATACCACCCACTTTTCCACTAAAATCCATATTTGAAAAGTTCATAGATCCTTCCCTTTGTCATATTTCTTAATGCAAAGGAGTCAAAGTCTTCCAAGTCAAGGTTCACAAATCCATTTATTGCTAAGAAAATTCATTGGTATTTTTTGAAATTGAGACATATATAATGGACCATATGATTTAGGACAATATAGTGGTCAATGTTAACAAAACCAGTCTTGTTGGAATTGTTGAAGGAATATGATGCTATCCATTTATTGCTAAGAATATTCATTGGTAGGCCATTGTTTGAAATTGACACATGCATAATGGACTGTATGATTTATGACATTGTGATGGTCAATATCAACAAAGCTAGCCTTATTAGAATTATTGAAGGAATATGATGCTTGAAAGGGACCAACTAAGAATTTTGATCCACATGCAAGGGTTTTTGATGTAGTAATAGACATTCATATTCTTCAAAATAATTGATTTATATTTTAGTTTTATTTGCAAATCATAATAACCTTTTTATTTTTTATGTTTATTTTTGCTTGTTTTATCTAAGATACATGCTATGCTCTTAAGATCATATTAGCTTTATTTTATGTTTGTTGAAAAATAGATAAGATAAATGATTATTCATTTTATTTATCATATCCTTCTATATGAGATTTAATAATCCCATGAAAAACATGGAATATACATGCCTTTTAGATAATAGATTTATTTATCATATTCATTGGATTTCTTAAATATTTCTTTCGAAACTTTTTTCATTTTAATCACTTTGAACAAAAACAAATAAATAAAATCTAATTTTAAAAAAAATTATTCCAAAAAGGAAAAAAATAAAAGCATATTTATATTATAATACAAATTAAAATTATATAAATGTATATATATAAAAAATTAATATTTTATCCTAGTCTAAACCCTCAATTAAATATGACTTTAAATTTTATAATTTTATCCCTTTGCATTTGTTTAACATTCATAAGATGATGATACATAATATTTGGCTTTTTTTTTTTTTCACTCTTGAGGAAGTTGCCAAGATACCTTCGTAGTAAAGATCAATCAATATCTTATTTGGTTAGTCAAGCAAGACAAAACCAAGCAGATTATTTATCCTAATTAATCTTTAAATTATAAAATTAGTGTTCTCAAAACAAAAATGATGAACTTTTTATTTATCCTAGATTTTGAGACCACTAATTTTATAATTTGAGGATTAATTAATAGGTCTAAAATTTAGGGTGTGACATAATGCATCCCAACAATGTATATAAGAATGTGATAATATTGTTGTTATGGTATAATGTATATTATTATTATTGTTCTATAACGATGCCACTCTTTTGATTCCAAGACAAAAGTCATCTGATGTAATTTAGGGTTTGGGGTTTGTTCTCCAATACTGAGATCTGTAGTCAATCAATTATATTGAGATCTCTAATCAATCAAGTAAAAGCAGGATGATTAAGCCCTTGCAATGCCTCCCACTTTTCCACCATGGTAGTGTTCTTTTCCTAATTAGGCAAAGACATGATATTTTATTTTCTTAAATGTGGATATAATTTTATTTTCCAACATGCTTCTTTTCAAATTAGGTTTCTTTTCATCACTTCTATTTCCTCCCATCTCTCTTTTCCTGGTTAGGGTTAGGGTTAGGGTTTGTGTTTGGATTCCCTGGTATATATTTACTAATTATTATGAGCATCAATCCCTCACCATACTTTCACATACCTCATCTCCGCACTCTTATTCTTCTTTCCATTTTCATGTGCATCGAAGCTTAGCTTGGAAGCAATGATTGCTCGTGTCCCTTCTCTTTTGTGTTTTTTTGTCTTTCGTGCATAAGATGAAGTTGAAAATTTTAGTGATATGAAATTCAATGCAGTCTGCTATTATTATAGTGCCTTGTCTGCACCTAATGAAATCAAAGGCTATGGAAGCTTTGGATAGAGCAAAGCTCTTCATTTTGCACCCTAATTAGGATGCTACACTTTGACTCATCTTAATCTTGTTTTTTTTTTTTTTTTTTTCATTTTATTTATCCATTTATTTTTTTTTTATTTTGAATCCATCAAAGTAGTAACCCCCGGAGACTACTTTTGTTCTTCATGTAAACACTACGAAGAAGGGGAAAAATGAATATTAAGTTTATCAAAATTAATGGGTATGGACTAGAAGCATTTTGTCAAAAATTTGAAAATTCAGATGTTGAAAATCATGTCATTTAACTATATTTATCTCATGTATAATTGCTATTCAGGAGAAACATTTGTTAGGTTTTGGGGTTTTATGCAATTTTGAAGGAGGGAAAAGGCTTCCTAATTTACCTCCCTCAATTTTCATTTCTTAGGATTCAAGTGGTAATCTTAAATGGACTTCAACATTTGTTTTTCACCAACCATTCTTTTACTTCTATACAAATCCTGTTATCTCATGTATGGGGCAAATGCAATTTTGTGATTTTCTAACTTCTTAAAAATCAGGAATTGATTTTTTAGGCTCATTTTTACATTTTTTTAATTCAGCTGATTGACATAAGCCTGATGTTTGTTCTTTGAGTGGAAATTCTGATGCTTATAGGAGAGACACTTTACAAATTTTATCTACTAGGTTGAAGGCATTTGCTTTTTCTTCCTGCCAATTTACTAATTATCAAATTCCTTTTCTTTCTGGTTGGTTTTTCCCTTTCCTTTCTGTTTTCATTTGAGGCCACCATATCTCAGGCAATTCACATCCTGAGAGAGTTAGCTACAGATGAAGATATAATAGCCAAGATTGGCTTATAAATATCTGAGAATGAAAATCTTACCATTCTTTCATTCTCTTTTATTGAACACCCCTTTTCCTTATTGTAGAATATTTGAAACTCAATGGTACAAAGAGATACAAAATTCAGAATCAGTTTTATATTTCACATATGTCATAGAGGTCTAATTGAAAGACCAATTGAAAAAATCAAACTTTGGATCTTAGGTGTTCAGTTCTATGTTATAACATGTCTGATAGTTCTAATCTACCTAATTTGGCAAATCAGATGTTAGCAAGATGAGGGTTAGCTTAGGAGGTCCCACAACACAAGGCAAGCCACTTGTGAGATTAAGCATTCTGATTAGGAATACATTGTTTGGCTTCACAAGTCAATACAAGGCAAAATTAAAACATTAATAATTTGATTTTAACCAAAATTGATGTCTTAACCACCATGTTTCCTTTCTAAATGAAGTAAGATGGTTCAATTTGAATGGAACCTAATTGATTGGGAAATTCAAATAAGGTCACTTGCCATTAGAAATTGTTGTGAAGAGGAACTAACACAAATTTTTTATCAAACTCTGCCTTGCATCATGCATCATGTTTGGCCCTCGAAACCCATATTTCACCTAATTTATTTGGTGGAAGAGGCTTCAATGTATCCACACTTACTATTTGGGATTCATTTTTTTTTTCTTTTGGTTGATCATTCTCTTTTTTGCTTTCTTTTTTTCTTTGTTCCTTTTTGGTTTTCAAGTTACAGATCATTTAATCAAAGAAATAATAACCAAAAATTTTTTACTTTTACTTTAATGTACTTTCATTTTTGGGTGCTAGGAGTCTTGTCTAGTGTGTGTGTGTGTGTGTTTTTTTTTTTTTTTTTTTTTTTCCAGTTTTTAATGTTTTTGGGTTTTCTCAAAATATAATGTAACTTCAAAGTTCCATTATAGAAAAAGAAAAAAAAAATGCAATCCCCATCAAAGAAACAAAGATTCATTTAATGATTTCATCTTACTAGTCCCTCTAGCCATTTATCTAAAAGGGGTTTACTATTAAGCTTCTTGTTTAGCTATTTGCTAACATCAGCCATCTTCTTCATCCATTAACTGCCCTATGTATAAATAATTTAAAAAACTCTTCTTTCAATGCTTCACTATGCACATGATACAATGAGCTATAATACATTGAATTCCAGTCTTCAAACCTTTTACTTTCTTTTATGTCATGTTCATGTGATTTTTCTTTTTCATTCTTTGACTGGGTGGGGACAATAGGCATCTCTCTCATTTGGCCCCTACATTTTGAAGATAAGGCATTTCCTTTTTCTTTCGTTGTGTGGATGCACCTTCTATGGCTAGGTTTCTCTTAAGTTGAATAAAAAGCCAGTCCCCAATAGGGCCAATATGATCACTCCAATGGCATGTTTGCTTATTGGTAGGGTGAACAAATTGAGACTTTGGCAAGACAATAGTAAAGAGAAAGCATAGAAAAGTTGAAACCTTTGGAGTAGCTCTATTGTTATCTTGAAAAAAGGAGGAAACAACAAGATATTAATGAAAAAAAATCTTTCCTATTTTTCTTAGAAAATGTGATTGAAGTTTGATAAAATTAATAATTAATAGTTTCCTTTTTTCTTTCTGTGGAAAAGGTAACAACATAAAACTGTTTCAGAAGTTTTACCATTAAGTCTGGATTTTATCACGCAAGGGATTAACCTTAAGCATGATAGTTAACCAATAAACCTTTGACCAAAACAATAGGATTGCAATTGGGGCTGCCATCTCTCCAACCTCATCATACAAAGGTGGACAATTTGATATCAGCTTATTGGTCTGGAAGAAACTTAATTTTTTTTTCCCTTTTGTTCCTTTTTTTAGTTTTTGATATTGAATATGCTAAAGCTAAATGTGATTGTTATGAAAGTGAATTACTTACAATAAGCATAAGAAAATTTAAAAAATGAATTTGTTTACTAACTTAATCTATTCTATAGAGCAATTTTATCTTGCAATGATTTTTCCTTTCTTTCTTTCTTTCTTTTGATCATTGTATGAATTATTACAATAATAATAGTAATAAACAACAAGTAATAGTTTTTACAATATAAAGTTTTATGTGAAAAGAAATGCTTAAGAAATTAAGTTTTTTCTAAGAAACAAATGAAAAAAGGAGTGAAACAGAAAATACTTTTTTTTTTTTTCTTGTATTCACATTATTGAAGTATCCTAAAATGATAATTAAGTATATAGAGCATCTTCTTGAGTCAATTTTGGTCTTCAAATATTGAATTTGTGAATTTACTTGTTGGCTTTGTATTTAAACTGCCCTGAACTTAATGATTTGAATCTGAAATCTTGTACACATTTCTATGCAGGTATTAGTCTAATGCCTTTCTCTGAGGTTATGATCTTTCCAAAATCCCCCCTGGTTATATCATAAGTAGAATGAAAATTTTAGAGTCCTAAGTATGGCCTTTCTAAGGTTCTCTTTTAAAATACAAGTTAACAGGTTCATTATGTTGCATCACTAGTTTGTAATCTCTTAAATTCTATTATTATTATGTTAGCATTCTATATTTTGACAAATTGAAAAATACCAATAGACATTGCTTTATATTTTTATTATAAAGCAACCAGATTTTTTATTATTCTAAAAACAATCTTTATATTTTGGTTTTTTAAATTAGGTGTTTATTACATGTTCCAGGCCTAAGCAGTTCAGTAATTTATTCTTTAAAGATAGTTTGTACTTATAAGTAGCAATCCAAGTCAAATAATCAGCAAATTAAGTTTAAGGTGAAAATTTTCAAATTATGAAAATTTTACATTTGTCAAAAGAAATGAAAAAAAAACCAAGTTCTTATGTGGAATGTTTATTTTTATTGATCTTAAAGGCTAAGTTCTTGGCCTGACTGTTGAAGAAGTTGTTGGACAAGTCCAAGCAGGTGAAGTTTGAAGCATTTAAAATAAATTAGAAGGCCTGCAGAATGATAATTATTGCTAGTGATAATAGTTGTAGCCTCAACCTTCTTTTGTTTATGATATTAAGACAATTAGTTTTTTTGGAAATGGAGTTTCCAAAAAATGGAGTTGGCGCTTTGAGGAAGAAAATGGGACTCTTTGGAAACAAGTGATAAGTAGGAAGTATGTGGTAGAAGAAGGGGGGTGGTGTACCTGAAAAGTGAGGGAGGGGTATGGTGTGGGGTTTTGGAAGGAAATTAGGAAGGAATGGCCTTTAATGAGGGGCAATTCCATTTTCTCCATGCGGGATGGAAGAAGAGTGAGATTTTGGGAGGATAGGTGGTGCGGGGATGACACTTTAAGCCGTTCCTCCTTCATTGTTTGAGTTGGCCGCTTCTAAAGAGGAGTGGGTGGCTGAGGTGTGGGTTGTTTTGGGGGAGGAGGGGGGTTGGAATCCTCGTTTTTCTAGGCTGTTTAATGATTGGGAGATGGAGACGGTGGAGAGATGGATTTCAAAAAAAAAAATAATGTGGAAGACTCTTGTTCTCCAAAGAGAGTAGGCTTTGATGTTAGGTAAGCAACTATAAGGGAGTTTATTAAACAACTAGCCTCAAACAAATAACCTTAGTCATTATGTCTTACTTTCTTGGAAGAAGCTTCAATACTATTAAGTTGGCTAGGAGGAGTTGAGAAAAAATGGAAAATTTTATGTGGACAAGTTTTCATCTTGGAAACTAGAGCTTTGCATCATGAAAAGAATAAAAATGAAACATTGAGAAGTTTTCATAGACTTGTTCTCATGTGATTTGTTGCCTTGTTACTTGTGAAGATCTCGCAACATTATTTTGCATCTTGCAAATTAGACCTAGGAAACTGCAAGGGTAGGTTCTCATAAGAAAATTTGAGGCATGTTAGATAATATTTTCAAAAATAATTTTTAAAAATAAGTTTTTGAGAACAATTCATAAAAACAAATTTATATCATTTTTAGGAATAAAATTCTATTTGAATTCTAAAAAATGATTTTCTTTATTAGTTCTTGGTGAATGTAATTTACCATGCAAAATGCAATAATAAAAAAAAACGCCAACCACTCTATTTTCATGATATTTTTATTCTAAAATTTGTTAGATATATTTTTGAGATTGAAAAATTATTTTTTTTTTTAAAAATAAAAACAAAATTTAAAAATATTTGCAGACAAACCTGCAATGTTTCAGTTGAAAGTACGTCTTTCCTCATCAGAAACCACTTAGATTAGTTCTTTGGGGTTAGGGGTTTGTTATTAAAAAGTTTCCTAATACGATGGTGGATATAACTACATTATTGAATCATGTAAACCCTATTGCTATGTGTCTATTTTCTTTTTTCTTTTTTAAAAATAAAATTTTTTAAATCATCCCCACAAGCAGCATCATTTCAAGGAGCCTATGAATTTTTATAATTGACTATTTCTTAGTAATGGCCGTGGACCATATAGTCCATTGTATGTATGTGACCGATTTCTCACTATGTTTCATTCTTTGTGTGGTCCATTATAAATAGGGTCTATTTTCAATTTGTGTGGTTCATACGACTATATAGTCCATTATATATGTGTGACCATTGTCTCACTGTGATTCATTCATTGTGTGTTCCATTGTAAATTGAGTTTATTTTCAATTTGTGTGGCCCATTGTATATAGGGTCCATTGTAAATAGGGGTACTTGTCGAGTTCATTTTCTTGGCACTAAATGGAGATTTTCTTTGCACTTGGAGGGACTTGATTCCTTTGCCTTTTGAAACATCCAATGAGTTGGATGAGATAAAGGGAAAAACCCATGAAACTCTTAATTATGAATTTGTATGAAAACATAGGAAATGAATTTCAGGAAGAGGATAAATTAATTGATTTTTTGGTTTTGTCTTGCTTGACTGACATTAAAGCTACCAAGCTAGTTTATAATATGTCTAATTTTGATGAATTTCTAAACCTCGAAGCTAGTTTAGCGAGTTCTATCTTATCTATACAACTTTTTCTATGGAATATTAGGTACCAATCAATTCTTTTAGTAGCATGTTGCCATCTCCATGGAATATGTCAATCACTGTGTTATGAATCTTATCATATTTTGGATACTGATTATGACAATGAATGGCAAATGGCGTTCAACCTCTCAAACTTGACTAGTTTAGCTCCTTTGTCCCTATGAGTCCAATGAGGAAAGAAACTGATGCATGTATCATTTTTTAGGTAAGGGACTGCAACTTGGACTCATGAGAGATCGTTTTTTGTTTGTAATTGTATATCTTTCTCTACATGCCTACCTTTGGAGTAATTTAGATCAAGTGACTTTAAATTATTCTATTTTTGTGAGTTTCAATTAGCATTCTAGTTACCTTCATGGAATTTGCTTTTTATAGTGAAACCTAACTTGGTACCTCTTGCATTTTCCAATTTGGAAAAGGATGCCTTTAGTTAATTAATGTAAGGCTGTCCAAAATCTAATTTTAATTTTTATTAATTTCCTCATAAATTGTATGATTATTTTTTTATTTTTTATATTTTTATATTTTTTATTTTTATGAATTTTCTCTTAATAATAAGGAAATAATAAGCTCTCTAGAGCATCTCATTACTTAATAGGAAAATTAATGGCAAAAAAAGGAAAATTGATGTTGCAAGCCTTAATTTTTCAAATGAGATTTGTTTAATTTATCTTAAAAGTAAATAAACTGTAATTTGATTTAGGTCTAAATAGAACTTAAAGCTTCTGAGGCACTATCTCTCGTGTGGTTCACCACTATGTTTTTAAAAATATTGTACGTACTATTACTTTAAAAACGGGTATTCATCCCAAGGAACAAAGGTTGTCTTTTAAAGGCAAACATAAAGCGGGACTTCACTCTAATGCTAACTAGCTAAAAAGAGACGATTCCTAAGGGAGTTGGTTGAACATGTCACTTGCATCTGATTGGTGAAATCAATCAAATAGGATTTTGATGTTTGAAAAGTATCATTAATTGTTTCCCTTTTACCTTGTAGTGGTTCTTGCAAGTTCTTCATAATCATGACTTGTTAGCTACGATTTATGAATTTTAAATATACCTATATAAGCTCGTCCAAGACTCGTAGGAAGAAGAAATAACAAATCTACAATTTACAATCTAACAATTGGGATTAGTACATTAATTCTTTGTTATCTTAAGAGCACTATATATGAGACTTACTTCTTCCTAAAGATATCCTATAGTTATCTATCCATTGGGATGGACTCTACTCTTCTTATATCTTCTCACTTGGGGCTGCAAAGTGACAATCCCTAGTTGGAGCTTAGAGGCTAAGTAATGTTTTATGACAATACTATATCTGAATTATACTGGATTGGAATGCTTCTGAACAATCTATATATTCTATCCTCTTAATTTCCTCTTATCATATGGTGAGACAATGTTGGTTCCCTAGCTCAAATGCAACACATTCAGGAGTTGATTACCGCTTTTTGATTATTAGATTTTTCTTGGATTGGTTTCATCGGTCTTTCAACAAGGAAATCATTCAGTTAGTTTCCTCAGCAATTATTAAACTGAGGAAAGTAACCATGACTTGGGATATTTTGTGAGGAGAAGCTTCTGGCTGTTCTCTTATCCTGTTTTTTCCTTGCCTGAATGCCCAAGGCACCAATATGAAAAAAGGAGAAGAAAAGCAGATGTATTCTGTGAATGCTCTTTGCACCTTCTCCGAGCGGGCAAGGATTGATGCGTCATCTAATCCATGAATGGTAGACCCAGGCAGAGCAATTATGAGGTCCTAGAGGTTCCATCTTTCCTAGTTTATAGTGCACTAAGGGTATCTTCGGTTCCGGGAAAGTAGTAAGGCAGAAGAAAAATGGTAAAAATAAAATAAAATAATTTTCTTATATTTGATTGTATCATGAAAAATATAAAAAAATTATATATATATATAATTAAATTTAGTTAAAAACTTATACAATTTTAAATTATTTAATTTTTATTTAAAAAGTTAAAATAAGTTAAATGAGTTTGAAAAAAAATAGTTCATTAACTTTTAATATATTTTTTTTATTTTTCTTCAATTTTTCTTTTTTTCTATTTTACCTCTTTATTTTATCTCTCTTGTGTTTTTTCACGTTTTTCAGAAACCAAACATAATTTAAAGGAGCAGGAAGGAGGGAAAAAAGAACATTTCCTTCTCGCTTGCAGGTTGTGATGCTTTTCTTCTACTTCTACAAGTCCCTATCTTCTTGCAGAATATTCAATATGTAAGATACCATTTCCCATTGAAAGGTGATCCGGTGAGTTGCAGTTACGACTTACTATTTGAGTGGTTGATTTAATTTTTATTTTTGAAGTTAATTTGAGTTTGGATGGTTTCCAAAAATTTTAATTTTTTATTTCCAAGAATCTCATACTTGTAATAGTTGAATAGGATTGATAGAAGAAATTAAATTTTTCTCAATTTTGTCCTACACTTCAAACTTTCAAGATGAAAGCGGGTTTGATGTGCTTGGTCTTCTCTTCCTTGAAAAAAGGTTTCTTTCCCTGAAAAAAGGTTTCTTTCCAGCTATTCCACTTCCATTGATTATAAACCCAAATAAACAATAGAAGTGAAATGGAAAATAGGAATAGGGGTTATAAACTATATTTTTTAATGATCTAATTTTATTAAAAGACAAAGTGTTATAAAGATGAGTCATGATATAAAAGATCTAATATTCCATAAAATTCACTATTTTAGAGTTTGTCTTTCTTTGATGGGACCTCTAAAAAAAGATTATTGATTACCTTGGTAAGAGTGGTGGGTTCGTTGTTTGATCATTTATTTTTTTAATATCCTTTTTTTTTTGGATTAGTACTCGGACTCGTATGTCAAAAGTTCATTATTAAATTTGAAGGAGATCGATTCTTTCAAATTAAAATTAGTACATTGAATGTTTTCACCTTTATTACTTCAACATTGTTGAGCATACAATTTTCAATAGATCCATTATTTTTGCTTGGTTTCATCTAGATTAATGTTAATTGTCATTGTTGCAAGAACATATTCCATTCCTTACATGTGAAACTATTACTTCTCATATAATTTTTATTTTATGTAGGAAGATATTTTATGTCAGGGGAAATTTTTATGGTACTAATATTATCATTCTAAAATTATAACTTTGGCTTTAACTTCAACTTCCAAACAAAACCAAAGACCAAAAACTAGCCCAAACTACACTTATGCAATTGATTATTACAATACTAGAATATTAGAAGCCCATCTAAATATGATTTTGAAAGGGACTAAACACGCTTCCTAATGTTATACGTGTTTTCTTACAAAAATCATAGGTCATGTTTGATAATTGTTTTTTAAAATAGTTTTCTATTCTCATGAACAAAAAAAGTGGAAAACATATTTGACAACAAAAAGCAAAAAATAGTACCTTTTTGTTTTTAAAAACAAAAATCAAGGTATTTTAATATAATATCTTTTAATCATTTTCAATTGTTTTTTGAGGATTATTTTAAAAAATAATCATATAAATATAAAGAATGATTAAAAATAAAACAATATGAATAAAGTTTATTTTTTAAACATATTTAAAAATATAAAAAATAAGTTAAAAATATTTCAAGCTACCACATATACTTTTGTTTTACAAAATATTAAAAAACAATTTTCAAGAACTGTTTTAAATGAAAATACTTTTCAAAATTAAATGGGATCATTTTCCACGGCATTAGTGTTGGATTGACATGAGACTTTTCACTGAGGATTCATTAAGTTAATTAATTTCCATGGAACAAAGCTGAGGAATGAAAACATGAATTTCCATTCTTTGGCATTATAGCTAGGCATGTTCACTTTGATTTCATTAATCTCGTAGCGATTTATTAGATTAAAGTACGAATTCTGCCTCCGACAATCAGAAAATTTAGGCTGTCTTCAATCATCCAGGAAAATTTCTCCACTCTTTTAAGAAAACAGTTCCACTGTTGACTGACCTATTAATTCGAGTTATATTCATTGCTTTTTTCAAGGAAGAACAGATACTTGTTTAATTGTGTGCTTTTACTGATTCCCACTTTAGATTCTAGTGGAAGAACTTAGATAATGTATGTATGTCAATGAAGAGGCTGCATGTCTTCTCATCCTAGTGTTGTACTTAGCTGACTAAGAAGGCACTAGTCAATGCTCTTTGGCATCGTCTCCAAGTGGGCAATGTTGGACCCAGACTGACCAATTATGAGGAATTGCAGAACTGATTGTTTTTAATTTGAAGTCCAATAAAAGAGCAGAAAAGAGAGAGAAAAAAGACAGACCATCTCCAGGTATGTTGAGAAGGATCTTATTTCCTGGTTTTGCAGCCCTTCTTCTACTTCTGTTAGTCCCTATAACATGTAAAGCCAAGCGGAATCATCAGGTCTGTACTTCTTCCTGCGGGAATATTACCCTTATTCCCGACTGAAAGATGATCCACAGAGGTGCGGAGAAAGCGAGTATGAGCTGGCTTGTGAGAATAACTGCACAAGCTTATACTTGTATCCAGGAAAATACAAAGCAGAGGAAATCAAGTATTTTTGAAAACACAAAAAAAAAAAAAAAAATCCATTTTTAAGAACCATTCTAAAAAACTGTTCCCAAAACACTCCCAAACAAAGCTAAAATTATCCTTTATCATTTTGTTTCTTTATTTTACATATTTAATATCATAAATGACAAGAAAACTAGTACATTACTGGAAGTCAACTCTAGCCAAAGAAGGGGATGTGGAGTCGGTGGACATCAAGAAGGGCATTACTACAAGGGTAGGGCATATAATTAGTAGGGAAAGCTGATAAATAATCTGTGGCTAACCTACCTTTCAATATTCAAGAACAACTAAACACACTCTCCAACGAAGCTTGCACTATCATAGATGGGGATGGACATCAAGAAGGCTAATGTGGCCTACTCTTTTGAGTAGCTACACCAGTAGTGCACGCTAACTGATACTAATTCATGATACTTCTGTTGTGTTCGTTTTCTTTCCACGATCATCAACTTACACCTCTTGTGGAGTTAGAGAAGGCTTTGGAGGCATTTGCAATTGGTCAACCTTTCCTTCAAGCATCTCTATAACTTTGTGCATTGAAGGACGTTCACTGGGCTTAAACTGTATGCACCATAATGCTACTAGGACCATCTTTTTTGCAAGTTTTTGTTCTTCCTCTGTGGCATCTCCTATTTCTATGTCCTTTCCTTCATTGAATTGATCGTAGGCCCAGAAAGGGAAGTAAATTTGGCTTGAATGCTCAGCAAACACATTCAAATTCCTCCTCCTGACTGCCATTTCCATCAACAACATTCCAAAACTATAGACATCAGCTTTGTATGAGACTCCTCCAATGTTTTTGTAGAACAGTTCTGGAGCCATGTATCCCCTTGTCCCTCTTGCTCCAGTTAAAGACGCGATGCTATGATCTGCTGGATAAGATTTTGCTAGGCCAAAGTCTGAAACCTTTGGAGTGAAATTCTTATCAAGAAGTATATTATGGGGCTTGATATCAAAATGTAGGATTTGCATATCACAACCCCGATGTAAGTATTCAATCCCGTGGGCAACTCCTAGAGAAATCTGATACATTTTCTCAAAGCTCAAGGAGATATATTCTTCCTTTTCAGGAAATATGTACTTGTCAAGAGATCCATTAGGCATGAAGTCATACACAAGAGCTTGTTTTGATCCCTCAACACAAAATCCAATTAGTTGCACCACATTGAAATGATGAATCCTTCCGATTGTAGCAACTTCATTGATGAAATCTTGTCCATTAGCTTTGGAATTGGCCAGCATTTTTACTGCTACAAGATGGCCACTTTTCAGCTTTCCTTTATATACTGAACCATAGCCGCCCTCACCTGACTTTTCTGCGAAGCCTTTGGTCATCTTCTTAATGTTCGAGTAAGAGTACCTAATAGGTTTTAGATTATTGTGGGTCTGAATGAACTCTTCGATGGCACAGTACATGGATAAGCTCCTCCTTTTCCATTTGTAGATCAGAAATATTAACACACATGGAACCCCGAAGAAAATCTTGGCTGCAACAGCAAGAACTGGAAAGGAGAAATACAGAAAAATCATCAGGGAATCTTCAATTATTCTGTGCAATACCATTTTGTTAAGTTAAACTTAAGGTTTTCTTTTGTTTTTATTTTCCCTTTTAGTTATTGGGTAACAGAAAGATGCTTTTGAAAGGCTTGTGTTTTCTCCGTAGGTGTCCTATCTTTCAAGACCTAAGTCATCTTTCCTAGTCTGTTACAAAATTCATATTACCGTATTTCTTTGGTTCAGAACCTGAATGAGGAAAATACAATGTGTCTTACCGGTGAGCTGGCCCACACAGCTGCCAAGGTCTGTTCAAAATAAAAAAATAAATTAAACCAAATTAGAGGTGATACTGAAAAGGAATACGGTAATATGAATTTTGTAACAGACAAGCATATAAAAGAAGGAAGCATTTGGTGGTGGAAAGAGAACTCTCACATGTTGCATACCGATATAACTTGGCCATTAAATGCTCCTTACCATCTGCATCAGCATGATAAAAGGAGGAATTAAATCACAAAGCTGGAAAAAGTAGTTCAAAGGAAACAATGCATCATGTTAAAGGCGGCGCACAGGTTTGCACAATGTGACATGCAATTACCAATTGGTACGGATGAAACATTTTTTATGGTGCTTCTATGCGGAGAAAAAAAAAAAAAAAGATTTAGATAAACAAAATATTTAAAAAAAGTTTATTAATACATAGAAAAATTTTAAATTCTAACATCTCACCGCATGGAGTGCAGAAGAGGTGGACGCAATTGCACCATCTAAGGTCAGTCCCATACAGCAGCCGGTTGTGGATGTCTGGAAGAGAATTATCAATCTTCTGTCCTGTGGTCGAGAAGCCAACCACCAAGCCTACGCTGCAAGAGTCCTCTAAATCTGACAGGGCCATGTGTCTGACTACAACATATGAATATGTTTGCATCGAAGATAAAGAAGAGTTGGAAGAACTGTTTCTACTGCAAGGTGCCATGTCGATGTAGAGGGAAGAATTTATCGGAGCTTCACAATCAACGAAATTTACATCTGAGGTCTCATAGGACAGCCGATATGGATCTCCGTAACTGAAGTTTGCATCAGTCAAAGAATGAAGAGGCAGAGAAGAACAATCATCTTTCTTTAGGCCAGTATCAACCACCCTTATTGTCTCCCTATTATAATTGATCTCTTCTACATAGTATCTTCCAGAATATAAGTGTAAGATTGTGCGATTATTCTCACAAGCCAGTTCATACTTCCTGTCTCCACACCTGCGTATGTCATTTTCAGTCGGAAAGGGTAGCTTATATCCGGAATATTCCCACAAGAAGAGTGACAGCGATGATGATTCAGCTTGGCTTTGCAAGTTGTTGGGAGTAACAGAAGTAGAAAAATGGCTGCAAAACCGGCAAATAAGAGCCTCCTCAACATAGCTGGAGATGGTCTCTTTTGATAGAAGTTGTTACAGATCAGAAAATACAGAGAGTAAGAAAGAAGAAGAATTGTCTTATTATTCAAGAGTACATCGGTGTGGGTATTTATAAGCTAGGTGAGGTGGTTAGGTGAGTTGGTTTGGGATTTGTTACACGGTTGCTCAGTTACAACTGTGGGAGAGGAGGTTAGGTTAGGATCTGTTTGGTTATCATCCCCCCTCAAGGTCACAGGCGGGGAGGTGACTGTGAGCTTGCTTCGTAAGCTACAAAATTGGGAAATAGATAGATGTTTGGTTAAAATATCAGCAAGCTGATCAGTGGATGGCACATAGCAGATTTGAAGCTCTTGTCGCAACACCTTTTCTCTGATAAAATGCAAGTCTAATTCGATGTGTTTGGAACAAGAATGAAAGACCGGATTGGCAGCAAGATGAGCTGCACTTTGATTATCACACCATAAGACTGGCGGAGAAGTGGGCAAACAAAGCTCCTGAAGAAGGGACTGAATCCACACCAGCTCAGCCGTGAGAGAGACTAACCCTCGGTATTCAGATTCAGCACTGCTCTTGGAGACTAAGCGTTGTTTGGAGGAGGACCATGAGATGAGATTTGAGCCGAGAAAGACACAATATCCGCTGATGCTCCGGCGATCATCCGGACAGGAGGCCCAGTCAGCATCACTATATCCCTGAAGCTCCATAGAAGTGGAAGGTTGAAAATGAAGACCAAGAGAGATGGTGCCCTTTAAATAACGAAGAATGCGTTTAACAGCCAACCAGTGAACATCAGAGGGCTTGGCCATGAACTGACAAGCTTTGTTCACGGCAATTTAATTGGATATTTCTAAAGAGAAAGAAATGAAGTCCTCCAAATGTAAGGACAAATTTCCACTTATTACCAAGGAAATTGATTCAATTGGGTTCTTATTTTCAAAGTCAATTTAATCAATAGAAATTAACGTTGGACCATTCTTATACGGAGTGGAAAACTAAGATTTAAGAAACCAAAGCATCCATTAATCTCAAGACCATGGAATGATGCAATCAAACTGCCTATGGATGTTATTGCAACCATTGAAGAAACTTAAGCTACACCAACATACTTCTCTAAAAGAAAGTATATTTCTCTAGATTTTCTTTTGGATTATTAGAAGTACTCGAAAAGAAAACAAATAAAGTAAAGACAAATCAAAATTTCCTTCTTTAGTTTATCATGTAAAGTACAAAGGAAATCATATATAATAATAGTAATAATAATACAATTTATACAATTTTAAACATTTTTAATCTTTATGTAAAAGAGAAGAGAAAAGAAAAGAACAGAAATATATTTATATTATTTTTCACTTTTTTTTGTTTCATCTTTTCACATTATTTTTTTGGTCACATTTTCTCTTAAACTTCTATAATATAAATAATTAAAAGCCAATAATTAAAAGCCTCAATTCTTAAGCAACACTGCTCATCTCCAGAGTTTTTCCACTGTTTCTTAGCCACTTTATATACACTAGATTTGAAACTTTGAAATTTATCCAATAAATTATGAAATGCTATTGAATCTATAACATAAAATCTTGTTAAAAACAGAATAATTTTTTTTTCCTCCCCAAAGATAGACTGCTAGACTTCTTGCTGAAATTTGGTAAAATAAGCTGCCCTTTTGCTAGTCAAAGGTGATCCACAAAGCTTTGGGGAGCTGAACTGAACTAGGTTGAGACTAATCATATATTTTTGCTTATACTACAGAAAACATTATGAAGAAGATAAATCAATTATGTGAGAGAGAACTTTTGAAACATATTGTAAGTTGAGCCTCAAAATGAATATTGTAGTAAAAATACTAGTACATCATAACAATAAAATTATAAAGCTACATTGATGAAGGATTACTACATCATATTTAAATTACACTTCTAAAAATTGAAAAAGACAAGATGACATCTTTCATTCAATTTCTGAGATAATTGTTAACTCTTGTTGAAGGTATCTTTTAGATGTGTTTGCATTTGTTTTTGTTGGACCAGTGCAAGTGAAAGGATTGGGAGGCATGGATAAATTATGTTCTCCTTCTAACATCTGAACCACAAGCTTCATAGAAGGACGATCCGTTGGGAACCATTGAATACACCAAAGTCCAATAATTGTCAATTTTTTTACTATTTGAGTATCTCCTTCTTCATCAATTCGAATTTGTAGCTCTTCACCTTGATCTAGATGATTATAAATCCATTCTGGGAAGTAAACTTGGCTAGTGTTATCCACAGTAACATCAATATTCTTCCTTCCTCCTACCATTTCAAGCAATAGCATTCCATAGCTAAAAACATCTGACTTGTAAGACACATTCCCTAAATTCCTGGATAACATCTCTGGAGCAATATAGCCCATGGTCCCCCTAGCTGTAGTCATAGAAACTGCACTTTGTTCCTTGGAACATAATTTGGCGAGGCCAAAATCAGCTATTTTTGGATTAAAATTGTGATCAAGTAAAATATTATGAGGTTTGATATCAAAATGGAGGATTCTTTGATCACAACCTTGGTGAAGATATTCAATTCCTTTGGCAATACCTAAAGCAATATCTTGAAGCTTTTTCCAACCAAGTGAATGGTTTTTAATTGTACTTGAAAATATGAACTTCTCTAACGACTCATTTGGCAAGAACTCATAAATAAGAGCTCGTCTAAATCCATCAGCACAAAAGCCAACTAAGCGAACAACATTCACATGGTGGATTCTACCCATGGTTCCCACTTCATTAAGAAACTCCTCCCCATTTCCATTGGTGTTGTTCAGGATCTTGACCGCAACATGAACTTCATCAGACAGCTTTCCCTTATACACTGTTCCATAACCTCCTTCACCCAATTTATCTTGGAATTGGTTTGTGATCTTCTTAATATCAGCATAAGAGTATCTTGTAGGCTTGAGAGCTTTGTAATCTTCCAAAAACTTTTCAATCTTTGTTTGATTGTTTCTTTCTAATTTCTTCCAGCTATATACACGATGGAGTGCAACTGTTCCAAGAATAAGAAGAATGGAACCAAGGGTTATACCTGCATAAAGAGAAAAATATCTTTTGCTAGTAAATGAAAGGGAAAAATATGCAAGTTGTGAAACCATCATCTCTCTATTTTCTCACGACAGATAAAGCATTAGCAAATAAAAATTACCTATAACCATTGGTATTTTTGATGCACCTGCAAAAGATGTAAAATTGTCAATTACTTGTGGCGATAATTTCTATCTTATTAAAAAAGGGAAGATATCTCATGGGTTTAATTTTCTCCATCTCCTAGATTTTAAGTCTTGTATGGTTCCTTTGTTGGGCTTTCTTTGAGATGCTTATCTTTTTCCAAAACATAAATGAGGAGTTTTAGATTGCACTCCATTTTTTTTTTTCTTTATAACATCAAAATAAAAAACTGATATTCCTTGTATTTCATTTCCTTTGCCCAGATAAGCAGAAGTTATAAAGAATTCCATCTGAGAATCCCGGTTGTATGTCACTGCAGTTATAGGTAAAAAGGATCTATAAAAACATAATGAAAAATGACTATGCTAAACACTTCCATAGATTAAACTAGGTACCCAATCAGCTAACATGTACATATATACTTGCTTGAAAGATGAACAAAAGCAGGACATGGATGAAGGATAGTACCTTTGACACATTGGATTTCAGGTTCCTTGCTATTACTCTTCTTCAATCTGCACTTCCCACCATCTGCTTCACAGCTTTTGCACATTGGTTTGTCCCAATTCAGAGGAAAAATATTTTCTCCCTTGAGTATTTGATATGGAAGTGAAACATTGTGAATCTTGCGGCAAGAGGATAGTTCCAAGATGTCAATGTAATGTGACGAATAAACAGCATAAACCTGGTAGGCAGGGACACTGAGGCAAGGGACTGGGTAAAAGTAATCTGAATAAGCTGTTTTAGTTGAAGTACAATTGAGTAGGCTGAAGCGTCTTTGACTTTTTTCTAGGAACTGGAAAGGAGAGACGGATAAACTGAGGTTTGAAAACTGTGTTAGACGGCAATCATCTGTGTCATGAACTTGAATTTCTTGAGATTTGTAATTTATTTTCTTCACCAATAGTTTCACTGAGTATGAGAGGTTTAGCATGGTCTGATGCTTCTCCGTGCACGATAGCTCAAACCCGGGGAATCCACAGTGGGCTGGCTGGTGGTCTGTTAGCCAGAACGGGAAACGGATGGCTGGACCACTGGGGCTGCACCTTGATACCTTGCACTCATCAACCTCTGCAAAGATTCCAACAAACAGGAAGCAAGAAAGAGAGAGGACCAGTCTCAAGGAACTACACATCTTTAGAGTTTGGGATACTGCTCCTGAACCTCTTGTGCAGTTTAGAACTTAAGGCTTTGGCTGCTTGTCTTATCTCTAAAGATATGTTAAAGAGAAAAAGAAAATAAAAAGAAATTATTCCATTACTTTAAAATTCAATGTTATTAAATTTTCTCCATTAGCATTCTGGACTTCCTTCACGGTTCCCTCTTTTACATTGCTATCACTGACTTCGACTTTTCGACAAGGAAGCCATAAATTTCAACAAGGAAGCTGAGGAAATAACCCATGCATTTCCTAAGAATCCATCAAAATTAAATGGGATCATTTTCCACGGCCGCCATGCATTTCATTCTTTGATTACATTATTGTTGGATTGACTTGAGACTTTTCAACAAGGATTCTTTAAGTTAATTTCCATGAATCCATGAATTTCTAGGAAGAACAGATACTTGTTTAATTGGGTGCTTTTACTGATTCCACTTTGGATTCTTGTGGAAGAACTAGATAATGCATATGAGGCAGAGAAGAGGCTGCATGTCTTCTCATCCTATTGTACTTAGCTCACTAAGATATGATATGATAGAATATTATACTTCATAGAAAAATGATATTTTTATATTTATAGAAATATATTATATTATATTAATATTTGATTTATTGAAGGAGTAAATATTAGTTTATTTTTTTATAGCATTGACTGTCATTGTCAATTCAAAATATGAGGATGATTGGGTACATCAACTTCCGTTACAGTATTTAATTTTTCTATATATAATGTTTTGTAGCTAGTAAAGCGTGGTAAGCTATTTAATTGATTACAAGCTTAGCTACTCCACTTTTACAAAACATTCCTACATGGTTGCGAAAGGAGGTCCTTGCTAGATGCTGCCTATTAAATAGGCAAAGTATTGGGATTGACAAGCAGGTGAAGCCAGAAGGGGGCATTAAAAATTAACTAACCATGTGGGTGATGTGATTTATTGAGGAATACAGTTTTATCAAATTTTTCCTTGAAAAATTGGAATTTGTCGGCGATTATCGGTTGGGCATGAAACGATATTCGATCCCGATTATCGATTTTCAGGAATATTGTCAAAAAATGGGCAAAATCTCTGATATTTCACCGAAATATAGGTAGAGAACCGAAAAATCAGTAATAAATCGGAGTACAGCTGACGGGTGGAGCAACTGGATGAGAATTTCAAAAAATGGCCGAATTTCTGTTACTTAGAGGTGAATGGGGCACACTAATCAGCGCATAGAGATTGCGAGATTCTTACTTCAAAAAAATAATGTAAAAATAATAATAATAATCATATTCGGAGGATATCAGCTACATGCCACCGCAGCATAACCAACCAGGACCCGCTTAAATATTGTTAGGACTTTGGTTAATCGCGACATCTAAATCTTGTTTTGATTTGGAGTACATATTACGGTGATCGACTAGAATGTGAAATGGCGCAAATATCCAAGTCTTGTTTTGAAGTGGAGTACATGTTACGGTGAATGACTAGAGTGTCAAATGGTGCAAAACATTGTGGAAAATTGCGCTACGGAAATTGACAGTTGGATGGTGTCCCTTCAACCCTTATCAAAAATGGAAATGTGGAGTAATTTTTTAATCCAAAAATATTAAAATAATCACTTTTATTTTGTATAACAAAAATACTGCATCGATAAATCATAATTTTTTTATGGGTCACTGCAAACAATTCTATTTTTTTTTTTCATATTTTTTTACCCTAATTTTCAATATATTATATGCCATTTTGATTTAATGGACTTAAATTTCAACAAGGAAGCTGAGGAAATAACCCATGCATTTCCTAAGAATCCATCAAAATTAATTGGGATCATTTTCCATGGTATTTCATTCTTTGATTACATTAGTGTTGGACTGACTTGAGACTTCTCAACAAGGATTCATTGAGTTAATTAATTTCCATGGAACAAAGCTGAGGAAGAAAACATGAATTTCCATTCTCTGGCATTATAGCTAGATGTGTTCACTTTGATTTCATTAATCTCGTAGCATTTTATTAGATTAAAGTATGAGTTCTGCCTCCAACAATCAGAAAATTTAGGCTGTCTTTGATCATCCTGGAAAATTTCTTCACTCTTTTAAGAAAACAGTTCCACTGTTGACTGACCTATTAATACGTGTTATATTCATTGCTTTTTTCAAGGAAGAACAGATACTTGTTTAATTGTGTGCTTTGACTGATTCCACTTTGGATTCTTTTGGAAGAACCAGAGAATGTATATGAGGCAGTGAAGAGGCTGAGTGTCTTCTCATCCTGTTGTACTTAGCTGACTAAGAAGGCACCGGTCAATTCTCTTTGGCATCGTCTCCCAGTGGGCAAGAATTGATATGTCACCTAACCCTTGAATGTTGGACCCAGACTGACCAATTATAAGGCGTTGCAGAACAGATTGATTTTAATTTGAAGTCCAATAAAAGAGCAGAAAAGAGAGAGAAAAAAAAAAGAGAGAGACCATCTCCAGGTATGTTGAGAAGGATCTTATATCCTGGTTTTGCAGCCCTTCTTCTAATTCTGTTACTCCCTATAACATGTAAAGCCAAGCAGAATCATAGGGTCTGTACCTCTTCCTGCGGGAATATTCATAATATAAGCTACCCTTTCCGGCTGAAAGATGATCCACGGAGCTGCGGAGAAAGCGAGTATGAGCTAGCTTGTGAGAATAACCTCACAATCTTGTACTTGTATTCAGGAAAATACAAAGTAGAAGAAATCAATTATGAGATCTTCACAATAAGGGTTGTTGATACTGGCCTACAGAAAGATGACTGCTCTTCTCTGCCTCTGCATTCTTTGACTTACAAAAACTTTACCCTTGAACGTTCAACTAGATATTGGCCAAGGAATGAGAATTTGGATCTAAATTTTATTGATTGTGAAGCTCCAATAAGTTCTTCTCTCTACAAGGATATGGCACCTTGCAGCAAAAACAGTTCTGCCCACTTTTCTTTATCTTCAATTCAAACATATTCATATGTTGTAGTTGGATACATGTCGTTGTCAGATTTAGAGAACTCTTGCAGGACAGACTTGGCGGTCAGTGTCTCAACCCGTGGGCAGAAGATTGACAATAGTTCTTGTTCAGGCATCCATGATGGGATGCTATACGGGACTGACCTTCAATGGTGCAAGTGTCTCTCCTCTGTGTGCCCTCCTTGCGGTGAGATTTTACTATTTTGCAAACTTTATACATATTAAACCAAAATCATTCTGTTTAATTTTATCTAAATATTTCAAAGAAGCACTTTCAAAAAAGTTGTAGCTGCTACACCAGAAAATGGAAATGATGCCAAGACTGCCTTGTTAGATTAAGGCAGGGAGTGTCAATTGTAAAAGATCATATAGAGTATAATACTGTATTCTTTCCTTTTAACTTTACCTACTCATAGCTACTGCTTCCAGCTTTATGATTCAACTCCTTATCATGGTGACGCAGATTCTTTATTTTCATCAGAGTACCCCCGGTATTGGATTGTAGCAGGTGAGACCTCTCTCTCCATCTCTAGATGCTTCATTTTCATTTGCCTATTTATAAAACTGTTTCAAAAGAACCTTTAATTATGTTTAATTTCTTTTGTTATTTTGTGCAGATATTCTGTTATATGGATTCGTTTTCATTGGTAAGACATTGTATTTCCTCATTGAAGTTGTGATGAACAAAAGGAAACAACTTAAAGATGGAAAATATGGGATATGGTTAGAAAACTTGTCTTGAAATGTAAAAGACAAGCCTTTCACCAGCATCTTGTCAGTTAATAAATAAAGAGGAAAACAAATTAAAAATGAGAGAAAACTGTAAAACTTAGCAAAATGGTACCACAGATTGAGCAATTGATTTTCTCCTGCTGATTTCTCTGTAATTTTTGTTTCCAGTTCCTATTGTTGTGAGAACTTTGTTCTGGAGTCCATGTGTTGTGATATTTTTGATCTACAAATGGAGAAGGAGGAACTTATCCATGTACCATGCCATTGAGGAGTTCATTCAAGCTCAAAATAATCTAACACCGATAAGGTACTCTTACTCAAATATTAAGAAGATAACAAAAGGTTTCAAGGAAAAACTGGGTGAAGGAGGCTATGGTTCGGTATACAAAGGAAAGCTTCGAAGTGGTCATTTCGTAGCTGTAAAAATGATGACCAGTTCCAAAGCCAATGGACAAGATTTCATCAATGAAGTAGCTACAATTGGAAGGATTCATCATGTCAATGTGGTGCAATTAATTGGATTTTGTGTGGAGGGATCGAAGCGTGCTCTTGTGTACGACTTTATGCCTAATGGGTCTCTTGATAAGTACGTATTTCCTGAAAAAGAAGGAAATATCTCCTTATTAAGCTTAGAGAAAATGTATGAAATTTCTCTAGGGGTGGCCTATGGGATTGAATACTTACATCGAGGTTGTGACACCCAAATCCTGCATTTTGACATCAAACCTCACAATATTCTTCTTGATAAGAATTTCACTCCGAAGGTTTCAGACTTTGGCCTCGCGAAATCATATCCAATAGATCATAGTATTGTGTCCCTAACTGCAGCAAGAGGGACAAGGGGATACATGGCTCCAGAGTTGTTCTACAAAAACATTGGAGGAGTCTCATACAAAGCTGATGTTTATAGTTTTGGGATGCTGTTGATGGAAATGGTAGGCAGAAGGAAGAATTTGAATGTTTTTGCAGAGCATTCAAGCCAAATTTACTTCCCTTCCTGGGTTTACGAGCAGTTCAATGAGGGAAAAGACATAGAAATGGACGATGCAACAGAGGAAGGAAAGGAGCTTTCAAAAAAGCTGATTATAGTAGCCTTATGGTGCATACAATTGAAGCCCAGTGATCGTCCTTCAATGAACAAAGTTGTGGAGATGCTTGAAGAAAATGTGGAGCTCCTGCAGATGCCTCCAAAGCCTCTTCTAACTCCACAAGAGGTGGCAGTTGAGGATCATGTAAACAACAAAAACCCAGTAGAAATGTCAATTAGTATCAAATAGTGTGTGCTATACACTGAAAAAAAACTCAAGAGTAGACCATTAGTCTTATTGATCCCCACCTATATATGATAGAAATAAGGGCATGTATCAATATCTATTCTGATATACTCATCAAGAGACTTCTAAGTTATTTTGCTATGATTATCATTTGTCTGCCTCATATTATGTTTTCTAGTTCAAGTTGTTTGAGATTTCTCATTTTTCTATTTCAATAAATTGCTGTCAATTCTGTTGCTGCAATTGCATGTGAAACGAAAGAAATCACAAAAGAGTGGTGAAACCAAGTATAGAGAATGTTGATCAGTATGAAAGTGGAGTAAATGCATGAAACATCATAAATTGAACGCTGAGTTCAATAACCTTGTTTTGACTTTGCATATATCCTTCACACCACTACATATCCGGGATAGGCTTTCTAAGCCCATCTGCAGCACATTATTATCATCCAGTGTAGACTTAATTGAGGAAGCATTTTGATTTCATTTGATCTGGAGAGCTCTAATGAAATTATTCCAATTTTTTTGTACTAGATAATATGGTGTAAATCCTAGTTTCCTTTTACTCAGAAAGCTCGAAGCAAGGAGGAATAAAGTGATGGTAAGACATAAGAAATGGGCACTCACCATGAATCTATTTGTGTAGAAGAGTTTCAATGGAGAGAAGTGATGCAGGTACCCCATTCATATTAAAAGAATACAAGAAGCTAATAAGTTTATTATGTTTTACAGGTGCTCCAATAGATAAGATGGTGCTTACAGGTGATTTCCTATTCACCTATATTCATCTTCTTTTCAACTATGAGGGTGACATCATGATGATTCTTAGTTAATTTGCTTCTTCTTTTTCATCTGCTTATGCGGAAGTAACCCTTTGCATATGATTTTGTACAAAAACTATATCATATTTCATTAATATTTTATTCTACTTTATACCATCCATTAAATACGACATTAATTTACATAATTTCATTACTTGCATGTGTTTAACATTCATGATACATAATATTTGGGTTTTTCTCATGATGATAGTGCAAATTAAGAATCTTTAAAGATTGAATTTTCCTGGCTACTTGAAGAAGCTGCCAAGGCACCTTCACAAACAAGATCAAATAATATCTTATTTGGTCAAAAAAGTTATTTATTGCCTTCTTGAAATATATAACACACTTTTTCACATAAATCTATAATTGAAAAGTTCATAACTTCTTCCCTTTATCACATTTCTTACTACAAAGGAGTCAAAGTCTTCCAAGGCAAGGAGAAATATTCATTTATTGCTAAGAAAATTCACATGGTAGGGCATTGTTTGAAATGTTGGACACATGTACCTACAATGGCCCATATGATTTATGACAATATAGAAGTCAATGTCAACAAAGTCGGTTTGGTTGGTACTCCAACAATTTTATAATAAGAATGAATAATAATGATGGACATATACTATAAAGTGGATGAAACTCTCAAACTTGCTATCACTTGAAATGCTATCATTGGACAAGCTTATTGTTGTTTATGTGCTTGAATATGCAATCTGCCAAGATAAAAAGACATACAATCATCTAATAACATATTGTTGTTTAAGAATTATCTCCCCTATCGATAAAAAACAACATAAATTGAATTTAATATGACAAATAATAAATTAAAATTAAAATACTTGGAAATTATACCCCAACAAGCTAAACTATCTTGGGGTCTCCAATTTTTTTGCAACTTGAAAATAGTGTGAAATAAGCTTTATTTATTGTCATAATCAACTACTTGATTTTTCTGTACATGAATAATTCACATTCAAGTAAAGCATACTCATCTTTTGTTCATGATCAGGTTCATTGTAATCCTTTGCAAGTCACATTTGGCGACTCAAGTCATTAGAGACTTTGGACTAAGAATAAGGCTAGACTTACTAAATATGTGCACATAAAGAAAATTAAGGAATACTATATCCAAAATTTATTAGAAGTGCTTTTATATATATATAACCACTTCTAGTAAATTTGAAATGCTACTTTCTATATAATTAAAATATTATTTTTTTACAATTTTTTTTCAGAAGTAGACGACATGGTGTAGCATAATTCCAATTATCGATTCTCCTATTAATTGATTTTAAATTTTTATATGAATTGCTATTATCACCATGCCTATTTGTGTAATTAGAAATCTTGTGTGTGAGATTGATGAAGACTTGATCATTGTTGATATTAGAATACTAATTGAATTTATAGATAAAATAAAAATTTAATGTTGGGGATAATCACTTAGAGCACCGGTTCATTCTTCTCTGGATAGTTCCATATATTAAGTCAGGATTAAAAAATATGAAATTAGATAAATATTGGTTGTTGAAATCTATGTACAAAAATAAAAAGCATTTTAAGTAATTTTGTTTAAATTTAGATAAATTTTGCTAATTAGTGTTTTTATATTTACAAATGATATTTATATTAACTCAAGAAAAAAGAACAAAATACAATACCAATGGCTATGAATGTTAATTCCTTATTTTAAACTTAAAAATAATTAAAAAGGCAACTTAACTCTACAACATTAAGTTATTGGAGAAATACTCAATTTTAAAAAATAACTTTCAAACAAGTCTTTCATTTTCTTGTTTTATTAAAAGCAAAATAGGGTAGTAGAGCATATGAATGGAACTTTGTTGGAAAAAGTTTCATGTATGTTGTCAAATGGTAAATTGAGCAAAAAAAAAAAAAAAGGGTTAAAGCATGAAATTATTTATGCATGTCATCTCATCAATTATGTGTCATTGATTGTAGTTGGCATGCAACTGTTTATGCATGCCATCTCATCAATCATATAACTTATACTGCTATAGAGACCGAAACTCCCACCAATGATCATGATTCATTCCACATTTTTTATTTCGTTATCCCTTTTTTTTCTTTTTCTTTTTTTTTCATGTGAAGGAATCTAAATTAGAATTGAGAGCCAATAGAGCAATATTCATAGGGCTCAATGTAGGTGTGAAAGGATGAAGAAAATAATTTTGAGTTGTGATGAGACTTTAGATGAATCTAATTTGTTGAAACGTGTAAAAAAAAAAAAATTGTTTTAAAGAGAAGAAGATTGTAAGTATTTTAAAATTGGTGAAGTTTGAGACAACATCAATCATATGTCAATAACACAAATAGTGACCTTCAAGGGATAGGTGAAGGTATCATAAATGAAGAAGATGCTTCAACTCAAGCACTTTCTAACAACAAGATTCTATTACAGTTAGTAAACAAAGAAGTGGGATTAGCATGCCTCCATTACACTTGATATGGGGATATATGCACTTCCAATAATAGAGAGTGATATACCTCCATTACAAGAAAAGTGAGATACTGTGACATAGTTTTGGTTAGGCCAACAAAATCTATATATATATATATAGTATCATACTTGTATAAGCCGCAACAGATTAGAAATGCCCGCATCATTATTGCTAAGGGAGGAATGGGTAACTGCTATAAAAGCTCTTATAGCAATATATGGCCCAATGGATCGCTACTATAAAGGCTCGTATAGCTGGGAAAGGAATGGGTTACTTTTATAAAAGCTCTTATAGCAATATTGGCCCAATAGGCACAACCACATGGGCTGGGTTGCTGCTCTTAAAGCTCTAATAGCAATATATGGCCCAATAGCCAGAACCACATGGGCTTGTCCGCGACCATAGAGCCACTATATAAGCACTATCTCTCCTGCTCATTTTAGACTGCTGAACCCACTGAGAGCCATGTCTTTTATCATTCACTCTTCTTAGCCACCATTAAAGACCATTGAACTCTTCTCCCAAAGCCATGATACCCATCCTCATCACTTTCTCCGACTAGATTGTTGTCGTCACTGACATCCTCATCACTGAGGGGGTTTAGATCAATGACCAACTCGCTCAACGACCAATTTCTTTGGCCACTTCATCGTCCATATCTTCCAGGTATTCTTTCGATTCCTTCCACTGCTTCGCACTCTGTTATTCCTTTCTTTCTTTGTTTGATTTCAAATTAGGTTTCTTTTCATCACTTCTATTTCCTCCCATCTCTCTTTTTCTGGTTAGGGTTAGGGTTAGGGTTAGGGTTTGTGTTTGGATTCCCTGGTATATATTTACTAATTATTATGAGCATCAATCCCTCACCATACTTTCATATACCTCATCTCTGCACTCTCTCTTATTCTTCTTTCCATTTTAATGTGCATTGAAGCTTAGCTTGGAAGCAATGATTGCTCGTGTCCCTTCTTTTTTGTGTTTTTTTGTCTTCCGTGCATAAGATGAAGTTGAAAATTTTAGTGATATGAAATTCAATGCAGTCTGCTATTATTATAGTGCCTTGTCTGCACCTAATGAAATCAAAGGCTATGGAAGCTTCAGATAGAGCAAAGCTCTTCATTTTGCACCCTAATTAGGATGCTACACTTTTGACTCATTTTAATCTTGTTTCCTTTTTTTTTTTTTTTTCAATTTTTTTATCTATTTATTTATTTTTTATTTTGAATCCATCAAAGTAGTAACCCCCTTAGACTACTTTTGTTCTTCATGTAAACACTAAGAAGAAGGGGAAAAATGAATATTAAGTTTATCGAAATTAATGGGTATCGACTAGAAGCATTTTGTCAAAAATCTGAAAATTCAGATGTTGAAAATCATGTCATTTAACTATATTTATCTCATGTATAATTGCTATTTAGGAGAAACATTTGCTAGGTTTTGGGGTTTATGCAATTTTGAAGGAGGGAAAAGGCTTCTAATTTACCTCTCTCAATTTTCATTTCTTAGGATTCAAGTGGTAATCTTAAATGGACTTCAACATTTGTTTTTCACCAACCATTCTTTTACTTCTATACAAATCCTGTTATCTCATGTATGGGGCAAATGCAATTTTGTGATTTTCTAACTTCTTAAAAATCAGGAATTGATTTTTTAGGCTCATTTTTCTCAGCTTATTGACATAAGCTTGATGTTTATTCTTTGAGTGGAAATTCTGATGCTTATAAGAGAGACACTTTAAAAATTTTATCTACTAGGTTGAAGGCATTTGCTTTTTCTTCCTACCAATTTACTAATTATCAAATTCCTTTTCTTTCTGGTTGGTTTTTCCCTTTCATTTGCCACCATATCTCAGGCAATTCACATCCCGAGAGAGTTAGCTCCAACCAAATTGGCAAGAGAGTTAGCTACAGATGAGGATATAATAGCCAAGATTGGCTTATAAATATCTGAGAATGAAAATCTTACCATTCTTTCATTCTCTTTTATTGAGCACCCCTTTTCCTTAATGTAGAATATTTGAAACTCAATGGTACAAAGAGATACATAATTCAAAAGCAGTTTTATATTTCACATATGTCATAGAGGTCTAATTGAAAGACCAATTGAAAGAATCAAACTTTGGATCTTAGGTGTTCAGTTATATGTTATAACATGTCTGACAGGTCTAATTTGCCTAATTTGGCAAATCAGATGTTAGCAAGATGAGGGTTAGCTTAGGAGGTCCCACAGCACAAGGCAAGCCACTTGTGAGATTAAGCAGTCTGATTAGGAATACATTGTTTGGCTTCACAAGTCAATACAAGGCAAAATTAAAACATTAATAATTTGATTTTAACCAAAATTAATGTCTTAACCACCATGTTTCCTTTCTAAATGAATTAAGATGGTTCAATTTGAATGGAACCTAATTAATTGGGAGACTCAAATAAGGTCACTTGCTGTTAGAAATCGTTGCGAAGAGGAACTAACACAAACTTTTGATCAAACTTTGCCTTGCATCATGTTTGGCCCTTGAGCCCATATTTCACCTAATTGATTTGGTGGAAGAGGCTTCAATGTATCCACACTAACTATTTGGGATTCATCTTTTTCTCTTTTGGTTGATCATTCTCTTTTTTGCTTTCTTTTTTTCTTTGTTCCTTTTTGGTTTTCAAGTTACAAATCATTTAATCAAAGAAATGATAACCAAAATTTTTTTTACTTTTACTTTAATGTACCTTCATTTTTGGGTGCTAGGAGTCTTGTCTAGTGTTTTTTTTTTTTTTTTTTTTTTTTTTTTTTTTTTTTTTCCAGTTTTTCATGTTTTTGGGTTTTCTCAAAATATAATGTAACTTCAAAGTTCCATCAGAGAAAAAGAAAAAAAAAATGCAATCCCTATCAAAGAAATAAAGATTCATTTAATGATTTCATCTTACTAGTCCCTCTAACCATATATCTGAAAGGGGTTTACTATTAAGCTTCTTGTTTAGCTAATTGCTAATGTCAACCATCTTCTTCATCCATTGACTACCCTATGTATCAATAATTTAAAAAACTCTCCTTTCAATGCTTCACTATGTTTCGCTAGCTAGCATAAAAACAAGTTTATAGCCTAACTCTCCACATGATACAATGAGCTATAATTCATTGAAATCCAGTCTCCAAACCTTTTACTTTCTTTTATGTCATGTTTATTTGATTTTTCTTTTTCATTCTTTGACTTGGAGGGGGCAATAGGCATCTCTCTCATTTGGCCCCTGCATTTTGAAGATAAGGCATTTCTTTTTTCTTTCTTTGCATGGATGCACCTTCTATGCCTAGGTTTCTCTTGAGTTGAATAAAAAGCCAGTCCCTCGTAAGGCCAATATCGTCACTCCAATGGCATGTTTGCTTATTGGCAGGGTGAACAAAGTGAGACTTTGGCAAGATAGCAGTAAAGAGAAAGCGTAGAAAAGTTGAAACCTTTGGAGTAGCTCTATTGTTATCTTGAAAAAATGAGGAAACAACAAGATATTAATGAAAAAAAAATCTTTCCAACTTTTCTTAGAAAATGTGATAGAAGTTTGATAAAATTAATAATTAATAGTTTCCTATTTTCTTTTTGTAGAAAAGATAACAACATAAAACTGTTTTAGAAGTTTTACCATTAAGCCTGGATTTTATCATGCAGGGGATTAACCTTAAGCATGATAGATAACAAGTAAACCCTTGACCAAAACAATAGGATTGCAATTAGGGCTACCATCTCTCCAACCTCATCATACAAAGGTGGACAATTTGATATCAACTTACTGGTCTGGAAGAAACTTAATTTTTTTTTTTTACCTTTTGTTCATTTTTTTCATTTTTGATAAAGAATATGCTAAAGCTAAATGTGATTGGTATGAAAGTGAATTACTTATAATAAGCATAAGAAAATTTAAAAAATGAATTTGTTTATTAACTTAATCTATTCTATAGAGCAATTTTATCATGCAATGATTTTTCCTTTCTTTCTTTCTTTCTTTTGATCATTGTATGAATTATTACAATAATAATAGTAATAAATAACAAGTAATAGTTTTTGTAATATAAAGTTTTATGTGAAAAGAAATGCTTAAGAAATTAAGTTTTTTCTAAGAAACAAATGGAAAAAGAAGTGAAACAAAAAATACTTTTTTTTTTCCTTGTATTCACATAATTGAAGTATCCTAAAATGATAATTAAGCATATAAAGCATCTTCTTGAGTCAATTTTGGTCTTCAAATATTGAACTTGTGAATTTACTTGCTGGCTTTGTATTTAAACTGCCTTGAACTCAATGATCGGAATCTAAAATCCTATGCAAATTTCCATGCAGGTATTAGTCTGATGCCTTTCTCTGAGATTATGATCTTTCCAAAATCCCCCCTGGTTAGATCATAAGTAGAATGAAAATTTTAGAGTCCTAAGTATGGCCTTTCTAAGGTTCTCTTTTAAAATACAATTTAATAGGTTCATTATGTTGCATCACTAGTTTGGTATCTCTTAAATTCTATTATTATTATGTTTGCATTCCATATTTTGACAAATTGAAAATACCAGTAGACGTTGCTTTATGTTTTTATTATAAAGCAACCGGATTTTTTATTATACTAAAAATAATCTTTATATTTTGGTTTTTTAAATTAGATGTTTATTACATGTTCCAGGCCAAGGCAATTCAGTAATTTATTCTTTAAAGATGGTTTGTACTTATAAGTAGCTATCCAAGTCAAATAATCACCAAATTAAGCTTAAGGTGAAAATGTTCAAATTATGAAAATTTTACATTTGTCAAAATAAATGAAAAAAAAACCAAGTTCTTATGTGGAATGTTTATTTTTATTGATCTTCAAGGCTAAGTTCTTGGCTTGACTGCCGAAGAAGTTGTTGGACAGGTCTAAGCAGGTGAAGTTTGAAGCATTTAAAATAAATTAGAAGACTTGCGGAATGATAATTATTTGTTAGTGATAATAGTTGTAGCCTCAACTTGCTTTTGTTTCTGATATTAAGATAATCAGTTTTTGTTGATCAATAAAAACTTCAAACTTAATTTACAAATTTAAGGGTCAGCCAAAATCTTTGGGAAAGTAATAATACACTTGGTGACTTAGTTATCTCCTTACAAGGGTTGCAAATGAAGTAATTATCATTCTTAGTCTATTTCATGCTTCATTTTAGATCTGAATTTTTCTTACTTGCTCTATTGTTGCCCAAATTTCTTAATCATTTTTCATTCTCTAATCATTCTACCCAAGAATTTGAATAGAACCTCCAAATAATCATCCAAAATTTCAACTCTTGACAAGCAACCACACTTGGACACTCATAGTTCCACTCTCCTTATAGTATAAGATTCTAAACTTAAGGAATTTTGATTTCTTGTTCAGTCTTACTGTCTACTTTGCATGTTATTGGCAAGATTATGGCAGCTCCACACAAGTGGAATGACATGAGTAAAGTACATGTTGCTACAAGGATGAGATGGAGACCAAAAAAATTCTGTCATGATTTGAATTGTTGCCCAAAGCAGGTTCTCTAATTGCCAAGGTATAACTCTCAAATTAAGCTCATTTGTAATGTATGGGAAAATTATATGCTAATAATGTCCGAAAGTTGATGGCTAGTGAGGTTTGTGTCTATATGAATGTGCTTTTGTGTTTTGAACCTTAATTTACAATCTAGCTATTAAATATAGAATCTTGTTTTTTCTACAAATGTTCGAGATGTTACAATATTAGAATTGTTGATTTTCTATGATGCCTTGATGTCTTTTGATAAACTTAGAATGAATTGTGGACTTGGGAAGGGAGGATTTCATCAATAAGCATGTCAGAAAACACCATAAGCACACGTCAGTATGAAAATGACTAAACTGGGGCATGAATACCAAAAAATGTAAACCTTGTACCTATAGTAAAATAATGGAAGTTCAAACTTTGGAAATCACGTGTTTTTCCTTTTTAAACTGATCCATGCATGGAAACATGAAAAAGATTGCTGATGTTGTGGCCATTAACAATATATCCCTAGAGGGATAAAGCAACATCATAAAGAGAAAATTTGGAAAAGGAATACCCTTGGGCTAACCTAGAACTATAAGCTAGGACAAGAATTGCTCACAACCATGTACCTACAAAATCTACTTATAATTTCTAGGGAACTTAAGAGTGCATACACACGTGTGTATACATGTTTGGATGTATATATATGTTTACAAGATAAAAACAAAACCTTGTACTAGGTGTAGGCAAAGGTATTCACTAGATACAAAAATTTCCTTGTATCACTTGTTGAGACCAAAGAAATACCTATTTGGATGTGGTGATTAGATTTCAACATAGCCTCCTTGATGGTTTGGTTCTTGAATTATGAGGCGGTGGTGTCTATTGTACCCTTAAATTTTACTCCGTATGAAGTAATTACTAATTTATGGAGGCAAAAATTCCTTGTATCATGAAAGGAATAGCAGTTTCTTGTTGATACTATGTTGTTTGGATGTTGGGTTCCTATATTGTTCAAAATGCGATTTTGAATGCCTGATTGTTGCAACTACATTTCATCTGTTGTTTGTATTTTGCCTGCAGGGTAATATGATACTATCAAATATTGGACTTGTTCAGAAGCGAATACATCATTCTACTGTCAATGGTAATAATAACATGCCTAGTGTTTTGCATCAGGAACACAATTGATAATATCATGCCCTTGCCCCCTAGTCCCAGTTGGTTTCTTTAGTTTTTATCCATGAATGATACTTTATTCAAATAAGCATTGGTGTGTTGTTACTCGTGTAATCTTTTTTCTTATTCATAGAAAAAAGTAACTATTTAAATATGTTGTTCTATGTCCTCATTGATCTCTATTAACAAAACATCAAATCTCAGAGCTTCTTGGCCTTTCTTTTTTAGTGTTAAGTCATTTTCTCAATATGTTGATCTAAAAAATCTCTTTTGTGTTCCTGTAGGTTTGTTTTGTCCATGCTAATTGGGACTCACCATCAGTGTATATCCATTGTATGATTCAATTATTATTTTTTTTTGCGGAAAAAAAAGGTTTAAAATAGATATCATGTTTAGGAGAAGCATTTTTGTTGACCTATGAGTTTTGTATTTCTCCAAATTTTGGAATATTACCATGAAGCTTTTGTGCCAATCTTAAAGGGGTTAGCCCTTTTCTTTTTCTGTTTACCCAATCTACACTTGCTATTGGTGTTGAAAGGGATCCAAAAAAAATTGCCATTCAATTATGAGGTGGTTGGTATAAGGTCAAGCTGCTATTGTAGCATGAAATTGAATGTAACATCAAGAGAAAGATTATGCTTACTCAAATTCTCAGAAGAAATTTTTTTTCTGATCCACACCATTTTTATAGTGTTTTGAAGGATTTAATGGGGAGCCTCACAAAAAATTGATAATAATAACCTATAGTTGCGACCAACTCCAAAATGCAACTATATGCCATTTAGTGGGGGCCAAAAACAAGATGTAGTTGTAAGAATCATTTGCTGCACTTTACTATGGTTGCTACTATTGCTTTGACTTTTGTTGCACTTTACCTGTGGTTGCTACTATTACTTTAACTTGTGTTTATGATCACCTTCACAACTCCAACTATAAGAAATAGTTGCACCACCTATGGCTACGCCATGTGGCGGTCAGCTTGGTGTGCAACCATAATTTCCAGGCACACCATTTCTGACCTCTAGTGAGGGTCACTGGCCACTGCTATAAGACATTATTCCTGTAGTGCTCCTTTTTACTATTTGGACTTGGTTAATATCCAACAAGTTTGAAAATTTTGGGTATGTGGTTTCTAGAGATGCATTTGAAGTTCATTTGTTAGAGAATATTTGAATTTTGGGAGTTGGTAGTGGAGTATTAATTTTCCAAGGTTGAGATTTGTTGGTTTTTGGTGTAATTAGTATTTGTTAGTTTAGGGATTCCTTATCCCACATGGATTATGAATTGGTTTGGTCAATGCTTGGAGGCTTATATATAAGCCCATGTCTTTTTAGCTATCTTAGCGACTTTAACCAATATTAGTATAAAGAAAGCTCTTTGCCAAGTAAGTGCCTCCTAGTTTGATATTCTTCCAATTGTGTAATTTTCTAATTTAAAAGTTAATGAATTGATTGCTATTTCCCAAGGACATAGGTAAGACACTTGTATAGCACATCATAAATATTGTGTCCTTTCTTTTATCTTTGTTAATCTTATTGTTTTTATTTCTATTTAGAGTTAGTTTACTTTGTTTTCTATTATATATATTTGGTGTTATTTAAGTCATGTGAGACTATGCAATACAACAATAATCATTTGAGTCCTTTGGTGTGCATTAAAGCAATAATCATTTGAGTACTATGGAACTAGGCCTTAAAACATTTATTGGTATTCCTGTTTGGTGCTATTTGAATCATATAGGATGAAGGTAATAATTGTTACATGTTTATATGCTTGTTGCTAGGGTACCATGCCAATGACTCAAGGCAATATTACATTATATGGACCTTGCAAGAAGAGTTATAATGCATACATCTAATCTAAATTACAAACATATGATATCATAGGAGATAGTATGCAAGCGGAAAATTGCTACATTACCTTCCATCTAATGTAATTATACCCATGGAATTGCACAAGGAAATTGGTGCTTCTATTAGATTGCTCATATGATCCTCAACTAACATTTCCTCAGAGTATAGAGTGGGCTTCAGAGGCATTTCTAATAGCTCAACCTCTCATTCCAACATCTCTAAGGCTTTGCTCATTGAAGGACAGTCTATGGGCTTCATCTGTATACACCATAGTGCAACTATCACCATTTTCTTAACAAGCTTCTTTTCATCTTCAATGGCATCTCCCAAGTCTATGTTATCCCCTTGATCATATCTGTCATAAATCCATGATGGAAAATATATTTCATTCGAGTGCGTTGCATTTGAATTCACATTCTTTCTTCTCCCCACCATCTCCATTAACAATATTCCAAAACTATAAACATCAGCTTTGTACGAGGCACCTCCAATATTTTTATAGAACAATTTTGGAGCAATATATCCCAATGTTCCTCGTGTAGCAGTGAGAGACACTATACTTTCATCTATTGAATACAATTTTGCAAGGCCAAAATCTGAAACTTTTGGTGTAAAGTCTTCATCAAGAAGAATATTGTGTGGTTTGATATCAAAATGTAGAATTTGCATGTCACAACCTTGATGTAAGTATTCAATCCCATGCCCCACTCCAAGTGCAACCTTATACAACCTTTCCCAGCTCAAAAAAGTGTTATTTTCTTCTTTTAGAAAAATAAACTTATCAAGAGAACCATTGGGCATGAAGTCATATGTAAGTGCCCATTTTGATCCCCGTACACAAAATCCTACAAGTCTCACCACATTAACATGATGAATTCTTTCTATTGATGCAACCTCATTGATGAAATCTTGTCCATTAGCTTTTGACATGATTAGCACTTTCACAGCTACAATGCGACCACTTCGAAGTTTTCCTTTATATATAGAGCCAAAACCTCCTTGACCTAATTTATTCACAAAGTTATGAGTCATCTTCTTTATGTCTAAATACGAGTACTTGATGGGTTAGAGATTTTTATGACTCCGTAAGAATTCTTCAATACTATCATTTAATGATAGATGTCTCCAGTGGAACTTGTAAATCAAATAGGCGAATAGGCACAACATCCCGAGCATAGTCCTTCCTATGACTAAACACAAATCAAATGTAAAAAAATGAATATTTTAAGAAAAAGGAACAAGATATCAAAAACAAAGTTAAATCTAACAAATATAGATGGTAGAAAAAACTATTCTACCTTCATATCAAGTAAAATAGTAAGTTTTTGTGTTGTTAGAGAGCCATATGAAATTACTATTTTAACAATAACTTTACAATGTACTGTTGCTTGGGGAGCAATTTAACGGAAGTATTAGGGCCTTGGATAAGAAGACCCTAGTTTCAATTCCATTGTTTTGACTTCTTTATATGTTAGTAGAGTTGAATTACATTTAAATTTGGGAGAAAATTTTGAATTACATCTAAATTGATTTTGCTTTGTACAGTCAAACAAAGCAAAATCAATTTGAAGTTCATTGTACAACCTTCAAATGCAAGAATTCCAAGAATTTACATATCAACTCTTTACAATATTGTTTTTACAAAAAAATTAGTAGTTGGAATTTAGGAGGCTTAGCAATAATACGCAGTATCCAACCGCCTAGTACGGAAGAGATGTAACAAATTAAAAATATGGACCAATATAAGTGAGAGACATAAGTAACGTTAGAAGAGGAGACATGCAAGTGAAGAAAGCCTTACCAATCAACCGGGTGTTGCAGGGATAGTATCCGCAATTACAAATTGCTTCTTGAAGTCCTATGTCAAATCATCCAAGCCATGTTAGTCACAAGGAAGAATGCCCTTGATCGTCTAAATTTTAAATTTTTTGAGAAGCAAGAAATGGAGAGATTAATTAAGATGAAAAAAACTCTAAATAAATCTTTTGTCTTATTCTCATGAGAAAATAATAATTGCAAGTAGCAACCTTACCTCGGAATTTTAAGGTGTGGGGAGAAAGTAACCCCCCTGTTAACAATGAAAGTTAGATTTGTAAAAAAATAGGAAAAATGACAAAAACAAAGATTTTATTGAAAAGCAAGTTCTAATTGGAGCCTTACTAATAAAGGGAAGCAATAAATCATTGGTTTACTTCCAAAGCCCTGCAAGATTAAACCAATCTAGTGAAATTAGGGATCAAAATTGAAGACTTCTATAAGGAAGATAAGTTGGTTAGTATAAAATCACATTTCCACGAAAGCATGCACTGTAACCCCAACTCCAAAGATCAAGTATGAAAGCAGGCACTCTTAAGATTATAAGATGGTTATCTTATAATTTCTTTACTCACAATTTTTCTCTGAAGTGTCCGGGACATGTTCATTCCTTGATTGGTAGCATCCAAAGCTGGCATTCCCAGTGAAATCTGTATAGGAGCAAAATTGCCCTTTCATTTCGCATTGGCGGTCGCAGAAGAGACCCACAAATGAAAGCTGAAGCCCCAGAAGCATATAATCTTGCAAATCTGACATCGAAAGATTGCTGGGCTCTGGAAGTGACTTCAACGGTTGAATAATAATAGATGTGCTGATGGTGCATGAATACGGAATATCTCCCACCGACACATAGTCTCCGACAACTGCATAAGCTTATGTTGGTGAGGAAGAGGAAGGGCCTCTAGTGTTGCATGGAATTATATGAATGTAGTTGTCGTCCCTGATTGACTGCTCACAGTTCATCAAAACTGTTCTATAGAATATTGATTCATAAGGTGGAGGATAAGCAGCACTCCATTCAGAAGGCAGATAATGCGGAGGATGAGCAGCACTCCATTCAGAAGGCAAATAATATGGAGATTCATAATTAGTGTAATATGCACCAATGGAATGAAGAGGACTGGAGATCAAACAGTTGCCCTTCTTTCGCCCAGGATCCACTACCCGAATTGTATAATTCTGGTGGTTGATCTGGGTAACTAAGTATTTCCCATTGTATTTCCCACCATGAAGGTTTATCATATTACGATTGTTTTCACAAATCAATTCATACTCAGGGTAACCGCAGCTGGGGGGATCGTCTTGTAATCGAAAAGGGTAGGAAATGTTCCTCATATCTCCGCAGGAAGAGGGGGCTGCATATCTGGTACTTGTGATGCTTAGCAACACAAACTGAAAGGAAGCAGGCATGAATGACAACTGTCATGAGGCCTACTTCCACAAGTTGTGCCTCCCTTAACATTATCAACTTTGAGAGAGAGAGAGAGAGAGAGAGAGAGAGAGATGCTCTGTTTTTGGGTTGTGAGTTCCACACAGAGAGAGAGATACTCTGTTTTAATTGCAGCTTTCTTCAACATATTATTCTTCCCCAAACTGTTTGATTTTTCAACATGGACCACACTTTCATCCCATCGCATCCAGCCAACTGTGAGCTTCCCATTATTTAGAATCGCTCTGTTAAAAATGATACTTGAAGTGGTTATGGTTTATATTTGAATTGTTTATGTTTTAAATATTACATAATTTTTAGGTTTCAACAATGGGAAAAGGATAAAGAAGTATCTTACTCATACGGGATGTTAGTAAATACTGATAGACCAATTTTCTACAAATTTTCAAGTAAATTTTAAATTCTGAGATAAAACTAAATTTCTATTGTAGCAGTCCATCTTTTTTGTATTCCCAAACAAACAAAGTTCTTCTCCCTTTGTACAAAATTTTCAAATCTAATTATATATATATAAAGTAGGTGAGAAGCAGTTGCTTAAAAATGGGCGTCTCTTTATTCTTCTTCTTCTTGTTTACGAGATTGTTTGCAGAGATTAATGGAGGGAGCCAAGATGATGAGTGTAAGGTGTCAAGGTGCAGTCACCATGGTCCAGTCATCCGGTTTCCGTTCAAGCTAAAACTATTAGTTTTTTCTTATAATGTGTGGTCATATATAATTATATTTGTATGAATGTTATTTAAGGGTATCAATTGATAGGTAGGTGAATCAATTGATTAAGCATCCAAGAGTCTTATGTATGGAAGACTCAAATTACAAATGGGGAGTTAGAAAATTTACTTTATATGAATGTGATGTTACAACTTTTGTAACTCCATCATTATGAAATTTATTTTGTACATTATGTTTATGAGTAATGGAGGAAAATGGAAATGTATAACTTATGCAATTATATATATGCATTCAAGTTCATAACCCACCATTACCCATTAATTTGTACATAATGGGTGTAAATAATGAGTATAACTCCCATATAGTCTTTGATGGGAAGATTAAGAGATGTACAACTTATTATAAATTGAGGTCCCAAGCCACACTCTCATGCTCATGTCTTTTTGTTGTTTATTTTTAACAACATACACCACACAAGTGACTCATCCACTATATGAGAGTAGTGAGTTGAAGACCTTGACAATACAATTCACAAGGTGATTCAATCTCACTTCATGGATCAAGGTAAAAATATGATCATTATTTTAGTATTTACATTCATTTTATTTTATGCATCCAGAATTAGTTTTTGAAATAATTATTTTCGCATAAAGTTTATAAATGTTTGATTAACAAAAACACCAGCTAGAACACTGTGGATATCCAGAGTTTGAGTTATCATGCTCAGAAGGGAAGCGGGCCATACTAGAGCTGCCCTATTCAGGAAAGCTCTGGGTGAAGGAAATAAATTACGCTTCTCAGACGATTATTGTTCCCTGGTACCTGCGTGATTGCCTTCAAAGGCAGATTCTAAACTTTAATTTATCTGCCTATCCCTTCCAGTCCACATATGAGCACGCATACCGCAACTTCTCCTTCTTCAATTGTTCAAATAGTAAAGCAGAGTCATACGAGTTTAGGTCCATCCCTTGCAGTTTTCTCTCAAGTAACCCAGTTTATGTCGCTCCTTCCTCTTACTCTCTCGCTGAAGTGAACTTATCCTCTTGCCGGAAGATTTTCAATGCTACACTCCCAGATTATTTTATATATGAATGGGAATTTTCTATGAATTGGTCAAAACTTATGCACGGAAACTGTGAAGCACAAGGAAAGGAATGCCAACGGAAGAAGAGTAATAGCACGGAACCTGAAATCGAATGCATTAATAAACCAGAAAAAGGTACTAAATCCTGCTTCTTCATCATTTTCACCTTGCAAGCCCTTTCTTATCTCCTACTATGATGTTAATATGCAAATGAAATTTTCTATGGTATTTCTTATATATGCTCTGTTTGTACCATGAATTTGGATTGAACCCTTATGGATGTGAACCAAATTAACTACTATAGTAATGGATGTGAACATGCAATATTATTTATTCATTACAAGCTAGCTACAACAATTAGGCTTAGCTAAAACAATCAAACCTGTAGAAAGGACTGCAAAGGCCAAGGCTGAAATCCAAATACACCAACAATATACTCATGTTACAACGTCATGTAATCTATTATGATTTTACTAATTAAAAGAATACAAAAAGCTAATAAGTTTACTATCTTTTATAGGTGCTCCAATGGATAAAATGGTACTTACAGGTGATTTCCTATTCATGTTCTTTTCAATAATGAGGGTGACATCATGATGATGATTCTTAGTTTGTTTCTTTTTTTTTTTTCTTTCATTTAATTAGAGAAACTTTTTTTTCCCTATGTGCAAAAGCAATCCTTGGTTTCCTTCTTTTCACTATTGGAATCTTTATAATCTTCATTGTCTATCGCTCTAATAAGTTGAAAAGAGAGCATAGAATAAATATTCAAGGGTTTTTGGAAGATTATAGAGCTCTCAAGCCCTCAAGGTACTCCTATGTTGATATTAAAAAGATCACAAATAATTTCAAGGACAAACTAGGTCAAGGAGGCTATAGGACCGTTTATAAAGGAAAACTCTCAAATGAAGTTTTTGTTGCAGTAAAGATCCTTGATGATTTCAAAGGAAATGGGGAAGAGTTCATTAATGAAGTAGGAACAATGAGTACCATACATCATGTTAACATGGTTCGGTTGCTTGCGTTTTGTGCAGATGGATATAAGCGAGCTTTGATTTATGAATTTTACCAAATGAGTCACTAGACAAGTTCATATTTTCAGCATTTGGTAATAATTATTCTCTGGGTTGGCATAAGCTTTAAGATATTGCTATTGGCATAGCTAAAGGTATTGAGTATCTTCACCAAGGTTGTGATCAAAGAATCCTTCATTTGGATATCAAACCTCATAATATTTTGCTTGATCATAACTTTAATTCGAAGATTTCTGATTTTGGTTTAGCCAAATTATGCTCTAAGGAGCAAAGTGTAGTATCTATGATAGGAGCAAGGGGGACCATGGGTTATATTGCACCAAAAATGTTATCAAGAAATTTTGGGAATGTGTCTTATAAGTCAGATGTTTATAGTTTTGGTATGTTGTTGATTGAAATGGTAGGAGGAAGGAAGAATATTGATGCTACAGTAGAAAATACTAGTCAAGCATACTTCCTAGAATGGCTTTATAATCATTTGGATCAAGAACAAGAGGTACACATCTGAATTGAGGACGAAAGTGATATTAAAATATCAAAGAAACTAAGCATCATAGGGCTTTGGTGTATCCAATGGTATCCAATAGATCGTCTTTCCATGAAAATTGTGGTTGGAATGTTGAAAGGAGAAGAAGGCAATTTAGTTATGCCTCCTAATCCTTTTCGCTGTATGGGACAAACAAGGACAAGTGTTAGAAGACGCAAAACATCTATCCAACCAGAGTTGACAGTCATATCAAAAATAGAATAAAAAGTTGTCTATTATGAGTGTTTAATTTGGGTAATAATCATGTTGTAATAAATGGTGATAATGTAATCTCATTATTTATTGCTATAGTTTAATAAAATAGGCAATTTTTGAGGCTCCACCTTTATTAATTGTTTCTTTCCTTGCACTAATTGAGATCTTCTAGTAAAGTTTGCAGATGGATTTCAAAAAATAAAAAATGTGGAAGACTCTTGATCTCCAAAGAGAGTAGGCTTTGAGGTTATGTAAGCAACTACAAGGGAGCTTATTAAAAAACTAGTCTCAAACAAATAACCTCAATCATTATGCCTTGCTTTATTGGGAGAAGCTTCGGTACTATTAAGGTAGCTAGGAGGAGTTAAGAAAAAAAGGAAAATTTTATGTGGACAAGTTTTCATCTTGGAAACTAGAGCTTTGCATCATAGAAAGAATAAAATGAAACACTGAGAAGTTTTCAGACTTGTTCTCATGTGATTTGTTGCCTTGTTACTTGCGGAGATTTGGTAACATTATTTTGCATCTTGCAAATTAGATATGAGAAATTGCAAGGTTGGGTTCTCACAAGAAAATTTGAGGCATGGTGGATAATATTTTCAAAAATAATTTTAAAAAATAAGTTTTTGAGAACAATTCATAAAAACAATTTTATATCATTTTTAGGAATAAAATTGTATTTGAAATTCTAAAAAATGGTTTTCTTTATTAGTTCTTGGTGAATGTAATTTACCATGCAAAATGCAATAAAAAAAACACCAATCACTCTGTTTTCATGATATTTTTATTCTAAAATTTGTTAGATGTATTTTTTAGGTTGGAAAATTATTTTTGTTTTAAAAAAATAAAAACTAATTTTAAAAATATTTGCAAACAAACCTTCAATGTGTTAGTTGAAAGTACGTCTTTCCTTATTAGAAACCACTTAGATTAGTTCTTTGGGGGTTAGGGTTTGTTATTAAAAAGTTTCCTAACTCAACGATGGATATAACTACATTGTTGAATCATGTGAACCCTAATGCTATGTGTCTATTTTTTTTAAAAAAAAAAAAAAAAACTTTAAAATTTTTAAATCATCCCTACAAGCATCATCATTTCAAGAAGTCTATGAATTTTTATAATCAACTATTTCTCACTAATGGTCATGGACCATATAGTCCATTGTATGTATGTGCCAATTTCTCACTATGTTTCATTCTTTGTGTGGTCCATTATATATAGGGTCTATTTTCAGTTTGTGTGGTTCATACAACTATATAGTCCATTATATATGTGTGACCATTGTATCACTATGATTTATTCTTTGTGTGGTCTATTGTATATGGGGTCTATTTTCAATTTGTGTGGCCCATTGTATATAAGGGTACTCGTCAAGTTCATTTTCTTGGTACTAAATGGAGATTTGTCCTTGCACTCGGAGGGACTTGATTCCATTGCCTTATGATATCCAATGAGCTGGATGAGATAAAAGGAAAAACCCATGAACCTCTCAATTATGAATTTGTATGAAAGCATAGGAAATGAAATTGAGGAAGAGGATGAATTAATTGAATTTTTGGTTTTGTCTTGCTTGATTGACATTAAAGCCACCAAGCTAGTTCATAATATAACTAATTTTTATGAATTTCTAAACCTCTAAGCTAGTTTAACGGGTTCTATCTTATCTATACAAATTTTTCCATGGCATATTAGGTACCAATCAATTCTTTTAGCAACATGTTGTCATCTCCATGGAATATCTCAGTCATTGTGTTATGAATCTTATAATATTTTTTGGATTTCGATTATGACAATGAATGTCAATTGACGTTCAACCTCTCAAACTTGACTAGTTTAGTGTCCTATGTCCCTAAGGGCCTAATGAGGAAAGAAATTGATGCATGTATCATTTTTTAGGCAAGGGATTGCAACTTGGATTCATGAAACATCATTTTTTGTTTGTAATTGTAGATCTTTCTCTACATGCCTACCTTTAAAGTAATTTAGATCAAGTGACTTTAAATTATTCTATTTTTGTGAGTTTCAATTAGCATTCTAGTTACCTTCACGGAATTTGCTTTTAATAGTGAAACCTATCTTGGTATCCCTTGCATTTTCCAATTTGGAAAAGGATGCCTTTAGTTAATTAATGTAAGGCTATCCAAATTATAATTTTAGTTTTTATTAATTTCCTCATAATTGTATGATTAGTTCTTTTTTTTTTTTAATGATTTTTCTCTTAGTAATAAGGAAACAATAAGCTCTTTAGAGCATCTCATTACTGAATCGAAAAATTAGTGGCAAAAAAAAGGAAAATTGATGTTGTAAGCCTCAAAATTTTGCATGAGATTTGTTTAATTTATCTTAAAACTAAATAAATTGTAATTTGACTTATGTCTAAATAGAACTTAATTTTATTAAATATTTTATTATATTTTAAGACTTATGTTAAAAGATAAGCATGACCTTAATTCAAAAGTGAGCCTAAAAAATAGTCTATTGTACAAAAATCCCATTCATCATGAACCATTGATTACAACATTTGCTAACTACACATTCATAAATAATAATAGAAAAGAAAAATATTTTTTTCACTCTAATTATGAAATGATTATGCAATTGACTTGTAAACAAGTGAATATTAGCCTAACTTGTTCTTGGCAAGTGAAACATTAATGATTCTTGTACATGGGTTATTAGTTTTAAGCTTTCATTGAAACTATTTGCTTACAAAGGAGGCAACACCATGACTTAACAAAACAAAGGGAAAAATGGGAAATTTTATGGAGAGAAAATCAATATAGAAAACCAGCAGATCAAGAGGTTTGGGTTTAGATTTGCTTTAACAATTGTCTTAACCTGTTAGAGAGTTTCAATGAAGGATCATACACTCATCACGTAATATAATTTCATCTAGATTGATTTGAAGTAGGATATAGGATAACCATAAAATCCTAACAAAATTTATTTTACCAAAAAATATTTTTAGTAATTTCAATCCTGGCCTTAATCAACTTGCACGACTTATACCTTTTATGGAATAACAGGTTTCTAGGCCAATACTCCATGTTTTAATTAAATCATAACTTGTTCAAGACTTCATAGAATAAGACATTTGTTGGAACCTTGACACTATAGTTTAATGCATTTTGTCCTATGTATAGACTTTTTTTTTTTTACTAGACTTTTCCTTTTTTTTTTTTTTTTATTCATAGAATAACATGTATGAATGTGGCTTCTCTACTTTTAGTAGCATTTTAAAAAAAATTAATTTATGAGAATAGTCTTAACATATTTCTTTATTATTTTCTAAAAAAAAGTATTTGTAAACTTAATTTAAAAACAATTTTCTTATTCTATGTTTCCTCAAAGTACATTGCAATATTTTGAGTTCAATCGATATATACATATATGTCTCTCAAAGTGGTTTTGAGTTTAGCATAATGATCTTTTGAGTAATAATTGGCAAAAGCATCAAACAAATTATCTTTTATTTTATTTTTAGTAATTATACATCTTTATGATATATTTCCCATCTCAGAGTAATTATAATAATTTCTCTCCCTTCTTTGTGTGTTTTCTTTCTATATCTTACATTTTCTAATCCAAGACCACACTTTTGTATTTTAACCTTTATCCAACTTACAAGGCTTTGGAAATACTCATGGGCACCATATTTTTCAAAATAATTGATTCATATTTTAGTTTTACAAGCAAATCATGACAATCTTCTTATTTTTTGTTTACTTTATCTAAGGGTGCATGCTATGCTTTTAAGGTCATATTAACTTTATTAATTCTTTTTATCATATAGGAATTTAACAATCTCATGAAAAAATGGAATCTACATATATTTTGGATAATTTATTTATTTCTTATATTTATTAGATATTTCTTTCAAAAAAATTTCATGTTAATCACTTTGAATAACCAAAATAAAAAATAAAAAAAATCTAATTTTAAAATGATAAAATTTTGGTTCCAAAAAAGAAAAAAAAAAGTATATATATATATATATTGTCATATTTCATTAATATTTTGTCCTAGTCTAGACCGTAAATTAAAAATGTTCTTAATTTACATAATTTCATCATTTACATTTACATGTGTTTAACATTCATAAGAAGATTATAAATAACATTTTGTGTTTTTTTTACAATGATAGTGCAAACCAAGCAAATTTAAATATTGAATTTTCCTAGTTACTTAAAGAAGTTGCCAAGGAATCTTTGCAATCAGATTAATTAATATCTTATTTGGTCAGTCAAGCAAGACAAAACCAAAAAAAAAAAATATTTATCACATTATTGAAATATTCTACCCACTTTTCCACTAAAATCCATATTTGAAAAGTTCATAGATCCTTCCCTCTGTCATATTTCTTAATACAAAGGAGTCAAAGTCTTCCAAGTCAAGGTTCATAGAGCCATTTATTGCTAAGAAAATTCATTGGTAGACATTTTTTATTTTATTTTTTTGAAATTGAGACATGTATAATGGACCATATGACTTATGATAATATAGTGGTCAATGTTAACAAAACCAGTCTTGTTGGAGTTGTTGAAGGAATATGATGCTATCCATTTATTGCTAAGAAAATTTATTGGTGCCCCATTGTTTGAAATTGACACATGCATAATGGACTGTATGATTTATGACAGTGTGGTGGTCAATATCAACAAGGCCGGCCTTATTAGAATTATTGAAGGAATATGATGCTTGAAAGGGACTAGCTAATAATTTTGATCCATGTACAAGGGTTGTTGATGTAGTAATGGGCATTTACATTCTCCAAAATAATTGATTTGCATTTTAGTTTTATTTGCAAATCATAATAACCTTTTTATTTTTTATTTTTTTGTTTACTTTATCTAAGATACATGCTGTGCTCTTAATATCATATCAACTTTATTTTATGTTTGGTTGAAAAATAGATAAGAAAAATGATTATTCATTTTATTTATCATATCCCTTTATATGAGATTTAATAATCTTACAAAAAACATGCAATATAGATGTCTTTTATAAAAAGAAGAAAAATCTCAAATAAAGAAAAATAAAATTTTTATTACAAAAAGAAGAAAAATAAAAGCATATTTATATTATAATACAAATTTAAATTTTATATATATATATATATATATATATATATATATATATGAAATACAAATTAATATTTTATCCTAGTTTAAACCTCAATTAAATATGATCTTAATTTATATAATTTCACCACTTTGTATTTGGTTAACATTCATAAGATAGTGGTACATGATATTTGGCTTTTTCTTACTACTTGAGGAAGTTGCCAAGACACCTTCATAGTAAAGATCAATCAATATCTTATTTGGTTAGTCAAGCAAGACAAAAGCCAAAAAATTATTTGGTTAGTCAAGCAAGACAAAACCGAAAAATTATTTGTTGACTTTTTGAAATATTTCACCCACTTTTCCACAAAAATCCTTATTTGAAAATTTCATAGATTCTTCCTCTTCACATGTCTTACAGCAAAGAGTCAAAGTCTTCTAAGGCAAGGGCTAATCCATTTATTGTTGAGAAATTCACTTGGTAGGCCATTGTTTGAAGACGGCACATGTATAATGGACCATATGATATATGATTTATGATAATATAGTAGTCAAAGTCTTACTGGAGGGCTATGATTTATGACAATATTGAATTTAACAGTCTCATGAAGAAAAATGGAATATACTTATATTTTGGATTGTAAATTTATTTCTCATGTTCATTGGATCTCTAAAATATTTCTTTTCAAAATATTTCATGCTAATCACTTTGAATAACAAATAAATAAATAAATAAATAAATCTAATTTTAAAAAGATAAAATTTTGGTTTCAAAAAGAAAAAAAAAAGAGTATATTTATATCATAATATAAATTAAAATATCACACACACACACATATATATAAATTTCATTAATATTTTATCCTAGTCTATACCATCAATTAAATATGACCTTATTTTACGTAATTTCATAATTTGCATCTGTTTAATATTTATAAGAAGATGATAAATAACATTTACCTTTTTCTTGCAATGATAGTACAAACCAAGCAATTTTAAAGACCAAACTTTCCTAGCTACTTGAAGGAGTTGCTAAGGCACCTTCACAATAAAGATAAATCAATATTTATTTGGTTAGTTAAGTAAGACAAAACAAAACAAAAAAGATTATTTGTTGCCTTCTTAAAGTACATTAAACAATTTTCCACAAAAACCTATAGTTGAAAAGTTCAAAGATTCTTCTTTTATCACACGTCTTACACCTTCTATCACACGTCTTACCTCAAAGGTGTTAAAAGTCTTCCAAAGGGAGGACAAATGTCCATTTATTGGTAAGAAAATTCTTTGGTAGGCAATTGTTTGAAATTGACACAAGTACGTATAATGGACTATATGATTGATGACAATATAATAGTCAATGTCAACATAGCTAGTCTCATTAGAATTATTGAAGGACTATGATGCTTGAAAGGGATCAACTAAGAATTTTGATGAAATTTCTATTTACTCCTTCAATTTTACACTCAAGATGAATAATAATGATATATATATATACTATAAGGTGGCTTGAACTCTTAAACTATCACTTGAAAGGCATTCACTAAGCAAACATGTTTTGGTTTAGGTGCTAACCTATGCAATCTGCCAAGGGTTGGAGATAAAAAGACAACAATCAAGTAATTTCTTCATAAAAGTAATTTATTTAGTTATTTGTATGATTTGAGTTGTGAAGATGGAAAATTTAATAATATCATGTTGTTTTAAACATTAATCAATTTCAGCCAGAACATTAACATAAAAGGCTTGTAAACAAGTTTATCAACTCTTGGCTATTTCATTTAGTTCCAAAATGCCTTCCAGAGGGGTGAAGCCCAACAATAGGCTCATGGGGTAAGCCTGGTGATCAGCCCATACACAACTAGGCTATTTCATTAAATTCCAAAATGCCTTTCAAAGGATCAACCCCAACAATAGGCTCATTGGCCAAGCCTAGTGGTAAGCCACAACTTAGGCTGGTCCATATCCTTACACGACTTAGGCTGAGTAAGGATCATGGACTAGTTTTTGGGCTTGTCCCCCTAGAAGGCATTTTGGAACCCAATGAAATAGCCTGGAATATTGTTTATGAACTCATTTATAAGCCACTAAAAGTTAATGTACTAACTTTAAATGGAGATAATGTTTAAATTTAAATTGAAATTTCTGGAAATAATAGTACCATATTACTGCATTTCCAGAGATAAATTATTTTTATCCAAAGATAGACTACTTTAGCATCTAATAGTAACATAAATTATTATTGAAACTCACTTTATTTGATGACTATTTTCTAACTATTTCTAATCCTTGGCATATTCCACAGGCTATCTAGCATCTAACAATTACCAACTTAAGCATGTCCAGTGACTGCATTTCAAGTGGCAGTTTAATATTTCATGCCACCCTATGTGTCTATTATTGTTATTATTATTCACTCTTATTGGTTGCCTACTAGGGTCATATGTCTTCAATAATTCTAATGACTGTTTTTGTTGACCTATGGTTTAGTATATACATGTGACCACTTCTAACTTCTGCGATTCACTTTTTTGTATGGTCTATTGCCCTTACATATGACCTATTATTAATTTCTTGTTACAAAATCTATATGTCAATCTTGGCAATAATGGAGGTTTGTCATTGCATTTGGCTGACTTGATTCTTTGTCTACAAGTTAGCCACTAGAAGTGCATTCAAACAAGCACTTCTTTGATAAAAAAAACAATATACAAGATTAACATATAAATTTTAAAGAATTATGATTATGTTTAAAAAGAAATAAAAAAACTTGCATTTGATTTATATTTAGTTGGCTAAAACTCTTTGACTAGATGTAGTAAGAGTGGCAATCGGCATAGATCCAATTATCAAAACTACTCCATATATTTTTAGTAAGCACCGGATTTAAGTTCAATTATGCAAAACTTTGAAGATTGAAGTTCCTTAAGTTTAGTAGGAGATAGCATGTAAAATTTAAAACAATTAAAAAAATAAATAAAAAGAGTTTGTTAATTTTTTGGAATTAATGGATGGTTGACCCACTTAGTTAATTTTTTGCTAAATTTTGCTTTGTTCGCTTTTAAAGTAAAATGAGAGTTTATCCCTTATTCTTTGACAATGTATTAAAACAAATATTATTTTTGCAATGGTAAAAAAATAAAAAAATAAAAAAATAAAAAAGAGGAGCTATTCTTAATTCTTTTGGTAAAATTCTTATTGAATCAACATAATTTATTTTCTTTTACTTGCTAATCGATTAAAAATTTAAAAAAAAAATATATCAAGATAGTAATAAAAATTATAAATTAAAGACATTTTATTTGGTGTGTCTCTTAAGCCAACCTTTGTGGCCTTAAGGGTGAGCCGATCTTAGAGGCAAGGAATGTAAATGCATATTAAAGCCATAAATGTGCATCGAGTTCAAAACGGACGATATGTCGAAGAAATCATTACAAGATTAGTTTTTAATCATTTTTCATAAGAATGTTTCCATTCAAGATCAACACTTATGAGATAAATTATTTTCATTTAATATCTAAATTAGGATTTAGGATTCATTTAATATCTAAATTAGGATTTACGATAACCATACACTCATTACATAATTTATTTTACCGGAACATGAATGGTTTAGTAATTCCAATTCTAATCTCAACCCATTCCATGGCCTAGAAACTTGCAAAAGCCTACTCTTCAATGGTCATATAATTGATCAAAGCTTTGTGTGTAGTAATTATTTTAATTTTATTTTTATTTTCCATAGAATGACACAGGCCAATTTCTACCTATAGTGATACTCTATGTAACATGTTAACATGTCTACTTGATCAAGAAGCAACTAGACCATGGCTTCTTAATTATCATGCTTTTTACTTGACTGACTACATAACATGGTGGGCTACAAAAGCACTGTATGGAATTATCACTCACTATAGCCTGGTTGATCATCCCATCGATCATCGTGGACCCTATTTCAACATTGATTGAAATCAAATGAATCACACAGAAAAATGTAAATTGTCTTAAGGAAATGCTATAATATAAATACTTAAAATCCTTGAGGCTTGTACAACCTATTGCCAATACAATCTTAGTGAAGAGCCTACCATTTTTTAATCATTTTAATAAAAAAAATTTCTTCGAAGTCACCATCACAGTGAAGGGATACATTATGAATATTTCCAAAAGCACATAATCAAAATATCCAATATCTTGATGCTGTAAACAAAGAATTCCCCTAGTACAACTGCATAGAAAATGGGAAATTTTTCATGGCTCTCCGAAAGCAAAAATGTTGACATCAGCATCTCTTCATATTCCCAGTAATATAGTGTTGTTTATTGTTTCTCTATTCCTTCGGAAAACATTAAAACATTTTTTACTAGGTTTTCATCTATGAAACCTCTTCATGTGGATAGACAATGATCACAACAAATATAAAATAAAATGCATAAATTATACTCTAGCTGACCATAAGAGACTAGGGATAAGTGACTCAATGTCACCTTAAGTTTTTACACTTACGGACGTAATATGCTTGGCTCTTCTTCATGTTAATTTTTTCAACTTGTTCCTTGGTTGGGTTTAATCTCAAAGCAAGATTAACATAGCTCCAATACGAATTGGACCCCTTGTATCTCTACATATAAAAAAATAAACAAACAACAAGATCATAAACAAAAAACAAAAGAGTGAATTTTGCTTTCTATATGGGTATTATAGTAAATATTGATTAACCAGCAACAAATTTGTGGCATCATACATCTTTGGTCATTCCAATGACTGTTTTTGTTTCCATATGGTCAATCATATACATGTGAACTCATTGCAATTCACATTATTGTGTGGTTCAATGTTCTTACATATGGCCCACTATTAATTTATAGTGATGGAATCTATACATATATGACTTTTGAAAAGAAGACCCCCTAAGTCAATCTTGGCATTAAATTGAGGTTTGTCCTTACATTTGGAGTATTTGGTTCCTTTGCCTTTGGATATGTGCAATGAGCTAGATGTGATCGATGGGAAAGGGTGAAAACTTCTTTATGGTGGATTTTTTTTTTTTTTTTTGTAGAAAAGTAGATGAACTAGATGTGATAGATGGAAGAAGGTGAGAACTTCCTAATGGTGGATTTTTCATGGAAAAGTAGATGAGCTAGATGTGATAGATGGGAGAAGGTGAGAAGCGAGGCAGTTTCGTTTTTTGTCTTCACTTTTCAATATTGGCATCCCTTATAGCCTACCGAGCACGTGGTACAATAAATTAACTTGACCCCAAAAATCCATGGTTGAGAAATTCACACCTTTCCTGTATCACATCAAGCTCAGTAGCCAAAGGAAATTGATGCAATGGGTTCTTATTGTCAAAATCAATTTAATCAATAGAAATTAACAATGAATTGTATGTAAAATGGACCACGCAGAAATTATTCAAGAACTATGACCCTTTGTAAAAGACCAATAATCTGAGCATTTTGAGTTTTTATTTACACTAAAAAATTTACAGTCTAAATAATAATATGACTTTTGACTTGATATCATGATTTATTTTGATATGAAGTAGAAAATTGAGATTAGAGGAACCAAAGCATCCATTAATCAGGAGACCATGGAATACTGCAATCAAATTATCCATGGATATTGTTTTAACCATTGAATATTATAGTCTTTTTTTTTTCTATCACTACGTTATTTTTATAGGAGTTTTTATTAATAAGATTTTAATAAGACACGTTCTTTTATTGTAGTGGATATTCAGCATGTTATAAATGATCATTAATGATTGGCATCTCCACTTCAATTTGTAAATTAAAATATTTACATTAATTACTTAATAAATGAAGCAATGAATTTATATGTTTAGATTCCATTTGTGAACCTATAAAAGGGGTATCCCATCCTGAAAATTATGACACACCAATTTTTGATAAATTATCATTCTTCTCACTCTCTCATTTCTTCCTTGCATTATTCATTTATTTTATTTGTTCAATTTTATATTCTTTTTAGCATATTATTATTATTGCTATCATCATTGGTATGAATTATTTCTCCTATTAACAAAAAATAATATAAATTGAATTGGATTTTTGAAATTCATGAGAAGGATGACATCTAGAAGGTCTTAATTAGAAAAATTAGACATTGTAGGGGAATTTCTACCATCAAAGTCTTACCAAAATTCATATAGAGCTTGACTAATTCTTTGATTGATCATTTCTCATTTTCCACAAAAAAGGAACGTTATTTGTTTTCAAAAGAATTAATGAGAAGGCCATAAAAAAAATAAAAATATCAAACATGTAGACAAGTTTTTCTTTTAAAGTATATAGTTAAGTAAGAAGCATTGGACCAAACACACGATGCTAAATTAAGGTGGGGGATTGATTTACTAACTCTATTACTTTCTTCAATTTTATTATCAATAGATGAACAAAATATATGCAAAACATGCATAAACTACTATTTTTATAATTCTTCTTCTTTGATTTCTTTCATGGTTTCAAAGCCATTTGGTTCATTGCTTCTTTAGAAGTTCTTAATGGCATTTAAGTTCCTTTTCTTTCATTTTCTCCTTTTCAATTCCTAATGAAAGAATTTATTTATTTCTAGTCTTGATATAATGAAACTACTTAAAAGGTATTGTCTTTGAATTAATCACTAAATTAATATTTTATTAGTTATTTTAGGTTTGTTCTTTTATATTAATTCTTTGGAGAAAACCAAAATCTCATGTAAATAAAAAGAAAATTAATGACTCAAATAAACATATGATATAATGTGGAAAATTCACGTAGTAACCTATTAGGTATAAAAAACCATGAATGGTCTTTCAACTGCTAAATAATCCATTAAATATGAGAAAATGATACATAGTTTTATCTTATCAAATGCACCTCCTCTCTAGGGTCTTATATGATCTGCACCTACACTTTTTTTTTTCACATTCTTGACACAACATTTCCCTGTACTCTTTAGTGGATTCTTTGAAACTCTAATCAAAGATTTGTAATGAGATTTTTGACCTTTGTTGGAGCCAAAAGTTATTCTTAAAAAAGATCTTGAAAGCCCATGTGAAAAGTTTCATAATTCTAAAATATTCAAAAGATGATTTTTAAAATCAAATACCAATTTGGAGATTGAAGAGGGCTAAGTTCAGGGGATTAAATTAAACAATCCCAATGACATAGCATCTGACCTATGGATCCTATGAATGGATAAACAGGTCGATCTGTAGAGACTTAATTTGCATTTATACTGTTACACAAAATGCAATGAAGTTATATATATCAATATCCTCTCTGTAGACATTTCCTTTTCCATAAATGTGACCATGTGAATAATGAGAGCTCGAGAAATGACTTCAAAATACATAATCACCCAATTTACTTGGTTTTCTAATTGTTGGACGATACGTATATAAGTCATTCATAATTAATAGGTCATTATTGGAGGTAAATTTTTATATGACACAGAATACAATTCATAAGTGATGACATGAATTTTAACAAGTTTCAATTAAGAATAATCATTACCATATCATAATTATGTCAACCTGTGTAACTCGGTTAAGGCTTAGTTACTCAATCCATCTAACTTGTTGAAAATGCTTATTCAATCTTGTTAAAATGACTGATTTTATTAATCCAAACAAATTTATTAATTTATCTATTTAATGTTATAAAAATTGAATTTTTTTAATTATAAATATGATATAGTTAATAAATTAACTAAATAAAATTTTATAGATTTTATTATAAAAATAGAAAATATTTTAAATAAAATAATCAACAATTGTAAAATTAAAATTTTAATTTACTTTCTATATTATAAACATATTATTACTAAAATTAAATAATTAAATTAATTAAGATTTAAAAGATTAAAACTTCAAAGGTAAACAATTTTAAAGTATTTTAAAATAATATATTTATAAATTTAAAATTTTAAATAGGTGAGTTATAATCTAATTAATAGTTTAATAGGTTATATTAGAGTTTTATTAAGGGATTCTAGGAGTTAGAATTGTATTGTGGATAATCACGTCAATTCATGTACAATCTAAATTTACATTTATTAACCAAGTTAAATAAGTTATGTTATATCAGTTGTGTAATTATTGTTATTATTGATATTATTATTATTATTTTAGAGGGCCACTTCAAAAGTATTATTTCCAACACGGCGACGACGAATAGAGTGGACTTGGACTTTTTCAAAGAAGACCCGTGAAATTAATTTCCCTGCGGTCCAACTTCTACGTCCACATTTTAGAGGGATTGACTCGTCTGTGAGGAGAAAGCAGCCTGTGGCTAGATGTGACTTGAAGAGAAGAAATCACTCCGAGGGAAGCAAATCTTCAAAGACCTCCATAAATTTAGAGAAGGATGAGAGGCAGCCTGCTTTACTTGACCATGGTAATGGTATCAATATACTGAAAAGTCTGTACAAGAATCAAGTTACCAAAAAGCCCCAGCTTCCAAGCTGGTTTATGGCATTGGGTTATGTGTGATTTACTTTGACTACTGATAGACACTCTTCCTCACGGATTTTTTTATGTAAGTAAGGACTATCATTTTGACTGTTTTTTCCTTTTTTTTTTTCTTTTTTCTTTTTTTGATTTATTTGATAGTGAATCAATAGTGAGTAGAGATTATGAAGAATCAATAACCTCAATAGGAGAAAAAAGAAGTTTATGCGAAAGAGGTAAACACAATCTTCGATGAGGGAAGAATCCTTTCTTAGCCAAATAAAAAACAAGACTTGGTTAATTTCATACAACAAAAAAAAACAAAAAAAAAAAAGTTGTATTCATTTAATTGGGCAATCAACTTCAAGGAAAAATTAATTTCTTTCAAGCAAGAATAGAACAACCTTAATCCTCAATTCTAAAAAAAATTAAACTCATCTCTCTAACTTCATTCTACAAAGAGGATAATTTTTTTTTTCTATTATTATTAGACAATACATTTGGTGATAAAAAGCTTGTTCGTATAACATAGAATGATCAACAAGGACAGGAAGAATTAATGAATTGACCTAGTATCAATTTCGTTTTAGATAATATCTTTGTTCCTAAATATTTATTGAATTTAAATAATTCAAAATATAATATTTTTGAAATTTTTGTTGTTTGATGGATATTAAATTTATTTTGAAGCTATTTCTTCAAAAAAAAAAAATCTATAAAATAAAATTATATTTATATATAATATCAAAAGAATAAATAATTTGTTATTTTAAATAATTTCCTATAAATGTCTTTTATTTTAATAAAAGCTAATATTTATCCTTAATTTAAATAGTAATATTTATTTATTATTAGTTTGAATTAGAGTAGATGATAAACTTATGTTTGAATTAAAATGGAAGATAGATGTCGAATTAAAGTAGGGAATAGACTTGTGTTTGAATTATAATAGAAGATAAAGTTTGAATAAGAGTAATAATATTAGACTTGTCCTTTATTTAAATATTTATCAGGTTATGTCATATTTTCTCTATCTTCTTTCTCAGAGTCCCTTAATCCTAAACCCTAGCCTCAACATTCATGGCTAATGATGAACCAATTGCGTCATCATCCAAAATACCAACATGCTTCACCCTACTCTTATCACCATTAATGTTGCGACTCAAACTCACATCCACAAATTATCTCACATAAAAACTGCAATTCCAATCTCTCTTCATTTGAAGATTTTAGAAGGTTAAAGAATATTACATAGAGATACAAATCAATTTTATGGAGGTATGTTAGAAAGTTAAACTTTAATTTAAGAAGTTTCTATAAGTTAGAATTTATTAATGTTTTTAGAATCAGATTGGTCATTGAATCGAAAAAGTTATCGATTCACGATTCATTGATTGGGTCGGTGATTGAATTGTAGTTGAATCAGTGACGTCATAAATATATAATTTAGATTTTATTAAAATTAAAAATAATTTTTAAAAATTATAAATGTATGTAAAATTGAAAATTAATAATATTTATTTTTTCATCTTTTATATAAATATATTAATATTTTAAAATTTATTAAATATAATATATAATATTTAAATGTGAAAATATATATTGAAAATGGAAGAGTATTATGTGTGTGTGTATATATATATATATATTATCATCTTCTTTACAATCCCTCACATAAATTGATGAGCAGCAAGTTGGTGGAACCCTGCTTAAACCTTTGGTCCAAGGTTCAAACCTTTGGCTTGTAAGTTTCCACAAGTGGTTGTTGGGCCATGAAAGAATGCATGGTCCAGTAGCCCAAAAGAGATTAAAAAAAAACCCAGTGTAGAAAATTTGAACCGCTCGATTCTCTTCGGTTTGATGGTTTAAAACCAGTTATTAACTGACCGATCTAGTAAGGTTTTTAAAATCTTGAGATTTACATTTAGTTTTCATAAGTCAAAGAAAATATTTATTTTGAATAATGATTTAATTTCTATATTTAAGTAACTCAGTTATATAAGGTTTCTATATTTTGTTAATAGGGGTTTTTATATTTTTATCGTTAGAAGTTTTTAGAGTGGGAAAAGACAATAAATTTTTAATTCTTCTAAATTTTTTATCTTTTATTTTTTTAATGTAATTGTTTGTGTTTTTCTTTCAACCCATTTACTCTAATTGGAGAATTTATAAATATATTTTGCATTTTTCGATGCACAAAAGCATACCACTTCCCAAGGCGTTGACATGAAAACTATGCAAAATTAAAAAGTAATAGATAATATTTGATTCAGACTTCCATTTTCATTGATTTCTTTGCAAATCATTATAACTTGTTCTTATGAAATTTCCTTGAAAGTAAGGCAATTTAATAAGCTCATTCCAAGCGGCTTATTAATTTCAATGCCTGCTCTCTTTGAAGAATGAAGTACTTAATTCAAGATCTGTTATTTTCCAACACCTATTCCGTTCATGGAAAAGGAAAATTGATGATATGAGCGTTACAACTTCTCAAATATAATGTAAATAGATAGAGAATATTCAAGAGTAATCTATTGTACAAACACTACTTCAAATAAAAATAATAGAGAACATCACATTGTGAACTATTAAGACATGATTCTTGTTATTTGAATTACACTCTATAATAATAAAGCTGGACACCTTTTTTCACTCCAACTCTGAAATGGCTGTCAACTCTTGAAGAGGTCGTTCAAGGCTTTTGATATTTGTTCTTGTGGGACCTGTAAATGCAAAGGGATTAGGAGGTATGGTCACATTATTTCTTTCTCCTTCTAACATCTGAACTACATCCTTCATTGAAGGACGATTTATTGGACACCATTGAATGCACCAAAGTCCCACAATTGTTAACTTTTTTGCTATTTCAAAATCTCTCTCTTCTTCAATACGAATGTGTATCTCTTCGCCTTGATTTAAATGATTATAGACCCATTCCGGGAAGTAAACTTGGCTAGCATTCTCCACACTAACGTCAATATTCTTCCTTCCTCCAACCATTTCTAGCAATAACATTCCAAAGCTATAGACATCTGATTTATATGATACACTCCCAAAATTTCGAGATAAAACTTCTGGTGCGATATAACCCATCGTACCCCTTGCCATTGTCATAGAAACTCTACTTTCTTCCTTCGAGCATACTTTGGCTAGACCAAAATCAGAAATTTTTGGATTAAAGTTATGATCAAGCAAAATATTATGCGGTTTGATATCAAAATGTAAGATTCTTTGATCACAACCTTGGTGAAGATATTCAATTCCTTTGGCTATGCCTACAGCAATATCTTGAAGCTTCTTCCAACCAAGAGAATGGTTCTTAACCGCTTCTGAGAAAATGAACTTCTCTAGAGATTCATTTGGTTGGAACTCATAAATGAGAGCTCGTTTAGATCCTTCAGCACAAAATCCGACCAAACGAACTACATTAACATGGTGAATTCTACCCATTGTTCCTACTTCATTAATGAACTCTTCCCCATTTTCCTTGGAATTGTTTAGAATCTTTACTGCAACAAGAACTTCATTGGATAACTTTCCTTTATACACAATTCCATAGCCTCCTTCACCTAATTTGTCCTTAAACTGATTTGTAATCTTCTTTATATCAATATAGGTGTATCTTGAGGGCTTAAGAGCTCTATAATCTTCCAAAAACTTCTCAATCCTTATCTTATATTCTCTTCCCATTTTATTTGAATCATAGACTTTGTATAGTGCGATGATAATTGACATGAGCAGAGGAAAACCAACTATTACGCCTGTGCATGCATGGAAGAAAATCAGGAATGTTTTTTGGGAAATGAAGAGAAAAAAAATCAAGTTTCTTGTTCTTATTTTTCATGGTCCCTAGTAATAACTGAAATATGGGCAAATAGAAAATTACCTGTAACTATCAACGGTTTTATTAATGCACCTGCAAAGAAAGATAAGTTATTAGTTTTTTGTCTATGAAATTAAAACAAATGCTAGTGTCATATGCTAATCTGATATGATTTTACTTTTGTTGTTCTTTTCAATTCTTAGACTTGGATCTTTCTGTCCTTTCATTGGAACATTTTTGGGTCAAATTTAGTTTCGTCAGGGTCCTGAACATAGAACATCCCTGGTGGCCTGAATTTTAAAACAATGCTACACCAATTAGTCTCTACTAATATATACCGGAGTTTTTTTTTTTTTTTTTGGTGTACCAATTTCAAAGCAATATATATATATATATATACAAAATGGAAACAAATAACATAAGTTGCTAATAATAATAATAATAATATCTTGAATCTTTTTGTTTAAAATGACTCTTAAAAAATAATTTTAAAATTAGCTCTAAAAAAATAATCCACCAGATATTGTGATTTTCTTTGTATTTATTCATTTATTTATTTTTAGGTGCAGGAAAAATGAATTCTACCTTTTCCTTTGCAGTGTGAAGGAGTGGTCCAGTTGAGATGAAAATAATTTTTTATTATCCCATCCTCATCCGTAGGAAGTGAAGCGTACATCTTGTTGCCGCAAGGTAATATTTCTGAGAAAATGACCTCTGACGATTGAACCTTCCAAACTTGGTACCCAGGGACATCAAGGCAAGGGACACGGTAGCCAAAAGCTTCTCCATTTACTGAGGAACAATTGAAGAAAGTAAAGTCCTCCAATTCTTCAGAGAATTGGAAGGGGGTGGCAGCTAAGTCGAGCTTTCTAAGCTGTCTTGGAAGGCAATTTTCAGGGTCATGGACGAGAATTTGCTGAGATTTGTAGTTTATATTCTTTACCAAGAACTTTACTGAATGCGGCAGCTCCAGCATCGTCTGATTCTTCTCTGTGCAAGATAGCTCAAACAAAGGGCAGCCACAGTGGCGTGGGTGGAGGTCTTTAAGCTGAAAGGGAAACCTGATGGCTGGACCCTGGTCGCTGCATTTACTCGATGCCATGCACTCATCTTGGCTTACTTTAGTATCTGCCAGGTTTCTCAACAACAATAACAAAGATAAAGAGAGGACTATAGTGAGTAAAAATGGGGGAGAAAAGGGAAAATATATATATAAAGGCGGGCCTTCTGATGCCGTAAAGCAGAAGAGTGTGGAAAAAGAAAAGAAAATGAAACAACCAGGATAGGGAATGAATACAGTACCTGTGATACATTCCGTTTCAGGTTTCTTGCCATTGCCTTTTCTGAGTCTGCATTTCTTACCTTCTGCTTCGCAGTTTCCACATATTGATTCTTCCCACTTCAAATAAAACCTATTTTCTCCCTCATATATTATAGAAATCGGGAGTGAAAGGTTGTGAATCTTACGGCAAGAGGATACATCCAACTCAGTGAGACTAGTGCTGGAATCAACAGCATAAAGTGGATTACATGGAAGAAAACTGCAAGATTTGCTGAACGATTTGATGGACTTAAAATAACGTGAATCTGAACGATTTGCTGAACAATTGAAGAAGGTAAAGTCTTGTAGCTCAAAGGAATGATTGAGTTTGAAGTGGAAAGGAGAGGCAGATAATCTGAGGTTTTGAAGCTGACTTTGAAGGCAATTATTCGGGTCCTCGACGACAATTTCCCGAGATTTGTAGTTTATATTCTTCACGGAGAGCTTTACTGAAGATGGCATATCAAGTATAGTCTGGTTCGTTTCTGTGCAAGACAACTCAAACCCAGGATAGCCACAGTTTTCTGGCTGGTCCTTCAGCCGGAACGGGAACCGGATGGCTGGTCCCTGGTCACTGCACCTTGATACCATGCACTCGTCTTTACTTGCCCCAATCTCTGCACAATTAATACTACTTACAAACAATAAGCAAAAGAAATAGAGGAGTTCCACCATTTTTAAGGAACTCAGGCCTTCTGTATGAATTTTGAGATTTTTACCAAGAAGAGAACTCTCCTCAAGACAAAAGAAGTGGAAGAGGAGATAGAAATTAAGAAAAGACCACCTCCCAAGTGACTTTACTCTCAAAATTCGGAGTGAAGAAGAGTTTGATACACTATTTTAGGAAATCGATCCATATAAGTAGAGGTCAGAAAATATGGTCTAATTATATATGTAACCATTACTTGTATTTTATATTGTTTATTATAAATTACTATTAGTTTACAAGAATTTTGAAGCGTATAAAATGCAGTTCAGACAGCATTGATAACATGTTGATTATAAATGAGTTTTTTATTTTTTTTATTTTATTTTTTTTATTTTTTTAAAGTTGAAGTCTTAAAGACATATATATAACTACTTTTTATATCATTATAATATTATTATTACGTTCTTCCTTACATTTGGACTTTTCAAACGAAGACCCCCTAGTCAATCTTGGCATTCATTGAGGTTTGTCCTTACATTTGGATGATTTGATTCCTTTGCCGTTAGATATGTGCAATGAGCTAGATGTGACATAAAGAAGAGGTCAATCTTCTTGCAAGTGGAATTTTTTGTGGAAAAGTAGATTACGTATAAGAGGAAAGGAGCAAGTTAGTTCTTGTTGTGTCTTGCTTCACTTTTCAACATTGGCTGCCCTTATAGCCTACCAAGAAAAATCCTTGATTGAGAAATTTACACCTTCCCTCTATCGTATTAAGCTCATTGAACACTTCTAAGGGAGAGGAATGAAGTCCTCTAAATGCAAGGGCAAATTTCCATGTAGTGCCAAGGAAATTGGCTCATTGGGTTCTTATTTTCAAAGTCAATTTAATCAATTAGAAATTAATAATGGACCATATGTAAAATGGACCACACAGAAATTATTGGAGTATGACCCTTTGTAGAAGACCATTTGAATAATTTGGAATTTTTATTTACTCAGAAAAATTTTAGGATAAGATGGTGTTTATTTTTTTATTTAACTCTAAATAAAATTTTAATATTTAATAGTGTTAAGTATTGGATTATTTGTTTTTGTAATATTTTATTTCTATTAAGTATTAAAAAGTAAAGAAAAATTAATATATTTTTTTTTCTATTTAAAAATAAATAAAATATTTTGACTTTTTCTATTCAGCAAAAAGTTTATAATAGGTCATATAAAAAGTAAAAAAACAAACAATTTAAAGTTTCAAAGCAAATTGTTTTTAACAAAAAACTAAAAAAACAAATACCCTATAAGAATGAATAATAATTTGATAACTTCCAAGGAAATGGAGAAATGTATTTGATAACTTGAATAATGTTAAAAAATTCTTGCTCTAAGAAGGCTTCCATTTGATATATATTATACCAGAATAATACACTATGCCCATGAAGGGCAATCATTGTGATAAATATCAAGAAACTAACAGCATCAACAGCTCCTCAACAAACTGATGTATTGATCAGTTAGATAGTTACACCTGCAAGCAGTTAGAATAGTGGTTAAACCAAACCTGTATATAAAAACTCCTTGCAATAACAGTATACAAGTCTTGTATTCTTTCATAATTGTTCTCTTTTATGGTATCAGAGCAATTTTTTTTTCTATCTTTCATTACCTACGACCTTGATGTTGATCGAATTCCATTACAATAAAAATGCAGTCCATATTCAACATGGCTACTGCAACAGAATATTCAAACCTACAGATTACACAAGAAGTGATTTCTGCCCAATCTCCCATCTCAGGTTAGTCCCTACACATGTTAAACCATTCTCTTCCTATCAAACTGGATAGGAGCAATTATATTCTTTGGCGAACTCAAATGAAGAATGGGATCTTTGCGAATGGTTATGAAGAATATGTTGAAGGGTTAAAAGTTTGTCCACCCAAGACAAACTCAACAGGAGAACTCAATCAAGATTTTATTAACTGGAGAAGAATATTTGATAGAATGATTCTCAGCTGGATATATTCATCCCTTACTCCCGAAATTATGGGACAGATAGTAGGGTTCCAGACATCTCATGCAACATGGACTGCATTAGAGAAAATTTTCTCTGCTTTCTCAAAAGCACGGATAATGCAGCTAAGGCTGGCGTTCCAAACCACTCGGAAAGGATCTCTTTCCATCATGGAATATACACTCAAGCTCAAGACACTAACAGATAATCTGGCTACCACTGGAGAACAAGTCACAGAGAGAGATCAAGTTTTGCAGCTTCTTGGTGGTCTCGGAGCTGAATACAACCCCATAGTAGCATCTCTGACAGCTCGAGAAGATGAAGTATCTCTCCACTCTGTCCACAGCATTCTGCTCACACATGAGCAGCGCCTCCAATTTCAAAACTCCATCACAGAAGAAGAAACTCTATCTGCTCATATTGCCTCTCACAGTAGGACTACTCAATCAAGAGCATCCCAGAATAACATAAATAATTTTTCTCTTCGTCAACAAAATGGTTTTTTCTCGTCCTTCAAGAAGAGGATGCCCAAGAGGTCATGGACAAGAACACCGCAACAATCACAGTAATAACAGACCTCAATGCCAATTATGTGGCAAACTTGGTCATACTGTGATCACATGCTATCACAGATTTGACATTAATTTCCAAAAATAAGATGTATTGGCATCAAGCTCAGCAAAATCTGCCTCTCATACATCTACTAGCAGTGATGTCCATGCAATGATGGTATCACCCTCGTCAACCATCAATGATTTTTGGTTTCTTGATACAAGAGCAACTCACCATCTAACCCGGAATAGAGATCATCTTGTCAATCCTCATCCATATCAAGGCCAAGACAAAGTCACCATTGGAGACGGTAAGCAACTTTCCATTTTTCATGTTGGTTCTACATGTCTTAATACCCCTCATAAAACATTCAGATTACAAGTACTTCATGTTCCTCACTTAGCCACAAATTTGATCAGTGTTTCAAAATTCTGCCAAGACAACAATTCATTCTTTGAGTTTCATCCTACTTTCATTTTTATTAAGGACAAGAACACACAGAGAAGATACTCGTTCAAGGAACCATTGAGTGTGGCCTGTATAAATTCCCCAGTCTCGGCTTCAAGTCCTCCTCTGCGTCTGTCTCCAGCTCATTAGCTCTCACTGCTCGGTCCCAAGTTGATTTCAACACATGGCACAAAGGACTCGGTCATCCAGTCGCACCTATAGTGAAACAAATTCTTTCATCATGTAACATTCCTTGTTCATTCAATAAAGGTCAAGTTTGTAATACTTGTCAATGTTCTAAAAGTCATAGATTACCATTTCCACTCTCTACATCGAAAGCTTAACTACCTCTTGAACTAATCCACACTGATCTCTAGGGTCCCTCTCCCAACCTCCCAACAACAGGTGCCCAATATTTTTTACTCCTTAGTGATGATTTTTCTCGCTTCTCAAGGATATATGCTCTAAACTCAAAAGGCCAAGTATGTTCTACATTCTGTAAATTCAAAACTTTGGCAAAAAATCAGTTTAATCTTAAATTTAAAAGCCTCCAATCTGACAATGGAGGAGAATTCCAAGCACTAAACTCTTTTTTTGCTAAACATGGCATTGAACACCGGTACTCTTGTCCATATACACCTCAACAAAACGCCGAGCTGAACGCAAGATTCGGCACATAGTCAAAACTGGGTTATCCCTTCTGACCACTGCCTCTCTCCCTCTTAAATTTTGGTTTTATGCATTCCAAACAGCTACCCTACTTATCAACTGCATGCCAACCTCTGTTCTTAATCATGTGTCCCCCTTTCAAATCCTTTTCCATAAACCACCAGCTTATCACCTATTCAAGATATTTGGGTGCCTTTGTTATCCATCTACCCGTCCATATAATACTAATGAGCTTCAACCTCGTTCCCTTCTATGTGTCTTTCTTGGCTACAGCCTCTCACACAAAGGCTATTTGTGCTTACATCCATCTTCGGGTAGATTTGATGTCACCAGAAATGTAGTTTTTGATGAATCCACATTTCCATTCCATCATTTGGATTCCTCCCCATCTCCCTTGTCTTCATTCCAACAAGTGATCACCCCGGCTATTCCCATTTCCTCCTATTTTCCCACTACAGCACCCTCATTTCAAACCACCTCTTCTGATACTGATACATGTCCAGTTCAGCCCTTCTCATCATCTGTGAATGTGTCTAATGCTTCCATTCCTTCTATTATTCAAGTTCCTTTTTCTGAGTGATCCATAAATTGCTCTCCAACTCCTCCTTCAAACCTCAACTGCCACCTCATGATAACCAGGTCCAAAGCTGGTGTTATACAGAAAAAGACATTTCTTGCTAATACCATTACCGAACCTGCTACTGTCAAGCAATCTCTCACAGATCCAAACTGGCGGCATGCTATGGAAACTGAATTCAAATCTCTTCAGAAAAATCAGACCTGGTCACTGGTTCCACCACCATCTCATGGAAATGTCATTGGCTGCAAATGGGTGTTTAAAGTCAAGTATAAACCAGATGGAAGTATTGATCGTTACAAAGCAAGGCTTGTTGCTAGAGGTTTTAATTAAACTCATGGCCTAGACTACTTCGAGACTTTTAGTCCAGTGGTAAAACCCTCAACCATTCGTATAATTCTCACCACTCTCCTCACAGTGGAAGATAAGACAACTAGACAGACAAAAGGCATTTCTTAATGGGGATCTTCAAGAACGGGTCTTTATGCACCAGCCACCTGGCTTCATCAGTGAACAATTCCCATCCCATGTATGTTGTCTTCACAATGCCCTCTATGGTCTCAAGCAAGCTCCCCGAGCTTGGTTCACCAAACTCGGTAACTCACTCATGGAATGGGGCTTTATCTGTTCTCGGGTTGACAGCTCATTATTTTTCCGACACACAGCTACAGATGTTTTGATTCTCTTAATATATGTTGACGATATTCCTATCACTGGCAGTAATGCAGCTCAAGTCAATTCTTTCATCTCTCACTTAAGCAACACGTACGTTTGCGCTAAGGGACCTTGGAGCTTTCAACTATTTTTTAGGAGTCGAAGTTACTTACCAACACAACTCTCTACATCTCAATCAACAAATTAAAATATATTCAAGATCTTCTCAAAAGAATCGATATGCTTACTTCTAAAGCAGCTATTACTCCAGGAGCTCTAGGTAAGCAACTCTCTTTAGCTGATGGTGATCCTCTTCCTGATCCTACCATATATAGAAGAACAGTTGGTGCTCTTCAATACGTGACCCTCACAAGACCGGACCTCTCCTTTGCTGTTAATAAGGCTTGTCAATTTATGGCTCAACCTACGATAGCCCACTGGAGTGCAGTAAAGCGTATTCTTCGCTATTTGAAAGGAACACCCTCACATGGTCTTCTCTTACATGCATCTTCCTCACTTGATATTCAAGGGTATACTGATGCCGATTGGGCATCTTGTCCTGATGACCGGCGTAGTACAGATGGTTATTGTCTCTTTCTAGGACCCAACTTAGTCTCGTGGTCCTCCACTAAATAGAACGTAGTTTCCCCAAGTAGTGCAGAATCTGAGTATAGAGGTCTTGCGTCTCTTACAGCGGAAATAATTTGGGTGCAATCTGTCCTCAAGGAGTTGTGCATTTCTCAAAGGAGTAGCTCTATTGTTATCTTGAAAAAAGGAGGAAACAACAAGATATTTCCTGACTGGCATTTCGGTCTCAGATTGGCATTTCGGCTTCATTCGCCGGAACTCCAGCCTCCTCCGTCGAGCTTTCCTGACTCGCCGTGCATTGAGTCGACTCAGTCTCCTATCATCCGACGTCGTTTTACTGACCATCTCCCTGCATGAAACAACCCCCGATACTCCAACCCCAAATACATAGCCTAAAAAAGAACAAATCTCAGCCGTCCATTCTCCAAAACCCTCCGATGATAGCCACCTGGGCAGATATGCGGCGGTCTTCTACAGGAAACGGAACCACTCTCTTGGATTATTTACCAGGAACGTGGACGGCATGGATCAAAAGATGGAACACGTGGAGATCGGATCGTACTTATAGTGATTATCGTGGGGCCCACTTGGGATCTGGAGAGTCGCTACGTGGCGAGTGGTGTTGTCACGTGTCTTTAACTTTCTGATAAAGAAATTTGCAGCTGTCAGATTCGGGGGGAAGATTTGGTGGGACACGTGGCGGGTCTGTGGGGGTCGCGTCTTGGGGGCTGAATGTGGGCGCTTGGGGTTTCGTGTTGGATGTTGTGGAATTGAAAATTTCTGTTGCGTGGTTTGTTATGAATATTTTCATCATTTGAACTGAAAAATATCTTGAGTGGTGATTAGGCTACCTGCGTGGAACGTAGCTACCTCACCGCTGCAATCTTATTGGATGGACATTTTTGGTCTTTAGTTTTTGTATTTAAAATTAGAATAGCCAGAGTTATTATTTTTTTCAAGTTTTTTTTTTAAAAACCAGAAATTAATACTCGCAACTCACATGTATAAATGGCGAAAACAAAAATGTTTCCAAAGATATACTTCTATTTTTGGTATTTTTTAAAAATAAAACATAAATGTTTTTTTAATTTTGTTTTTCATTTGTATTATTTATTAAACATGTTTTTTAGTTTTAAATTTGATACTTATTTTTAAAAAATAAAAATTTAAAATATATTGGTAATTATACAATAAAAAAGTAAATATTTTTGTAATTTTATCATGATTTTTATTTTTATTATTATTTTCCAATATTCATAGGTTGCTTGATAGGGGAGAATGATATGTAAGTCAACAATGAGTGTTAATTTCCTTTAGATTTTTTTTAAACATAAATTTGAAAATTAATTTTTTTGTTGCTCCTTTATTTTCTTTTTAATTTGTGTTCTCAAATTTTAAAGAGAAAAACGTTTTGATATGCACCCTCATGTACATGTGATTATGTTTTTTTTTTTTTTTTTTTTCCGAATAGTTTAATTTAGAGATTTTGGAAAACTTTATAAGTAAAACCGATTGGAATAACAAAAAAAGGAAAAAAGTATAATGCTTTGACAACTTTATTAATATGTCCCCTGGATACATTTTCCACAATGTGTTAGCCTATAAATCTTTGATCAATTATTGAGTTTTAATTTTGTGTATGAGTTTCTTGAATACTGCAGTACATAGGATTTTTGTAAATAGACCTATTAGTTTATTATTTGATTTTATTTATTGAATATTAATCTTAAAACTATCTTTAAGCTTTGAGTGTATATAAGAATTTTGATAAAGTGTATTTAATTGGTCACTTTTAATATATCCTTAATTAATTTGTATAATATATCTGATATTGTCTTCGTATATATTATTATATTATTTTTTAAATATATGTATCTATAATTTATTAAACGATTTACAAGTATTTACAGATGACTTGAAAAAGTAGTTACTATGATTTCCATAATATTATAGACTACAAAAGTGAATACATATAGGATTTTAGATTAAGTTTTAAGAGGATCTAAAAGATAGTAGACATCCACATGTTTAACCATTCTTTTGAATAAGATAAATCTATATTTGGTGTTTCACAAAATTGTTGTAGTAATAACCCGATTTTAATGTTTTTGAGAATGTCTATCTTATTAATAAATTGATAGAGAGACTTGTATCTAGTTGTATATAATTTACAAAATACAATAATGTGTCAATCATATTAAGATATGTTATTTTTGGATTAAGTATTTCACAATTGCTTTCTTTAGGACTAAATGTAGTTCGAGGTTTTTCTGAAGGTAATCATTTCCAATTTTTTCGAAGCATATAAAAATAATTTATTGAGTTTAAACCTTTTTTTTTTTTTTTCATTTTCTTTTAAATTTTTTAGGAACCAAACATAGTCTTTATGCATATCTTCTAGTTAGATAAAACATAAAATAATATTAATTATTTCTTCGTAGTTTCTTCTCATGAAAAATTTAGAAATTATAAAATATTTCAATCCTTTTTATATGGTTTTTACACATGACAAATTATAAAATAATTTTACTATTTTTCTTCATAATTTTTGCATATGAAAAATTATAATTTAAGTTGTAAAATCAAATAATAAAAAAAATTATAAAAATGGTAGGAGAATACAAATGGGAATTTGTCATGCACCTTCCTTGAAATTATGGAATGGTGACTGAGTAGTTAAGGTAACAAAACCGTTTACTCCACGGCTTAAAGGATTCTCCACAAGTAAAGATCAAAACAACACAGAGTCTTCCACAAATTTTCCTTACTTTTTCACTTGGAATAAGGAAGAAAATTGAAGAAAGATTACCTCTCATTGACCTTAAATTTCAAGGTTTTGTATAGGCTGAAGGTATTTAAGATTACCTCTCAAAAATATGTTTTGTAGAAAAATAGATACTATTTGATAACTGTTTTTTAAAATATTTTTTATTTTCTTAAAAAAGAAAAGAAAAAAAGAAAAAAAGAAAAAAATTTAGATCCTATTTTAATAGTTGTTTTTAGAAACAGTTTTTCATTTTCAATAAAAAGACAAAAAAGTAGGATTGACAACCAACAAACAAAAAACAATTTTTATATTCATAAGTTGCTTGGCAGGGAGAATGATATGTAAGTTAACAAATGAGTGTTAATTTCCCTTAGAAAATTTTAAAACATAAAATTCAAATTAATATTTTTTTTGTTACTCCTTTATTTTTTTTAATTTGTGTTGTCAAATTTTAAAGAGAAAAATGTTCTAATATGCACCCTTATCTATATATGATTATATTTTTTCTGATAGTTTAACTTAGAGATTTTGGAAAACTTTATTAGCAAAATCGAATAGGATGACAAAAAAGAAAAAGTATAATGTTTTGACAACTTTATTGAGATGTTCCTTTTCATGCACATACATTTTCCCTTGATGCATTAACATAGAGGTCTTTGATAAATTGCTAGTTTCTAATTTTATGTATGAGTTTTTTGAATATTATAGTATATGAATTTTTTTAAATGTTGCAGTATGTAGGATTTTTGTAAATAAATCTATTAGTTTATCATTTGATTTTATTTGTCAAATATCAACCTTAGAACTTTCTTGAAGCTTTATGTGTATATAAGAATTTTGATAAAATATATTTAGTTAGTCACCTTTAATACATACTTGACTAATTTGTATAATACACATGATATTGTTTTCCTATAATATTATTAGATTATTTTTAAAACATATGTATTTATAATAATAATAATAATAGTGAGTTTTCAAATTATTATAAAATTTATTTTCTTTCCTAATCTTACCCTCACTATTTGTTTCTTTATATACTTAACTTAAATTAAAACCTATATAGGAAACTATTATTATTATTATTATATTTCCTTTGTTAGCTTAAAATCAAATATTATAATTTTTATTAATTTTCAAATTCAATATATAACCAACCTATTACTCTCCTATCTTCATTATAGGCACAAAACCCTAAGAATAAAACATTAAGTCTCATGTTTCTTCTAATTATTTATTATTATAAAATATATTTACATATACAATCTTTTCCAATGCCTAAGTCAACACCTTGGCAACACACGCATACTCCAAATTTTATTTTTCTTCAAATCTAAAGCTTACACAAACAATTTATTTATTTATTTTCTAAATCTAAAATTTCTTTTCTTCCATTGATTTTTCATTGATTTTGTTTTCTATTTAATAGAAAATTACTAAATTTTCTTACTTTCATCACAAATTAATTCACATTCATAAATGTTCAGTCTTTTGATCTAAAAAATTAATTTAACAAACCCTAATCTAGATTGAAATCTTCCAAAGAATAACTAAAGTTTTTAAAACTAATTAACAAATATAAAATATTAATTTAAGGATTTAAATCTTACCTGAAAAATCTATCTTCAAACCCTAAACCTCCAAATCTTCAGCCCTATGCTCTCTGATCTTTCTGATTTCTATGTAAAAGGGTTTTTTGAATAAAGAAGATAGAAAAAATCTAATTTATATTTAGGGATTTTAAATACGAAAAAACCTTTTTACCCTTATTAAATTACTTTAACTAATTATTAATTTTTAAATTTTGATTTTACCCCTAAATTGGGTTTGGGGCATTACATATAGGATTTTAGATTAAGCTTTAGGAGGATCTAAAAGATAGTATATATCCACATGCCTAACCATTCTTTTGAATAAGATAAATCCATGTTTGGTGTTCAATGAAAATGTTGTAGTAATAATATGGTTTCAATGTTTTCGAGAATGTTTATCTTATTAATAAATTGATAGAGAGAGTTGGATCTAGTTATATATAATTTACAAAATACATTAACATGTCAATTGCATTAAGATATGATATTTTTGGATAAATTATTACTCCATTACTTTCTTTAGGACTAAATGTAGTTCAAGGTTTTTTCGAAGCTAATCAATTCAATTTTTCTGATGTATATAAAAATAATTTATTGAGTTTAAATTTATTTTTTATTTTTCTTCACTTTTATTTTTCTTCTATTTTTTGTCTTTATTTTTTTTTTCTTATATTTTTCCTTAAATTTTCTATGAACTAAACATAACCTTTTTGGATATCTTCTAATAAGATAAAACATAAAATAATATTAATCATTTCTTCGTAGTTTCCTTTTATGAAAAATTTAAAAATTATAAAATATTTCAGTCATTTTTATAAGGTTTTTACCTATGAGAAATTATAAAATAATTTTACTATTTTTCTTTGTAATTTCTACATATGAGAAATTATGATTTACGTTGTAAGATCAAATAATAAAAAAAAATTATAAAAATGGTAGGAGAATACAAATAGGAATTTTGTCATGCACCTTCCTTGAAATTATGGAAGTGGTGACTAAGTAGTAGTTAAGGTAACAAAAACGTTTAGTCCACGGCTAAAAAGATTCTCCACAAGTAAGATCAGAACAACATGAAGTCTTCCATGAATTTTTCTTACTTTTTCACTTGGAATAAGGAAGAAGATTGAAGGAAGATTACGTCTCATTGACCTTACATTTCAAGGTTTTGTATAGGCTTAGGGTAATTAAACTTTAGTAAATGTTTTTGTGGATAAATCGAAAGTAAATTATGTATGTAGTCCCCCACAATTTCCTGTATGTTCCCTTCCATTAGTTATAATTTTGAAGATTTAAAAACTGTTTGTAAGAAATATTGTATGAAAATATATATGCTATTTTGAAAAAAATAATTAAAATCCTTTCTTAATTTTTTGTGTTCTAAAAATTATGAGTGCTTTGTTCATAGGAAAGAGTTAAAAAATAATCAGGCTTTTATGTGGGAAGTGTTTTAAAAAATAGTTTTGAAAAATATTTTTGATATTTCATAAAAAGAAAAAAGAAAAAACTATGTCTAAAAATCTAAAATATTTTTAATTTATTTTATATGTTTTAAAAATAAATTTTATATATGATACTTTATTTTTAATCATTCTTTGTATTCGTATAATTATTTTTTAAAATAGTTTTTTTTAAAAAGTGAAAATAACTAAAAAATTATTCATATTCTTTCTTTTTTAAGAACATAAACCTGTTTTATATTTTTTGGTTGCTGAAACACTGGTATGGAACTGTTTTTGAAATCTTGATGTTATGTAGAACAATGAATTGTGTTTGATAACTCTTTTTTAAAATACTTTTTATTTTCTAAAACAGAAAAAAAATGAAAATAAAGTTAGATCCTATTTTAATAGCTGCTTTTAAAAACAATTTTCCATTTTCAATAAAAAAAACAAGAAAGTACTATTGACAACTAAGAAACCGGAAACACTTTTCTATTATTAAAAATATTTAGTTATTTTAAGTTGTTTTCAAAGACTGATTTAAAAAATAATCAAATAAATATGAAAAATGATTAAAAATAAAATATTATATATAAAAATTATTTTTAAATATAAAAAACAGATTAAGAATATTTTGACTCTCAAATAGATTTCAACATAATTCCAAAACAAATCAATCACAAATGTTCCCAAATCAACCACAATGGTTCAATTTATTATACATAATAGGGTTTTGCTTTGACAGATGAAGGCAAACAACCTACTTTTACAAGGATGCAGCAGATATCAACTATACAGACCACTTACATTCATATATAAGCACTTTTATTCTGTTTATACGATAGCAAAACAATAAAAAATAATTATTTTTATTGTTTATATAAACAAGACTCTGGGCTGAAGGCAAGTTTGCCTAAATCCAACCACAGAGGCTCCTTTCTGAAGAGACTTTTCATAGAGTCTGAGAGAACCCTTTTGAGCTTTAAGCTTGAGAGGAATCAATCCATGCATTGCTTCTGAGTTTGTGAAAGAAGATTCCTTCATATTGAATCTGCCCTGCCCCAAGCAACCTCTTCAGATTCGTCAGTGTTCAACTCAATCATTCCCAGTGCCAACAAGTTCGTCAGACTGGCGTTTAGGCAATGGCCCTGCCTTGAACATAGAACTTGTGTTCAGTTGATTTCATCGTCTGTACTCGGTTCCATGTAGATTATCACCAGTAATCGTTACAAGAGCACACCTCATTCTTTATATGATGAAACCGGTTAGAGTCCCTTCCTACTATTTCTCTCCCTGTTGCCATTGAAATGTACTTTATTGCAGTATGGCAATCGCCACGGACGCTAAGATTCTTAAATATCCTGATGGGTTTCGACTGGCTTGTGCTTATAAGCCCAAATGCCACTGCTATTTTCTCTCTGTGTTGGAACAAGAATTGCTCCTTTTCTTCTTCTTCTATGTCGTGCAGAACAAAGTCTGTGTCAGGGATGTAACCCATCTCCTTTATTTTGGAAGCCAGTTGGTCCAGTTCTTGATAAATCTGCCCGGCTTGAGGGTGGGAAGTCTCCCCTGCATGGAACCTGTACACCCTATTTCCTACCTCAATCCAATCAAGGAAGAAAATATCGGTAATCACGGATATATCGGTATTTCGATTTTACAGATATATCGGATATATTGGTGGATATTTTGACATAAAATATTAGTAAACCTAAAATTGACCAAAACTAATAAAAATATAAAATAAAACTTTAGAAATGAAATTAAAAGTATAATAGACATTTTAAAGTTATTTTGTTAAATAAATAAATTAATATATATATATATTGTACGTGTCAATAGAATATATAAATTTGATAAGTGTATATTGATTATTAAATTATATCAAATATTATTGGATGATTATATTGTGATATTTGATTATAATAGTAAATTTAAAATTGATCAAAACTTATAAAAATATAAAATAAAATTCTTAGAAATGAAATTAAAAGCATAATAGATATTTTAAAGTTATTTTTTTTAATAAATTGATATATATATATATATATATATATATATATATATAATATTGTACATGTTAATAAAAAATATAAAATTGATAAGTGTATATTGATTATTAAATTATATAAAATATTATTTGATGATAATAATGTGATATGTGATTATAATATATTTAATTTTAAAATTTATTTAATATTAAAATTATGATATATTATAAAATAAATTATGATATATGTATAAATTTTTAATATATTAATAATATTAAAAATACTATGAATAAAATTATGATATATTTTTACTAATCAATGAAAATTTTCATTTAATTATAAAATAGTTATAATTAATTTGTTATTTAAAGTGTTTTTTTTAATATTTTATTTAAATCTTAACGTTTGACATATATCTCTTGAATGCATGTTCTATGCTAAAGGGCAAGCTTGCCCTAGTGGAGCCTGGGACGGATGCTGAACCTTTTGTTGGGGGTTCGAATCCCCCATTAGCAGCGAAAAAAGGCTCAATTTTGAGCTCTGACTGTTGACTGCCCGCGTTGACCGGGCGATATATCCGTCCTATATATCGGTGGGTACGACACACCGAAATATCGCCATATTTCGGCCATATTTTCTTCCATGAATCCAACTACAGCCAGCTTCTTTGATCAAATTACGCTCTTTCATACTTTTTCTGATCTTCACTACGTCTTTCCACTGACCTGCTGAAGCATACAAGTTTGACAGTAAGATATATGCTGCTGGGTCATCTGGTTCCTGCTCAAGAATCATCTCTGCAGCATGTCTTCCAAGCTCTGTATTACCATGAACACGGCAGGCTCCAAGCAGTGTTCGCCAAACCAGAGCATCGGCCATGAGGGGCATTGAGTTAATGAACTCTATGGCTTCTACAAGAAGTCCCGACCGGCCTAGTAAATCAACCATACATGCATAATGCTCCATTCTTGGGACAATTCCATGTTCTTTGTACATTGAATTGAAGTGTTTCTGTCCCTCAGAGATCATACCAGCATGGCTACAAGCTGATAATACGGCAACATAGGTGATCTCATTCGGCTTTGTCCCTGTCTCAAGCATTTGATGGAACATTTCCAAAGCTCTGGTTGCAAATCCATGTTTTGCAAAACCTGTGATCATTGAAGTCCAAGATATCACATTCCGATCTTCCATCTCATTAAAAACTTGAAAAGCAGCTTCTATGTTACCACACCTAGAATACATAGAGATCAAAACATTACAAATGCATTGGTTTGACTTGTAGCCTCCCTCAATAACCGACCATGAATCTGTTCACCCTTGCCCATTGCACCTATACTTGCAGCCCCACTCAACAAGCTAGCAAATGTAAAAGCACTGATACCAATACCAGTATCTGCGATTTCATTAAAGAGTAGAAAAGCTTCTTCAGACTTCAAGTTCTTGGCATACCCATCAACAATTGCATTGTAAGAAACCAAATTCTTCTCAAAGAGAATATCAAAAGCTTTTCAGGCATCTTCCATTCTTCCACTCCTAGCATACATGCTAATAAGAGAATTCCCCACACAATTCACTGATGCTAGGCCCAGTTTCACTGCATAGCTGTACACCTGCTCACCTGTATATGGATCAGAAAGGTTTCCACATGCCTTGAGAACACTTTAAAATGAGAAATGATTAGGCCGTATATGACCAGATATCATCTTGCAGAAAAGTTCAATAGCTTCCTTATCACACTCTCCACTTTGCACATACGCTGTGATAATTGCAGTCCAAGACATAACATTATGCTCAGGCACCCGATCAAATACCTTCCTCGAATCATCCACCGACCCATCTGCTGCACACTTTGCATACATGTCCACCAAGCTACAACCAACACAAACATCCGAAGCCAATCCTAAACGTATTACTTGCGAATGAAATTGCTTTCCTAGTGCTAACAATCCTAATTCTGTACAAGCAGAAAGGACACTACTATATGTAAAACGGTCCGGTACATAACCACTCAATTCCATATCTAAAAACAAATCAATTGCATCTCTTGCACAACCTAATTGAGCAAATCTAGTTATCATCAAAGTCCAAGTAACCAAATTTCTCTCAGGCATTTTGTCAAACACCGTATAAGCTGAGCCCAAATCACCACTACCCTTCACAAACATATCAATCAATTCGCACCCAACACACACATCAGCCTCAAGGTACCCGGTTTTCACCACAAACCCATAAATTCTCTCCCCAACCCAGGCGTAATTGGCGTTTGAACAAGCCCGAATCACGGCCGCAAAGCAATACTCATTCGGGTAAAACCCCAATTCAAGCATATCAAGAAATGTCCAAATTGCTTGCAACTCCATACTGTTATTCGCAAAACATGAGACCATCGCACTCCATGAAACCAAGTCTCTCTTATTTCCCATTCCCTCAAAAATCAACCTAGCGGTTTCGGTGTCGCCACATTTTGAGTACAAACTGATCAGAGTGTTCAACACAACCGAGTCGAGCTCGATTCCAGACTGAATTAGCTTCCGGTGGACGAGTTTCCTGAGTTGGAAGTTGCGGAATCGGATGCAGGACTTGAGGAGGATGGAGTAGGTGCTGAGATCTGGTTGGGCGTTTTGCTGGGTCATGAGATCAAGGGTGGAGAATGCATGGTGGAGGCGGCCCACGTCGAGTTGGCGGATCAGACGGTTCTTGAGGGGCTCGAAGTTGGGGTTTTTGAGGGAGTGGGAGCAGGGGATAATGTTTTGGCGGGAAGGGTTTAGGGTTTTGGAAGAAGGTGGGAGGAGGGGTTGGGCGGGAGAGGGAAGAGAGAGAGTTATCATGGTCTTCCCCCAACGGCTAGTTTGAGAGAAATGAAGTCGTTCAACGCTTCAAGCTCATAAAGGAGGGAGTGTTTGGTTTTGTACGTGAAATTTCATACAAAAAGGATTTTTGAATAATTGTTGGATTAATTTTTGGGCAGGGGTGGAAAATTTTATTTCGATTATCTTCTATTAATTACTATATTAAACCTCGAGGTAACATATTTATTTGCTGTGGTATAAAAAAGTTAAAAGGGCTTTTTTAATTTTTTTTTTTATCAAATATAAAAATTAAAATTTCAAATTTATGGTAATTTATAAGAAATTAAGAGTGTGTTTGGAAATATTTTTAAACATGGTTTTTCAAATTCAAAAACATGTTTCGTAATTATTTTTTTTGATCAAAAATAGTTTTTAAGAAATAATAATAAAATTAAATTTATTTTTTGAAAGTTACAGACAACTTTTATTTTAATAATGAATTAAATTACCTATATTTTATACTATTTGAATGAGAAATGAATTTATGATAAATTAGCAAATATATCATCAACAAATAATTTTTTTCATGTTTCTTAAGAAAATTTAAATTTTTTACTTTCTACTTTTTAATTTTTTATTTTTAGTAATTGTTACTTAAGAATAAAACGTAAAAATCATTTACTTTGAATAAGAAATTAATCTAAAATAAATCCAAAAACTTCAAAATTGAAACTGTAATTTTATCACATAAGTTATTGTTTTTGTCTCATAATTTATCCAATATCTAACAAAATTAAATTTCATAAATTGTTATTATTTAGATTTAAAATTTTAGACAAAAAAAAAAAAACCTTAATATTATATTATCATGTGATTGCTTTCTTATGAATTTTCATTTTCTTGTTTATTGCTCACTTGCTTTCCCGTAATAAACTCCATTTTCTTGTTCATTTTCTTATGAATTGTTTTAGTTATTTGTTTTTATCTTGAAATAAAATGATTTAAATTTTATGTTTTAAGAATCAATGCTTATGAAATTCATTAATTATACTACTTCTGTTAAAGGTAAGATCATATTCTATAAGGACTTAATTTCAGTTGTTTTCAAAAGAATTAATGAGAAAGACTCTATGGGAGGTGTTAATTTTCAATTTACAAGCATATATAACATTGTGAGTGGTTGATGTGGTTAACAAGGAATTTTTTTTTTTTTTTTTTTTAGGATAAAGAGAGACTATGAAGTAGAATATCTACAAATTCGATTGAAAGACAAGTCATAATAATTTTCAAAACAAAACTTTATAACACATTTAAGTTACTAGTATTAAAATAAAATTCGAAAACTTGACAAACTCAAAAAATGTTTTCTTGTTTTTTTTCTAGGGAGAGACAAACATTAATGAATTTTTTCCATAAAATTTGTGGGGAGGAGCAATTTTGGGAAGATGCATGCCAGTTAGAAACAATATTAAACATATGGGTAGTTTGTAGAACTAACAAGTTCTTAAGAAATTGTATGAAAAACTTTAGGCTATATATGTTAACAGTTTTTAAAAATAATTTTTTTATTTTATTTTTGAGAATAAAAAGGAAAACACTATAAATAAAAGTTATTTTTAAACAATACTTTAACTAAGAATTTTTTTTTTCTTAAATTTTCGATAGATTTTATTTTATAAAATATTAAATAACAATATTTTAGAATTATTTTCAAAAAAGCTTGAATTTCATTATTTCCATAAAAAAGTGGGTGATTTTATTTGCAGGAGAATTTATAAGAAGGGTAAGGCAACTAAATGGCAACGTGTAGTTCTTATTTTCCATGAAGAACATGCATTGAATTTTTCCATGAAACACTAGGGAAGAAATAATATTCAAGAAGGTGTCAATTAGAAACATTGGGCATTGTGGGACGATTTCTTCTAACAAGACCTTCAGAAAAAAAAATCTTCAAATCCTTTGACTTTGATGATTCTTGTTTTCAATGGAAAATGGTTTTATTGTTTTCATTACAATAAGGGGAAGGGCTCAGTAAGGTGTTAACATAGAAAAATTAAAATGCTGTGGGATCGTTGATGTAACTATAAGATGGAAATTAAACAAGGGTAGACAAGCTTGACTAGTTTCTTTGGTTGTTTCCTACTATGGGAATCATAACCAATGATTTCTTTCTTTTCCATGAGAAATGGAAATACTGTTTGGGAAGGTGTTAAAATAGAAACATCAAGTATTATGAGGTGATTAGGAATGGTAAATTCGCGGGTTTTTCGGGTCACTCGCCCCGACCCGCCCCGCCCCTATTAGAACAGGTATGGGAGCATAGAAATCGGGGATGGGAAGGGTTCAGGTCTTTTTTAAAACCCGAATCGAGTTCGGGGTAGGATCGGGTTTAGTAACAATATGCCCCGCCCCGTCCTGAATATGAAATTACAAGTTTACCCCCACCTATAAATATTTGCTTCCTTTGATCCTTTCTGGTATTCCTCTCCCATTTTAGGTCTTTCTATCTTGTTTTAGGGTTCTCGTTCATAGGGTTGTTGATGAGAACACAAGCGATGATGGAGACGGAGCTGTCCCGAATCACCTGAGATGACCCCATCGTACTAGATTGCCTCGACCCCATTATGTACCAGCTTCTAATGTGAAGAAATGGCTTCCGCAAATCCCTCCCATCCTCGTTCTCATCCCTGAAACTCATCCCTAATCTGCAATCAGTAGCTCAAGTGTTCGTCAAAATGCTAAAAGATGGTGTGTTTTGGATAGTTGGAGTACTCAATGTAGAAATCCATCAGATAATCCATCTGAAACTGCCATTTTCTCCATAAGAATCGTTTTAGGTATTTTTTTTCGAATGTTGATTTGTTTAGTTTGGGGTGTTTCTTTGTCAGTTTCTAGGCAAAAGTGAGAGATTTGTTGGTGATATTTGGGATTGTTATTCTCATTAGGATCATTGTAATTGCAACTTAATCAGAAAATTTGGAGAGTCCAAACGTACAACAGATTTATAATCTGGTGGCAACAAGGTGTGTGGTCTTTTTGCTAATTTCTTTTCCCCATTTCAGCAGATCTGTAACTCATTGTTTTCCCCTGTTTTTGGGCAACACAAAGTGCATACATATACCTGGGTTGGGACGCCTGGGAATGAGATTTTAATTATAACTTCAAAACAAGGATGAGAGTGCACACCCCGCCCCACCCCGGGTTTGGGATGAGAATGGGATTTGCTTTTAATAAATGGGGCGGGGTTGGGATGAGGGCGACCCGTCCTGAACCCGCCCCGTTGCCATTCCTAGAGGTGATTGATGTATTTAATAAGGATATAAACAAGAGTACAAAATCTTCGCTGATTCCTTTAGTGAGGATTTTTTTTCCATGGAAAACTAGGCATGGGAAAAGTTTTCACAAAATTTATAGGGCAGGAATAATGTCTAGAATGTGATGACTAGAAAAACTAAACACGATGAGAATTGTTAACCAATGATTTTTTTTTTTTTTTCGTGAGAAGGTAAGTGCTATTATTTTCAAAAGAATTATTTAGAATAACCCTTTAGGAAGGTATCAACAAAAAAATAATAAACATTGTGGGGTAATTGATGTATGTAACAAGGATAGAAAAAATGGTAGAAAAGTTTGACTAATTACTTTGGTATTTTTTTTTTCCATAAAAAAACATGCAATGAAAAACCAGTGTCTTTTGTTTTCTATGAGAAGATGGACACTATTATTTTCAAAAGAATTATCGGGAAGGACTTTTAGGAAAGTGCCAACATAGAAACATTAAGCACTGTGGGGTATTTGACATATGGTACAAGAATCGAAAGGAGGGTACATGGGAAAGCTTGACTGATAGTTAGATGGTTTCTTATTTTCCATGGAAAAATTGGTTTTGAAATTTCTCCACAAAATTTATGAGGAGGATGTGTCTAGGAAGATCTTAATTAGAAACATTAAACCTTGTAGGGTAATTTCTACTGACAAACTCTTAATGAAATTCATATAGAGCTTGACCAATTTTGTAATGGATGATTTTTTTATTTTTCATGAAAGTTTTTCAAAGGAATTAAGGGGAAGACCAAAATTAATTAATAGGAAAACCATAAAACTATCAAACATATAGAGGTTTGTTTTTTAACTATAGTTAATGAGGAAATCATAGAAAAGCTTCTGAAGCACTCTCTCTCGTGTGGTTCACCACTACGTTTTTAAAAATATTGTACGTACTATTACTTTAAAACGTGTATTCATCCCAAGGAACAAAGGTTGTCTTTTAAAGGCAAACATAAAGCGGGACTTCACTCTAATGCTAACTAGCTAAAAAGAGACAATTCCTAAGGGAGTTGGCTGAACATGTCATTTGCATCTGATTGGTGAAATCAATCAAATAGGACTTTGATGTTTGAAAAGTATCATTAATTGTTTCCCTTTTACCTTGTCATAATCATGACTTGTTAGCTACGATTTATGAATTTGAAATATACCTATATAAGCTCGTCCAAGACTCTTAGGAAGAAGAAATAACAAATCCACAATTTATAATCTAACAAGTGGGATTAGTACATTAATTCTTTGTTATCTTAAGAGCACTATATATGAGACTTACTTCTTCCTGAAGATATCCTATAGTTATCTATCCATTGGGATGGACTCTACTCTTCTTATATCTTCTCACTTAGGGCTGCAAAGTGACAATCCTTAGTTGGAGCTTAGAGGCTAAGTAATGTTTTATGGCAATACTATATCTGAATTATACTGGATTGGCATGCTTTTGAACAATCTATATATTCTATCCTCCTAATTTCCTCTTATCATATGGTGAGACAATGTTGGTTCCTTAATTAGTATCAGATAGTGTGTGCTATATACTAAAAAAACTCAAAAGTAGACCATTAATCTTATTGATCCCTAACTATATATGATAGAAAGAAGGGCATATATCAATATCTATTATGATATACTCATCAAGAGACTTCTAAGTTATTTTGCTATGATTATCATTTGTTTGATCATATCGTGTTTTCCAGTTCAAGTTGTTTGAGATTTCTCATTTTTCTATTTCAATAAATTGTTGTCAGTTCTGTTGCTGTAATTGCATGTGAAACGAAAGAAATCACAAAAGAGTGGTGAAACCAAGTATAGAGAATGTTGATTAGTATGAAAATGGAGTAAATGCATGAAACATCATAAACTGAACGCTGAGTTCAATAACCTTGTTTTCACTCTACATATATCCTTCTCATCACTACAAATCCGGGATAGGCTTTCTGAGCCCATCTGCAGCACATTATTATCCGGTGTAGATTTAATAGAGGAAGCATTTTGATTTCATTTGATCTGGAGAGCTCAAATGAAATTATCCCAAATTTTTTTTACTACATAATATGGTGTAAATCCTAGTTTCCTTTTACTCAGAAAGCTCAAAGCAAGGAGGAATAAAGCGATGGTAAGACATAAGAAATGGGCACTCACCATGAATCTGTTTGTGTAGAAGAGTTTCAATGAAAAGAAGTGATAGCGTACCCCATTCATATTAAAAGAATACAAGAAGCTAATGAGTTTATTATGTTTTACAGGTGCTCCAATAGATAAGATAGTGCTTACAAGTGATTTCCTATTCGCCTATATTCATCTTCTTTTCAACTATGAGGGTGACATCACGATGATTCTTAGTTAATTTGCTTCTTCTTTTTCATCTGCTTATGCAGAAGTAACCCTTTGCACATAATTTTGTACAAAAACTATATCATATTTCATTAATATTTTATTCTACTTTATACCATCCATTAAATACGACATTAATTTACATAATTTCATTACTTGCATGTGTTTAACATTCATGATACATAATATTTGGGTTTTTCTCGTGATGATAGTGCAAATTAAGAATCTTTAAAGATTGAATTTTCCTGGCTACTTGAAGAAGCTGCCAAGGCACCTTCACAAACAAGATCAAATAATATCTTATTTGGTCAAAAAAGTTATTTATTGCCTTCTTGAAATATATAACACACTTTTTCACATAAATCTATTGAAAAGTTCATAACTTCTTCCCTTTATCACATTCTTACTACAAAGGAGTCAAAGTTTTCCAAGGCAAGGACAAATATTCATTTATTGCTAAGAAAATTCACATGATAGGGCATCGTTTGAAATGTTGGACCCATGTACCTACAATGGCCCATATGATTTATGACAATATAGAAGTCAATGTCAACAAAGTCGGTTTGGTTGGTACTCCAACAATTTTATAATAAGAATGAATAATAATGATGGACATATACTATAAGGTGGATGAAACTCTCAAACTAGCTATCACTTGAAATGCTATCATTGGACAAGCTTATTGTTGTTTATGTGCTTGAATACGCAATTTGCCAAGATAAAAAGACATACAATCATCTAATAACATATTGTTGTTTAAGAATTATCTCCCCTATTGATAAAAAACAACATAAATTGAATTCAATATGACAAATAATAAATTAAAATTAAAATACTTGGCAATTATACCCCAACAAGCTAAACTATCTTGGGGTCTCCAATTTTCTTGCAACTTGAAAATAGTGTGAAATAAGCTTTATTTATTGTCATAATCAACTACTTGATTTTTCTGTACATGAACAATTCACATTCAAGTAAAGCATACTCGTCTTTTGTTCATGATCAGGTTCATTGTAATCCTTTGCAAGTCACATTTGGCAACTCAAGTCATTAGAGACTTTGGACTAAGAATAAGGCAAGACTTACTAAATATGTGCACATAAAAAAAATTAAGGAATACTATATCCAAAATTTATTAGAAGTGCTTATATATATATAACCACTTCTAGTAAATTTGAAATGCTACTTTCTATATAATTAAAATATTATTTTTTTATAATTTTTTTTCAAAAGTAGACGGCATGGTGTAGCATAATTCCAATTATCAATTCTCGTTTTTAATTGATTTTAAATTTTAATATGACTTGCTATTATTACCATGCCTATTTGTGTAATCAGAAATCTTGTGTGTGAGATTGATGAAGACTTGATCATTGTTGATATTGGAATGTTAATTGAATTTATAGATAAAATAAAAATTTAATATTGGGGATAATCACTTAGAGCACCTGTTCATTATTCTCTAGATAGTTCCATATATTAAGTAAGGATTTAAAAAATCTGAAATTAGATAAATATTGGTTGTTGAAATCTATGTTCAAAAATAAAAAGTATTTTTAGTAATTTTTTTTAAATTTAGATAAATTTTGCTAATTAGTGTTTTTATATTTACAAATGATATTTATATTAACTCAAGAAAAAAGAACAAAATACAATACCAATGACTATGAATGTTAATTCCTTATTTTAAACTTAAAAATAATTAAAAAGGCAACTTAACTCTACTACATTAAGTTATTGAAGAAATACTCAATTTTAAAAAATAGCTTTCAAACAAGTCTTTCATTTTCTTATTTTATTAAAAGCAAAATAGGGTAGCAGAGCATATGAATGGAACTTTGTTGGAAAAAGTTCCATGTATGTTGTCAAATGGTAAATTCAGCAAAAAAAAAAAAAGTGTTAAAGCATGAAATTATTTATGCATGTCATCTCATCAATTGTGTGTCATCGATTGTAGTTGGCATGCAACTGTTTATGCATGCCATCTCATCAATCATATAACTTATACTGCTATAGAGAGCGAAACTCCCACCAATGATCATAATTCATTCCACATTTTTTATTTCGTTATCCATTTTTTTTTTTTTTTTTCATATGAAGGAATCTAAATTAGAATTGAGAGCCAATAGAGCAATATTCATAGGGCTCAATATAGGTGTGAAAGGATGAAGAAAATAATTTTGAGTTGTGATGAGACTTTAGATGAATCTAATTTGTTGAAACATGTAAAAAAAAATAATTGTTTTAAAGAGAAGAAGATTGTAAGTACTTTAGAATTGGTGAAGTTTGAGACAACATCAATCATATGTCAATAACACAAATAGTGACCTTCAAAACAATCATATATATATATATAGTATCATACTTGTATAAGCCGCAACAGATTAGAAATGCCCGCATCATTATGGCCGAGGGAGGAATGGGTTGCTGCTATAAAAGCTCTTATATATGGCCCAATGGATCGCTACTATAAAAGCTCATATAGCTGGGAAAGGAATGGGTTACTTCTATAAAAGCTTTTATAACAATATTGGCCCAATGGGCACAACCACATGGGCTGGGTTGCTGCTATTAAAGCTCTTGTAGCAATATATGGCCCAATAGGCAGAACCACATGGCCCAATAGGCAGAACCACATGGGCTTGTCTGCGACCATAGAGCCACTATATAAGCACTATCTCTCCTGCCTGCTTTAGACTACTGAACCCACTGAGGGCCATGTCTTTTACCATTCACTCTTCTTAGCCACCATTAGAGACCATTGAACTCTTCTCCCAAAGCCATAATACCCATCCTCATCACTGTATATTTCTCCGACTAGATTGTTGTCGTCACTGACATCCTCATCACTGAGGGGGCTTAGATCAATGACCAACTCGCTCAACGACCAATTTCTTTAGCCACTTCATCGCCCACATCTTCCAGGTATTCTTTCGATTCCTTCCACGGCTTCACACTCTGTTATTCCTTTCTTTCTTTCTTTGATTTCAAATTAGGTTTCTTTTCATCACTTCTATTTCCTCCCATCTCTCTTTTTCTGGTTAGGGTTAGGGTTGGGGTTTGTGTTTGGATTCCCTGGTATATACTTACTAATTATTATGAGCATCAATCCCTCACCATACTTTCACATACCTCATCTCTGCACTCTTCTTTTTCATGTGCATCGAAGCTTAGCTTGGAAGCAATGATTGATCGTGTCCCTTCTCTTTTGTGTTTTTTTGTCTTCCGTGCATAAGATGAAGTTGAAAATTTTAGTGATATGAAATTCCATGCAGTTTTCTATTATTATAGTGCCTTGTCTGCACCTAATGAAATCAAAGGCTATGGAAGCTTCGGATAGAGCAAAACTCTTCATTTTGCACTCTCATTAGGATGCTACACTTTGACTCATCTTAATCTTGTTCCCCCTCCCCCCCCCTTTTTTTTTTCATTTTATTTATCTATTTATTTATTTTTTATTTTGAATCCATCAAAGTAACCCCCTTAGACTACTTTTGTTCTTCATGTAAACACTAAGAAGAAGGGGACAAATGAATATTAAGTTTATTGAAATTAATGGGTGTGGACTAGAAGCATTTTGTCAAAAATCTGAAAATTCAGATGTTGAAAATCATGTCATTTAACTATATTTATCTCATGTATAATTGCTATTCAGGAGAAACATTTGATAGGTTTTGGGGTTTATGCAATTTTGTAGGAGGGAAAAGGCTTTCTAATTTACCTCCCTCAATTTTCATTTCTTAGGATTCAGGTGGTAATCTTAAATGGACTTCAACATTTGTTTTTCACCAACCATTCTTTTACTTCTTTACAAATCCTGTTATCTCATATATGGGGCAAATGCAATTTTGTGATTTTCTAACTTCTTAAAAATCAGGAATTGATTTTTTAGGCTCATTTTTACATTTTTAATTCAGCTGATTGACATAAGCTTGATATTTGTTCTTTGAGTGGAAATTCTGATGCTTACAGGAGAGACACTTTACTAATTTTATCTACTAGGTTGAGCATTTGCTTTTTCTTCCTGCCAATTTACTAATTATCAAATTCCTTTTTTTTTTTTTTTTTTTTTTTTCTGGTTGGTTTTTCCCTTTCCTTTCTGTTTTCATTTGAGGCCACCATATCTCAGGCAATTCACATCCTGAGAGAGTTAGCTCCAACCAAATTGGCCAGAGAGTTAGCTGCAGATCAAGGTATAATAGCCAAGATTGGCTTATAAATATCTGAGAGTGAAAATCTTATCATTCTTTCATTCTCTTTTATTGAGCACCCCTTTTCCTTAATGTAGAATATTTGAAACTCAATGGTACAAAGAGATACAAAATTCAGAAGCAGTTTTATATTTCACATATGTCATAGAGGTTTGATTGAAAGACCAATTGAAAGAATCAAACTTTGAATCTTAGGTGTTCAATTATATGTTATAACAAGTATAGGTCTAATCTGCCTAATTTGGCAAATCAAATGTTAGCAAGATGAGGGTTAGCTTAGGAGGTCCCACAGCACAAGGCAAAGCCACTTGTGAGATTAAGCAGTCTGATTAGGAATACATTGTTTGGCTTCACAAGTCAATACAAGGCAAAATTAAAACATTAATAATTTGATTTTAACCAAAATTGATGTCTTAACCACCATGTTTCCTTTCTAAATGAATTAAGATGGTTCAATTTGAATGGTACCTAATTAATTGGGAGATTCAAATAAGGTCACTTGCTAATAGAAATCGTTGCGAAGAGGAACTAACACAAACTTTTGATCAAACTTTGCCCTGCATCATGTTTGGCCTTCGAACCTATATTTCACCTAATTGATTTGGTGGAAGAGGCTTCAATGTATCCACACTAACTAGTTGGGATTCATCTTTTTTTCTTTTGGTTGATCATTCTCTTTTTTGCTTTCTTTTTTTCTTTGTTCCTTTTTGGTTTTCAAGTTACAGATCATTTAATCAAAGAAACGATAACCAATTTTTTTTTTTTTTACTTTTACTTTAATGTATGTTCATTTTTGGGTGCTAGGAGTCTTGTCTAGTGTTTTTTTTTTTTTTTTTTTCTCCAGTTTTTCATGTTTTTTGGTTTTCTCAAAATTTAATGTAACTTCAAAGTTCCATTGGAGAAAAAGAAAAAGAAAAAATGCAATTCCCATCAAAGAAACAAAGATTCATTTAATGATTTCATCTTACTAGTCCCTCTAGCCATATATCTGAAAGGGGTTTACTATTAAGCATCTTGTTTAGCTAGTTGCTAACATCAACCATCTTCTTCATCCATTTGTTGTTTGCTGATGACACTTTGGTGTTTTGCCAAGCTTCTCAAGACCAGCTGACTTACCTAAGTTGGTTGCTCATGTGGTTTGAGGCCGTTTCGGGGTTGAGAATTAACTTGGAGAAGAGTGAACTCATTCCAGTAGGGAGGGTAGAGAATATTGATGAGCTTGCCTTGGACTTCGGTTATAGAGTGGGTAGCCTCCCGTCTACTTATCTTGGTCTCCCTTTGGGTGCTCCATTTAAGTCAGTATCAGTGTGGGATGGAGTGGAAGGGCGCTTCCGTAAAAGATTACCTATGTAGAAGAGACAATACTTATCCATGGGACGGAGAGCAACTCTAATCCGAAGTACTTTGTCGAACTTGCCTATTTATTTTATGTCCTTGTTGAGATTACCAAGTTTGGTTAGACGAAGACTAGAGCAAATTCAAAGGGACTTCCTATGGGGTGGTGGCAACTTGGAGCGAAAACCACATTTAGTAAGATGAGAGGTGGTATGCTTAAGTAAAAAGAAAGGGGGATTGAGGGTCAAATGTCTCTCAATTCTTAATAAGGCTCTCCTTTCCAAATGGAATTGACGATACACAAATGAGAAAGAGGCCTTGTGGAATCAAGTGATTAGAGGAAAATATGAGGATAATATAGGGGGTTGGTGCTCTCGGGAAGTGAGAGAAGCTCATGGCGTGGGGCTTTAGAAAGGAATAAATATGGACTGGGAGTTGGTGGGCACAAGGATTTCCTTCAGTGTTGGCAATGGAAGGAGGGTGAGTTTTTGGAGGGATAGATGGTGTGGGGATTCCCCTCTATGTGAGACTTTTCCTTCCCTTTTAGCTTTGGCTATTGAAAAAGAAGCTTGGGTGGCGGAAGTCTAGGATCCCTTAGCTGAGTGGGGGTGGGGGGGTTGGAACCCCTGTTTTTCAAGAGCTTTAAATGATTGGGAGGTGGAGGAGGCGGAAATTCTTTTGGAGCGTCTTCATGGGAGGAGAGTGTTTGAGGATGTAAAGGATATGGCGGTCTGGAATGAATAAAAAAAGGGCAAATTTTCGGTCAAGTCTCTATACTGTGCTCTAAAAGCGGATTGCCCTGTTTTGTTTCCATCTAGCTGCATTAGGAATGGGTGGGTACAACCCAAAATTAGTTTTTTTGCGTGGGAGGCCTCTTGGGGCAAGGCTTTAACCCTAGATCTTGTTCAGAAAAGAGGATGGTCCTTGGCTAATAGATGCTTTATGTGTCTTGAGAATGAGGAGACTATAGACCACTTGCTGCTTCACTGTTCTAAAACAAGGACCTTATGGGAGTTACTCTTTACCTTGGTTGGGGTGTCTTGGGTGATGCCTTCTTTAGTTAGAGAGATGCTTGTCAGTTGGCATGATTCTTTTGTAGGCAAAAAGCGCAGGAAGGTGTGAAAAGCTACTCCTCTTCACATCTTCTGGACGGTTTGGAAGGCGAGGAATAGATTAGCTTTTAAGGATAATGAGTTGTCAATTCAGAGATTGAAATATTCCTTTATCCTCTTTCTATGGTCAGAGGCTAAGCTGTTTATAGTTGAATGCCCTCAATCTTTGGTTAATTTTATTGATTGGTTGGGCTCCTTTTAAGGCTGTATTTTGGGTCTGTGGCTTTTGGGTCTCTTTCTTTTTTTGGCTTTTTTGGTGGGGGATGTATAGGTTTGTATATCGTGCATAGGTTTGTATACCTTGAGTCGCTTTTTTGGCGTCTCTTTTTAAATGAATTTACTTTACTTATAAACAAAACCATCTTTTTCATCCATTGACTACCCTATGTATCAACAATTTTAAAAACTCTCATTTCAATGCTTCACTGTGTTTCGCTAGCATGAAAACAAGTTTATAGCCTAACTCTCCACATGATACAAGGAGCTATAATTCATTGAGTTCCAGTTTCCAATCCTTTTACTTTCTTTTATGTCATGTTCTTTTGATTTTTCTTTTTCATTCTTTGACTGGGTGGGGGCAATAGGCATCTCTCTCATTTGGCCCCTGCATTTTGAAGATAAGGCAATTCCTTTTTCTTTCTTTGTGTGGATGCACCTTCTATGGCTAGGTTTCTCTTAAGTTGAATAAAAAGCCAGTCCCCAATAGGGCCAATATCATCACCCCAATGGCATGTTTGCTTATTGGCAAGGTGAACAAAGTGAGACTTTGGCAAGACAACAGTAAAAAGAAAGCATAGAAAAGTTGAAACCTTTGGAGTAGCTCTATTGTTATCTTGAAAAAAGAAGGAAACAACAAGATATTAATGAAAAAAAAAATCTTTCCTATTTTTCTTAGAAAATGTGATAGAAGTTTGATAAAATTAATAATTAATAGTTTCCTATTTTCTTTTTGTAGAAAAGATAACAACATAAAACTATTTCAGAAGTTTTACCATTAAGTCTAGATTTTATCATGCAGGGGATTAACCTTAAGCATGATAGATAACAAGTAAACCCTTGACAAAAACAATAGGATTGTAATTGGGGTTGCCATCTCTCCAACCTCATCATACGAAGGTGGACAATTTGATATCAGCTTACTGGTTTGGAAGAAACTTATTTATTTATTTATTTTTTACCTTTTGTTCCTTTTTTTCGTTTTTGATATTGAATATGCTAAAGCTAAATGTGATTGCTATGAAAGTGAATTACTTACAATAAGCATAAGAAAATTTTAAAAATGAATTTGTTTATTAACTTAATCTGTTCTATAGAGCAGTTTTATCATGCAATGATTTTTCCTTTCTTTCTCTCTTTCTTTTGATCATTGTATGAATTATTACAATAATAATAGTAATAAAGAACAAGTAATAGTTTTTTATAATATAAAGTTTTATGTGAAAAGAAATGCTTAATAAATTAAGTTTTTTCTAAGAAACAAATGAAAAAAGGAGTGAAACAGAAAATAATTTTTTTTTCTTGTATTCACATAATTGAAGTATCCTAAAATGATAATTAAGCATATAGAACATTTTCTTGAGTCAATTTTGGTCTTCAAATATTGAACTTGTGAATTTACTTGCTGGCTTTGTATTTAAACTGCCCTGAACTCAATGATTGGAATCTGAAATCCTGTGCAAATTTCCATGCAGGTATTAGTCTGATGCTTTTATCTGAGGTTATGATCTTTCCAAAATCCCCCCCCATTAGATCATAAGTAGAATGAAAATTTTAGAGTCCTAAGTATGGCCTTTCTAAGGTTCTCTTTTAAAATACAAGTTAATAGGTTCATTATGTTGCATCACTAGTTTGTAATCTCTTAAATTCTATTATTATTATGTTTGCATTCCATATTTTGACAAATTGAAAAATGCCAGTAGACGTTGCTTTATATTTTTATTATAAAGCAACCAGATTTTTTATTATATTAAAAACAATCTTTATATTTTGGTTTTTTAAATTAGGTGTTTATTACATGTTCCAGGCCTAAGTAGTTCAGTAATTTATTCTTTAAAGATGGTTTGTACTTGTAAGTAGTCATCCAAGTCAAATAATCAGCAAATTAAGCTTAAGGTGAAAATTTTCAAATTACGAAAATTTTACATTTGTCAAAAGAGATGAAAAAAACCAAGTTCTTATGTGGAATGTTTATTTTTATTGATCTTAAAGGCTAAGTTCTTGGCCTAACTGCTAAAGAAGTTGTTGGACAGGTCTAAGTAGGTGAAGTTTGAAGCATTTAAAATAAATTAGAAGGCCTGCAGAATGATAATTATTTGCTAGTGATAATAGTTGTAGCGTCAACCTTCTTTTGTTTCTGATATTAAGACAATCAGTTTTTTTTATTTATGATATTAAGACAATCAGTTTTTTTGGAAATAGAGTTTCCAAAAAATAGAGTTGGGGCTTCGCGGAAGAAAATGGGACTCTTTGGAAAGAAGTGATAAGTAGGAAGTATGTGGTAGAAGAAGGGGGAGGTGTACCCGGAAAGTGAGGGAGGGGTATGGTGTGGGGTTTTAGAAGGAAATTAGGAAGGAATGACCTTTAATGAGGGGCAATTTCGTTTTCTCCATGGGGGATGGAAGAAGAGTGACATTTTGGGAGGATAGGTGGTACGGCGACGACACTTTAAGTCTTTCCATCCCTTTGTTGTTTGAGCTGGCCGTTTCTAAAGAGGAGTGGGTGGCTGAGGTGTGGGTTGTTTCAGGGGAGGAGGGGGGATGGAGACGGTGGAAAGATAGATTTCAAAAAATAAAAAATGTGGAAGACTCTTGTTCTCCAAAGAGAGTAGGCTTTGATATTAGGTAAGCAACTATAAGGGAGTTTATTAAACAACTACCCTCAAACAAATAACCTTAGTCATTATGTCTTACTTTCTTGATTAAGGTGGCTAGGAGAAGTTGAGAAAAAATGGAAAATTTTATGTGGACAAGTTTTCATCTTGGAAACTAGAGCTTTGCATCATGGAAAGAATAAAATGAAACGTTGAGAAGTTTTCATAGACTTGTTCTCATGTGATTTGTTGCCTTGTTACTTGTGAAGATCTCGCAACATTATTTTGCATCTTGCAAATTAGACCTGGGAAACTGCAAGGTTAGGTTCTCATAAAAAAATTTGAGGCATGTTAAATAATATTTTCAAAAATAATTTTTAAAAATAAGTTTTTGAGAACAATTCATAAAAACAATTTTATATCATTTTTAGGAATAAAATTCTATTTGAAATTCTAAAAAATGGTTTTCTTCATTAGTTCTTGGTGAATGTAATTTACCATGCAAAATGCAATAATAAAAAAAAAACACCAACCACTCTATTTTCATGATATTTTTATTCTAAAATTTGTCAGATAAATTTTTGAGATTGGAAAATTATTTTTGTTTTAAAAAATAAAAACTAATTTTAAAAATATTTGTAGACAAACCTTCAATGTTTCAGTTGAAAGCACGTCTTTCCTTATCGGAAACCACTTGATTAGTTCTTTGGGGGTTAGGGTTTGTTATTAAAATGTTTCCTAACTCGATGGTGGATATAAGTACATTGTTGAATCATGTAAACCCTATTGCTATGGGTCTATTTTCTTTTTTTTTAAAAAAAAAATTTAAAATTTTTAAATCATCCCCACAAGTAGCATCATTTCAAGCAGTCTATGAATTTTTATAATTGACTATTTCTTAGTAATGGTCGTGGACCATATAGTCTATTGTATGTATGTGACTGATTTCTCAGTATGTTTCATTCTTTGTGTGGTCCATTATAAATAGGGTCTATGTTCAATTTGTGTGGTTCATACGACTATATAGTCCATTATATATGTATGACCATTGTCTCACTTTTGTGTGGTCCATTGTATATTGAGTCTATTTTCAATTTGTGTGGCCCATTGTATATAGGGTCCATTGTAAATAGGGGTACTTGTCGAGTTCATTTTCTTGGCATTAAATGGAGATTTTCCTTGCACTTGGAGGGACTTGATTCCTTTGCCTTTTGAAATATCCAATGAGTTGGATGAGATAAAGGGAAGAACCCATGAAACTCTCAATTATGAATTTGTATGAAAACATAGGAAATGAATTTCAGGAAGAGGATAAATTAATTGATTTTTTTGGTTTTGTTTTGCTTGACTGACATTAAAGCCAGCAAGCTACTTTATAATATTTCTAATTTTGATGAATTTCAAAACCTCCAAGCTAGTTTAACGAGTTCTATCTTATCTATACAACTTTTTCTATGGAATATTAGGTACCAATCAATTCTTTTAGCAGCATGTTGTCATCTCCATGGAATATCTTAGTCATTGTGTTATGAATCTTATCATATTTTTTGGATACTGATTATGACAATGAATGGCAATTGGCGTTCAGCCTCTCAAACTTGACTAGTTTAGCTCCTTTGTCCCGATGAGTCCAATGAGGAAAGAAATTGTTGCATGTATCATTTTTTAGGTAAGAGACTGCAACTTGGACTCATGAGAGATCATTTTTTGTTTGTAATTGTATATCTTTCTCTACATGCCCACCTTTAGAGTAATTTAGATCAAGTGACTTTAAATTATTCTATTCTTGTGAGTTTCAATTAGCATTCTAGTTACCTTCATGGAATTTGCTTTTCATAGTGAAACCTAACTTGGTATCTCTTGCATTTTCCAATTTGGAAAAGAATGCCTTTAGTTAATTAATGTAAGGCTATCCAAAATCTAATTTTAATTTTTATTAATTTCCTCATAAATTATATGATTAGTTTTTTTTTTCTAATTTTTTTTTGAGTTTTCTCTTAATAATAAGGAAAAAATAAGCTCTCTAGAGCATCTCATTACTTAATAGGAAAATCAATGGCAAAAAAAGGAAAATTGATGTTGTAAGCCTCAAATTTTTTAATGAGATTTGTTTAATTTATCTTAAAACTAAATAAATTGTAATTTGACTTAAGTCTAAATAGAACTTAATTTTATTAAATATTTTATTATATTTTAAGTTTTATGTTAAAAGATACACATGACCTTAATTCAAAAGTGAGCCTCAAAAGTAGTCTATTGTACAAAAATCCCATTCATCATGAACCACTGATCACAACATTTGCTAACTACACGTTCATAAATAAAAATAGAAAAGAAAAATATTTTTTTAAGTCTAATTATGAATTGATTAAGAAATTAACTTGTAAACAGGTGAATATTAGCCTAACTTGTTCTTGGTAGGTGAAACATTAATGATTCTTGTACATAGGTTATTAGTTTTAAGATTTCGTTGAAACTATTTGCTTACAAAGGGGGCGACACCATGACTAAACAAAACGAAAGGAAGAAGGGAAAATTTTATGGAGAGAAAATCAATATAGAAAACCAGATCAAGAGGTTTGGGTTTAGATTTTGCTTTAACAATTGTCTTAACTTGTTAGAGGTTTCAATGAAGGATCATACACTCATCACATAATATAATTGCATTTAGATTGATTTGAAGTAGGATATAGAATAACCATAAAATCCTAACAAAATTTATTTTACTAAAAAATATTGTTAGTAATTTCAATCCTAGCATTAATCAACTTGCATGACTTATACTTTTTATGGAATAACAGGTTTCTAGGCAAATACTCCATGTTTTAATTGAATCATAACTTGTTCATGACTTCATGGAATAAGGCATTTGTTGGAATCTTGACACTAGTTTAATGCATGTCTTATGCATAGACTTTTTTTATTAGACTTTTTTTTTTTTCTCTTCATAGAATAACATGTATGAATGTGGCTTGTCTACTTTTACCAGTATTTTTTTAAAAATTAATTTATGAGAACGATCTTAACGTATTTCTTTATTATTTCTAGAAAAAAAAGTATTTGTAAACTTAATTTAAAAACAATTTTCTTATTCTATGTTTCCTCAAAGTACCATACTTTTATGTGCATTGCAATATTTTGAGTTCAATCTTTATATATATGTCTCTCAAAGTGATTTTGAGTTTAGCATAGTGATCTTTTGAGTAATAATTGATGGAAGCAGTGGACAAATTATCTTTTATTTTATTTTTAGTAATTATACATCTTTATGATATATATCCCATCTCAGAGTAATTATAATGATTTTCCTCCCTTCTTTGTATGTTTTCTTTTTATATCTTGCATTTTCTAACCCAAGACCACACTTTTGTATGTTAACCCATATCCAACTTACAAGGCTTTGGAAATACTCATGGGCACCATATTTTTCAAAATAATTTGATTCAAATTTTACTTTTACAAGCAAATCATGACAACCTTCTTATTTTCTATTTACTTTATCTAAGGGTGCATGCTATGCTCTTAAGGTCATATTAACTTCATTAAATCTTTTTATCATATCGGAATTTAACAATCTCATGAAAAAAAATGGAATCTACATAAATTTTGGATAATAAATTTATATCTTATATTTATTGGATCTCTTAGATATTTCTTTCAAAAACATTTCATATTAATCACTTTGAATAACCAAAAAAAAAAAAAAAAAAATCAAATTTTAAAATGATAAAATTTTGGTTATATATATATATATATATATATATATATATTATAATTCATTAATATTTTGTCCTAGTCTAGACTGTCAACTAAATATGACTTTAATTTATGTAATTTCATCATTTGCATGTGTTCAACATTCATAGAAAATGATAAATAACATTTATTTTTTTCTCACAATGATAGTGAGAACTAAGTAACTTTTAACATTGAATTTTCCTAGCTGCATGAAGAAGGTGCCTAAGTTGCCTAGGCACCTTCACAATCAAGATCAATTAATATCTTATTTGGGCAATCAAGCAAGACAAAATCAAAAAAATTATTTGTCACCTTCTTGAAATATACTACCCACTTTTCCACGAAAATCCATATTTGAAAAGTTTATAGATCCTTTCCTTAGTCATAATTATTAATGCAAAGAAGTAAAAGTCTTCCGAGGCAAGAACAAATATCCGTTTATTGCTAAGAAAAATCATTAGTAGGCATTTTTTTGAAATTAAGACATGCATAATGGACCATATGGTTTATGACAATATAGTGGTCAATGTTAACAAAATTGGTCTCATTGGAATTGTTGAAGGAATATGATGTTGTCCATTTATTGCTAAGAAAATTCATTGGTAGATCATTGTTTGAAATTTACACATGTATAATGGACCATATGATTTGTGATAATATAGTGGCCAATGTCAACAAAGCTAGGCTTACTAGAATTATTGAAGGAATATGATGCTTGAAAGGACCAGCTAAGAAGTTTGATCCACATACAAGGGTTGTTGATGTAATAATGGGCATTCATAATCTTCAAAATAATTAATTTATATTTTAGTCTTATTTTCAAATCATAATAACCTTTTTATTTTTTTTTTTATTTTTTTTTATTTTACCTAAGATACATGCTATGCTCTTAAGATCATATCAACTTTATTTTATGTTTGGTTGAAAAATGGATAAGATAAATGATTATTCATTTTATTTATCAAATCCCTTTATATGAGATTTAATCTCAGGAAAAACATGCAATATATATGGCTTTTAGATAATAAATTTATTTATCATATTCATTGGATTTCTTAAATATTTCTTTTGAAATTTTTTTCATTTTAATCACTTTGAACAACAACAATAATAATAATAATAATAATAAAATCTAATTTAAAAAAATACAATTTTTATTCCAAAAAGAAAAAAATAAAAGCATATATATACTATAATACAAATTAAAATTATATATATGTATATATAAAATACAAATTAATAGTTTATCCTAGTCTAAACTCTCAATTAAATATGACCTTAATTTATATAATTTCATCAATTTGCATGTGTTTAACATTCATGAGATGGTGATACATAATATTTGGCTACTTGATGCCTTTGCCTTTAGAAATATCCAATGAGCGGGAAGAGATAGAGGGGAGAAGCCATGAATTTCTCAATTATGGATTTCTATGAAAAGATAGACAATGAATTTCAGGAAGATGATGAATTTCAAGTTGAAATGAATTTCATTAAAGCCACCAAATTGAAATGTCAAGCACTGTTACGGAAGTTTTTTAGTCTACCTATCCCTAGATTAAAAAATTAATTAATTAATTGATTTTGAATGCTAGTGGGGTCAGACCTTCTTGAAGTAGCAAATGAAATTAGATCTTTACACCTAATTTGAAAGTCTAACTTGAAAGATAAAGTCACTAAGGAAAAGTCACTTTCCCTTTTTATGAAAACTTATCTATACGACATAAAATTGTCCCTTCATTACTCCCTTTTTCTACTTTTTGAGTGTTTAAATTTGTTTAAGGTTATATTTAGTTTCTCAAACTTTGAAGAAAAATACAAAGGAAAGAAAATAGAGAGAGAAAAAAAAAGAGGAATAAAAAAGTGAAAGAAGATAAAAAATAGATTTAAAATGAATAAATTATTTTTATATATTATTTCAAACTTATTTTATTTATTTTATTTTTTCAATGTAAAGATTAAATAATTTAAAAATATATAATTTTTTTTACTGATTTTAATTATATTTGACTTTCTTTCTTATTTTTTTTTTATGTATAATCAAATATAAGAAAATAATTTTTTTTTAACATTTTTTTTCTTTCCTTAATAGTTTTTGGGAACCAACATAGCCTAAATCTTTTAGAATTGGAAAAATTCTGGTAAGGACATGAGGCATAGATCATTGATGCTTGCATGGGAGCAACTATGTGTTGAGTAGAGGCTTGCCTAATGAGATCCTATATGGGCCTTTGGCCTATAAGGCTTTTGGAAATTTGTCTATCCCATATGTATTTTAAAAATTGAAAGTTAGAGAAAAAATTGTTTAGAAAATGTTATATCAATTTGTTCATAGTGTTTGATTCTTCTATAGCATTGACCATCCTAGTCAATATTGAAGTATGATGGTGACCAGGTACAACTTGCCCACAATCTTTGATTTTTCTATAGCATTGACTATCATAGTTACTACTAAAGTATGAGGGTGACTGGGTACATCCACTTGCCCACTGTGTTTGATTTTTCTATAACATTGACTATCATAGTCAGTATTGAAGTATGAGAGTGACTAGGTACATCAACTTTCCTATAGTGTTTGATTCTTCTATAACATTGACTATCATAGTCAGTATTGAAGTATAAGGGTGACTAGGTACATCAACGTGCCCACAGTGTTTGATTTTTCTATGGCATTGACTATCATAGTCAGTATTGAAGTATGAGGGTGACTAGGTACATCAACTTGCTCATTATGTTTGATTTTTATAAAACATTGACTGTCATAGTCAGTATTGAAATATGAGGGTGATTAGGTACATGGATTGGGTACATCCATTTGCCCAAAATGTTTGATTCTTCTATAACACTGATTATCATAGTCAATATTGAAGTATAAGATTGACTAGGTACACCAACTTGCCCATAATGTTTGAATTTTCTATAGCATTGACTATCATAGTCAGTATTGAAGTAAGAGGGTGACTAGGTACATATAGCATTGACCATCGTAGTTAGTATTGAAGTATGAGGGTGACTAGGTACATCAACTTGCCAACTATGTTTGATTTTTCTATAACATTGATTGTCATAGTCAGTATTGACGTATGAGGGTGATTAGGTACGTCAACTTGCCTATAGTGTTTGATTCTATTATAGCATTGACTATCATAGTCAGTATTGAAATATGAGGATAACTAAGTACATCAACTTGCCCACAATGTTTGATTTTTCTATAGGATTGACTATCTTAGTCAGTATTGAAGTATGAGGGTGACTTGGTACATCAACTTGCCCATAATGTTTCATTTTTCCATATAGAATGTTTTGTAGCTAGCCAAGCATAGTGAGCTATCTAATTACAAGACATACCCACATGCTTGTGAAAGAAATGAGGTCCTTGCAACTTGAAATCCTATTTAATAGGTGAAGTATTAGAATTATTGAAAATAATTGCCTTAATTATGCGTCTATGTAACTTTTTATTATATTAAATACATGCTTTAGACATTGTTACTAAATATTGGATTAAAACATGAATTTCCTAAGTAAATCAAATGACTACTCTTGAACTTGAATTCCATTCTTTCTTATTTTAGCAAAATAAATAAATAAAATCCCTTCTATAGATGATAATTGCTGCAAATTGTTAAATTGTTGGAAGAGGCATATTATAGGGTTTTGCTTTGATATTTTGGTGCTACTAAATAGATTGAACCAATTTAGTAGGCTTTTACACTCTCCACATAAGACAATTATATGTTATTTAATGGGGATTGAGGATGGAAATTTCACTTCAAGGCATGATGAAAGTTTTTTTTTTTCTTCAAAGAACTGGCACAACTAAAGTTGATCTCAAAAGCAAATCCATAAATGCATTAAGATCAAATCTGAAATTTCAAAAGGAGGGAAAAAAAATAACAAAGAAAAAAAACTCATATTTGGTATAAGTATATAATATAATTGATTTTTATGAATTTCTAAACCTCTAATCTAGTTTAATAGGTTATATCTTATCTATGCACATTTCTCCATGGAATATTAGGTACCAATCAATTCTATTGGCATCATGTTTCCCTTTCTAGTTCAAGTCATATTTATGCTTGGACATCTGTGGATAGACCTTATACCAATGCAAAGCAAGTGGGGTAGCAAAATTTCTTAGCCATTGCATTACGAATCTTATCATCTTTTTTGGATTCTAGTTATGACAATGAATAGAATTTGACACTCAGCCTCTCAAACTTGACAAGTCCCTGTGGGACCAATGAGGAAAGAAATTGATTCATGCATCATTTTATCGTAGGGGACTACAACTTGGAACCATGAGAGATCATTTTTTGTTTGTAGTTGTATATCTTTGTCTATGCACTCACCTTCCAACTTTCAAATAATTCTCCTTTTGTGAGTTTAGATTGTTATTTTGCCTTTGTGGAATTTGCTACTACATTTCTAGTGAAACCTAACTTGGTATCCCTGCATTTTTCTAATTTAAAAAAAGTATGCCCTTATTGACTAATGTAAGGCTCTCAAAAATCTTATTTTGATTTTGTTTATTTCTTCATGAATCATATCATCAATTTTTCTTATGAATTTTCTCTTAAGAATAAGGAAATTAGTAACTCTCTAAAAGTACCTCATTTCTTAATAAGAAAATTAATGGTTAAAAAGGACATCAACTTGCCTATAGTGTTTGATTTTTCTATAGCATTGACTATCTTAGTCAGGATTGAAGTATGAGGGTGACTAGGTACAAACTTGCCCATAATGTTTGATTTTTCCATATAGAATGTTTTGTAGTTAGCCAAGCATGGTGACCTATTTAATTACAAGACATATCCACATGCTTGTGAAAGAAATGAGGTCCTTGCAAGTTGTTATACTATTTCATAGGTGAAGTATTAGAATTATTGAAAAAAATTGTCTTAATTATGCGTCTATGTAACTTTTTATTATATTAAATACATGCTTTAGACATTGTTACTCAATATTGGATTAAAACATGAATTTCCTAAGTAATTCAAATGACTACTCTTGAACTTGAATCCCATTCTTTCTCATTTTAGCAAAATAAATAAATAAAATCCCTTTTCTAGATGATAATTGTTGCAAATTGTTAAATTGTTGGAAGAGGCATATTATAGGGTTTTGCTTTGATATTTTGGTGCTACTAAATAGATTGAACGAATTTAGTAGGCTTTTACACTCCACATAAGACAATTATACGTTATTTAATGGGGATTGAGGATGGAAGTTTCACTTCAAGGCATGATGAAAGTTTTTTTTTTTCTTCAAAGAACTAACACACCTAAAGTTGATCTCAAAAGCAAATCCATAAATGTATTCAAATCTGAAATTTCAAAAGGAGGGAAAAAAATAACAAAGAAAAAAAACTCATATTCAGTATAAGTATATAATATTATTGATTTTTATGAATTTCTAAACCTCCAATCTAGTTTAATAGGTTATATCTTATTTATACACCTTTCTCCATGGAATATTAGATACCAATCAATTCTATTGGCATCATGTTTCCATCTCTACTTCAAGTCATATTTATGCTTGGACATCTATGGATAGACCTTATACTAATGCAAAGCAAGTGGAGTAGAAAATTTTCTTAGCCATTGCATTACGAATCTTATCATCTTTTTTGGATTCTAGTTATGACAATGAATAGAATTTGACACTCAGCCTCTCAAACTTGACAAGTCTATGTGGGACCAATGAGGAAAGAAATTGATTCTTGGATCATTTTATCGTAGGGGACTACAACTTGGAACCATAAGAGATCATTTTTTATTTGTAGTTGTATATCTTTGTCTATGCACTCACTTTCAAACTGTCAAATAATTCTCCTTTTGTGAGTTTAAATTGTTAATTTGCCTTTGTGGAATTTGCTACTACATTTCTAGTGAAACCTAACTTGGAATCCCCTGCATTTTTCTAATTTGAAAAAAGTATGCCTTTATTGACTAATGTAAGGCTCTCCAAAATCTTATTTTGATTTTGTTTATTTCTTCATGAATCATATCATCGATTTTTCTTATGAATTTTCTCTTAAGAATAAGGAAATTAGTAACTCTCTAAAAGTACCTCATTTCTTAATAAGAAAATTAATGGTAAAAAAGGACATCAACTTGCCTGCAGTGTTTGATTTTTCTATAGCATTGACTATCTTAGTCAGTATTGAAGTATGAGGATGACTAGGTACATCAACTTGCCCATAATGTTTGATTTTTCCATATAGAATGTTTTGTAGCTAGCCAAGCATGGTGACCTATTTAATTGCAAGACATACCCATATGCTTGTGAAAAAAAGGAGGTCCTTGCAAGTTGTTATCCTATTTAATAGGTGAAGTATTATAATTATTGAAAATAATTGTCTTAATTATGCATCTATGTAACTTTTTAATATATTAAATACATGCTTTTGCATTGTTAATAAATATTGGATTAAAACATGAATTTCCTAAGTAATTAAAATGACTACTCTTGAACTTGAATTCCATTCTTTCTCATTTTGGCAAAATAAATAAATAAAATCCCCCTTATAGATGATAATTGCGGCAATTTGTTAAATTGCTGGAAGAGGCATATTATAGGGTTTTGCTTCGATATTTTGGTGCTACTAAATAGACTGAACGAATTTAGTAGGCTTTTACACTCTCCACATAAGATAATTATATGTTATTTAATGGGGATTGAAGATGGAAATTTCACTTCAAGGCATGATGAAAGGTTTTTTTTTTTTTCAAAGAACTGACACAACTAAAGTTGATCTCAAAAGCAAATCCATAAATGTATTAAGATCAAATATGAAATTTCAAAAGGAGGGAAAAAAATAACAAAGAAAAAAAACTCATATTTGGTATAAGTATATAATATAATTGATTTTTATGAATTTCTAAACCTCCAATCTAGTTCAATAGGTTATATCTTATCTATACACCTTTCTCCATGGAATATTAGGTAACAATCAATTCTATTGGCATCATGTTTCCATCTCTACTTCAAGTCATATTTATGCTTAGACATTTATGGATAGACCTTATACTAATGCAAAGCAAGTGGAATAGCAAAATTTCTTAGCCATTGCATTACGAATCTTATCATCTTTTTTGGATTCTAGTTATGACAATGAATAGCATTTGACACTTAGCTTCTCAAACTTGACAAGTCCTTGTGGGACCAATGAGGAAATAAATTGATTCATGCATCATTTTATTGTAGGAGACTACAACTTGGAACCATGAGAGATCATTTTTTGTTTGTAGTTGTATATCTTTGTCTATGCACTCACTTTCAAACTTTCAAATAATTCTCCTTTTGTGAGTTTAGATTGTTATTTTGCCTTTGTGGAATTTGCTACTACATTTCTAGTGAAACCTAACTTGGTATCCCTTGCATTTTTCTAATTTGAAAAAAGTATGCCTTTATTGACTAATGTAAGGCTCTCCAAAATCTTATTTTGATTTTGTTTATTTCTTCATGAATCATATCATGATTTTTCTATAGCATTGACTATCTTAGTCAGTATTGAAGTATGAGGGTGACTCGGTACATCAACTTGCCCATAATGTTTGATTTTTCCATATAGAATGTTTTGTAGCTAGCCAAGCATGGTGGCCTATTTAATTACAAGACATACCCACATGCTTGTGAAAGAAAGGAGGTCCTTGAAAGTTGTTATCCTATTTATTAGGTGAATAATTGTCTTTATTATGCGTCTATGTAACTTTTTATTATATTAAATACATGCTTTAGACATTGTTACTAAATATTGGATTAAAACATGAATTTCCGAAGTAATTCAAATGACTACTCTTGAACATGAATTCCATTCTTTCTCATTTTAGCAAAATAAATAAATAAAATCCCTTTTATAGATGATAATTGCTGCAAATGGTTAAATTGTTGGAAGAGGCATATTATAGGGTTTTGATTTGATATTTTGGTGCTAATTAATAGATTCAACTAATTTAGCAGGCTTTTACACTCTCCACATAAGACAATTATATGTTATTTAATGGGGATTGAGGATGGAAATTTCACTTCAAGGCATGATGAAAGTTTTTTTTTCTTCAAAGAACTGACACACCTAAAGTTGATCTCAAAAGTAAATCCATAAATGTATTAAAATCAAATCTGAAATTTCAAAAGAATGGAAAAAAAATAACAAAGAAAAAAAACTCATATTTGGTATAAGTATATAATATAATTGATTTTTATGAATTTCTAAACCTCCAATCTAGTTTAATAGGTTATATCTTAGCTATACACCTTTCTCCATGGAATATTAGATACCAATAAATTCTATTGGCATCACGTGTCCATCTCTACTTCAAGTCATATTTATGCTTGGACATCTGTGGATAGACCTTATACCAATGCAAAGCAAGTGGAGTAGCAAAATTTCTTAGCCATTGCATTACGAATCTTATCATCTTTTTTGGATTCTAGTTATGACAATGAATAGCATTTGACACTCAGCCTCTCAAACTTGACCAGTCCCTGTGGGACCAATGAGGAAAGAAATTGATTCATGCATTATTTTATCGTAGGAGACTACAACTTGGAACCATGAGAGATCATTTTTTGTTTGTAGTTGTAAATCTTTGTCTATGCACTCACTTTCAAACTTACAAATAATTCTCCTTTTGTGAGTTTAGATTGTTACTTTGCCTTTGTGGAATTTGCTACTACATTTCTAGTGAAACCTAACTAGGTATCACCTGCATTTTTCTAATTTGAAAAAAGTATGCCTTTATTGACTAATGTAAGGCTCTCCAAAATCTGATTTTGATTTTATTTATTTCTTCATGAATCATATCATCAATTTTTCTTATGAATTTTCTCTTAAGAATAAGGAAATTAGTAACTCTCTAAATATACTTCATTTCTTAATAAGAAAATTAATGGTAAAAAAGGAAATGGATGTTGTAAGCCTCAATTTCTAAAATTAGATTTGTTTAATTTATCTTTAAACTAAATAAACTTTAATGTCCAAAACGTGCTAATCAAATAGACTAAACAATACTATGTGTACGCACACACACAGATATCTATATATATATATATATTCCACAAGAATATGGGTGACATCGTTTTCAATAGAATTATTGAGAAAGACCCTACGGGAAGGTGTTAATATTGAAACATTAAACATTGTAGGGTAGTTGATGTATTTTACAAGGATTGAAAGGAAGGTGGAAAAGCCTGATTGATGGTTAAATGGTTTCTTATTTTCCATGGAAAAACAAGCTTTGAAATTTCCTCACAAAATTTATAAGGAAGGAACAATGTCCAAAATGTGCCAATCAAACAGACTAAACACTATGGAGATAACCAATATAAACACACACACATATATATTGTTTTTCATAAGAAGATGAGTGTCATCGTTTTCAAAAGAATTATTAAGAAGGACCTTGTAAGAAGGTGTCAATATGAAAACATTAAAAATTATGGGATAGTTGATGCATCTTACAAGAATTGAAAGGAGGATAGAAAAGCTTGATTGATGGTTGGATGATTTCTTATTTTTTGTGGAAAAATTGGCTTTCAAATTTTCCCATAAAATTTATGAGGGAGGAATAATGTCCAAAATATGCCATTCAAATAGACTAAACACTGTGGAGTTAACCAATATACATACACACACGCATATATATATTATTTTCCACAAGAAGATGAGTGTCATCATTTTCAAAAGACTTATATATATTGTTTTCCACAAGAAAATGGGTGTCATCATTTTCAAAAGAATTATTAAGAAGGACTTTGTAGGAAGGTGTCAATATGGAAACGTTAAACATTGTGGGATAGTTGACGCATCTTACAAGGATTGAAAGATGGGTGGAAAAGCTTGACTAATAGTTAAATGATTTCTTATTTTTCATGGAAAAACTGGCTTTGAAATATCCCCATAAATTTATGAGGGAGGAATAATGTCCAAAATATGCCAATCAAATAGACTAAACACTGTGGAGTTAACCAACACACACACACACACACACACACACATATATTGTTTACCACAAGAAGATGAGTGTCATCATTTTCAAAAGACTTATTGAGAAGGACCCTACGAGAAAGTGTCAATATAGAAACATTAAACATTGTAGGGTAGTTGATGTATATTACAAGGATTGAAAGGAGAGTGGAAAAGCTTGATTGATGGTTAGATGGTTTCTTATTTTCCATGGAAAATTTGGCTTTGAAATTTTCTCAAAAAATTTATGAGGGAGGAATAATGTCCAAAATGTGCCAATCAAACAGACTAAAGATTGTGGAGATAACCAATACACACACACACACACACACACACACACACACACACATATATATATATATATATATTATTTTCCACAAGAAGATGGGTGTCATCGTTTTCAAAAGAATTATTAAGAAGGACCCTGTAGGAAGGTATCAATATGGAAACATTAAACATTGTGGGATAGTTGATACATTTTACAAGGATTGAAAGAATGGTGGAAAAGCTTGACTGATGGTTAGATGATTTCTTATTTTTCATGGAAAAACTAGCATTGAAATTTTCCCATAAAATTTATGAGGGAGAAATAATGTCTTAAATATGCCAATCAAATAGACTAAACACTGTGGAGTTAACCAATATATACACATATAAATTGGTTCCCACAAGAAGATGAGTGTCATTGTTTTCAAAAGTATTATTGAGAAGGACCCTATGCGAAGGTTTCAATATAAAAACATTACACATTGTGAGGTAGTTGATGTATCTTACAAGGATTGAAATGAGGGTGGAAAAGCTTGATTGATGGTTTCTTATTTTCCATGGATAACCTGGTTTTGAAATTTCCTCACAAAATTTATGAGGAAGGAATAATGTCCAAAATGTGCCAAATAGACAAACTAAAGATTGTGGAGATAACCAATACATCTATAATGTTTTTCACAAGAAGATGGGTGTCATCGTTTTCAAAAGAATTATTAAGAACGACCTTGTCGAAAGGTGTCAATATGGAAACATTAAACATTGTGGGATAGTTGATGCATCTTACAAGGATTGAAAGGATGGTGGGAAAGCTTGACTGATAGTTAAATGATTTCTTATTTTTCGTGGAAAAATTGGATTTCAAATTTCCCCATAAAATTTATGAGGGAGGAATAATGTCCAAAATATGCTAATCAAATAGACTAAACATTGTGGAGTTAACCAATACACACACACACACACACACACACACACATATTGTTTTCTACAAGAAGATGAGTGTCATCATTTTCAAAAGAATTATTGAAAAGGACACTCTAGGAAGGTGTCAATATGGAAACATTAAACATTGTGGGATAGTTGATGCATCTTACAAGGATTGAAAGGAGGGTGGAAAAACTTATTTGATGGTTAGATGATTTTTTATTTTTCATTGAAAAACTGGCTTTGAAATTTTCCCATAAAATATATGAGGGAAGAATAATGTCCAAAATATGCCAATCAAATAGACTAAATATTGTGGAATTAACCAATATATTTATACACACTCACATATATATTGTTTTCCACAAGAAGATGAGTGTCATCATTTTCAAAAGAATTATTGAGAAGGACCCTATGGGAAGGTGTCAATATAGAAACATTAAACATTGTAGGGTAGTTAATGTATTTTACAAGGATTGAAAGGAGGGTGGAAAAGCTTGATTGATGGTTAGATGGTTTCTTATTTTCCATGGAAAAACTGGCTTTGAAATTTCCTCATAGGATGTCTGTGGGATGAATAATGTCCAAAATGTGCCAATCAAATATATATATATATATATTGTTTTCCCTAAGAAGATGGGTGTCATCGTTTTCAAAAGAATTATTAAGAGGGACCTTGTAGGAAGGTATCAATATGGAAACATTAAACATTGTTGGATAGTTGATGCATAATACAAACATTGAAAGGAGGGTGGAAAAGCTTGACTGATGGTCAGATGATTTCTTATTTTTCATGGAAATACTAGCTTTGAAATTTTCCCATAAAATTTATGAGGGAGGAATAATGTCCAAAATATGGCAATCAAATAAACACTAATTCTACTATTTTTCTACTTTTATTTCTTTCAAGTTATCAAAGCCATTTGGCTCATACCCTCTAAAATTTCTTAACAACATATTTACGTTCATTTTCTTCCACTTTCTCCTTTTCAATTAATATTGTTTCTCATCCCATTTTTATTGAGTTGGATATCAAGGATAAGGTTTCCTAGAAACATTCAAGTATCCAAATACATACCTTGATAGGATATAATATGATGCTTTATGCGAGCATCATTATATGTCTTTCCTAAGGCTTAAAAAGTTGTCATTGTTTCCTTATTCCTTGTGGTGGTTTCTACAAGTTCTTCGTGGTGGTGACTTACTACTAGTTGTTATTGAATTAAAGCATACCCATCTAAGCCCATCCAAGACTCTAAGGGAGAAGAAATAACAAAACCATAATTTATAATCTTAAATATAAGTAGGATTATAGTACATTCTTTGTTATCTTAAGAGAACTATATTTGAGACTTATTTCTTCCTAAAGATATCCTGTAGCTGTAGGTCTAATTAGGATGGACTTTATTCTTTCTAAAGAGGCTTAAAATGCATTTGGTAGTGATTATAGGAAGAAGTTTTAGATTTTTTAAAACTTGAAAGTTTTTATTTTTCAAGTGTTAGAAGGACCAAAAATGTTTCTTAGAATCACTGTCAAATAAGCTCTTAGAATGCATTTGACAGTGTTTGTACTAAAAGTGTTTTTAGTGAAAGTGTTTTATCTAGAAGTGCTTTTATGAGAATCACTTGTCAACGTTTCTTTAAAAAACACTACAAATAATTTTTCAGATTTTAAAAGTATTTCATAAATTTTGTTAAACATTTTTTTTTTTTCAAAGACACTTTTCATGCTAAAAGCACTTGCTAAAATTATTACCAAATGGACTTTTAGTGTTGTTTCATAGCACATGTTGTGGCTGAATTATATTGGATATATTAGAATAATATAGAATGATCTTTGGATATATTCTTATACTCTTCTATTTGTACCCAATCTCAAATGCAACACATTAATAATGTTGATTCCCATTATTGGAGAAGAGGTTCTATATGCTGACATTTATGCCAAATGCATATCAGCTATTGATCAAGTCGCCTATATTTTTATGAAATGCCTTATTTTCTATCCGTTTACTTGAGAAGGCTCTTCAGGAAGTAGTAGAAAACAGAATACATGATCCTAGGTCAAGGGGGTTAAATTAAAAATCCCAAATGCCTTAATTTCTATCCATTTACTTGAGGAGACTCTTAAGGAAGAATTACCAGACTGAATACATGATCCTAATTAAGTTAAGGGGTCGGATTAAATTAAACAATCCCAATGACATAACATCTGACTTATCAAATCTACGAATGGATCAACAAGTCTATAGAAACTTAATTTATGAATTCCTTTTATTACTTTCTTCCCTTGTATGGATCTTCTCACTTGTATTTTACATAGAAATTAAGAATCCTTGTATACTCTGTCATGGTTATAAAAAAATGGAAGTATATATATGTGTGTGAATAGAAAATCACCTGTACTTGTTAGTTTTTCTTTTATGCATCTGTAAAAGATAATAATAAACTTAGGTGGTGTTCTTGGACTGAAGCCTAGGATTTTATGTTCCTTCCCATGGTTCCCACAGGGCTTTTTTTTTTTTTTTTTTTGGGTCTTTGATGTTTTATATCAAGACACGAATAGATAAAATTAAATTACCTCAAAATTTCAGTTTCCATATCAGGGTGCAAAGGAATATGGCATGGGCTAATATCCTCTGTCGTAATTTCTCCTTGCAAAATGATATGGAATATTGTGTAGCATGTACCTTTTTCTGGCTTCTTTATGCACTCAATTTCAGATTACATGCCATTACTCATCTTCAGCCTGTATTTCCCACCTTCTGCTTCACAATTTCCACACACAAGTTTTGACCAATTCATGGAAAATCTAGATTCCCCATATTCTATATTTCATGGGAGTGAAGCTTCGGAAATCTAGCTAGCAAGCAAAATATATTCATAAATAAATTAAAATAGACATTGCTCATAGATACGTATTGGAATACAATGTATGGTATTATCGTCATAATTCATGTAGTATTATGTTTCTATCACATCTAGCACATTTCACATTTCTAAAGATAAAAGAAATAGAGTCCCCTAAATAAAAGGACTAACTTACTTTTAGTGTCAAGAAAATTGACTCGGTGGTTTTATTTGAAAAGTCATATTCAATAAATAAAGCATCAAAATTGACCACATGTACAATGGTCCACAGAAATTATTGAAGGAGTGTGATGGTTGTAGGAGACCATTTTGAAATTTTGAATATTTATTTACTCCTACAATTTTATGCTCATAATGAATTATAGTAATAGACATATACCAAGGAAAGGTTTGAGCTCTCAAATTGTTCCTTTTTTGTTAATTCTTTCTCTATTAAAATGCAACTTTTGATTTGAGAGCCTGATTTAAAGTTCGAAGGGTAAGATCAAAGTCCTAATTAAATTTCAACAAGGAGTAGAAATCTATGAATGGAGAAATCAAAGTGTCCATTAATTTGAAGAACCATATATGGAATGGTGCAATCCAATGTCCAAGAATGTAATTGTAACATTTAGAGGGCCCAAGGACACTTCTCTTACAAAAACTAAATGGAATTACTTACCGAAGAAATGTTGTAATTGACACTATTGGTCCTTGAAAGCCCAAATTACTACTAGCAACAAGTTATAACAGAATAACTTACTTGAACATCTACAACCCAAATAATTATTTTTGTAGAATACTTGAAAAAAAATAATAGAACTTCAAAGGAAATGGAGGAGTTTCTTTAATAATTTTAAAGGCAAGCAAGAACACTATTCAAATATCTAAAATGATATTTTATTACTTGTACATAACCTTTCTTACAAGGAACTAAACTATTGTTTGAAGAAGAAACTTTATTTTATTACATACACTGATCTCATAGAAACCTTACACATAAGACACAATCACACATTATTATTGGATTACACAATAAGCAACTAGATGAAGTAGGACTACCTTCCATTTAAGCTGATTGTACCCATGGAATTGGATGATGAAATTGGTACCTCTACCATGGATTGCATATGATTCTCAATAGACCATAAAGTTGGCTTAGGAGGCATTTTCAATAGTTCAATCTCTCCTTCAAGCATCTCCAATGTTTTGCTCATTGAAGGACGATCCACAGGCTTCATTTGTACACACCATAATGCAACTATCACCATTTTCCTTACATACTTTTTTTCATCCTCAGTGGCATCTCCCATTTCCATGTCCTCTCCTTGATCATATCTATCATAAATCCATGATGGGAAATATATTTGACTAGAATGTTCTGCGAATGCATTCACATTCTTCCTTTTCCCCACCATTTCCAATAACAACATTCCAAAACTATAAACATCAGCCTTAAATGATACACCTCCAAGGTTTTTGTAGAACAATTCGGGAGCAATGTAGCCCAAGGTTCCTCTAGCAGCAGTGACTGATACAATACTTTCATCTGTTGAGTATAATTTTGCAAGACCGAAATCTGAAACTTTTGGTGTGAAGTCTTCATCAAGAAGAATGTTGTGTGGCTTGATATCAAAATGAAGAATTTGCATATCACACCCTTGATGTAAGTATTCGATCCCACGTCCTACTCCAAGTGCAATCTTGTATAATCTTTCCCAACTCAAAGGAATGTTGTTTCCTTTATCAAGAAAGACAAACTTATCAAGAGACCCATTGGGCATGTAGTCATATATAAGGGCCCATTTTGATCTCTGTATGCAAAATCCAACAAGTCTCACCACATTAACATGATGAATTCTTCCAATTGTAGCAACTTCATTGATAAAATCTTGCCCATTAGCCTTTGACATAACCAACATTTTTACAGCTACAATGCGACCACTTCGGAGTTTTCCTTTATACACAGAGCCAAAACCTCCTTGACCTAATTTATGCTTAAAATTATGAGTCATCTTCTTTATGTCTGAATATGTGTATTTGATTGGTCGAAGATTTTGGTAGTTATGTAGGAATTCTTCAATATCATCATCTAATGATAAGTGTCTCCGTCGAAACTTGTAAATTAAATAGGCAAATAGGCACAAAATACCAATCACAGCTCGTCCGATGATGATCATGATGATCATGCCTACATATAAATCACATGTTAAAGATATGAAAAATGTCAGAGGAAGATTCATAATCATCTAACCACATTCAATCATCAAATCCAACAAATAGAATTAGTTTTGAAAAGGTCATTTCACCTATATCTTAGGTTTTGGATTTCCACTCAAACATAGTCATGTGACTCTTTTTTCTTTTGGGTGACAGCATGATATACATAAAGGATGGAATAATCAATTGAGAAAATTTGTTTTGTTGTACAAAATTAAGGAATGAAATTAGATGCCAAATTCCAACTCTATTCTTCAATTTCCTTGTACTCTAACAAATTTGGGAATAATTTGAAATCAAATACATCACAAATTTTAAAAATAATAATAATAATTTTATTTGAAAGAAAAATTCTGAATTTCACAAATTGGAATTTCAATTTATGATTCATTTTGTACAACCAAATGCATTGCAAAACTTGATTGTCGGCTCTTATCTTGAATGAAAGGATTCCAAAAGTGCCAGACAAAAAGAGGTATAAAACGTGTGCAATGATATACTTATTGAGATTTGGAAGCCTTACCCATGAGTTGTAATATAAAGGCTGCCCCAGCTGCAAATATGAGAGGAACAAAAATTATTAAGTTAAAGAAAAGAAAGATTCACGCATATGATAAATTTAAAATGAGCAAGAAACAAATACAAGAGAAATAGTATTACTACTATTGGTTTTGATTAAAAATTAGGAAGAGATGGATAGGATAGAAGAGAAAGGGTAATATTAATAATAATAACCATCATCATTGTTATTATCATCATTATAGTTATTATTAGTTAAGTGGATGAAAAATCCAATCATTTATTATACAATTGATTAATTTAAATACATTTTCTTTATTTAGCTAGGACCTCAGTCTCAAATGTTTTATAATATTTTTAAAATTTTTAGAAATTTATTATATTTGTTTAAATTAAAAATAAAATTAATCACATACAATGTATTGTCTATTGTAGGATTGTCTATTGTAGGATTGAATGTGTAACTTTTATTATCTTTCTTCTAAAACAAATTAATGGAACTAATAAGCCCTACTTTCGATAAAGTAGTCGACACGTACTATATATCCTGTTAACAGAAAAACAACATAAATTGAATTTAACATGAGAAAGATAATAGAAGTAAAAATGAACATGAAAGATAATAAAAGTAAACTCCCAAAGTCTCACTGATTCTAGATAGGAACCCTTCCAGAAAGTTCATAGCTGCAAGATCAAACCAATTAAGCAAATATTATTAGTTATAAAATGTTGAAGGGACTTATGCTTGCAAGCAAAATAAATACATAAAAGGATAAAAATAAACATTGCTCATACATTTAATGCACTGTGCGGTATAATTGCCATAATCAATACAGGATAGCCCTTTCGCAAGGCATTCGCTTTTGCAGTAGAAGTCCAAGAATGAAAGTTCAAGCCCCAGAAGCAGCATTTCTTGCAAATCTGACATTGAAAGATGGCCGGGCTTCAAGAATTGAGTAATAATAGTCCTGCTGATGGTGCATGAATACTTAATATCTCCCACTTCCTGGGACTCGCCTCCGACTAGTGCATAAACATATGCTTGTGAGGAAGATGAAGTCACGTTGCTTCCGTTGCAAGGAGTGATATGAATATAGTTGCCATCACTTATTGGCTGCTCGCAGTTCATCAAAACCGTTGTATTGGTCACTTTCACCCAATATGGAACAAAGCTGTAATATGACGAGGAATAGAGAGGAGTTGAGAAACAGTTGCCCTTTTTCACCCCAGGATCCACTACCCGAATGGTATAGTTATCGTAGTTGATATCAGCAACATAGTATTTCCCATGCACCAGGTTTACCATAGTACGATTGTTTTCGCAGACCAATTCATAGTCAGGATCACCACACCCAGATGGATGACCTTTTAATCCGAAAGGAATGCTGATGTTTTGAATCTCTCCACAAGAAGAGGGTCTGCAAGTCTGGTTTCCATTAGCAGCACAAATTGCAAGCAAGAAAGTGTGGAAGAGCGCTAACGCCACAAGTTTTGCTTCTCTAAACATCATAACATTTGAGAGAGATACGGAGCTGGAATTCTTTTGTTTTATGTTTAATTTAAGAGAGAGATATCAAATTATCCCCCCAACAGGGTTGCGGTCCCAACTTGAATTCCTGCAACTTGAAAAGAGTGTGAAATGAGCCTTATTGACCGTTCTGGTCAACTACTTTGATTTTTCTATGTATGGATAACTTCACATTGAAGAAACGCATACCCACTCTTTGTTAAAGATCAGGTTCAATCATTCGAGGCTTCTGAATTAGCATAATGAAAATGAAAATCAAGAATCACTATATTTGAAATTATTTATTTATTTATTTATTTTTTTTTGAAAAAAAGATCTTACTACCGAATTAGCAACTTTCCTCGATATGGGCCATAATGTATACCAAATTAACCTTATACAAATGATGAATTATGTATAAATTAAATGGAATACTTAAATTTTGAAAGAGACAAAATAACCATATACATGTGATACAGGGTGAAAGGACATTGTTACAGAGTGAAAATCTATTAGTAAAATGTACCACCGCAGTAATCCTCCTTCCTACAATTCTTCTCTATAAATTTTCAGGCTAATCTCCTCTCGATATTTGTATCTCCCTTTCCACTTTCTTTCCTATACCAGAGATTTCTGTCCTTGGCAAAAATCACAAATTCCTTCCATAAAAATGGATCCATATCTCTGTTTGTTTTTGTTCTTGTTTGTGACCTTGTTTGTGGAGCTGAGAGGGGGCCGAGATGAGTGCATGGCATCAAATCGTTGTGGCGACCAGGGTCCACTCATCCAGTTCCCATTCATCTTTCATGCCCACCTCATATCCTCTACAATGATTTAATATACAAATACTCCATTTTGGAATTAAAAAGCCATTCCAAAGTATATGAGCTGATAAATCTGCTGATTGAATTTATAGGTTATGAATGTGGAACTAAAATCTTGGATGGAATTTACGTTTTATTGGGATTTTGAAAATCTCAAAAAAGAAAAAAGAAAAAAAAAAGAGAATAATTTGATTACAACTGATAAAATAATCTCTAAATTTGAAAACTAATTTGAAATAATTAGTGAAAATAATTTTTTACATCTTAAAACTCTTGTTAAGTGAATTTTTGGCTAAAGTAATATATTGTTTTTCTTGCATTTCACCTCAAAACATTAAACTAAACTAATGGATCCAAACTAAGGCATTTTCTTTTCTTTCTTCAAATTTTTAGAGCTCAATAAAATTAAGGGAAATAATTGAACAAAGAGTTAAATGTTTATTTTGGATTTAATTTTTTGAAACATTAAAGAAATAAAAGAAAAATGTTAAAAGTTCTTTTATAATGGATTATTTCCTAGCTACTTACAATTAATATTTTTCTTTATTTTCTTCTTATTTTTCCAAGGATGTGAACCTAAAAATACAAAGTAATACAATTGATATTCAAGTATTCATTTTGGATATGAAAATATTTAATAAAATTAAATTACTAAGATTATTGAATATAGATGATTTTCTTAATTTATTTTTTTTCATATCCAAGTTGAGCATACTAACCCTTAATTTTCCAAGCAATTCATCTTTATTTCAACTCTCAATAATTACAATTGTGTAAAAAACTGCATAAACATCATTTTTCTAATTTTAATGGTTATCCACATAAATGACTTTTCCCTTGCAGCTAACATGAGAAGTTCGATGTTAAGGGTCAATCAAATCACCAAGTGTCATCATACCTTCCAATTGGATCACTATATATAATGGTATAGAATAAGGATAGAGATTTCTCCACATTCCTTTACATAGAGTTTCATTTTTATTTTAGTTTTTGTCATAAAATAGGATGAATTTATGTGGAGGGAGTCATGAAGACTATAAGTTATTATGAAACATAGTCTAACTATAATACATAACAAGGATTAGAAGGATATGTTTTAATTTCCACTACAAGTTAGGACAGATTTAGTAGTAGAACTGGTACTACCTCAAAAATGAACATGTGGAATACAAGAAAGGGACCCAAAAAGATAAGGTTGAAGCCTAGCATAAAATTAAATAGATTAAAATCATATCGCATGAACATGTAATTTAGCATGTTTGTATTAATTCCAAGAGAAAAACAAACTAATTACTTTTTTTTCTTAATTTTTTATAGGTGTATCGAAGAAAATAATTGTGACAGGTAATATTCTATTTATGCATATTTTATTACAGAGATAAAGATTCTTAATTTGGTTATTTTATCTATTTATTTAAATAAAAAAGATTAAGTTTTCTTTTTTTTATGTTCACAGGTGTAATCTTTGGATTCCTTCTTCTCGTGTTAGTAATTGTTATGCTTTATCGTGTTTATAGCTCAAATAAAGTAGAAAGAGAGAATAGAGTAAAGGTTAAAAAGTTTCTAGAAGACTATGAAGCTCTCAAACCCTCAAGATACTCCTATGCTGATGTTAAAAGGATTACAAGTCAATTCAAAGATAAATTAGGCCAAGGAGGATATGGAATCGTGTACAAAGGAAAGCTTTCAGATGAAGTTTTTGTTGCAGTAAAAATCCTCAACAATTCCCAGGGAAACGGGGAAGAGTTCATCAATGAAGTGGCAACAATGGGTACAATCCACTATGTTAATATAGTTTGCTTAGTTGGATTTTGTGCTGATAGATTTAAACGAGCTCTAATTTATGAGTATTTACCAAATGAGTCATTAGAGAAGTTCATATTTTCAAGAGCCGTTAAGAACTATTCACTTAGTTGGAAGAAACTTCAAGAAATTGCTATAGGTATAGCGAAAGGAATTGAGTATCTTCATCAAGGTTGTGATCAAAGAATTCTTCATTTTGATATCAAACCTCATAATATTTTACTTGATCACAACTTTAATCCAAAGGTTTCTGACTTTGGTTTAGCCAAATTGTGCTCCAAGGAACAAAGTGCAGTCTCTATGACAGTTGTAAGGGGAACAATGGGCTATATTGCTCCAGAAGTGTTATCTAGGAATTTTGGGAATGTGTCTTATAAGTCAGATGTTTATAGTTTTGGAATGTTGTTACTCGAAATGGTTGGAGGAAGGAAGAACATTGATGTTAGTGTGGAGAGTACTAGCCAAGTTTACTTCCCAGAATGGATTTATAATCATTTGGATATAGGGCAAGAATTGCATAGTCGAATTGAAGAAGAAGGAGATGTTGCGATTGCAAAGAAATTAGCAATTGTAGGACTTTCATGTATTCAATGGTGTCCAATGGATCGTCCTTCCATGAAAATTGTGGTTCAGATGTTGGAAGGAGAAGGAGACAAGTTAACCATGCCTCCAAACCCTTTTGCTTCAACAGTTCCAACAAAGACAAACTTGAGCAAGCCAAGAAGAGTTTTTCAACAAGAGTTGGCAATAATTTCAGAACTAGAGTAAAAATAATTGTCTACATGTTCAAATTATTATGAATGTATAATTTAATAAAAATTCATATTGTAGTTGTTCATCATGATAGCATTTCTATTTATATTTATGTTAATTAAACAAATGATTGTACAAAATGATTATACCAGTGGCTCAATCGATGTTAGATTCCAGAAGTTTTTGTTCCCATGTAATGTATTTCTCATATATGATATTTTAATGAATATGTCCAAGAATATTCTCACAACCCAATTTATAGTTCAGTTACACACGACTCTATAGATCACCTTTCAATCAAGTAAGAGTAACTAATGTCCATCACATTTATAATAGAGAGTATTGCATGAAATAGTAATAGAATCAAATCTATGAAACTTGAAAATAAGAGTCTCATCCATTATACCTATATAAAGTTTCTTTTGTTTCTTTTTTTTTTTTTTTTTCTTTGACATTTTTTTTTATTGGAATGAGGAGTAAGACTAATTAGTTATGTAATGACTAAATTAAGTTGATCCTTGAGTTAGACCATATTGCCCAATAACTTGATAAAGCATATAGTCTTTTACTTTGCACTAAGAAATAAGAGTTTCCAAACAAATATTTTGTCTTTAATCTATGACTACAATTTTAGAAATTTAAGCTTAATTCTGTCATCCTTTTCCTACATATTGCATTAAAACTTGAATTTCCTACCTAAAATAACTACTCTTGAATTTGAATTCCCTTATTTACCTTTTTAACCAAGAAAACAAACTTCCTTTTACAAATAATAATTGCTGCAAATTGGTTAAATTGTTAAATTGGTTATATTTTGTTGTTATTAACTAGATTGAACCAATGGGGATGGGGGTGGAATTTCAATTCAAGCCACTACAGGAGTCTTTTTCAATGAACCTAACACAACTAAATTTGATCTCAAAAGTAAACCCAAAGATGAATTAAAATCAAGTTTGAAATTTCAAAAGGAGTGAAAAAAATGACAAAGAAAAACACTTATATTTGGTATAAATATATAATATAACTTATTTTTATGAATATCTAACCACCAAGCTAGTTCAACAACATCTATCTTATCTATACAACTTTTTCTATGGAATATTAGGTATTAATCAATGAATTTCTTACTTATTATAGTATGAATCTTATCATCTTTTATTCAATACTAATTATGGAAGAACAAGAGTGTAGTCCGGATGCGTGTGCGTATAATGCTCTTATTGATGCTTTAGTGTAGAAGGGTATGGTAGATTTGGCTCGGAAGTATGAGGAAGAGATGTTAGCAAAAGGGCTTTCTTCTAAACCAAGGGTAGATCTTGGGACTAATCCCCATACTGAATGATCTCTTGATGGGTGTTTGTAGTTCATAGGCCTACGAGAAGATTGATACTACTTGCATAATGCTTATATTGGAATTTAGGAGATTTAACCCCACTGCTAAATTTGTTGTTGGGAACAAGGTAGAATTTTGTGGATAGCAAAATGAAGATGTACACCAGGGAGATACAAGTGAATAGCATAACAAAAGATGTACACTAAAAATCACTATACTACAGTAGTTTGTACTAAAACCACTTTTTGATCGGGTACAAGCTACTCTAGAATAGTGAATTAGGTTATAAATTTTGTTTTGATCTAATAAACGACGAAAAATCAAGCGATCAAATACTCATGGGCACCATATTTTTCAAAATAACTGATTCAAACTTTAGTTTTACAAGCAAATCATGATAGCCTTCTTATTTTTTGTTTACTTTATCTGCTATGCTCTTAAGATTATATTAACTTTATTAATTCTTTTTATCATATTGGAATTTATCAATCTCTTGAAAAAATGGAACCTACATATATTTTGGATAATAAATTTATTTCTTATATTTATTGGATCTCTTAGATATTTCTTTCAAAAAAATTTCATGTTAATCACTTTGAATAACCCAAAAAAAAAAAAATCTAAATTTAAAATGATAACATTTTGGTTCCAAAAAGAAAAAAATAACATATATATATATATATATATATATATATATTTATTTATTTATTTATTTATATATCCGTAATATTTTAATTACTTGTTAAAATTAAAAATAAAATATCAATAATTACAAATATATTAATATTTCGATTTTATTTAAGTTATAAGTCTACCTACCAGATCATTTGCACAAGATATAGTGTATTCCCATCCCGGGGGTGAATGATCATAATTGTACCTCATCAGCCTGAGAAGGCAGAGGGGTCGACAAAGCCAGCTCATGCAGACAAAACGGTCAGCAATTGTGGGCCATCCCACCTAACGACAAACTTGATGATGAAACGAACCTGAACTCACTCATGCCACGTTTCCACATTTCATTGGGTTGACTTCTAAAGACTCAAAAAGTTTGGTCTATTTAAAGGGGGTCACCTCAGCCCAGCCACTTAATACTCAATTCTGAGCTCGGACCCCATCACTCGCAGCTATGGCAGAGGTCTCTGTGCCCCTAATCTCTTTACTCCCTTCACACCCATTTGATTTTTTCATCTGAATTTCACATTTTCTCGCTGGTTTATATATATCAGCCATATATATCATTCTGGAGCTTAATCAATATAATCTGTAAAGTTTAGATTTCCACAAAGTCCTCTCTTTTTAAGTGTGCTTAAGCTCTTCTGGAGCTTGAGTGCAACACTTCAGGTGCTTTTTTAGTTGATCATAATACTTAAGTGCTTGATCTTAAAATCCTGTTTTATAATTAATTCAAACACCTAGTTTTCAATTCCCTAAAGTCCTTTTTTTTGTCATTTTTAAAAGCCATTACCCTTTTTTTTAAACTTATTATACATACCTATATTCCCAAGGCTGATTCCGCAACAATCTCGAGTCTTCCAAGTGGTGTAAGTCACGAGAAAATATATAGAGTTCTAAACCAAGATGAACGAAATAAAAATGCCAACTTAATCTATCTAGGTCAATGCATTAACACTTTCCATGGATTATTTTGAAGGTGTAAATTTTTATTTTTTATCCTTTCCTCTATAACGATGCCACTCTTTTGATTCCAAGACAAAAGTCATCTGATGTAGTTTAAGGTTTGGGGTTTGTTCTCTAATACTGAGATCTCTAGTCAATCAAGTATATTGAGATCTCTAATCAATCAAGTAAAAGCAGGATGACTAAGCCCTTGCAATGCCTCCCACTTTTCCACCATGGTAGTGTTCTTTTCCTAAGGTAAAGACATGATATTTTATTTTCTTAAATGTGGATATAATTTTGTTTTCCAACATGCTTCTTTCTCATGAAATTATTTTCTTTAAGTTGATACTACTAGGACTAACATTATAATTAAATACAAGAAATATGGCTAACATGAGTATAGCGATTATTTTATGTAATCAACAACCTTGAATATAGCAAATGTTTTGTTTTTCTACATTGACACATAAATATTAGTCTAACAAAATAAATTATTTATTTTTTTATTCTAAAAAATTGACAAATAAATAAACATGTCACATGGTGTTGTCATTGTTTTCTCTTGGGGTACGTAGCTAACATGATATTTTGTTAATTGTGACTTGCGATCATCAGAGCAAGTAACATAATATTTTATTTTCTAAAGTATGAATACAATTTTGTAAGATGACCTATTTTCCTATGCAATTATTTTCTTGCTAGAAACAAACTACTTTTCGTAGTTTTCCTTTTGGAATTCACTTCAGAAAAAAAAAAAAAAAAAAAGAATTTACTTCACAAATCAGAAGATGTACGATGCCTCAGTAGCATTAAGCAAACTCCTCCCTGCATCTTGTTCCAATGCATCTTGCTTTCTTACTTTTAGGTTCTCCCTTCCAACTCCATTTGCCCTATTCCTCCATATTGAATAGATCCAATTTTCAATTTCTTAAGATGACGTCTCTAGAATTGGAATGCAGTATCATGTCGACCTATAGGTTGGCTCGGATTTAGCCTAGCCCAGCACGTTTGAGACCCAGCATCAAAGCCTAATTGGGTTGAGGAAGCAATTCTAGGCCCAACGCAAAGCTATTTGGGCTAGAGCTTTTTTCTTTATATGAATTGCTATTATTACTATGTCTATTTGTGTAATTAGAAATCTTGTGCATGAGATTGATGAATACTTGATCATTGTTGATATTGGAATATTAATTGAATTTATAGATAAAATAAAATTTTAATGTTGGGGATAATCACTTAGAGCACTTGTTCATTCTTCTCTAAGTAGTCCCATATGTTCCATATACTAAGAAAGGATTAAAATATCTAAATTAGATAAATATTGGTTGTTGAAATCTATGTAAAAAAATAAAAAGTATTTTTAGTAGTTTTGTTTAATTTAGATAAATTTTGATAATTAATGTTTTTATATTTACAAATGATATTTATATTTACAAATGCAATACCAATGGCTATGGATGTTAATTTCTTATTTTAAACTTAAAAGCAATTAAAAAGACAACTTAACTTTACAACATTAAGTTATTGGAGAAATACTCAATTTTAAAAAATAGCTTTCAAACAAGTCTTTCATTTTCTTGTTTTATAAAAAGCAAAATAGGGTAGTAGAGCATATGAATGGAACTTTGTCAAAAAAAGTTCCATGCATGTTGTCAAATGGTAAATTGAGCAAAAAAAAAAGGGGCTAAATCATGAAATTATTTATGCATGTCATTTCATCAATTTTATGTCATTGGTTGCAATTGGCATGCAATTGTTTATGCATACCATCTCATCAATCATATAACATATACTGCAATAGAGAGCGAAAACTCCCACTAATGATTATGATTCCTTCCACATTTTTTATTTTCTTGTCTTTTTTTTTTTTTTTTTTCATGTGAAGGAATCTAAATTAGAATTGAGAGCCAATAGAGCTACATTCATAGAGCTCAATGTAGGTGCAAAAGGATGAAGAAAATAATTTTGAGTAGGGATGTCACTTTAGATGAATCTGATTTGTTGAAACATGTAAAAAAAGAATTTTGTTATAGAGAAGAAGATTGTAAGTATTTTAGAATTGATGAAGTTTGAGACAACATCAATTATATGTCAATGACACAAATAGTGACCTTCAAGGGATAGGTGAAGGTATCATAAATGAAGAAGATGCTTCAACTCAAGCACTTTCTAACAATAAGATTCTATTATAGTTAGTAAATAAAGAAGTGAGATTCGCATGCCTACCAGATTTGTTGATATGGGGATATATGCACTTCCAATACTAGATAGTGATATATTGCACATACAAGAAAAGTGAGATATTGTGACATAGTTTTAATTGGGCCAAGAAAATCCACAACCAAAACATATATATAGTATCATACTTGTATAAGCCGCAACAGATTAGAAATTCCCGCATCATTATGGCCGAGGGAGGAATGGATCGCTACTATAAAAGCTCATATAGCTGGGGAAGGAATGGGATGCTGCTATAAAAGCTCTTATAGCAGTAATATTTGGCCCAATAGGCACAACCACATGGGCTGGGTTGCTGCTATAAAAGCTCTTATATCTCATGTATAATTGCTATTCTGGATAAACATTTGATAGGTTTTGGGGTTTTATGCAATTTTGAAGGAGGGAAAAGGCTTCCTAATTTACCTCCCTCAATTTTCATTTCTTAGGATTCAAGTGGTAATCTTAAATGGACTTGTAGACCCTCAATTTTGTCCCTTTGGCACATGTCTTTAAGTTCACTTCTAGTGCCCCACAGTGGTTCTTTGATGACCCATTATTACTCGTACAACTTACCTTTTTCTGAGTCACCTCGGAGACTTTGGTTGAGGGATTGATCTAACCCTTCATTGTGCTCTTAGCAGTCCTAATTTAGACTTAGGTTTTTCTTTCATTTTTTAGGATAGCTTTTAGGTGCACTTTTAGGATTGCACACTTGGACCCATTTAGATGCACTTAGCCCACTTAGGTCCACTTAGGCACGCTTTTAGACCCACTTATTCTTTCATAACTTGCATGGTTGCATGAATTGTATGACTTGTGTGGCCCACGTGGCTTTCTTTTTTATTTATTTATTATTTATTATTTATTATTTTTATTTTATTATATTATAAGTTTTCTACCTCTTATTTCTTGGCCTTTTTTGCATGAGAAAACGGGGCTGCCATCTATTTTAGAAAGAGGATCACAGAATTTTGGAAAAAGGAAGATGACAGATTTTTTGGTAAGAGAAAGGAAAACTTCCTTTTGGAAAAACAGGGATAGAATAAAAGAAAAGGAAAGAGGATTTTTGAGGGGGGGACTCTCTCGGTCGTTTTTGGAAGAATTTGAGGGAAAGAGAAAAAGAAGGTTTTCAAAGGACTGGTAGCACGCATTGGGGACTGGGAGCATGCATTGGAGACTGACAGCACGCATGGGAGAACTTTTTGGGGCAGCACACAGGGGAGTGGGAAGGAAGCAATTGCAGTCGAGTTTGTCCAAGTATGCTTTTTATCGTTCTTGGAATTCTTATCCATATTCGATTTTTCTGTGTGTTCGTTTCTGAATATTTAATACACTGTTGATTTGTGTGGACGGAAAGGGCCACAAATTGTTTTGTTGATATTGGTTGCTTACTTGTTTGCCCCGAATCTGTTTGTGATCTTCCCCCACTAGTTTTGAGCCCATTGAAAGATCATGAGATGTGGCTTTATCTGATTTCTATCCCGCATGTTTGTTCTCTCTTTGTTTTCTCTGCTTTCCACTATACTTGTTTTGCTTTTCCTCCTACCTGTCATATGGTCGTCAGCTCTTCATATGGGGGTGACTCCAAGGTTTAGGCATATGGTCACGAGATTCAGCAAAGAGATCAAACGTTTCAAAATTTTGGCTGGACATGCCATGCTGTTGGTCCGTATAAAAGAAAGCCGATGACAGCTGCCACATTTTCTGTTGATGGTTCTGTTCTGACCATTGCTGTAGGAACTGTTATCACAATATGGGATCCAGAGAAAATTGTCCAAGTGGCTTATCGGCTGCTTATGCACTTGTTAAGCTTGGTTACGGTAATGTAAATTTGTGGGCTGATGTGGGGTTAGAGATGTGGCTTCTTGGAATTCGATCATTTCAGGGTATGTACATTGAGGGAAGATTGAGGAGCATGGGAGTTGTTTGAAGAAATACCAATGAGAAGGAATGCGGTTTTCCGAATTGTAATGATAGACATGTATGGGAAAGAAAGGGATTTTACAGATATGTTGAGTTTGATTTTGATGACAGCCACCAGGGACATCTAAGGTTCGATATTTTGGTTGAAATTGAGGTTTTTATTGGCATTGAAATTCAAGAAGACAACCAGTAAATTGAAGAATTCTCTCAGGAAATAGTGGGATGGAGTTTAGTTCAAGTGCTGCAAAATTTTGCTTTATATCCAGGCGGAACAATGTTTAATTTGAGGCCATATCCTCAGAATCTGCTGAAATGCTATTAAAACCTATTGAGCATGAAGAAATTGTTCCAGGTCAGACTACTGTCAAGGATTCTGATGTCTATGATGAGTTGGGTCAGGGCATAGTATTAAAGTTAGCAACAGAGGTGCAGAAAAATTGTGCCATATCAGAGCAGCGAATGGACTCTCATGCATGCTTGATTTATGGGAAGAGCAGTTTTGTGAAGAAAAAGGACGATTTGTTGAAAAGTGGGAGCCAATCAAATAGTGAGATTTCAACCAGTCACTTGAACACTTCTTTGTTATCTGAGGAAACTAGTAAGCTGTCTGAAGATAATTGCGGTGGAAGTGGAAGCCATCACGAGGGAGATGTTCCTAGTAAGCTTGTGGTATCTTCTTCAACTGAATTGCGCGGCGAGTCACATGCAATTGAAAATGTAGAATGTGCAATTGGAGGTCATGGAAAATATATAAATGCTAGAGACCACGTTCCAATTTCCACTCCATCTGAGTCTACTCAAATACACATTCTAAATACAGTCTCCAGGTAGAGTGGTATTCATAACTTTGATTCAGATGTTCCTATCGTTGAGGTGCAGAATGTGAAGTTGAATACCGATTTGAATAATATGGAACATGAGATTGATGGGTCCTTGCCTATTGGTGAATGTAGAAGCGAAAATAAGGATGAAGATGCTAGCTTTGGATTGATTATTGAGGTAGTATAGCGTGCTGACATGGTTGAGCTATGATATGGAATTGCATATTTTATTGAGAAGATCACTGTTTTCATGATTCAGCAATAGATGGACAGCACCACCATGAGAATAATAGAAATATTTCTTACTTGCTTAAATCTGGAAATACCACACAGAACTTGAGGAAAAATAATGAAATAAAGGCACCCTTTGTCTTATTCCATTGGTCAACCAATTCTCATTGAACAGCAGGTTTCTCAGAGCTACTCTGGTGACACAGCTGGAATCAGTTTATCGGATGGGAATTAAGAGAAAACAGTAAAGCTCTCAGATGGTTTTTAGGATCTGCACTTCATCAGAATGGCATGCCGGAGAGCTCCACAGATGAAGGGTTCCTCACTTGGTACAAAGATCACCGAAGAAGCTGATCTTGGTCTGAAAATTGGTCACAGCAAGGCGTTCTTGAAGTCAGAGGATGTGGGTCAGACTCTTGATTTGTCAATACGGGGATCACGGAGAGAACTTTATATAAAGTTGGCCAACATGTTTGACACGAAGAGAGCTAAGATGCTGAATAATGCACTCTATCAAGATGAGAAGTTGGCGTGCTGGAAATTCTGTTGGATGGCCTTTGAAGCAGTTTATACAAAAGGAGGAGCTTATAATCAAAGCCAAAGTAAATGTTGAGACGGTTTCAAAGCAACTCTGTGGATTTATCTATAGAGAGGTCGACATTTTATCACATGAACAAAGTACCTTGTTTGAGCTGAATCAGTATTTTAGATCTTCCTAGAATAATAGAAGTGTTAGAGCACGTTCAGAAGAACGAGTATCCAGTAACTAGTTCTCCATTGAAACTTCTGTTTGTTTTTTGGAAGTTTTGGAACTTCTGGAAGGATGAGATTGTGAATATATTAAGATATCTCGGTGGATCTGTTAAGAAATATTCGGATTATAAAGAGGTCTGTTTGAGTTACTTGGGTGTGCTGAAACAGTTCAATAAGCGAACTTCTCTTTACTTCGTACTCTACCTTGAGGCAGATTGGGCATAAGAATTTTGGAAGAGCTTGAAGCCTTATGTCAGTTCTGTACCAGGAATTCCTTTCTTGTGTTTTTCCAAAACACCGCGAATTATAGCTTGGGAAAATCAATTCTTGATGAGATTACTACAAAATGAAGAGTGATCAGTCACAGAATATGGTAGTTCAACGATGAGAGCAGATGGGGAACCTGTACATTGCTCAAATGCTCATGTGATTGTTCGTAGATGTACTTCAGTTTTTTTTTAGAACTCCTAGAAGACTGCCATCCAAATTCTAAAGGTTCAGAATTTCTAGTTATTTGAGAATTTAGTGGCCTCTAAAATACCAGAAATCACAGAATAGTCTAAACCAACTGCTGGAATAGCACTTCCACGCATTTCAGTAAGGCCATTTGCCTGCTACTTCATCTCAGAAAACTACTAGGTGTGGAATTAAGAATTCTAATCTCCCAGATTTAAAACACTAGAAGTATAGAAAATACCCAGCTTTGCAAACTGTGCTGTTTCCCACCTACGACACTTGCTTGAGACACTACTTTAAGCCTCCACGTGATTCCAGATCTGCATATTAAAAGGACATTGTGGTGGATTTCTCACTTATGCTTCATAGTTCAGCGCAAAGATCTGAAAAGGCCTGACGAAGACAAACTTCCCATGAATTACCAAAAATTAGACTTGACTCGAGGATAAGAAGAGAGGCGAAAGAGAAACGGTGGTTAAAGGGGCAGTCCAGATCAGTACTGGACCAGAAAGTGGGATGCTCTTGATGAGGTTTACCTTGGAGGTGCCAAATCGAGTTCTGCAGCATTACCTTCTATCACAGTCGATAAGGGACAGTTTAGAAATCATAAAATTGTTCCCAATAGTTCGGTTTCAAAACATTCCTCTCATTGAATTTCTAACTCTTCCAATAATTGTCAGTAGTGAGGATAATGGATTGGCTACCGAGAGCATACTTAGAAAGTCACTATTTCGGCTGGGAAATGCAATTTCATGAGCTGTTGGGTGTGAAGATGGAAGCCTACAGGTTCTGTACAAAACTTGAAAACGAATGGCAGCAAAGAAATCAGATTTGGAACTGGATCTAACGTACATAGGAAGCTTAAGTATGCAGAAAATGGTTTGCTCAACCATAGGTCATGTGAATCGAACTTTATTATGGCAGGTTGAGATAAAAGTTGAAAGGCTTGACCAACTGAAAGCTAGCAGAATGCAGGAAACCTTTCAATGCAGAAAATTGGAAATTTTGAATCCTCTGATCAATGTCTGACTACTGTTGAGGAGAATCCAGTTGAGGCTACAAATCAAGTTGCCTTTTAAGTTGAAGCAGTTGACAGCTGAACACCTTTGCAGTGAATTGGTTTCTCCTATGCAGAATTTCCAGACTCCACTCCACCATGGTTACCTTGCTACACACACCTCCTCCTTTTTTTTTTGCTTCTTTGATTGGGAATTTACTGTTTTAAATTGATTTTTTGAATCCTTTTTCAACTAAACATTTCCAGCTTTGAAAAATCCGTCTTTAGATCCCTTCTAGGCATAAAATCCAGATTTTAACATACAATTTGCTGCCACTTTCCTCCAGGCATGCATTTTCACTATTTTCTTCTATCTTCAACTATTTTCATGGTTTTCTCGTTTTTTAAAATAAGCACGAATAAACTTCATGGTTCCAAATAATGGGACTGATTGAATCAATTTGTGCAAAAGCAATTTGGATCTTGGTGGGGGATCCAACATTCTAGACATTATCTCTGATATTAATCCAAATGAGGTGTTTGTTTGATAACTGATTGTGCTTCCTCTTTGTGAATACTTGAGATTATTTTATACCTATTATTGAGCTAACCTTATTACCCATTTTAGCGCTCAGCTCGCTGTCGAGGTACGCTCTCCATCTCTCCATTTTCAAAATTCCATGAATATGATTGTCTTTGCGTACTATGCCCATGCTTGCCATACTTGATTGCTTTGATGCTTGTTTGATTATCTCTAATAGAATGCATGTTGCGTGATATATTTCTATAACTAACCTTTGATGTCTTTTGATAGCGCTCAAGAAGTGGCTCAGGTACGCACCTCGACTCTCCTTTATCATGATTTGATCTTACTTGACATGTCATTTTTTAATTCACCTTAGTCTACCTAGGTATCCTCAATTAATCGATTAATTGCCACATTTCCCCTAACTTAGTCAGTAGAGACCTTTTTAGGGCTTAGAGGGGTGCTACCTCCTAGAGGTACCTTCCTGATAAGTAACATGATCCCTGAACCTAGACTCAGGTTTTTCAAAGACATGCTTTTTCCAAAAATTATGGAGTCACATTTTATGGTTTTTCTTTCTTGTTTTATTTTCCCTTTAAAATAAAAAATAAAATAAGTGGCGACTCCAACTTTTTCTAAAATTGATTTTTCACAAATAAAAAGCGAGTCTCGCCGATCGAGTGGGGACGCACGTGAAAAATGCGGGTCCACAGGACTTTAACATTTGTTTTTCACCAACCATTCTTTTACTTCTATACAAATCCTGTTATCTCATGTATGGGGCAAATGCAATTTTGTGATTTTCTAACTTCTTAAAAATCAGGAATTGATTTTTTAGGCTCATTTTTACATTTTTTTAATTCAGCTGATTGACATAAGCTTGATGTTTGTTCTTTGAGTGGAAATTCTGATGCTTATAGGAGAGACACTTTACAAATTTTATCTATTAGGTTAAAGGCATTTGCTTTTTCTTCCTGCCAATTTACTAATTATCAAATTCCTTTTCTTTCTGGTTGGTTTTTCCCTTTCCTTTTTGTTTTCATTTGAGGCCACCATATCTCAGGCAATTCACATCCTGAGAGAGTTAGCTACAGATGAAGATATAATAGCCAAGATTGGCTTATAAATATCTGAGAATGAAAATCTTACCATTCTTTCATTCTCTTTTATTGAACACCCCTTTTCCTTATTGTAGAATATTTGAAACTCAATGGTATAAAGAGATACAAAATTCAGAATCAGTTTTATATTTCACATATGTCATAGAGGTCTAATTGAAAGACCAATTGAAAGAATCAAACTTTGGATCTTAGGTGTTCAGTTATATGTTATAACATGTCTGACAGTTCTAATCTGCCTAATTTGGCAAATAAGATGTTAGCAAGATGAGGGTTAGCTTAGGAGGTCCGACAACACAAGGCAAGCCACTTGTGAGATTAAGCAGTCTGATTAGGAATACATTGTTTGGCTTCACAAGTCAATACAAGGCAAAATTAAAACATTAATAATTTGATTTTAACCAAAATTGATGTCTTAACCACCATGTTTCCTTTCTAAATGAAGTAAGATGGTTCAATTTGAATGGAACCTAATTAATTGGGAAATTCAAATAAGGTCACTTGCCGTTAGAAATTGTTGTGAAGAGGAACTAACACAAATTTTTTATCAAACTTTGCCTTGCATCATGTTTGGCCCTCGAAACCCATATTTCACCTAATTTATTTGGTGGAAGAGGCTTCAATGTATCCACACTTACTATTTGGGATTCATTTTTTTTTTCTTTTGGTTGATCATTCTCTTTTTTGCTTTCTTTTTTTTCTTTGTTCCTTTTTGGTTTTCAAGTTACAGATCATTTAATTAAAGAAATAATAACCAAATTTTTTTTACTTTTACTTTAATGTACTTTCATTTTTGGGTGCTAAGAGTCTTGTCTAGTGTGTGTGTGCTTTTTTTTTTTTTTTTTTTTTTTTTTTTTTTTTTTCCAGTTTTTAATGTTTTTAGGTTTTCTCAAAATATAATGTAACTTCAAAGTTCCATTAGAGAAAAAGAAAAAAAAATGCAATCCCCATCAAAGAAACAAAGATTCATTTAATGATTTCATCTTACTAGTTCCTCTAGCTATTTATCTGAAAGGGGTTTACTATTAAGCTTCTTGTTTAGCTATTTGCTAACATCAGCCATCTTCTTCATCCATTGACTGCCCTATGTATAAATAATTTTAAAAACTCTTCTTTCAATGCTTCACTATGCACATGATATAATGAGCTATAATACATTGAATTCCAGTCTTCAAACCTTTTACTTTCTTTTATGTCATGTTCATGTGATTTTTCTTTTTCATTCTTTGATTGGGTGGGGACAATAGGCATCTCTCTCATTTGGCCCCTGCATTTTGAAGATAAGGCATTTCCTTTTTCTTTTGTTGTGTGGATGCACCTTCTATGGCTAGGTTTCTCTTAAGTTGAATAAAAAGCCAGTCCCCAATAGGGCCAATATGATCACTCCAATGGCATGTTTGCTCATTGGTAGGGTGAACAAATTGAGACTTTGGCAAGACAATAGTAAAGAGAAAGCATAGAAAAGTTGAAACCTTTGGAGTAGCTCTATTGTTATCTTGAAAAAAAGGAGGAAACAACAAGATATTAATGAAAAAAAATATTTCCTATTTTTCTTAGAAAATGTGATAGAAGTTTGATAAAATTAATAATTAATAGTTTCCTATTTTCTTTCTGTGGAAAAGGTAACAACATAAAACTGTTTCAAAAGTTTTACCATTAATTCTGGATTTTATCACGCAAGGGATTAACCTTAAGCATGATAGTTAACCAGTAAACCTTTGACCAAAACAATAGGATTGCAATTGGGGCTGCCATCTCTCCAACCTCATCATACAAAGGAGGACAATTTGATATCAGCTTATTGGTATGGAAGAAACTTATTTTTTTTTTTCCCTTTTGTTCCTTTTTTTAGTTTTTGATATTGAATATGCTAAAGCTAAATGTGATTGTTATGAAAGTGAATTACTTACAATAAGCATAAGAAAATTTAAAAAATGAATTTGTTATTAACTTAATCTATTCTATAGAGCAATTTTATCTTGCAATGATTTTTCCTTTCTTTCTTTCTTTCTTTCTTTCTTTCTTTCTTTTGATCATTGTATGAATTATTACAATAATAATAGTAATAAATAACAAGTAATAGTTTTTATAATATGAAGTTTTATGTGAAAAGAAATGCTTAAGAAATTAAGTTTTTTCTAAGAAACAAATGAAAAAAGGAGTGAAACAGAAAATAATTTTTTTTTTCTTGTATTCACATTATTGAAGTATCCTAAAATGATAATTAAGTATATAGAGCATCTTCTTGAGTCAATTTTGGTCTTCAAATATTGAACTTGTGAATTTACTTGCTGGCTTTGTATTTAAACTGCCCTGAACTCAATGATTTGAATATGAAATCCTGTACACATTTCTATCCAGGTATTAGTCTAATGCCTTTCTCTGAGGTTATGATCTTTCCAAAATCCCCCCTGGTTAGATCATAAGTAGAATGAAAATTTTAGAGTCCTAAGTATGGCCTTTCTAAGGTTCTCTTTTAAAATACAAGTTAACAGGTTCATTATGTTGCATCACTAGTTTGTAATCTCTTAAATTCTATTATTATTATGTTAGCATTCTATATTTTGACAAATTGAAAAATACCAATAGACGTTGCTTTATATTTTTATTATAAAGCAACCAGATTTTTTATTATTCTAAAAACAATCTTTATATTTTGGTTTTTTAAATTAGGTGTTTATTACATGTACTTATAAGCAGTTCAGTAATTTATTCTTTAAAGATAGTTTGTACTTATAAGTAGCAATCCAAGTCAAATAATCAGCAAATTAAGCTTAAGGTGAAAATTTTCAAATTATGAAAATTTTACATTTGTCAAAAGAAATGAAAATAACCAAGTTCTTATGTGGAATGTTTATTTTTATTGATCTTAAAGGCTAAGTTCTTGGCCTGACTGTTGAAGAAGTTGTTGGACAAGTCCAAGCAGGTGAAGTTTGAAGCATTTAAAATAAATTAGAAGGCCTGCAGAATGATAATTATTGCTAGTGATAATAGTTGTAGCCTCAACCTTCTTTTGTTTCTGATATTAAGACAATTAGTTTTTTTGGAAATGGAGTTTCCAAAAAATGGAGTTGGCGCTTCGTGGAAGAAAATGGGACTCTTTGGAAACAAGTGATAAGTAAGAAGTATGTGGTAGAAAAAGGGGGGTGGTGTACCCGAAAAGTGAGGGAGGGGTATGGTGTGGGGTTTTGGAAGGAAATTAGGAAGGAATGGCCTTTAATGAGGGGCAATTTCATTTTCTCCATGCAGGATGGAAGAAGAGTGAGATTTTGGGAGGATAGGTGGTGCGGGGACGACACTTTAAGTCGTTCCTCCTTCGTTGTTTGAGCTGGCCGCTTCTAAAGAGGTGTGGGTTGTTTCGGGGGAGGAGGGGGGTTGGAATCCTTGTTTTTTTAGGCTGTTTAATGATTGGGAGATGGAGACGGTGGAGAGATGGATTTCAAAAAAAAAAAAATAATGTGGAAGACTCTTGTTCTCCAAAGAGAGTAGGCTTTGATGTTAGGTAAGCAACTATAAGGGAGTTTATTAAACAACTAGCCTCAAACAAACAACCTTAGTCATTATGTCTTACTTTCTTGGAAGAAGCTTCAATACTATTAAGTTGGCTAGGAGGGGTTGAGAAAAAATGGAAAATTTTATGTGGACAAGTTTTCATCTTGGAAACTAGAGCTTTGCATCATGGAAAGAATAAAATGAAACATTGAGAAGTTTTCATAGACTTGTTCTCATGTGATTTGTTGCCTTGTTACTTGTGAAGATCTCGCAACATTATTTTGCATCTTGCAAATTAGACCTGGGAAACTGCAAGGGTAGGTTCTCACAAGAAAATTTGAGGCATGTTAGATAATATTTTCAAAAATAAATTTTAAAAATAAGTTTTTGAGAACAATTCATAAAAACAATTTTATATCATTTTTAGGAATAAAATTCTATTTGAAATTCTAAAAAATGGTTTTCTTTATTAGTTCTTGGTGAATGTAATTTACCATGCAAAATGCAATAATAAAAAAAAAACACCAACCACTCTATTTTCATGATATTTTTATTCTAAAATTTGTTAGATATATTTTTGAGATTGAAAATTATTTTTGTTTTAAAAAATAAAAACAAAATTTAAAAATATTTGCAGACAAACCTTCAATGTTTCAGTTGAAAGTATGTCTTTCCTTATCGGAAACCACTTAGATTAGTTCTTTGGGGGTTAGGGTTTGTTATTAAAAAGTTTCCTAATACGATGGTGGATATAACTACATTGTTGAATCATGTAAACCCTATTGCTATGTGTCTATTTTCTTTTTTCTTTTTTAAAAATAAAATTTTTTAAATCATTCCCACAAGCAGCATCATTTCAAGGAGCCTATGAATTTTTATAATTGACTATTTCTTAGTAATGGCCGTGGAACATATAGTCCATTGTATGTATGTGACCGATTTCTCACTATGTTTCATTCTTTGTGTGGTCCATTATAAATAGGGTCTATTTTCAATTTGTGTGGTTCATACGACTATATAGTCCATTATATATGTGTGACCATTGTCTCACTATGATTCATTCATTGTGTGTTCCATTGTAAATTGAGTTTATTTTCAATTTGTGTGGCCCATTGTATATAGGGTCCATTGTAAATAGGGGTACTTGTCGAGTTCATTTTCTTGGCACTAAATGGAGATTTTCTTTGCACTTGGAGGGACTTAATTCCTTTGCCTTTTGAAACATCCAATGAGTTGGATGAGATAAAGGGAAAAACCCATGAAACTCTCAATTATGAATTTGTATGAAAACATAGGAAATGAATTTCAGGAAAAGGATAAATTAATTGGTTTTTTGGTTTTGTCTTGCTTGACTGACATTAAAGCCACCAAGCTAGTTTATAATATGTCTAATTTTGATGAATTTCTAAACCTCAAAGCTAGTTTAGCAAGTTCTATCTTATCTTTACAACTTTTTCTATGGAATATTAGGTACCAATCAATTCTTTTAGTAGTATGTTGCCATCTCCATGGAATATGTCAATCATTGTGTTATGAATCTTATCATATTTTTTGGATACTGATTATGACAATGAATGGCAAATGGCGTTCAACCTCTCATGCTTGACTAGTTTAGCTCCTTTGTCCCTATGAGTCCAATGAGGAAAGAAACTGATGCATGTATCATTTTTTAGGTAAGGGATTGCAACTTGGACTCATGAGAGATCATTTTTTGTTTGTAATTGTATATCTTTCTCTACATGCCTACCTTTAGAGTAATTTAGATCAAGTGACTTTAAATTATTCTATTTTTGTGAGTTTCAATTAGCATTCTAGTTACCTTCATGGAATTTGCTTTTTATAGTGAAACCTAACTTGGTATCTCTTGCATTTTCCAATTTGGAAAAGGATGCCTTTAGTTAATTAATGTAAGGCTGTCCAAAATCTAATTTTAATTTTTATTAATTTCCTCATAAATTGTATGATTAGTTTTTTATTTTTTGTTTTTTGTTTTTATGAATTTTCTCTTAATAATAAGGAAATAATAAGCTCTCTAGAGCATCTCATTACTTAATAGAAAATTAATGGCAAAAAAAGGAAAATTGATGTTGTAAGCCTTAATTTTTCGAATGAGATTTGTTTAATTTATCTTAAAACTAAATAAATTGTAATTTGACTTAGTTTAACTATTACTTTAAAAACGGGTATTCATCCCAAGGAACAAAGGTTGTCTTTTAAAGGCAAACATAAAGCGGGACTTCACTCTAATGCTAACTAGCTAAAAAGAGATGATTCCTAAGGGAGTTGGTTGAACATGTCACTTGCATCTCATTGGTGAAATCAATCAAATAGGACTTTGATGTTTGCAAAGTATCATTAATTGTTTCCCTTTTACCTTGTAGTGGTTCTTGCAAGTTCTTCATAATCATGACTTGTTATCTACGATTTATGAATTTGAAATATACCTATATAAGCTCGTCCAAGACTCGTAGGAAGAAGAAATAACAAATCCACAATTTATAATCTAACAAGTGGGATTAGTACATTAATTCTTTGTTATCTTAAGAGCACTATATGTGAGACTTACTTCTTCCTAAAGATATCCTATAGTTATCTATCCATTGGGATGGACTCTACTCTTCTTATATCTTCTCACTTGGGGCTGCAAAGTGACAATCCCTAGTTGGAGCTTAGAAGCTAAGTAATGTTTTATGACAATACTATATCTGAATTATACTGGATTGGAATGCTTCTGAACAATCTATATATTCTATCCTCTTAATTTCCTCTTATCATATGGTGAGACAATGTTGGTTCCCTAGCTCAAATGCAACACATTCAGGAGTTGATTACCGCTTTTTGATTATTAGATTTTTCTTGGATTGGCTTCATCGGTCTTTCAACAAGGAAATCATTCAGTTAGTTTCCTCAGCAATTATTAAACTGAGGAAAGTAACCATGACTTGGGATATTTTGTGAGGAGAAGCTTCTGGCTGTTCTCTTATCCTGTTTTTTCCTTGCCTGAATGCCCAAGGCACCAATATGAAAAAAGGAGAAGAAAAGCAGATGTATTCTGTGAATGCTCTTTGCACCTTCTCCGAGCGGGCAAGGATTGATGCGTCATCTAATCCATGAATGGTAGACCCAGACAGAGCAATTATGAGGTCCTAGAGGTTCCATCTTTCCTAGTTTATAGTGCACACTAAGGGTATCTTCGGTTCCGGGAAAGTAGTAAGGCAGAAGAAAAATGGTAAAAAAAAAAAAAAAAAAAAAAAAAAATTCTTATATTTGATTGCATCATGAAAAATATAAAATATATATATATAATTAAATTTAGTTAAAAACTTATACAATTTTAAATTATTTAATTTTTATTTAAAAAGTTAAAATAAGTTAAATGAGTTTAAAAAAAATAGTTTATTAACTTTTAATATATATATTTTTCTTTTTTTCTATTTTACCTCTTTAATTTGTCTCTCTTGTGTTTTTTCACGTTTTTCGGAAACCAAACATAATTTAAAGGAGCAGGGAGGAGGGAAAAAAGAACATTTCCTTCTTGCTTGCAGGTTGTGCTGCTCTTCTTCTACTTCTACAAGTCCCTATCTTCTTGCAGAATATTCAATATGTAAGATACCATTTCCCATTGAAAGGTGATCCGGTGAGTTGCAGTTACGACTTACTATTTGAGTGGCTGATTTAATTTTTATTTTTGAAGTTAATTTGAGTTTGGATGGTTTCCAAAAATTTTAATTTTTTATTTCCAAGAATCTCATACTTGTAATAGTTGAATAGGATTGATAGAAGAAATTAAATTTTTCTCAATTTTGTCCTACAGTTAAAACTTTCAAGATGAAAGCGGGTTTGATGTGCTTGGTCTTCTCTTCCTTGAAAAAGGGTTTCTTTCCTTGAAAAAAGGTTTCTTTCCGGTTATTCCACTTCCATTGATTATAAACCCAAACAAACAATAGAAGTGAAATGGAAAATAGGAATAGAGGTTATAAACTATATTTTTTAATGATCTAATTTTATTAAAAGACAAAGAAGTGTTATAAAGATGAGTCATGATATAAAAGATCTAATATTCCATAAAATTCACTATTTTAGAGTTTGTCTTTCTTTGATGAGACCTCTAAAAAAAGATTATTGATTACCTTGGTAAGAGTGGTGGGTTCGTTGTTTGATCATTTATTTATTTATTTTTTATTTTTTTAATATCCTTTTTTTTTTTGGATTAGTACTTGGACTCATATGTCAAAAGTTCATAATTAAATTTGAAGGAGATCAATTCTTTCAAATTAAAATTAGTACATTGAATGTTTTCACCTTTATTACTTCAACATTGTTGAGCATATAATTTTCAATAGATCCATTATTTTTACTTGGTTTCATCTAGATTAATGTTAATTGTCATTGTTGCAAGAACATATTCCATTCCTTACATGTGAAACTATTACTTCTCATATAATTTTTATTTTATGTCGGGGGAAATTTTTATGGTACTAATATTATCATTCTAAAATTATAATTTTGGCTTTACCTTCAACTTCCAAACAAAACCGAAGACCAAAAACTAGCCCGAACTACACTTATGCAATTGATTATTACAATACTAGAATATTAGAAGCCCATCTAAATATGATTTTGAAAGGGACTAAACACGCTTTCTAATGTTATACGTGTTTTTTTACAAAAATCATAGGTCATGTTTGGTAATTGTTTTTTAAAATAGTTTTCTATTCTCGTGAACAAAAAAATTGGAAAACATATTTGACAACCAAAAAGCAAAAAATAGTACCTTTTTGTTTTTAAAAACAAAAATCAAGGTATTTTAAAATAATATTTTTTAATCATTTTCAATTGTTTTTTGAGGATTATTTTAAAAAATAATCATATAAATATAAAGAATGATTAAAAATAAAACAATATACATAAAGTTTATTTTTTAAACATATTTAAAAATATAAAAAATAGGTTAAAAATATTTCAAGCTACCACATATACTTTTGTTTTACAAAATATTAAAAAACAATTTTCAAGAACTGTTTTTCATGAAAATACTTTGCAAAATTAAATGGGATCATTTTCCACGGCATTAGTGTTGGATTGACATGAGACTTTTCACCGAGGATTCATTAAGTTAATTAATTTCCATGGAACAAAGCTGAGGAATGAAAACATGAATTTCCATTCTTTGGCATTATAGCTAGGCATGTTCACTCTGATTTCATTAATCTCGTAGCAATTTATTAGATTAAAGTACGAATTCTGCCTCCGACAATCAGAAAATTTAGGCTATCTTCAATCATCCAGGAAAATTTCTCCACTCTTTTAAGAAAACAGTTCCACTGTTGACTGACCTATTAATTCGAGTTATATTCATTGCTTTTTTCAAGGAAGAACAGATACTTGTTTAATTGTGTGCTTTTACTGATTCCCACTTTAGATTCTAGTGGAACAACTTAGATAATGTATGTATGTCAATGAAGAGGCTGCATGTCTTCTCATCCTGTTGTACTTAGCTGACTAAGAAGGCACTAGTCAATGCTCTTTGGCATCGTCTCCAAGTGGGCAATGTTGGACCCAGACTGACCAATTATGAGGAATTGCAGAACTGATTGTTTTTAATTTGAAGTCCAATAAAAGAGCAGAAAAGAGAGAGAAAAAAGAGAGAGACCATCTCCAGGAATGTTGAGAAGGATCTTATTTCCTGGTTTTGCAGCCCTTCTTCTACTTCTGTTAGTCCCTATAACATGTAAAGCCAAGCGGAATCATCAGGTCTGTACCTCTTCCTGCGGGAATATTACCCTCATTCCCGACTGAAAGATGATCCACAGAGGTGCGGAGAAAGCGAGTATGAACTGGCTTGTGAGAATAACTGCACAATCTTATACTTGTATCCAGGAAAATACAAAGCAGAAGAAATCAAGTATTTTTGAAAACACAAAAAAAAAAAAAAAAAAAAAAAAAAAAAAAAAAAAAATAATTCCATTTTTAAGAACCAGTCTAAAAAACTGTTCCCAAAACACTCCCAAACAAAGCTAAAATTATCCTTTATCATTTTTTTTCTTTATTTTACATATTTAATATCATAAATGACAAGAAAACTAGTACATTACTGGAAGTCAACTCTAGCCAAAGAAGGGGATGTGGAATCGGTGGACATCAAGAAGGGCATTACCACAAGGGTAGGGCATATAATTACTAGGGAAAGCTGATAAATAATCCGTGGCTAACCTACCTATCAGTATTCAAGAACAACTAAACACACTCTCCAACAAAGCTTGCACTATCATAGATGGGGATGGACATCAAGAAGGCTAATGTGGCGTACTCTTTTGAGTAGCTACAGCAGTAGTACACACTAACTGATACTAATTCATGATATTTCTGTTGTGTTCGTTTTCTTTCCACGATCATCAACTTACACCTCTTGTGGAGTTAGAAAAGGCTTTGGAGGCATTTGCAGCTGGTCAACCTTTCCTTCAAGCATCTCTATAACTTTGTGCATTGAAGGACGTTCACTGGGCTTAAACTGTATGCACCATAAGGCTATTAGGACCATCTTTTTTGCAAGTTTTTGTTCTTCCTCTGTGGCATCTCCTATTTCTATGTCCTTTCCTTCATTGAATTGATCGTAGGCCCAGGAAGGGAAGTAAATTTGGCTTGAATGCTCAGCAAACACATTCAAATTCCTCCTTCTGCCTGCCATTTCCATCAACAACATTCCAAAACTAAAGACATCAGCTTTGTATGAGACTCCTCCAATGTTTTTGTAGAACAGTTCTGGAGCCATGTATCCCCTTGTCCCTCTTGCTCCAGTTAAAGACACGATGCTATGATCTGCTGGATAAGATTTTGCTAGGCCAAAGTCTGAAACCTTTGGAGTGAAATTCTTATCAAGAAGTATATTATGGGGCTTGATATCAAAATGTAGGATTTGCATATCACAACCCAGATGTAAGTATTCAATCCCGTGGGCCACTCCTAGAGAAATCTGATACATTTTCTCAAAGCTCAAGGAGATATATTCTTCCTTTTCAGGAAATATGTACTTGTCAAGAGATCCATTAGGCATGAAGTCATACACAAGAGCTTGTTTTGATCCCTCAACACAAAATCCAATTAATTGCACCACATTGAAATGATGAATCCTTCCGATTGTAGCAACTTCATTGATGAAATCTTGTCCATTAGCTTTGGAATTGGCCAGCATTTTTACTGCTACAAGATGGCCACTTTTCAGCTTTCCTTTATATACTGAACCATAGCCGCCCTCACCTAACTTTTCTGTGAAGCCTTTGGTCATCTTCTTAATGTTCGAGTAAGAGTACCTAATAGGTTTTAGATTATTGTGGGTCTGAATGAACTCTTCGATGGCACAGTACATGGATAAGCTCCTCCTTTTCCATTTGTAGATCAGAAATATTAACACACATGGAACCCCGAAGAAAATCTTGGCTGCAACAGCAAGAACTGGAAAGGAGAAATACAGAAAAATCATCAGGGAATCTTCAATTATTCTGTGCAATACCATTTTGTTAAGTTAAACTTAAGGTTTTCTTTTGTTTTTATTTTCCCTTTTAGTTATTGGGTAACGGAAAGATGCATTTGAAAGGCTTGTGTTTTCTCCGTAGGTGTCCTATCTTTCAAGACCTAAGTCATCTTTCCTAGTCTGTTACAAAATTCATATTAACGTGTTTCTTTGGTTCAGAACCTGAATGAGGAAAATACAATGTGTCTTACCAAGGAGCGGACTTACAAATGTGACAAGGTCTGTTCAAAATAACAAAATAAATTAAACCAAGTTAGAGGTGATACTGAAACATTCTATAGACAAGCATATAAAAGAAGGAAGCATTTGGAGGTGGAGAGAGAACTCTCACCTTCTGCAATGCAATATAACTTGTCCATCAAATTGTCCGTACCATCTGCCTCAGCATGATAAAAGGAGTAATTAAATCATAAAGCTGGAAAAAGTAGTTCAAAGGAAACAATACATCATGTTAAGGCGGCAAACAGGTTTACACGGTGTCAGATTCAATTACCAATCGGAACATTTGCAACATTTTTTATAGTGCTTCTTAATTTCCAAAAAAAAAAAAAAAAAAAAAAAAAAAAAACAAAAAAAGATAAACAAAAATATTTTTAAAAAGTTTATTGATCCATAGAAAAATTTTAAATTATAACATCTCACCGCATGAAGTGCATAGGAAGCCGAAGCAATTGAACCATTTAAGGTCAGTCCCATACAGCAGCCGATTGTGGATGTCTGGAAGAGAATTATCAATCTCCTGTCCTGTGGTCGAGAAGCCAACCACCAAGCCTACGCTGCAAGAGTCCTCTAAATCGGACAGGGCCATGTGTCTGACTACAACATATGAATATGTTTGCATCGAAGATAAAGAAGAGTTGGAAGAACTGTTTCTACTGCAAGGTGCCATGTCGATGTAGAGGGAAGAATTTATCGGAGCTTCACAATCAACGAAATTTACATCTGAGGTCTTATAGGACAGCCGATATGGATCTCCGTAACTGAAGTTTGCATCAGTCAAAGAATGAAGAGGCAGAGAAGAACAATCATCTTTCTTTAGGCCAGTATCAACCACCCTTATTGTCTCCCTATTATAATTGATCTCTTCTACATAGTATCTTCCAGAATATAATTGTAAGATTGTGCGATTATTCTCACAAGCCAGTTCATACTTCCTGTCTCCACACCTGCGTCGGTCATCTTTCAGTCGGAAAGGGTAGCTTATATCCGGAATATTCCCACAAGAAGAGTGACAGCGATGAAGATTCAGCTTGGCTTTGCAAGTTGTTGGGAGTAACAGAAGCAGAAAAATGGCTGCAAAACCGGCAAATAAGAGCGTCCTCAACATAGCTGGAGATGGTCTCTTTCCTCTCCGTCTCGCTCTTTTATTAGACTATAGATTAAGAACAATCAGTTCTGCTTTTCGTTATAAATGTTCAGTTTGGGTCCAAAAAATGGTTTAGGCAAAGTATCACCTCTTACCCACTGGGAGAAAGTGCTAAAAAACATAGACTGGACACATCAACTGCCCCACAATGTTGGCGTCTTTGCAGTCAACTAATAGAACAGGATTTCTTCACTAACATACATTATCTAGTTCTTCCATACAGGATTTCTCCACTTCCTCAGATAATTTGCTTGCATCCTTTGCCTACAAAGCATGTAGCTTGACCTTAAAGAAAGGCCCCATAGTAGTGGATAACTTTTCTAAATGGTTATTTATAAAATTTTAATTTTCTATAATGCTGACTTTTCAACTTTGTGACCTTTATAGTCAGTCAAGCGAGATAGAACCAAAACAATAACCTTGTGCTCTTTCAAAAAAACCTTGTCAACTTTTCTGCAATATTCATATTTGACAAAGTCATGGTATCATTGCTCTATCACATCTAACTACCTCATTGCATTTTTGTAATTGCAAAATAAGCAATTGTTGTCAAGAAAATTAACTTAGTGTTTCCTTATTTTAAAAGTCATATCTAGTCATTAAAAATCAAGTAAAAAAGAATTAGGTGAGTTTATTGATACTACAAAATTTCGAGGAATGTATGCAAGTGATTTTGAAAAAATGTATGCAAGTGATATAACTTAGATGAGTTTATTGATCCTACAAATTTTTAAAGAATGGTTGGCAATTTGCATTGTTTGACTAATGGTAAACTAGATATTAAATATGGAGTTGGGTTTATAAGTAGATTTAGGGATTCTTGATATTAGTCTCACTTACCAATAGTAAAATAGATCTTATGATACATTGAAGGTTTGTAAAGTAATGATAGATATTTTCTATGCACATGCTAACAAAATTGAGTTTACTGGATACATAAATAGCGATTGGGCCTGTGATATAGATAAATGTAAAAGTATTTTGGGTTATGCATTTAATCTTTGTTTGGAAGTTTTCTCTTGGTTATCAAAGAAACAACAAATGATTGTTTCATCAACAGTAAAAATGCAATATATTATGGCTACTAATGGTGCTAATTAAGTAGTATGATTGCATTCAATGGTTTCTAATTTAAAGCATACTCAAGAAGAATCTATAAAGATTTTGTGGGATGGTAAATCGACAATAACATTGACCAAAGAGTCCAGTTTTTCAGAAAGAAGTAAACACATTGTCATCACATTTCATTATATTCATGAGTTGATGAAAGACAAAAATTATGCTTGAGGTTTGTTCTTTTGAAAATTAAATTGTAGATGTCTTTACAAAATCAGTCAAGTGACAACAGTGTAAGAGTACTAATGAAATCAAGATTTATTTTATTAATATTTGAGTTGTTTTTTGTTGTTTAGGATTTGGAATCTTAGTTCTATTAGAAGTTAAGTTTCTATTAGAATTAGATTTTTTATGATTGTTCATATCTGTATCTATATGTGGATGAAATTAAGTGGTGTAAGGAAATATTTTCATATAATCATTTGTTTTCTTTTTATATTTTTTTTATCCCTTTTGTGTGTGATAAATTGTTCACGTGCTAGAAATTTTTTTTTTTCTCTTTTTTTTTGCTTATAATTTATAGTGACTTAATCAATATGAATTTTCAAGTAAGGATCCTCCATGTCAATGTTAACATTAAATGGAGGTTTGCTCTTGCATTTGGAGAACTTGATTCTTTTGTCTTTAGAGATGTGCTATAAGCTAGATGTGAAAGAGGAATGAAGGTGTGAACTTCTTAATGGTGGATTTTTGTGGAAAAGTTTTATATAAGAGGAAAGGAACAAACGGATTTCTTTTCTTTTTTATTTTATTTTATGTTTTACTGGATTGACTATAAAGGTGGTCAATGTTGAAAGATCAATGAACATTGGAATCTACCAAGCAATGTAGAACAAAAAATTGACTTGGCCTCTTTCTTTGGTACATAATACACTTTTCCACAAAAATTCACAATTGAGGAGTCCACACCTTTCCTCTATCACATCAAGCTCATTGCACATTTCCAAGGAGAGAGGAATGAAGTCCTTTGAAGGTAAAGACAAACTTCCATTTAGTGCTAAGGAAATTAACTAATGGGTTCTTATTTTAAAATTCAGTCAACAGAAATTAACATTGGACTACATATAAATTATTGAAGGAGTATGATCCTTGCAACATATCATTTGAAAATTCTGAATTTTTATGTAGTTTTAAAAATTTTACACTAGAATGAATTATTGAGAGATACTTGGGGGTGTATTATCCAAGGCAAAAAGAGCTCAATGATATATTTTGTAAATCTGCTGAAGAGATTTAGAAGCCATACTAATGAGTTGTATCATCTAGAATATTCCATCTGTATACAAGAGGAGCAAAATATATCAAATTATCCAAAAGTCAAGGCAACATCTCCATATCTTCATCGTAATATGGTGTTGTTTATTATTTCTCTATTCCTTAGAAAAAATATTGACATTTTTTTTTTTTATTATGTTTTCATTTACCAAAACTTCTTCATGTGGATAGATAAAGATCACAATAAATTTAAAATAAAATATATAAATTATACTCTAGGAGACTAGAGATTTAGATTAAAAGCAAGATTAACATAGCTTCAATTGAAATTGGAAGCTTTATATTTTTACATATGAAAAATAAACTTTATATATTGATCTCAACTTTATAATTTTTTCTTTATTTTTCAAGATAACTTATTTTTTTTTACAAGAAAAATACCAATATAAGATATTTTGTGCAATATCTTTACCTAAACAAATATAAATTAAATAAAATAAGAATTTGATTCTTTTCAAGAATATAAACTATAGAATGAATATCTTAATTAAATGATACTTGTCAAGTTATCGAGAGTCCATAGAACAAATTAACTAGTTAAGGATTTCAAGTTGGTTTTATTAGATGTAATTGAATAAATGTAATGGTCAGACTTAAGAGTTTCTTTCATGCATTGTTTTATCAACTTAATAAGATTATAAAAAAAAAAAAAATGGAATTTTGCTTTTGATAAAAGGAGTTGTAGCAAATTCTAATTAACCCACAACAAATTTGTAGCATCATGAACCTTCAATAATTCCATTGACTTTTTGTTTACATGTGGTCCATTATATACATGTGAAGTCATTGTAATGTGTGGTCCATTGTTCTTACATATGGCCCATTGTTAATTTATAGTGATGGAATCTATATATATGACTTTTCAAATGAAGACCCCTAGTCAATCTTGGCATTGAATTGAGGTTTGTCCTTACATTTGGAGGATTTGATTCCTTTGCCTCTAGATTTGTGCAATGAGCTAGATGTGATAGATGGAAGGAGGTGAGAACTTCTTAACGGTGGATTTTTTGTGGAAAAGTAGATAAATACATATTGGAGGAAAGGAGCAAGTCAGTTTTTGTTGTGTCTTGCTTCACTATTCAACATTGGCAACCCTTGTAGTCTACCAAGTAGGTGGAATAAGAAATTAGGTTGACCCTAAAAATCCACGGATGAGAAATTCACACCTTCCTTCTATCACATTAAGCTCATTGCATATTTCTAAAGAGAAAGAAATGAAGTCCTCCAAATGTAAGGACAAATTTCCATTTATTACCAAGAAAATCGACTCAATTGGGTTCTTATTTTCAAAGTCACTTTAATTAATATGGGTTCTTATTTTCCATATAGAAATTCTTGAAGGAGCATGATCCTTTGTTGAAGGCCATTTGAATATTTTGAATTTTTTTTACTCTAAAAATTTTACACTTAGAATGAATAATAATACGACTTTTGACTTGATAGCGTGATTTATTCTTACATGGAGTGGAAAACTAATATTTGAGAAACCAAAGTATCCATTAATCTCAAGACCATGGAATGATGCAATCAAACAGTCCATGGATGTTATTGCAACCATTGAAGAAACTTAAGCTATACTAATATACTTCTCTAAAAATAAAGTATTTGTATCTCTGTAGATTTTCATTTGGATTATTAGAAATACTAGAAAATAAAGCAAATAAAGTAAAGACAAATCAAAATTTCCTTCTTTAGTTTATCATGTAAAGTACAAAGGAAATCATATATAATAATAGTAATTATAATACAATTTATACAATTTTCAAAATTTTTAATCTTTATGTAAAGAGAAAAGAAAAGAAAAGAAATATATTTATATTATTTTTCACTTTTTTTTTCTCTCATCTTTTCACATTATTTTTTTGGTCACATTTTCTCTCAAACTTCTATAATATAAATAATTAAAAGCCTTAAGGCTTATATATCCTATTGTCAACAATTAAAAGCCTCAATTCTTAAGCAACAGTGCTCATCTCCAGAGTTTTTCCACTGTTTCTCACCCACTTTACACACCCTAGATTTGAAATTTTGAAATTTATCCAATAAATTATGACATGCTATTGAATCTATAACGGAAAATCTTGTTAAAAACAGAACATTTTTTTTTCCCCAAAGATAGACTGCTAGACTTCTTGCTGAAATTTGGTAAAATAAGCTGCCCTTTTGCTGGTCAAGGGTGATCCACAAAGCTTTGGGGAGCTGAACTGAACTAGGTTGAGACTAATCATATATTTTTGCTTATACTACAGAAAACATTATGAAGATGATAAATCAATTATGTGAGAGAGAACTTTTGAAACATATTGTAAGTTGAGCCTCAAAATGAATATTGGAGTAAAATTGCTGGTACATGATAACAATAAAATTATAAACCTACATTGATGAAGGATTACTACATCATATTTAAATTACACACTTCTAAAAATTGAAAAAGACAGGATGACATCTTTCATTCGATTTCTGAGATGACTGTTAACTCTTGTTGAAGGTATCTTTTAGATGTGCTTGCATTTGTTTTTGTTGGAGTAGTGCAAGTGAAAGGATTGGGAGGCATGGATAAATTATATTCTCCTTCTAACATCTGAACCACAAGCTTCATAGAAGGACGATCCGCTGGGAACCATTGAATACACCAAAGTCCAATAATTGTCAATTTTTTTACTATTTGAGTATCTCCTTCTTCATCAATTCGAATTTGTAGCTCTTCACCTTGATCTAGATGATTATAAATCCATTCTGGGAAGTAAACTTGGCTAGTGTTATCCACAGTAACATCAATATTCTTCCTTCCTCCTACCATTTCAAGTAATAGCATTCCATAGCTAAAAACATCTGACTTGTAAGACACATTTCCTAAATTCCTGGATAACATCTCTGGAGCGATATAGCCCATGGTCCCCCTAGCTGTAGTCATAGAAACTGCACTTTGTTCCTTGGAACATAATTTGGCGAGGCCAAAATCAGCTATTTTTGGATTAAAATTGTGATCAAGTAAAATATTATGAGGTTTGATATCAAAATGGAGGATTCTTTGATCACAACCTTGGTGAAGATATTCAATTCCTTTGGCAATACCTAAAGCAATATCTTGAAGCTTTTTCCAACCAAGTGAATGGTTTTTAATTGTTCTTGAAAATATAAACTTCTCTAGCGACTCATTTGGCAAGAACTCATAAATAAGAGCTCGTCTAAATCCATCAGCACAGAAGCCAACTAAGCGAACAACATTGACATGGTGGATTCTACCCATGGTTCCCACTTCATTAAGAAACTCCTCCCCATTTCCATTGGTGTTGTTCAGGATCTTGACTGCAACATAAACTTCGTCAGACAGCTTTCCCTTATACACTGTTCCATAACCTCCTTCACCCAATTTATCTTGGAATTGGTTTGTGATCTTCTTAATGTCAGCATAAGAGTATCTTGTAGGCTTGAGAGCAATGTAATCTTCCAAAAACTTTTCAATCTTTATTTGATTGTTTCTTTCTAATTTCTTCCAGCTATATACACGATGGAGTGCAACGGTTCCAAGAATAAGAAGAATGGAACCAAGGGTTATACCTGCATAAAGAGAAAAATAGCTTTTGCTAGTAAATGAAAGGGAAAAATATGCAAGTTGTGAACCATCATCTCTCTATTTTCTCATGACAGAAAGCATGAGCAAATAAAAATTACCTGTAACCATTGGTTTTTTTGATGCTCCTGCAAAAGATGTAAAATTATCAATTACTTGTGGCGATAATTTCTATCTTATTAAAAAAGGGTAGATATCTCATGGGTTTAATTTTCTCCATCTCCTAGATTTAAGTCTTGTATGGTTCCTTTGTTGGGCTTTCTTTGAGATGCTTATCTTTTTCCAAAACATAAATGAGGAGTTTTAGATTGCACTCCATTTTTTTTTCTTCATAACATTAAAATAAAAAACTGATATTCCTTGTATTTCATTTCCTTTTCCCAGATAAGCAGAAGTTATAAAGAATTCCCTCTCAGAATCCCGGTTGTATGTCACTGCAGTTATAGGTATAAAGGATCTATAAAAACATAATGAAAAATGACTATGCTAAACACTTCCATAGATTAAACTAGGTACCCAATCAGCTAACATGTACATATATACTTGCTTGAAAGATGAACAAAAGCAGGACATGGATGAAGGATAGTACCTTTGACACATTGGGTTTCAGGTTCCTTCCTATTACTCTTCTTCAATCTGCACTTCCCACCATCTGCTTCACAGCTTTTGCACATTGGTTTGTCCCAATTCAGAGGAAAAATATTGTCTTGCATAAGTATTTGATATGGAAGTGAAACATTGTGAATCTTGCGGCAGGAGGATAGGTCCTTGTAATGGATGGAATATGACGAATCAACAGCATAAACCTGGTAGGCAGGGACACTGAGGCAAGGGACTGGGTAAAAGTAATTTGAATAAGCTGTTTTAGTTGAAGAACAATTGAGTAGGCTGAAATCTTCTTGATTTTCTTCTAGCAACTGGAAAGGAGAGACGGATAAACTGAGGTTTGAAAACTGTGTTAGACGGCAATCATCTGTGTCATGAACTTGAATTTCTTGAGATTTGTAATTTATTTTCTTCACCAATAGCTTCACCGAGTGTGAGAGGTTTAGCATGGTCTGATGCTTCTCCGTGCACGATAGCTCAAACCCGGGGAATCCACAGTGGGCTGGCTGGTGGTCTGTTAGCCAGAACGGGAAACGGATGGCTGGACCACTGGAGCTGCACCTTGATACCTTGCACTCATCAACCTCTGCAAAGATTCCAACAAACAGGAAGCAAGAAAGAGAGAGGACCAGTCTCAAGGAACTACACATCTTTAGAGTTTGGGATACTGCTCCTGAACCTCTTGTGCAGTTTAGAACTTAAGGCTTTGGCTGCTTGTCTTATCTCTAAAGATATGTTAAAGAGAAAAAGAAAATAAAAAGAAATTATTCCATTACTTTAAAATTCAATGTTATTAAATTTTCTCCATTAGCATTTTGGACTTCCTTCACGGTTCCCTCTTTTACATTGCTATCACTGACTTCGACTTTTCGACAAGGAAGCCATAAATTTCAACAAGGAAGCTGAGGAAATAACCCATGCATTTCCTAAGAATCCATCAAAATTAAATGGGATCATTTTCCACGGCCGCCATGCATTTCATTCTTTGATTACATTATTGTTGGATTGACTTGAGACTTTTCAACAAGGATTCTTTAAGTTAATTACCATGAATCCATTAATTTCTAGGAAGAACAGATACTTGTTTAGTTGCGTGCTTTTACTGATTCCACTTTGGATTCTTGTGGAAGAACTAGAAAATGCATATGAGGCAGAGAAGAGGCAGAGAAGAGGCTGCATGTCTTCTCATCCTATTGTACTTAGCGATATGATTGGATATCATAAAAAATGATATTTTTATATTATAGAAATATATTATATTATATTAATATTTGATTTATTGAAGGAGTAAATATTAGTTTATTTTTTTATAGCATTGACTGTCATTGTCAATACAAAATATGAGGATGATTGGGTACATCAACTTGCGTTACACTATTTGATTTTTCTATATACTCCACTTTCACAAAACATTCCCACATGGTTGCGAAAGGAGGTCCTTGTTAGATGCTACCTATTAAATAGGCAAAGTATTGGGATTGACAAGCAGGTGAAGCCAGAAGGGGGCATTAAAAATTAACTAACCATGTGGGTGATGTGATTTATTGAGGAATACAATTTTATCAAATTTTTCCTTGAAAATTTGGAATTTGTCGGCGATTATCGGTTGGGCATGAAACGATATTCGATCCCGATTATCGATTTTCAGGAATATTGTCAAAAAATGGGCAAAATCTCTGATATTTCACCGAAATATAGGTAGAGAACCGAAAAATCAGTAATAAATCGGAGTACAGCTGACGGGTGGAGCAACTGGATGAGAATTTCAAAAAATGGCCGAATTTCTGTTACTTAGAGGTGAATGGGGCACACTAATCAGCGCATAGAGATTGCGAGATTCTTACTCCAAAAAAATAATGTAACAATAATAATAATAATCATATTCGGAGGATATCAGCTACATGCCACCGCAGCATAACCAACCAGGACCCGCTTAAATATTGTTAGGACTTTGGTTAATCGCGACATCTAAATCTTGTTTTGATGTGGAGTACATATTACGGTGATCGACTAGAATGTGAAATGGCGCAAATATCCAAGTCTTGTTTTGAAGTGGAGTACATGTTACGGTGAATGACTAGAGTGTCAAATGGTGCAAAACATTGTGGAAAATTGCGCTACGGAAATTGACAGTTGGATGGTGTCCCTTCAACCCTTATCAAAAATGGAAATGTGGAGTAATTTTTTAATCCAAAAATATTAAAATAATCACTTTTATTTTGTAGAACAAAAATACTGCATCGATAAATCATAATTTTTTTATGGGTCACTGCAAACAATTCTATTATTTTTTTCATATTTTTTTACCCTAATTTTCAACATATTATATGCCATTTTGATTTAATGGACTTAAATTTCAACAAGGAAGCTGAGGGAATAACCCATTTCCTAAGAATCCATCAAAATTAATTGGGATCATTTTCCATGGTATTTCATTCTTTGATTACATTAGTGTTGGACTGACTTGAGACTTCTCAACAAGGATTCATTGAGTTAATTAATTTCCATGGAACAAAGCTGAGGAAGAAAACATGAATTTCCATTCTCTGGCATTATAGCTAGATGTGTTCACTTTGATTTCATTAATCTCGTAGCATTTTATTAGATTAAAGTATGAGTTCTGCCTCCAACAATCAGAAAATTTAGGCTGTCTTTGATCATCCTGGAAAATTTCTTCACTCTTTTAAGAAAACAGTTCCACTGTTGACTGACCTATTAATACGTGTTATATTCATTGCTTTTTTCAAGGAAGAACAGATACTTGTTTAATTGTGTGCTTTGACTGATTCCACTTTGGATTCTTGTGGAAGAACCAGAGAATGTATATGAGGCAGTGAAGAGGCTGAGTGTCTTCTCATCCTGTTGTACTTAGCTGACTAAGAAGGCACCGGTCAATTCTCTTTGGCATCGTCTCCCAGTGGGCAAGAATTGATATGTCACCTAACCCTTGAATGTTGGACCCAGACTGACCAATTATAAGGCGTTGCAGAACAGATTGATTTTAATTTGAAGTCCAATAAAAGAGCAGAAAAGAGAGAAAAAAAGAGAGAGACCATCTCCAGGTATGTTAAGAAGGATCTTATATCCTGGTTTTGCAGCCCTTCTTCTACTTCTGTTAGTTCCTATAACATGTAAAGCCAAGCGCAGTCATCGGGTCTGTACCTCTTCCTGCGGGAATATTCATAATATAAGCTACCCTTTCCGACTGAAAGATGATCCACGGAGCTGCGGAGAAAGAGAGTATGAGCTGGCTTGTGAGAATAACCGCACAATCTTATACTTGTATTCAGGAAAATACAAAGTAGAAGAAATCAATTATGAGATCTTCACCATAAGGATTGTTGACACGGGCCTACAAAAAGATGACTGCTCTTCTCTGCCTCTGCATTCTTTGACTTACAATAACTTTACCCTTGAACGTTCAACTAGATATCAGCCAGGGAATGAGAATTTGCATCTAACTTTTATTGATTGTGAAGCTCCAATAAGTTCTTCTCTCTACAAGGATATGGCACCTTGCAGCAAAAACAGTTCTGCCCACTTTTCTTTATCTTCAATTCAAACATATTCATATGTTGTAGTTGGATACATGTCGTTGTCAGATTTAGAGAACTCTTGCAGGATAGACTTGGAGGTCAGTTTCTCAACCCGTGGGCAGAAGATTGACAATAGTTCTTGTTCAGGCATCCATGATGGGCTGCTATATGGGACTGACCTTGTTTGGTGCAAGTGTCTCTCCTCCGTGTGCCCTCCTTGCGGTGAGATTTTACGATTTGTAAACTTTATACATATTAAACCAAAAACATTCTGTTTAATTTTATCTAAATATTTCAAAGAAGCACTTTCAAAAAAGTTGTAGCTGCTCCACCAGAAAATGGAAATGATGCCAAGACTGCCTTGTTAGATTAAGGCAGGGAGTGTCAATTGTAAAAGATCACATAGAGTATAATACTGTATTCTTTCCTTCTAACTTTACCTACTCATAGCTACTGCTTCCAGCTTTATGATTCAACTCCTTATCATGGTGACGCAGATTTTTTTTTTTCATCAGAGTACCCCTGGTATTGGATTGTAGAAGGTGAGACCTCTCTCTCCATCTCTAGATGCTTCATTTTCATTTGCCTATTTATAAAACTGTTTCAAAAGAACCTTTAATTATGTTTAATTTCTTTTGTTATTTTGTGCAGATATTCTGTTATATGGATTCGTTTTCATTGGTAAGACATTGTATTTCCTCATTGAAGTTGTGATGAACAAAAGGAAACAACTTAAAGATGGAAAATATGGGATATGGTTAGAAAACTTGTCTTGAAATGTAAAAGACAAGCCTTTCACCAGCATCTTGTCAGTTAATAAATAAAGAGGAAAACAAATTAAAAATGAGAGAAAACTGTAAAACTTAGCAAAATGGTACCACAGATTGAGCAATTGATTTTCTCCTGCTGATTTCTCTGTAATTTTTGTTTCCAGTTGCTATTGTTGCTGTGAGAACTTTGTTCGGGAGTCCATGTGTTGTGATATTTTTGATCTACAAATGGAGAAGGAGGAACTTATCCATGTACCATGCCATTGAGGAGTTCATTCAAGCTCAAAATAATCTAACACCGATAAGGTACTCTTACTCAAATATTAAGAAGATAACAAAAGGTTTCAAGGAAAAACTGGGTGAAGGAGGCTATGGTTCGGTATACAAAGGAAAGCTTCGAAGTGGTCATTTCGTAGCTGTAAAAATGATGACCAGTTCCAAAGCCAATGGACAAGATTTCATCAATGAAGTAGCTACAATTGGAAGGATTCATCATGTCAATGTGGTGCAATTAATTGGATTTTGTGTGGAGGGATCGAAGCGTGCTCTTGTGTACGACTTTATGCCTAATGGGTCTCTTGATAAGTACGTATTTCCTGAAAAAGAAGGAAATATCTCCTTATTAAGCTTAGAGAAAATGTATGAAATTTCTCTAGGGGTGGCCTATGGGATTGAATACTTACATCGAGGTTGTGACACCCAAATCCTGCATTTTGACATCAAACCTCACAATATTCTTCTTGATAAGAATTTCACTCCGAAGGTTTCAGACTTTGGCCTCGCGAAATCATATCCAATAGATCATAGTATTGTGTCCCTAACTGCAGCAAGAGGGACAAGGGGATACATGGCTCCAGAGTTGTTCTACAAAAACATTGGAGGAGTCTCATACAAAGCTGATGTTTATAGTTTTGGGATGCTGTTGATGGAAATGGTAGGCAGAAGGAAGAATTTGAATGTTTTTGCAGAGCATTCAAGCCAAATTTACTTCCCTTCCTGGGTTTACGAGCAGTTCAATGAGGGAAAAGACATAGAAATGGACGATGCAACAGAGGAAGGAAAGGAGCTTTCAAAAAAGCTGATTATAGTAGCCTTATGGTGCATACAATTGAAGCCCAGTGATCGTCCTTCAATGAACAAAGTTGTGGAGATGCTTGAAGAAAATGTGGAGCTCCTGCAGATGCCTCCAAAGCCTCTTCTAACTCCACAAGAGGTGGCAGTTGAGGATCATGTAAACAACAAAAACCCAGTAGAAATGTCAATTAGTATCAAATAGTGTGTGCTATACACTGAAAAAAAACTCAAGAGTAGACCATTAGTCTTATTGATCCCCACCTATATATGATAGAAATAAGGGCATGTATCAATATCTATTCTGATATACTCATCAAGAGACTTCTAAGTTATTTTGCTATGATTATCATTTGTCTGCCTCATATTATGTTTTCTAGTTCAAGTTGTTTGAGATTTCTCATTTTTCTATTTCAATAAATTGCTGTCAATTCTGTTGCTGCAATTGCATGTGAAACGAAAGAAATCACAAAAGAGTGGTGAAACCAAGTATTGAGAATGTTGATCAGTATGAAAGTGGAGTAAATGCATGAAACATCATAAATTGAACGCTGAGTTCAATAACCTTGTTTTGACTTTGCATATATCCTTCACACCACTACATATCCGGGATAGGCTTTCTAAGCCCATCTGCAGCACATTATTATCATCCAGTGTAGACTTAATTGAGGAAGCAGTTTGATTTCATTTGATCTGGAGAGCTCTAATGAAATTATTCCAATTTTTTTGTACTAGATAATATGGTGTAAATCCTAGTTTCCTTTTACTCAGAAAGCTCGAAGCAAGGAGGAATAAAGTGATGGTAAGACATAAGAAATGGGCACTCACCATGAATCTATTTGTGTAGAAGAGTTTCAATGGAGAGAAGTGATGCAGGTACCCCATTCATATTAAAAGAATACAAGAAGCTAATAAGTTTATTATGTTTTACAGGTGCTCCAATAGATAAGATGGTGCTTACAGGTGATTTCCTATTCACCTATATTCATCTTCTTTTCAACTATGAGGGTGACATCATGATGATTCTTAGTTAATTTGCTTCTTCTTTTTCATCTGCTTATGCGGAAGTAACCCTTTGCATATGATTTTGTACAAAAACTATATCATATTTCATTAATATTTTATTCTACTTTATACCATCCATTAAATACGACATTAATTTACATAATTTCATTACTTGCATGTGTTTAACATTCATGATACATAATATTTGGGTTTTTCTCATGATGATAGTGCAAATTAAGAATCTTTAAAGATTGAATTTTCCTGGCTACTTGAAGAAGCTGCCAAGGCACCTTCACAAACAAGATCAAATAATATCTTATTTGGTCAAAAAAGTTATTTATTGCCTTCTTGAAATATATAACACACTTTTTCACATAAATCTATAATTGAAAAGTTCATAACTTCTTCCCTTTATCACATTTCTTACTACAAAGGAGTCAAAGTCTTCCAAGGCAAGGACAAATATTCATTTATTGCTAAGAAAATTCACATGGTAGGGCATTGTTTGAAATGTTGGACACATGTACCTACAATGGCCCATATGATTTATGACAATATAGAAGTCAATGTCAACAAAGTCGGTTTGGTTGGTACTCCAACAATTTTATAATATGAATGAATAATAATGATGGACATATACTATAAAGTGGATGAAACTCTCAAACTTGCTATCACTTGAAATGCTATCATTGGACAAGCTTATTGTTGTTTATGTGCTTGAATATGCAATCTGCCAAGATAAAAAGACATACAATCATCTAATAACATATTGTTGTTTAAGAATTATCTCCCCTATCGATAAAAAACAACATAAATTGAATTTAATATGACAAATAATAAATTAAAATTAAAATACTTGGCAATTATACCCCAACAAGCTAAACTATCTTGGGGTCTCCAATTTTTTTGCAACTTGAAAATAGTGTGAAATAAGCTTTATTTATTGTCATAATCAACTACTTGATTTTTCTGTACATGAATAATTCACATTCAAGTAAAGCATACTCATCTTTTGTTCATGATCAGGTTCATTGTAATCCTTTGCAAGTCACATTTGGCGACTCAAGTCATTAGAGACTTTGGACTAAGAATAAGGCTAGACTTACTAAATATGTGCACATAAAGAAAATTAAGGAATACTATATCCAAAATTTATTAGAAGTGCTTTTATATATATATAACCACTTCTAGTAAATTTGAAATGCTACTTTCTATATAATTAAAATATAATTTTTTTACAATTTTTTTTCAGAAGTAGACGACATGGTGTAGCATAATTCCAATTATCGATTCTCCTATTAATTGATTTTAAATTTTTATATGAATTGCTATTATCACCATGCCTATTTGTGTAATTAGAAATCTTGTGTGTGAGATTGATGAAGACTTGATCATTGTTGATATTAGAATACTAATTGAATTTATAGATAAAATAAAAATTTAATGTTGGGGATAATCACTTAGAGCACCGGTTCATTCTTCTCTGGATAGTTCCATATATTAAGTAAGGATTAAAAAATATGAAATTAGATAAATATTGGTTGTTGAAATCTATGTACAAAAATAAAAAGCATTTTAAGTAATTTTGTTTAAATTTAGATAAATTTTGCTAATTAGTGTTTTTATATTTACAAATGATATTTATATTAACTCAAGAAAAAAGAACAAAATACAATACCAATGGCTATGAATGTTAATTCCTTATTTTAAACTTAAAAATAATTAAAAAGGCAACTTAACTCTACAACATTAAGTTATTGGAGAAATACTCAATTTTAAAAAATAACTTTCAAACAAGTCTTTCATTTTCTTGTTTTATTAAAAGCAAAATAGGGTAGTAGAGCATATGAATGGAACTTTGTTGGAAAAAGTTTCATGTATGTTGTCAAATGGTAAATTGAGCAAAAAAAAAAAAAAAAGGGTTAAAGCATGAAATTATTTATGCATGTCATCTCATCAATTATGTGTCATTGATTGTAGTTGGCATGCAACTGTTTATGCATGCCATCTCATCAATCATATAACTTATACTGCTATAGAGAGCGAAACTCCCACCAATGATCATGATTCATTCCACATTTTTTATTTCGTTATCCTTTTTTTTTCTTTTTTTTTTTTTTTCATGTGAAGGAATCTAAATTAGAATTGAGAGCCAATAGAGCAATATTCATAGGGCTCAATGTAGGTGTGAAAGGATGAAGAAAATAATTTTGAGTTGTGATGAGACTTTAGATGAATCTAATTTGTTGAAACGTGTAAAAAAAAAAAAATTGTTTTAAAGAGAAGAAGATTGTAAGTATTTTAAAATTGGTGAAGTTTGAGACAACATCAATCATATGTCAATAACACAAATAGTGACCTTCAAGGGATAGGTGAAGGTATCATAAATGAAGAAGATGCTTCAACTCAAGCACTTTCTAACAACATGATTCTATTACAGTTAGTAAACAAAGAAGTGGGATTAGCATGCCTCCATTACACTTGATATGGGGATATATGCACTTCCAATAATAGAGAGTGATATACCTCCATTACAAGAAAAGTGAGATACTGTGACATAGTTTTGGTTGGGCCAACAAAATCTATATATATATATAGTATCATACTTGTATAAGCCGCAACAGATTAGAAATGCCCGCATCATTATTGCTAAGGGAGGAATGGGTAACTGCTATAAAAGCTCTTATAGCAATATATGGCCCAATGGATCGCTACTATAAAGGCTCGTATAGTTGGGAAAGGAATGGGTTACTTCTATAAAAGCTCTTATAGCAATATTGGCCCAATAGGCACAACCACATGGGCTGGGTTGCTGCTCTTAAAGCTCTAATAGCAATATATGGCCCAATAGCCAGAACCACATGGGCTTGTCCGCGACCATAGAGCCACTATATAAGCACTATCTCTCCTGCTCATTTTAGACTGCTGAACCCACTGAGAGCCATGTCTTTTATCATTCACTCTTCTTAGCCACCATTAAAGACCATTGAACTCTTCTCCCAAAGCCATGATACCCATCCTCATCACTTTCTCCGACTAGATTGTTGTCGTCACTGACATCCTCATCACTGAGGGGGTTTAGATCAATGACCAACTCGCTCAACGACCAATTTCTTTGGCCACTTCATCGTCCATATCTTCCAGGTATTCTTTCGATTCCTTCCACTGCTTCGCACTCTGTTATTCCTTTCTTTCTTTGTTTGATTTCAAATTAGGTTTCTTTTCATCACTTCTATTTCCTCCCATCTCTCTTTTTCTGGTTAGGGTTAGGGTTAGGGTTAGGGTTAGGGTTTGTGTTTGGATTCCCTGGTATATATTTACTAATTATTATGAGCATCAATCCATCACCATACTTTCATATACCTCATCTCTGCACTCTCTCTTATTCTTCTTTCCATTTTCATGTGCATTGAAGCTTAGCTTGGAAGCAATGATTGCTCATGTCCCTTCTCTTTTGTGTTTTTTTGTCTTCCGTGCATAAGATGAAGTTGAAAATTTTAGTGATATGAAATTCAATGCAGTCTGCTATTATTATAGTGCCTTGTCTGCACCTAATGAAATCAAAGGCTATGGAAGCTTCAGATAGAGCAAAGCTCTTCATTTTGCACCCTAATTAGGATGCTACACTTTGACTCATTTTAATCTTGTTTCTTTTTTTTTTTTTTTTTTCAATTTTTTTATCTATTTATTTATTTTTTATTTTGAATCCATCAAAGTAGTAACCCCCTTAGACTACTTTTGTTCTTCATGTAAACACTAAGAAGAAGGGGAAAAATGAATATTAAGTTTATCGAAATTAATGGGTATCGACTAGAAGCATTTTGTCAAAAATCTGAAAATTCAGATGTTGAAAATCATGTCATTTAACTATATTTATCTCATGTATAATTGCTATTTAGGAGAAACATTTGCTAGGTTTTGGGGTTTATGCAATTTTGAAGGAGGGAATAGGCTTCTAATTTACCTCCCTCAATTTTCATTTCTTAGGATTCAAGTGGTAATCTTAAATGGACTTCAACATTTGTTTTTCACCAACCATTCTTTTACTTCTATACAAATCCTGTTATCTCATGTATGGGGCAAATGCAATTTTGTGATTTTCTAACTTCTTAAAAATCAGGAATTGATTTTTTAGGCTCATTTTTCTCAGCTTATTGACATAAGCTTGATGTTTATTCTTTGAGTGGAAATTCTGATGCTTATAAGAGAGACACTTTAAAAATTTTATCTACTAGGTTGAAGGCATTTGCTTTTTCTTCCTACCAATTTACTAATTATCAAATTCCTTTTCTTTCTGGTTGGTTTTTCCCTTTCATTTGCCATCATATCTCAGGCAATTCACATCCCGAGAGAGTTAGCTCCAACCAAATTGGCAAGAGAGTAAGCTACAGATGACGATATAATAGCCAAGATTGGCTTATAAATATCTGAGAATGAAAATCTTACCATTCTTTCATTCTCTTTTATTGAGCACCCCTTTTCCTTAATGTAGAATATTTGAAACTCAATGGTACAAAGAGATACATAATTCAAAAGCAGTTTTATATTTCACATATGTCATAGAGGTCTAATTGAAAGACCAATTGAAAGAATCAAACTTTGGATCTTAGGTGTTCAGTTATATGTTATAACATGTCTGACAGGTCTAATTTGCCTAATTTGGCAAATCAGATGTTAGCAAGATGAGGGTTAGCTTAGGAGGTCCCACAGCACAAGGCAAGCCACTTGTGAGATTAAGCAGTCTGATTAGGAATACATTGTTTGGCTTCACAAGTCAATACAAGGCAAAATTAAAACATTAATAATTTGATTTTAACCAAAATTAATGTCTTAACCACCATGTTTCCTTTCTAAATGAATTAAGATGGTTCAATTTGAATGGAACCTAATTAATTGGGAGACTCAAATAAGGTCACTTGCTGTTAGAAATCGTTGCGAAGAGGAACTAACACAAACTTTTGATCAAACTTTGCCTTGCATCATGTTTGGCCCTTGAGCCCATATTTCACCTAATTGATTTGGTGGAAGAGGCTTCAATGTATCCACACTAACTATTTGGGATTCATCTTTTTCTCTTTTGGTTGATCATTCTCTTTTTTGCTTTCTTTTTTTCTTTGTTCCTTTTTGGTTTTCAAGTTACAAATCATTTAATCAAAGAAATGATAACCAAAATTTTTTTTACTTTTACTTTAATGTACCTTCATTTTTGGGTGCTAGGAGTCTTGTCTAGTGTTTTTTTTTTTTTTTTTTTTTTTTTTTTTTTTTTTTTCCAGTTTTTCATGTTTTTGGGTTTTCTCAAAATATAATGTAACTTCAAAGTTCCATCAGAGAAAAAGAAAAAAAAAATGCAATCCCTATCAAAGAAATAAAGATTCATTTAATGATTTCATCTTACTAGTCCCTCTAACCATATATCTGAAAGGGGTTTACTATTAAGCTTCTTGTTTAGCTAATTGCTAATGTCAACCATCTTCTTCATCCATTGACTACCCTATGTATCAATAATTTAAAAAACTCTCCTTTCAATGCTTCACTATGTTTCGCTAGCTAGCATAAAAACAAGTTTATAGCCTAACTCTCCACATGATACAATGAGCTATAATTCATTGAAATCCAGTCTCCAAACCTTTTACTTTCTTTTATGTCATGTTTATTTGATTTTTCTTTTTCATTCTTTGACTTGGAGGGGGCAATAGGCATCTCTCTCATTTGGCCCCTGCATTTTGAAGATAAGGCATTTCTTTTTTCTTTCTTTGCATGGATGCACCTTCTATGCCTAGGTTTCTCTTGAGTTGAATAAAAAGCCAGTCCCTCGTAAGGCCAATATCGTCACTCCAATGGCATGTTTGCTTATTGGCAGGGTGAACAAAGTGAGACTTTGGCAAGATAGCAGTAAAGAGAAAGCGTAGAAAAGTTGAAACCTTTGGAGTAGCTCTATTGTTATCTTGAAAAAATGAGGAAACAACAAGATATTAATGAAAAAAAAATCTTTCCAACTTTTCTTAGAAAATGTGATAGAAGTTTGATAAAATTAATAATTAATAGTTTCCTATTTTCTTTTTGTAGAAAAGATAACAACATAAAACTGTTTTAGAAGTTTTACCATTAAGCCTGGATTTTATCATGCAGGGGATTAACCTTAAGCATGATAGATAACAAGTAAACCCTTGACCAAAACAATAGGATTGCAATTAGGGCTACCATCTCTCCAACCTCATCATACAAAGGTGGACAATTTGATATCAACTTACTGGTCTGGAAGAAACTTAATTTTTTTTTTTTACCTTTTGTTCGTTTTTTTCATTTTTGATAAAGAATATGCTAAAGCTAAATGTGATTGGTATGAAAGTGAATTACTTATAATAAGCATAAGAAAATTTAAAAAATGAATTTGTTTATTAACTTAATCTATTCTATAGAGCAATTTTATCATGCAATGATTTTTCCTTTCTTTCTTTCTTTCTTTTGATCATTGTATGAATTATTACAATAATAATAGTAATAAATAACAAGTAATAGTTTTTGTAATATAAAGTTTTATGTGAAAAGAAATGCTTAAGAAATTAAGTTTTTTCTAAGAAACAAATGGAAAAAGAAGTGAAACAAAAAATACTTTTTTTTTTCCTTGTATTCACATAATTGAAGTATCCTAAAATGATAATTAAGCATATAAAGCATCTTCTTGAGTCAATTTTGGTCTTCAAATATTGAACTTGTGAATTTACTTGCTGGCTTTGTATTTAAACTGCCTTGAACTCAATGATCGGAATCTGAAATCCTATGCAAATTTCCATGCAGGTATTAGTCTGATGCCTTTCTCTGAGATTATGATCTTTCCAAAATCCCCCCTGGTTAGATCATAAGTAGAATGAAAATTTTAGAGTCCTAAGTATGGCCTTTCTAAGGTTCTCTTTTAAAATACAATTTAATAGGTTCATTATGTTGCATCACTAGTTTGGTATCTCTTAAATTCTATTATTATTATGTTTGCATTCCATATTTTGACAAATTGAAAATACCAGTAGACGTTGCTTTATGTTTTTATTATAAAGCAACCGGATTTTTTATTATACTAAAAATAATCTTTATATTTTGGTTTTTTAAATTAGGTGTTTATTACATGTTCCAGGCCAAGGCAATTCAGTAATTTATTCTTTAAAGATGGTTTGTACTTATAAGTAGCTATCCAAGTCAAATAATCACCAAATTAAGCTTAAGGTGAAAATGTTCAAATTACTAAAATTTTACATTTGTCAAAATAAATGAAAAAAAAACCAAGTTCTTATGTGGAATGTTTATTTTTATTGATCTTCAAGGCTAAGTTCTTGGCTTGACTGCCGAAGAAGTTGTTGGACAGGTCTAAGCAGGTGAAGTTTGAAGCATTTAAAATAAATTAGAAGACTTGCGGAATGATAATTATTTGCTAGTGATAATAGTTGTAGCCTCAACTTGCTTTTGTTTCTGATATTAAGATAATCAGTTTTTGTTGATCAATAAAAACTTCAAACTTAATTTACAAATTTAAGGGTCAGCCAAAATCTTTGGGAAAGTAATAATACACTTGGTGACTTAGTTATCTCCTTACAAGGGTTGCAAATGAAGTAATTATCATTCTTAGTCTATTCCATGCTTCATTTTAGATCTGAATTTTTCTTACTTGCTCTATTGTTGCCCAAATTTCTTAATCATTTTTCATTCTCTAATCATTCTACCCAAGAATTTGAATAGAACCTCCAAATAATCATCCAAAATTTCAACTCTTGACAAGCAACCACACTTGGACACTCATAGTTCCACTCTCCTTATAGTATAAGATTCTAAACTTAAGGAATTTTGATTTCTTGTTCAGTCTTACTGTCTACTTTGCATGTTATTGGCAAGATTATGGCAGCTCCACACAATTGGAATGACATGAGTAAAGTACATGTTGCTACAAGGATGAGATGGAGACCAAAAAAATTCTGTCATGATTTGAATTATTGCCCAAAGCAGGTTCTCTAATTGCCAAGGTATAACTTTCAAATTAAGCTCATTTGTAATGTATGGGAAAATTATATGCTAATAATGTCCGAAAGTTGATGGCTAGTGAGGTTTGTGTCTATATGAATGTGCTTTTGTGTTTTGAACCTTAATTTACAATCTAGCTATTAAATATAGAATCTTGTTTTTTCTACAAATGTTCGAGATGTTACAATATTAGAATTGTTGATTTTCTATGATGCCTTGATGTCTTTTGATAAACTTAGAATGAATTGTGGACTTGGGAAGGGAGGATTTCATCAATAAGCATGTCAGAAAACACCATAAGCACACGTCAGTATGAAAATGACTAAACTGGGGCATGAATACCAAAAAATGTAAACCTTGTACCTATAGTAAAATAATGGAAGTTCAAACTTTGGAAATCACGTGTTTTTCCTTTTTAAACTGATCCATGCATGGAAACATGAAAAAGATTGCTGATGTTGTGGCCATTAACAATATATCCCTAGAGGGATAAAGCAACATCATAAAGAGAAAATTTGGAAAAGAAATACCCTTGGGCTAACCTAGAACTATAAGCTAGGACAAGAATTGCTCACAACCATGTACCTACAAAATCTACTTATAATTTCTAGGGAACTTAAGAGTGCATACACACGTGTGTATACATGTTTGGATGTATATATATGTTTACAAGATAAAAACAAAACCTTGTACTAGGTGTAGGCAAAGGTATTCACTAGATACAAAAATTTCCTTGTATCACTTGTTGAGACCAAAGAAATACCTATTTGGATGTGGTGATTAGATTTCAACATAGCCTCCTTGATGGTTTGGTTCTTGAATTATGAGGCGGTGGTGTCTATTGTACCCTTAAATTTTACTCCGTATGAAGTAATTACTAATTTATGGAGGCAAAAATTCCTTGTATCATGAAAGGAATAGCAGTTTCTTGTTGATACTATGTTGTTTGGATGTTGGGTTCCTATATTGTTCAAAATGCGATTTTGAATGCCTGATTGTTGCAACTACATTTCATCTGTTGTTTGTATTTTGCCTGCAGGGTAATATGATACTATCAAATATTGGACTTGTTGAGAAGCGAATACATCATTCTACTGTCAATGGTAATAATAGCATGCCTAGTGTTTTGCATCAGGAACACAATTGATAATATCATGCCCTTGCCCCCTAGTCCCAGTTGGTTTCTTTAGTTTTTATCCATGAATGATACTTTATTCAAATAAGCATTGGTGTGTTGTTACTCGTGTAATCTTTTTTCTTATTCATAGAAAAAAGTAACTATTTAAATATGTTGTTCTATGTCCTCATTGATCTCTATTAACAAAACATCAAATCTCAGAGCTTCTTGGCCTTTCTTTTTTAGTGTTAAGTCATTTTCTCAATATGTTGATCTAAAAAATCTCTTTTGTGTTCCTGCAGGTTTGTTTTGTCCATGCTAATTGGGACTCACCATCAGTGTATATCCATTGTATGATTCAATTATTTTTTTTTTTTGCGGAAAAAAAAGGTTTAAAATAGATATCATGTTTAGGAGAAGCATTTTTGTTGACCTATGAGTTTTGTATTTCTCCAAATTTTGGAATATTACCATGAAGCTTTTGTGCCAATCTTAAAGGGGTTAGCCCTTTTCTTTTTCTGTTTACCCAATCTACACTTGCTATTGGTGTTGAAAGGGATCCAAAAAAAATTGTCATTCAATTATGAGGTGGTTGGTATAAGGTCAAGCTGCTATTGTAGCATGAAATTGAATGTAACATCAAGAGAAAGATTATGCTTACTCAAATTCTCAGAAGAAATTTTTTTTCTGATCCACACCATTTTTATAGTGTTTTGAAGGATTTAATGGGGAGCCTCACAAAAAATTGATAATAATAACCTATAGTTGCGACCAACTCCAAAATGCAACTATATGCCATTTAGTGGGGGCCAAAAACAAGATGTAGTTGTAAGAATCATTTGCTGCACTTTACTATGGTTGCTACTATTGCTTTGACTTTTGTTGCACTTTACCTGTGGTTGCTACTATTACTTTAACTTGTGTTTATGATCACCTTCACAACTGCAACTATAAGAAATAGTTGCACCACCTATGGCTACGCCATGTGGCGGTCAGCTTGGTGTGCAACCATAATTTCCAGGCACACCATTTCTGACCTCTAGTGAGGGTCACTGGCCGCTGCTATAAGACATTATTCCTGTAGTGCTCCTTTTTACTATTTGGACTTGGTTAATATCCAACAAGTTTGAAAATTTTGGGTATGTGGTTTCTAGAGATGCATTTGAAGTTCATTTGTTAGAGAATATTTGAATTTTGGGAGTTGGTAGTGGAGTATTAATTTTCCAAGGTTGAGATTTGTTGGTTTTTGGTGTAATTAGTATTTGTTAGTTTAGGGATTCCTTATCCCACATGGATTATGAATTGGTTTGGTCAATGCTTGGAGGCTTATATATAAGCCCATGTCTTTTTAGCTATCTTAGCGACTTTAACCAATATTAGTATAAAGAAAGCTCTTTGCCAAGTAAGTGCCTCCTAGTTTGATATTCTTCCAATTGTGTAATTTTCTAATTTAAAAGTTAATGAATTGATTGCTATTTCCCAAGGACATAGGTAAGACACTTGTATAGCACATCATAAATATTGTGTCCTTTCTTTTATCTTTGTTAATCTTATTGTTTTCATTTCTATTTAGAGTTAGTTTACTTTGTTTTCTATTATATATATTTGGTGTTATTTAAGTCATGTGAGACTATGCAATACAACAATAATCATTTGAGTCCTTTGGTGTGCATTAAAGCAATAATCATTTGAGTACTATGGAACTAGGCCTTAAAACATTTATTGGTATTCCTGTTTGGTGCTATTTGAATCATATAGGATGAAGGTAATAATTGTTACATGTTTATATGCTTGTTGCTAGGGTACCATGCCAATGACTCAAGGCAATATTACATTATATGGACCTTGCAAGAAGAGTTATAATGCATACATCTAATCTAAATTACAAACATATGATATCATAGGAGATAGTATGCAAGTGGAAAATTGCTACATTACCTTCCATCTAATGTAATTATACCCATGGAATTGCACAAGGAAATTGGTGCTTCTATTAGATTGCTCATATGATCCTCAACTAACATTTCCTCAGAGTATAGAGTGGGCTTCAGAGGCATTTCTAATAGCTCAACCTCTCATTCCAACATCTCTAAGGCTTTGCTCATTGAAGGACAGTCTATGGGCTTCATCTGTATACACCATAGTGCAACTATCACCATTTTCTTAACAAGCTTCTTTTCATCTTCAATGGCATCTCCCAAGTCTATGTTATCCCCTTGATCATATCTGTCATAAATCCATGATGGAAAATATATTTCATTCGAGTGCGCTGCATTTGAATTCACATTCTTTCTTCTCCCCACCATCTCCATTAACAATATTCCAAAACTATAAACATCAGCTTTGTACGAGGCACCTCCAATATTTTTATAGAACAATTTTGGAGCAATATATCCCAATGTTCCTCGTGTAGCAGTGAGAGACACTATACTTTCATCTATTGAATACAATTTTGCAAGGCCAAAATCTGAAACTTTTGGTGTAAAGTCTTCATCAAGAAGAATATTGTGTGGTTTGATATCAAAATGTAGAATTTGCATGTCACAACCTTGATGTAAGTATTCAATCCCATGCCCCACTCCAAGTGCAACCTTATACAACCTTTCCCAGCTCAAAAAAGTGTTATTTTCTTCTTTTAGAAAAATAAACTTATCAAGAGAACCATTGGGCATGAAGTCATATGTAAGTGCCCATTTTGATCCCCGTACACAAAATCCTACAAGTCTCACCACATTAACATGATGAATTCTTTCTATTGATGCAACCTCATTGATGAAATCTTGTCCATTAGCTTTTGACATGATTAGCACTTTCACAGCTACAATGCGACCACTTCGAAGTTTTCCTTTATATATAGAGCCAAAACCTCCTTGACCTAATTTATTCACAAAGTTATGAGTCATCTTCTTTATGTCTGAATACGAGTACTTGATGGGTTAGAGATTTTTATGACTCCGTAAGAATTCTTCAATACTATCATTTAATGATAGATGTCTCCAGTGGAACTTGTAAATCAAATAGGCGAATAGGCACAACATCCCGAGCATAGTCCTTCCTATGACTAAACACAAATCAAATGTAAAAAAATGAATATTTTAAGAAAAAGGAACAAGATATCAAAAACAAAGTTAAATCTAACAAATATAGATGGTAGAAAAAACTATTCTACCTTCATATCAAGTAAAATAGTAAGTTTTTGTGTTGTTAGAGAGCCATATGAAATTACTATTTTAACAATAACTTTACAATGTACTGTTGCTTGGGGAGCAATTTAACGGAAGTATTAGGGCCTTGGATAAGAAGACCCTAGTTTCAATTCCATTGTTTTGACTTCTTTATATGTTAGTAGAGTTGAATTACATTTAAATTTGGGAGAAAATTTTGAATTACATCTAAATTGATTTTGTTTTGTACAGTCAAACAAAGCAAAATCAATTTGAAGTTCATTGTACAACCTTCAAATGCAAGAATTCCAAGAATTTACATATCAACTCTTTACAATATTGTTTTTACAAAAAAATTAGTAGTTGGAATTTAGGAGGCTTACCAATAATACGCAGTATCCAACCGCCTAGTACGGAAGAGATGTAACAAATTAAAAATATGGACCAATATAAGTGAGAGACATAAGTAACGTTAGAAGAGGAGACATGTAAGTGAAGAAAGCCTTACCAATCAATCGGGTGTTGCAGGGATAGTATCCGCAATTACAAATTGCTTCTTGAAGTCCTATGTCAAATCATCCAAGCCATGTTAGTCACAAGGAAGAATGCCCTTGATCGCCTAAATTTTAAATTTTTTGAGAAGCAAGAAATGGAGAGATTAATTAAGATGAAAAAAACTCTAAATAAATCTTTTGTCTTATTCTCATGAGAAAATAATAATTGCAAGTAGCAACCTTACCTCGGAATTTTAAGGTGTGGGGAGAAAGTAACCCCCCTGTTAACAATGAAAGTTAGATTTGTAAAAAAATAGGAAAAATGACAAAAACAAAGATTTTATTGAAAAGCAAGTTCTAATTGGAGCCTTACTAATAAAGGGAAGCAATAAATCATTGGTTTACTTCCAAAGCCCTGCAAGATTAAACCAATCTAGTGAAATTAGGGATCAAAATTGAAGACTTCTATAAGGAAGATAAGTTGGTTAGTATAAAATCACATTTCCACGAAAGCATGCACTGTAACCCCAACTCCAAAGATCAAGTATGAAAGCAGGCACTCTTAAGATTATAAGATGGTTATCTTATAATTTCTTTACTCACAATTTTTCTCTGAAGTGTCCGGGACATGTTCATTCCTTGATTGGTAGCATCCAAAGCTGGCATTCCCAGTGAAATCTGTATAGGAGCAAAATTGCCCTTTCATTTCGCATTGGCGGTCGCAGAAGAGACCCACAAATGAAAGCTGAAGCCCCAGAAGCATATAATCTTGCAAATCTGACATCGAAAGATTGCTGGGCTCTGGAAGTGACTTCAACGGTTGAATAATAATAGATGTGCTGATGGTGCATGAATACGGAATATCTCCCACCGACACATAGTCTCCGACAACTGCATAAGCTTATGTTGGTGAGGAAGAGGAAGGGCCTCTAGTGTTGCATGGAATTATATGAATGTAGTTGTCGTCCCTGATTGACTGCTCACAGTTCATCAAAACTGTTCTATAGAATATTGATTCATAAGGTGGAGGATAAGCAGCACTCCATTCAGAAGGCAGATAATGCGGAGGATGAGCAGCACTCCATTCAGAAGGCAAATAATATGGAGATTCATAATTAGTGTAATATGCACCAATGGAATGAAGAGGACTGGAGATCAAACAGTTGCCCTTCTTTCGCCCAGGATCCACTACCCGAATTGTATAATTCTGGTGGTTGATCTGGGTAACTAAGTATTTCCCATTGTATTTCCCACCATGAAGGTTTATCATAGTACGATTGTTTTCACAAATCAATTCATACTCAGGGTAACCGCAGCTGGGGGGATCGTCTTGTAATCGAAAAGGGTAGGAAATGTTCCTCATATCTCCGCAGGAAGAGGGGCTGCATATCTGGTACTTGTGATGCTTAGCAACACAAACTGAAAGGAAGCAGGCATGAATGACAACTGTCATGAGGCCTACTTCCACAAGTTGTGCCTCCCTTAACATTATCAACTTTGAGAGAGAGAGAGAGAGAGAGATGCTCTGTTTTTGGGTTGTGAGTTCCACAGAGAGAGAGAGATACTCTGTTTTAATTGCAGCTTTCTTCAACATATTATTCTTCCCCAAACTGTTTGATTTTTCAACATGGGCCACACTTTCATCCCATCGCATCCAGCCAACTGTGAGCTTCCCATTATTTAGAATCGCTCTGTTAAAAATGATACTTGAAGTGGTTATGGTTTATATTTGAATTGTTTATGTTTTAAATATTACATAATTTTTAGGTTTCAACAATGGGAAAAGGATAAAGAAGTATCTTACTCATACGGGATGTTAGTAAATACTGATAGACCAATTTTCTACAAATTTTCAAGTAAATTTTAAATTCTGAGATAAAACTAAATTTCTATTGTAGCAGTCCATCTTTTTTGTATTCCCAAACAAACAAAGTTCTTCTCCCTTTGTACAAAATTTTCAAATCTAATTATATATATATAAAGTAGGTGAGAAGCAGTTGCTTAAAAATGGGCGTCTCTTTATTCTTCTTCTTCTTGTTTACGAGATTGTTTGCAGAGATTAATGGAGGGAGCCAAGATGATGAGTGTAAGGTGTCAAGGTGCAGTCACCATGGTCCAGTCATCCGGTTTCCGTTCAAGCTAAAACTATTAGTTTTTTCTTATAATGTGTGGTCATATATAATTATATTTGTATGAATTTTATTTAAGGGTATCAATTGATAGGTAGGTGAATCAATTGATTAAGCATCCAAGAGTCTTATGTATGGAAGACTCAAATTACAAATGGGGAGTTAGAAAATTTACTTTATATGAATGTGATGTTACAACTTTTGTAACCCCATCATTATGAAATTTATTTTGTACATTATGTTTATGAGTAATGGAGGAAAATGGAAATGTATAACTTATGCAATTATATATATGCATTCAAGTTCATAACCCACCATTACCCATTAATTTGTACATAATGGGTGTAAATAATGAGTATAACTCCCATATAGTCTTTGATGGGAAGATTAAGAGATGTACAACTTATTATAAATTGAGGTCCCAAGCCACACTCTCATGCTCATGTCTTTTTGTTGTTTATTTTTAACAACATACACCACACAAGTGACTCATCCACTATATGAGAGTAGTGAGTTGAAGACCTTGACAATACAATTCACAAGGTGATTCAATCTCACTTCATGGATCAAGGTAAAAATATGATCATTATTTTAGTATTTACATTCATTTTATTTTATGCATCCAGAATTAGTTTTTGAAATAATTATTTTCGCATAAAGTTTATAAATGTTTGATTAACAAAAACACCAGCTAGAACACTGTGGATATCCAGAGTTTGAGTTATCATGCTCAGAAGGGAAGCGGGCCATACTAGAGCTGCCCTATTCAGGAAAGCTCTGGGTGAAGGAAATAAATTACGCTTCTCAGACGATTATTGTTCCCTGGTACCTGCGTGATTGCCTTCAAAGGCAGATTCTAAACTTTAATTTATCTGCCTATCCCTTCCAGTCCACATATGAGCACGCATACCGCAACTTCTCCTTCTTCAATTGTTCAAATAGTAAAGCAGAGTCATACGAGTTTAGGTCCATCCCTTGCAGTTTTCTCTCAAGTAACCCAGTTTATGTCGCTCCTTCCTCTTACTCTCTCGCTGAAGTGAACTTATCCTCTTGCCGGAAGATTTTCAATGCTACACTCCCAGATTATTTTATATGTGAATGGGAATTTTCTATGAATTGGTCAAAACTTATGCACGGAAACTGTGAAGCACAAGGAAAGGAATGCCAACGGAAGAAGAGTAATAGCACGGAACCTGAAATCGAATGCATTAATAAACCAGAAAAAGGTACTAAATCCTGCTTCTTCATCATTTTCACCTTGCAAGCCCTTTCTTATCTCCTACTATGATGTTAATATGCAAATGAAATTTTCTATGGTATTTCTTATATATGCTCTGTTTGTACCATGAATTTGGATTGAACCCTTATGGATGTGAACCAAATTAACTACTATAGTAATGGATGTGAACATGCAATATTATTTATTCATTACAAGCTAGCTACAACAATTAGGCTTAGCTAAAACAATCAAACCTGTAGAAAGGACTGCAAAGGCCAAGGCTGAAATCCAAATACACCAACAATATACTCATGTTACAACGTCATGTAATCTATTATGATTTTACTAATTAAAAGAATACAAAAAGCTAATAAGTTTACTATCTTTTATAGGTGCTCCAATGGATAAAATGGTACTTACAGGTGATTTCCTATTCATGTTCTTTTCAATAATGAGGGTGACATCATGATGATGATTCTTAGTTTGTTTCTTTTTTTTTTTTCTTTCATTTAATTAGAGAAACTTTTTTTTCCCTATGTGCAAAAGCAATCCTTGGTTTCCTTCTTTTCACTATTGGAATCTTTATAATCTTCATTGTCTATCGCTCTAATAAGTTGAAAAGAGAGCATAGAATAAATATTCAAGGGTTTTTGGAAGATTATAGAGCTCTCAAGCCCTCAAGGTACTCCTATGTTGATATTAAAAAGATCACAAATAATTTCAAGGACAAACTAGGTCAAGGAGGCTATGGGACCGTTTATAAAGGAAAACTCTCAAATGAAGTTTTTGTTGCAGTAAAGATCCTTGATGATTTCAAAGGAAATGGGGAAGAGTTCATTAATGAAGTAGGAACAATGAGTACCATACATCATGTTAACATGGTTCGGTTGCTTGCGTTTTGTGCAGATGGATATAAGCGAGCTTTGATTTATGAATTTTACCAAATGAGTCACTAGACAAGTTCATATTTTCAGCATTTGGTAATAATTATTCTCTGGGTTGGCATAAGCTTTAAGATATTGCTATTGGCATAGCTAAAGGTATTGAGTATCTTCACCAAGGTTGTGATCAAAGAATCCTTCATTTGGATATCAAACCTCATAATATTTTGCTTGATCATAACTTTAATTCGAAGATTTCTGATTTTGGTTTAGCCAAATTATGCTCTAAGGAGCAAAGTGTAGTATCTATGATAGGAGCAAGGGGGACCATGGGTTATATTGCACCAAAAATGTTATCAAGAAATTTTGGGAATGTGTCTTATAAGTCAGATGTTTATAGTTTTGGTATGTTGTTGATTGAAATGGTAGGAGGAAGGAAGAATATTGATGCTACAGTAGAAAATACTAGTCAAGCATACTTCCTAGAATGGCTTTATAATCATTTGGATCAAGAACAAGAGGTACACATCTGAATTGAGGATGAAAGTGATATTAAAATATCAAAGAAACTAAGCATCATAGGGCTTTGGTGTATCCAATGGTATCCAATAGATCGTCTTTCCATGAAAATTGTGGTTGGAATGTTGAAAGGAGAAGAAGGCAATTTAGTTATGCCTCCTAATCCTTTTCGCTGTATGGGACAAACAAGGACAAGTGTTAGAAGACGCAAAACATCTATCCAACCAGAGTTGACAGTCATATCAAAAATAGAATAAAAAGTTGTCTATTATGAGTGTTTAATTTGGGTAATAATCATGTTGTAATAAATGGTGATAATGTAATCTCATTATTTATTGCTATAGTTTAATAAAATAGGCAATTTTTGAGGCTCCACCTTTATTAATTGTTTCTTTCCTTGCACTAATTGAGATCTTCTAGTAAAGTTTGCAGATGGATTTCAAAAAATAAAAAATGTGGAAGACTCTTGATCTCCAAAGAGAGTAGGCTTTGAGGTTATGTAAGCAACTACAAGGGAGCTTATTAAAAAACTAGTCTCAAACAAATAACCTCAATCATTATGCCTTGCTTTATTGGGAGAAGCTTCGGTACTATTAAGGTAGCTAGGAGGAGTTAAGAAAAAAAGGAAAATTTTATGTGGACAAGTTTTCATCTTGGAAACTAGAGCTTTGCATCATAGAAAGAATAAAATGAAACACTGAGAAGTTTTCAGACTTGTTCTCATGTGATTTGTTGCCTTGTTACTTGCGGAGATTTGGTAACATTATTTTGCATCTTGCAAATTAGATATGAGAAATTGCAAGGTTAGGTTCTCACAAGAAAATTTGAGGCATGGTGGATAATATTTTCAAAAATAATTTTAAAAAATAAGTTTTTGAGAACAATTCATAAAAACAATTTTATATCATTTTTAGGAATAAAATTGTATTTGAAATTCTAAAAAATGGTTTTCTTTATTAGTTCTTGGTGAATGTAATTTACCATGCAAAATGCAATAAAAAAAACACCAATCACTCTGTTTTCATGATATTTTTATTCTAAAATTTGTTAGATGTATTTTTTAGGTTGGAAAATTATTTTTGTTTTAAAAAAATAAAAACTAATTTTAAAAATATTTGCAAACAAACCTTCAATGTGTTAGTTGAAAGTACGTCTTTCCTTATTGGAAACCACTTAGATTAGTTCTTTGGGGGTTAGGGTTTGTTATTAAAAAGTTTCCTAACTCAACGATGGATATAACTACATTGTTGAATCATGTGAACCCTAATGCTTTGTGTCTATTTTTTTTTTTTTTAAAAAAAAAAACTTTAAAATTTTTAAATCATCCCTACAAGCATCATCATTTCAAGAAGTCTATGAATTTTTATAATCAACTATTTCTCACTAATGGTCATGGACCATATAGTCCATTGTATGTATGTGCCAATTTCTCACTATGTTTCATTCTTTGTGTGGTCCATTATATATAGGGTCTATTTTCAATTTGTGTGGTTCATACAACTATATAGTCCATTATATATGTGTGACCATTGTATCACTATGATTTATTCTTTGTGTGGTCTATTGTATATGGGGTCTATTTTCAATTTGTGTGGCCCATTGTATATAAGGGTACTCGTCAAGTTCATTTTCTTGGTACTAAATGGAGATTTGTCCTTGCACTCGGAGGGACTTGATTCCATTGCCTTATGATATCCAATGAGCTGGATGAGATAAAAGGAAAAACCCATGAACCTCTCAATTATGAATTTGTATGAAAGCATAGGAAATGAAATTGAGGAAGAGGATGAATTAATTGAATTTTTGGTTTTGTCTTGCTTGATTGACATTAAAGCCACCAAGCTAGTTCATAATATAACTAATTTTTATGAATTTCTAAACCTCTAAGCTAGTTTAACAGGTTCTATCTTATCTATACAAATTTTTCCATGGCATATTAGGTACCAATCAATTCTTTTAGCAACATGTTGTCATCTCCATGGAATATCTCAGTCATTATGTTATGAATCTTATAATATTTTTTGGATTTCGATTATGACAATGAATGTCAATTGACGTTCAACCTCTCAAACTTGACTAGTTTAGTGTCCTATGTCCCTAAGGGCCTAATGAGGAAAGAAATTGATGCATGTATCATTTTTTAGGCAAGGGATTGCAACTTGGATTCATGAAACATCATTTTTTGTTTGTAATTGTAGATCTTTCTCTACATGCCTACCTTTAAAGTAATTTAGATCAAGTGACTTTAAATTATTCTATTTTTGTGAGTTTCAATTAGCATTCTAGTTACCTTCACGGAATTTGCTTTTAATAGTGAAACCTATCTTGGTATCCCTTGCATTTTCCAATTTGGAAAAGGATGCCTTTAGTTAATTAATGTAAGGCTATCCAAATTATAATTTTAGTTTTTATTAATTTCCTCATAATTGTATGATTAGTTCTTTTTTTTTTTTTAATGATTTTTCTCTTAGTAATAAGGAAACAATAAGCTCTTTAGAGCATCTCATTACTGAATCGAAAAATTAGTGGCAAAAAAAAGGAAAATTGATGTTGTAAGCCTCAAAATTTTGCATGAGATTTGTTTAATTTATCTTAAAACTAAATAAATTGTAATTTGACTTATGTCTAAATAGAACTTAATTTTATTAAATATTTTATTATATTTTAAGACTCATATTAAAAGATAAGCATGACCTTAATTCAAAAGTGAGCCTAAAAAATAGTCTATTGTACAAAAATCCCATTCATCATGAACCATTGATTACAACATTTGCTAACTACACATTCATAAATAATAATAGAAAAGAAAAATATTTTTTTCACTCTAATTATGAAATGATTATGCAATTGACTTGTAAACAAGTGAATATTAGCCTAACTTGTTCTTGGCAAGTGAAACATTAATGATTCTTGTACATGGGTTATTAGTTTTAAGCTTTCATTGAAACTATTTGCTTACAAAGGGGGCAACACCATGACTTAACAAAACAAAGGGAAAAATGGGAAATTTTATGGAGAGAAAATCAATATAGAAAACCAGCAGATCAAGAGGTTTGGGTTTAGATTTGCTTTAACAATTGTCTTAACCTGTTAGAGAGTTTCAATGAAGGATCATACACTCATCACGTAATATAATTTCATCTAGATTGATTTGAAGTAGGATATAGGATAACCATAAAATCCTAACAAAATTTATTTTACCAAAAAATATTTTTAGTAATTTCAATCCTGGCCTTAATCAACTTGCACGACTTATACCTTTTATGGAATAACAGGTTTCTAGGCCAATACTCCATGTTTTAATTAAATCATAACTTGTTCAAGACTTCATAGAATAAGACATTTGTTGGAACCTTGACACTATAGTTTAATGCATTTTGTCCTATGTATAGACTTTTTTTTTTTTTACTAGACTTTTCCTTTTTTTTTTTTTTATTCATAGAATAACATGTATGAATGTGGCTTCTCTACTTTTAGTAGCATTTAAAAAAAAAATAATTTATGAGAATAGTCTTAACATATTTCTTTATTATTTTCTAAAAAAAAGTATTTGTAAACTTAATTTAAAAACAATTTTCTTATTCTATGTTTCCTCAAAGTACATTGCAATATTTTGAGTTCAATCGATATATACATATATGTCTCTCAAAGTGGTTTTGAGTTTAGCATAATGATCTTTTGAGTAATAATTGGCAAAAGCATCAAACAAATTATCTTTTATTTTATTTTTAGTAATTATACATCTTTATGATATATTTCCCATCTCAGAGTAATTATAATAATTTCTCTCCCTTCTTTGTGTGTTTTCTTTCTATATCTTACATTTTCTAATCCAAGACCACACTTTTGTATTTTAACCTTTATCCAACTTACAAGGCTTTGGAAATACTCATGGGCACCATATTTTTCAAAATAATTGATTCATATTTTAGTTTTACAAGCAAATCATGACAATCTTCTTATTTTTTGTTTACTTTATCTAAGGGTGCATGCTATGCTTTTAGGGTCATATTAACTTTATTAATTTTTTTTATCATATAGGAATTTAACAATCTCATGAAAAAATGGAATCTACATATATTTTGGATAATTTATTTATTTCTTATATTTATTAGATATTTCTTTCAAAAAAAATTCATGTTAATCACTTTGAATAACCAAAATAAAAAATAAAAAAAATCTAATTTTAAAATGATAAAATTTTGGTTCCAAAAAAGAAAAAAAAAAAAGTATATATATATATATATATTGTCATATTTCATTAATATTTTGTCCTAGTCTAGACCGTAAATTAAAAATGTTCTTAATTTACATAATTTCATCATTTACATTTACATGTGTTTAACATTCATAAGAAGATTATAAATAACATTTTGTGTTTTTTTGACAATGATAGTGCAAACCAAGCAAATTTAAATATTGAATTTTCCTAGTTACTTAAAGAAGTTGCCAAGGAATCTTTGCAATCAGATTAATTAATATCTTATTTGGTCAGTCAAGCAAGACAAAACCAAAAAAAAAAAAATATTTATCACATTATTGAAATATTCTACCCACTTTTCCACTAAAATCCATATTTGAAAAGTTCATAGATCCTTCCCTCTGTCATATTTCTTAATACAAAGGAGTCAAAGTCTTCCAAGTCAAGGTTCATAGAGCCATTTATTGCTAAGAAAATTCATTGGTAGACATTTTTTATTTTATTTTTTTGAAATTGAGACATGTATAATGGACCATATGACTTATGATAATATAGTGGTCAATGTTAACAAAACCAGTCTTGTTGGAGTTGTTGAAGGAATATGATGCTATCCATTTATTGCTAAGAAAATTTATTGGTGCCCCATTGTTTGAAATTGACACATGCATAATGGACTGTATGATTTATGACAGTGTGGTGGTCAATATCAACAAGGCCGGCCTTATTAGAATTATTGAAGGAATATGATGCTTGAAAGGGACTAGCTAAGAATTTTGATCCATGTACAAGGGTTGTTGATGTAGTAATGGGCATTTACATTCTCCAAAATAATTGATTTGCATTTTAGTTTTATTTGCAAATCATAATAACCTTTTTATTTTTTATTTTTTTGTTTACTTTATCTAAGATACATGCTGTGCTCTTAATATCATATCAACTTTATTTTATGTTTGGTTGAAAAATAGATAAGAAAAATGATTATTCATTTTATTTATCATATCCCTTTATATGAGATTTAATAATCTTACAAAAAACATGCAATATAGATGTCTTTTATAAAAAGAAGAAAAATCTCAAATAAAGAAAAATAAAATTTTTATTACAAAAAGAAGAAAAATAAAAGCATATTTATATTATAATACAAATTTAAATTTTATATATATATATATATATATATATATATATGAAATACAAATTAATATTTTATCCTAGTTTAAACCTCAATTAAATATGATCTTAATTTATATAATTTCACCACTTTGTATTTGGTTAACATTCATAAGATAGTGGTACATGATATTTGGCTTTTTCTTACTACTTGAGGAAGTTGCCAAGACACCTTCATAGTAAAGATCAATCAATATCTTATTTGGTTAGTCAAGCAAGACAAAAGCCAAAAAATTATTTGGTTAGTCAAGCAAGACAAAACCGAAAAATTATTTGTTGACTTTTTGAAATATTTCACCCACTTTTCCACAAAAATCCTTATTTGAAAATTTCATAGATTCTTCCTCTTCACATGTCTTACAGCAAAGAGTCATAGTCTTCTAAGGCAAGGGCTAATATCCATTTATTGTTGAGAAATTCACTTGGTAGGCCATTGTTTGAAGACGGCACATGTATAATGGACCATATGATATATGATTTATGATAATATAGTAGTCAAAGTCTTACTGGAGGGCTATGATTTATGATAATATTGAATTTAACAGTCTCATGAAGAAAAATGGAATATACTTATATTTTGGATTGTAAATTTATTTCTCATGTTCATTGGATCTCTAAAATATTTCTTTTCAAAATATTTCATGCTAATCACTTTGAATAACAAATAAATAAATAAATAAATAAATCTAATTTTAAAAAGATAAAATTTTGGTTTCAAAAAGAAAAAAAAAAGAGTATATTTATATCATAATATAAATTAAAATATCACACACACACACATATATATAAATTTCATTAATATTTTATCCTAGTCTATACCATCAATTAAATATGACCTTATTTTACGTAATTTCATAATTTGCATCTGTTTAATATTTATAAGAAGATGATAAATAATATTTACCTTTTTCTTGCAATGATAGTACAAACCAAGCAATTTTAAAGACCAAACTTTCCTAGCTACTTGAAGGAGTTGCTAAGGCACCTTCACAATAAAGATAAATCAATATTTATTTGGTTAGTTAAGTAAGACAAAACAAAACAAAAAAGATTATTTGTTGCCTTCTTAAAGTAATTTAAACAATTTTCCACAAAAACCTATAGTTGAAAAGTTCAAAGATTCTTCTTTTATCACACGTCTTACACCTTCTATCACACGTCTTACCTCAAAGGTGTTAAAAGTCTTCAAAAGGGAGGACAAATGTCCATTTATTGGTAAGAAAATTCTTTGGTAGGCAATTGTTTGAAATTGACACAAGTACGTATAATGGACTATATGATTGATGACAATATAATAGTCAATGTCAACATAGCTAGTCTCATTAGAATTATTGAAGGACTATGATGCTTGAAAGGGATCAACTAAGAATTTTGATGAAATTTCTATTTACTCCTTCAATTTTACACTCAAGATGAATAATAATGATATATATATATACTATAAGGTGGCTTGAACTCTTAAACTATCACTTGAAAGGCATTCACTAAGCAAACATGTTTTGGTTTAGGTGCTAACCTATGCAATCTGCCAAGGGTTGGAGATAAAAAGACAACAATCAAGTAATTTCTTCATAAAAGTAATTTATTTAGTTATTTGTATGATTTGAGTTGTGAAGATGGAAAATTTAATAATATCATGTTGTTTTAAACATTAATCAATTTCAGCCAGAACATTAACATAAAAGGCTTGTAAACAAGTTTATCAACTCTTGGCTATTTCATTTAGTTCCAAAATGCCTTCCAGAGGGGTGATGCCCAACAATAGGCTCATGGGGTAAGCCTGGTGATCAGCCCATGCACAACTAGGCTATTTCATTAAATTCCAAAATGCCTTTCAAAGGATCAACCCCAACAATAGGCTCATTGGCCAAGCCTAGTGGTAAGCCACAACTTAGGCTGGTCCATATCCTTACACGACTTAGGCTGAGTAAGGATCATGGACTAGTTTTTGGGCTTGTCCCCCTAGAAGGCATTTTGGAACCCAATGAAATAGCCTGGAATATTGTTTATGAACTCATTTATAAGCCACTAAAAGTTAATGTACTAACTTTAAATGGAGATAATGTTTAAATTTAAATTGAAATTTCTGGAAATAATAGTACCATATTACTGCATTTCCAGAGATAAATTATTTTTATCCAAAGATAGACTACTTTAGCATCTAATAGTAACATAAATTATTATTGAAACTCACTTTATTTGATGACTATTTTCTAACTATTTCTAATCCTTGGCATATTCCACAGGCTATCTAGCATCTAACAATTACCAACTTAAGCATGTCCAGTGACTGCATTTCAAGTGACAGTTTAATATTTCATGCCACCCTATGTGTCTATTATTGTTATTATTATTCACTCTTATTGGTTGCCTACTAGGGTCATATGTCTTCAATAATTCTAATGACTGTTTTTGTTGACCTATGGTTTAGTATATACATGTGACCACTTCTAACTTCTGCGATTCACTTTTTTGTATGGTCTATTGCCCTTACATATGACCTATTATTAATTTCTTGTTACAAAATCTATATGTCAATCTTGGCAATAATGGAGGTTTGTCATTGCATTTGGCTGACTTGATTCTTTGTCTACAAGTTAGCCACTAGAAGTGCATTCAAACAAGCACTTCTTTGATAAAAAAAACAATACAAGATTAACATATAAATTTTAAAGAATTATGATTATGTTTAAAAAGAAATAAAAAAACTTGCATTTGATTTATATTTAGTTGGCTAAAACTCTTTGACTAGATGTAGTAAGAGTGGCAATCGGCATAGATCCAATTATCAAAACTACTCCATATATTTTTAGTAAGCACCGGATTTAAGTTCAATTATGCAAAACTTTGAAGATTGAAGTTCCTTAAGTTTAGTAGGAGATAGCATGTAAAATTTAAAACAATTAAAAAAATAAATAAAAAGAGTTTGTTAATTTTTTGGAATTAATGGATGGTTGACCCACTTAGTTAATTTTTTGCTAAATTTTGCTTTGTTCGCTTTTAAAGTAAAATGAGAGTTTATCCCTTATTCTTTGACAATGTATTAAAACAAATATTATTTTTGCAATGGTAAAAAAATAAAAAAAATAAAAAAATAAAAAAGAGGAGCTATTCTTAATTCTTTTGGTAAAATTCTTATTGAATCAACATAATTTATTTTCTTTTACTTGCTAATCGATTAAAAATTTAAAAAAAAAAACTATCAAGATAGTAATAAAAATTATAAATTAAAGACATTTTATTTGGTGTGTCTCTTAAGCCAACCTTTGTAGCCTTAAGGGTGAGCCGATCTTAGAGGCAAGGAATGTAAATGCATATTAAAGCCATAAATGTGCATCGAGTTCAAAACGGACGATATGTCGAAGAAATCATTACAAGATTAGTTTTTAATCATTTTTCATAAGAATGTTTCCATTCAAGATCAACACTTATGAGATAAATTATTTTCATTTAATATCTAAATTAGGATTTAGGATTCATTTAATATCTAAATTAGGATTTACGATAACCATACACTCATTACATAATTTATTTTACCGGAACATGAATGGTTTAGTAATTCCAATTCTAATCTCAACCCATTCCATGGCCTAGAAACTTGCAAAAGCCTACTCTTCAATGGTCATATAATTGATCAAAGCTTTGTGTGTAGTAATTATTTTAATTTTATTTTTATTTTCCATAGAATGACACAGGCCAATTTCTACCTATAGTGATACTCTATGTAACATGTTAACATGTCTACTTGATCAAGAAGCAACTAGACCATGGCTTCTTAATTATCATGCTTTTTACTTGACTGACTACATAACATGGTGGGCTACAAAAGCACTGTATGGAATTATCACTCACTATAGCCTGGTTGATCATCCCATCGATCATCGTGGACCCTATTTCAACATTGATTGAAATCAAATGAATCACACAGAAAAATGTAAATTGTCTTAAGGAAATGCTATAATATAAATACTTAAAATCCTTGAGGCTTGTACAACCTATTGCCAATACAATCTTAGTGAAGAGCCTACCATTTTTTAATCATTTTAATAAAAAAAATTTCTTCGAAGTCACCATCACAGTGAAGGGATACATTATGAATATTTCCAAAAGCACATAATCAAAATATCCAATATCTTGATGCTGTAAACAAAGAATTCCCCTAGTACAACTGCATAGAAAATGGGAAATTTTTCATGGCTCTCCGAAAGCAAAAATGTTGACATCAGCATCTCTTCATATTCCCAGTAATATAGTGTTGTTTATTGTTTCTCTATTCCTTCGGAAAACATTAAAACATTTTTTACTAGGTTTTCATCTATGAAACCTCTTCATGTGGATAGACAATGATCACAACAAATATAAAATAAAATGCATAAATTATACTCTAGCTGACCATAAGAGACTAGGGATAAGTGACTCAATGTCACCTTAAGTTTTTACACTTACGGACGTAATATGCTTGGCTCTTCTTCATGTTAATTTTTTCAACTTGTTCCTTGGTTGGGTTTAATCTCAAAGCAAGATTAACATAGCTCCAATACGAATTGGACCCCTTGTATCTCTACATATAAAAAAATAAACAAACAACAAGATCATAAACAAAAAACAAAAGAGTGAATTTTGCTTTCTATATGGGTATTATAGTAAATATTGATTAACCAGCAACAAATTTGTGGCATCATACATCTTTGGTCATTCCAATGACTGTTTTTGTTTCCATATGGTCAATCATATACATGTGAACTCATTGCAATTCACATTATTGTGTGGTTCAATGTTCTTACATATGGCCCACTATTAATTTATAGTGATGGAATCTATACATATATGACTTTTGAAAAGAAGACCCCCTAAGTCAATCTTGGCATTAAATTGAGGTTTGTCCTTACATTTGGAGTATTTGGTTCCTTTGCCTTTGGATATGTGCAATGAGCTAGATGTGATCGATGGGAAAGGGTGAAAACTTCTTTATGGTGGATTTTTTTTTTTTTTTTTTTTTTTGTAGAAAAGTAGATGAACTAGATGTGATAGATGGAAGAAGGTGAGAACTTCCTAATGGTGGATTTTTCATGGAAAAGCAGATGAGCTAGATGTGATAGATGGGAGAAGGTGAGAAGCGAGGCAGTTTCGTTTTTTGTCTTCACTTTTCAATATTGGCATCCCTTATAGCCTACCGAACACGTGGTACAATAAATTAACTTGACCCCAAAAATTCATGGTAGAGAAATTCACACCTTTCCTGTATCACATCAAGCTCAGTAGCCAAAGGAAATTGACGCGATGGGTTCTTATTGTCAAAATCAATTTAATCAATAGAAATTAACAATGAATTGTATGTAAAATGGACCACGCAGAAATTATTTAAGAACCATGACCCTTTGTAAAAGACCAATAATCTGAGCATTTTGAGTTTTTATTTACACTAAAAAATTTACAGTCTAAATAATAATATGACTTTTGGCTTGATATCCTGATTTATTTTGATATGAAGTAGAAAATTGAGATTAGAGGAACCAAAGCATCCATTAATCAGGAGACCATGGAATACGCAATCAAATTATCCATGGATATTGTTTTAACCATTGAATATTATAGTTTTTTTTTTTTTCTATCACAACGTTATTTTTATAGGAGTTTTTATTAATAAGATTTTAATGAGACATATTCTTTTATTGTGGTGGACATTCAGCATGTTATAAATGATCATTAATAATTGGTATCTCCACTTCAATTTGTAAATTAAAATATTTACATTAATTACTTAATAAATGAAGTAATGAATTTATATATTTAGATTCCATTTGTGAACCTATAAAAGGGGTATCCCATCCTGAAAATTATGACACATCAATTTTTGATAAATTATCATTCTTCTCACTCTCTCCTTTCTTCCTTGCATTATTCATTCATTTTATTTGTTCAATTTTATATTCTTTTTAGCATATTATTATTATTGCTATCATCATTGGTATGAATTATTTCTCCTACTAACAAAAAATAATATAAATTGAATTGGATTTTTGAAATTCATGAGAAGGATGACATCTAGAAGGTCTTAATTAGAAAAATTAGACATTATAGGGTAATTTCTACCATCAAAGTCTTACCCAAATTCATGTAGAGCTTGACTAATTCTTTGATTGATCATTTCTCATTTTCCACCAAAAATGAATGTTATTGTTTTCAAAAGAATTAATGAGAAGGCCATAAAAAAAATAAAAATATCAAACATGTAGAGGACAAGTTTTTTTTTTTTTAAGTATATAGTTAAGTAAGAAGCATTGGACCAAACACACGATGCTAAATTAAGGTGGGGAATTGATTTACTAATTCTATTTATTACTTTCTTCAATTTTATTATCAATAGATGAACAAAATATATGCAAAACATGCATAAAATACTATTTTTACAATTCTTCTTCTTTGATTTCTTTCATGGTATCAAAGCCATTTGGTTCATTGCTTCTTTAGAAGTTCTTAATGGCATTTAAGCTCCTTTTCTTCCATTTTCTCCTTTTCAATTCCTAATGAAAGAATTTATTTATTTATTTATTTATTTCTAGTCTTGATATAATGAAACTACTTAGAAAGTATTGTCTTTGAATTAATCACTAAATTAATATTTTATTAGTTATTTTAAATATGTTCTTTTATATTAATTCTTTGGAGAAAACAAAAATCTCATGTAAATAAAAGGAAAATTAATGACTCAAATAAACATATGATATAATGTGAAAAACTCACATAGTAACCTACTAGGTATAAAAAACCATGAATGGTCTCTCGACTGCTAAATAATCCATTAAATATGAGAAAATGATACATAATTTTATCTTATAAGATGCACCTCCTCTCTAGGGTCTTATATGATTTGCACCTACACTTTTTTTTCTACGTTCTTGACACAACACTTCCCTGTGCTCTTTAGTGGATTTTTTGAAACTCTTATCAAAGTTTTGTAATGAGATTTTTGACCTTTGTTGAAGCCGAAAGTTATTCTTAAAAAAGATCTTGAAAGCCCACGTGGAAAGTTTCATAATTCTAAAATATTCAAAAGATGATTTTTAAAATCAAATACCAATTTGGAGATTTAAGAGGGCTAAGTTCAGGGGATTAAATTAAACAATCCCAATGACATAGCATCTGACCTATGGATCCTATGAATGGATAAACAGGTCGATCTGTAGTGACTTAATTTGCATTTATACTGTTACAAAAAATGCAATGAAGTTATATATATATCAATATCCTCTCTGTAGACATTTCCTTTTCCATAAATAGCATTTAATCAATTCTTTCAGCAGCATATTGGCATATGCCTACCTGCTTTATTGATGAACCTTTATTAAATGTGACCATGTGAATAATGAGAGCTCGAGAAATGACTTCAAAATACATAATCACCCAATTTACTTGGTTTTCTAATTGTTGGACGATACGTATATAAGTCATTCATAATTAATAGGTCATTATTGGAGGTAAATTTTTATATGACACAGAATACAATTCATAAGTGATGACATGAATTTTAACAAGTTTCAATTAAGAATAATCATTACCATATCATAATTATGTCAACCTGTGTAACTCGGTTAAGGCTTAGTTACTCAATCCATCTAACTTGTTGAAAATGCTTATTCAATCTTGTTAAAATGACTGATTTTATTAATCCAAACAAATTTATTAATTTATCTATTTAATGTTATAAAAATTGAATTTTTTTAATTATAAATATGATATAGTTAATAAATTAACTAAATAAAATTTTATAGATTTTATTATAAAAATAGAAAATATTTTAAATAAAATAATCAACAATTGTAAAATTAAAATTTTAATTTACTTTCTATATTATAAACATATTATTACTAAAATTAAATAATTAAATTAATTAAGATTTAAAAGATTAAAACTTCAAAGGTAAACAATTTTAAAGTATTTTAAAATAATATATTTATAAATTTAAAATTTTAAATAGGTGAGTTATAATCTAATTAATAGTTTAATAGGTTATATTAGAGTTTTATTAAGGGATTCTAGGAGTTAGAATTGTATTGTGGATAATCACGTCAATTCATGTACAATCTAAATTTACATTTATTAACCAAGTTAAATAAGTTATGTTATATCAGTTGTGTAATTATTGTTATTATTGATATTATTATTATTATTTTAGAGGGCCACTTCAAAAGTATTATTTCCAACACGGCGACGACGAATAGAGTGGACTTGGACTTTTTCAAAGAAGACCCGTGAAATTAATTTCCCTGCGGTCCAACTTCTACGTCCACATTTTAGAGGGATTGACTCGTCTGTGAGGAGAAAGCAGCCTGTGGCTAGATGTGACTTGAAGAGAAGAAATCACTCCGAGGGAAGCAAATCTTCAAAGACCTCCATAAATTTAGAGAAGGATGAGAGGCAGCCTGCTTTACTTGACCATGGTAATGGTATCAATATACTGAAAAGTCTGTACAAGAATCAAGTTACCAAAAAGCCCCAGCTTCCAAGCTGGTTTATGGCATTGGGTTATGTGTGAATTACAACCCAATACCGGAGCATCTTTCTCTCTCTCTCTCTCTCTCTCTCTCTCTCTGAATATGATGTGGAGGGACACAAAGCTACTGGCGTTAGGCCTCATAACTGTACTCCTACATGCCTGCTTCTTTTCAATTTGTGTTGCTAATTCAAACAAGACATGCAGGCCCTCTTCGTGCGGAGATATTCAAAGCATCAGTGACCCCTTTCGATTAAAAGGTGATCCTGATGGCTGTGGTGATCGGAAGTATGAATTGGTTTGTGAAAACAATCATGCGATGGTAAAACTGTACCATAGGAAATACTATGTTGCGGAGATCAACTACCCTAATCAGACTATTCGGGTAGTGGATCCTAGCCTAAAGAAGGGCAACTGTTTCTCCACTCCTCCTTATTCCTTGACAAGAGAAAACTTCAGTGATGAAGATCCATATCAATTGCCTTATGAATGGAGACTGAAGCCTACACTTTTGATAAATTGTGATGGTCCAGTCAGTGGCCATAACTACATTCCTATTGTTCCATGCCATTCTCCTTCCTCCCAAACTTATGCTTATGCACTGGTAGGAGACTCCATGCAGGTCAGTGATATTCCGTATTCATGCACCATGGGCGTGACCATTGTTACTCGATTGTTGAAGGCACATTCAGATCACAGCAATCGTTCAATGGCAAATTTGCAAGAAGAGCTTCTTCGGGGTGTTGAGATTTCATTTTTGCCCTTCCGCTGCAAAGAATGCGACATGAGTGGGACAGTGTGCTGCAGGACCTGCGGCTCTGGCTATGAAACACCCACCAGAAATGGTAAGAATTATTCGAAGATATTACTGAATGAATATAATATTGATTTACTCAGGGTACTAACGTAGGGAGTAAGGACTGGCTTCTGTGCATCATCAGCTCATTGAGACTGATCCAGATTCAACCCAGAATTTTTGAGAGGAAAATTTCAGGGAAATCCACTAATATATGCAGTACTTCAGTCAATGACTTTAATAACTAACCTTATTGCTTGGTTTAATCATGCAGAGTTTGTAGCTTTCTTGCGCACTCTAATTGGTAAGATGACCCTGGGAGCTACTTCAATTGTCTTTAATTTTTTAATGAATTGAACTTTCTCCAATAGTACCAAGGATATTATTATGGTCATTTCACTAATATTTATTCCCTCGTATTAAGGTTAATATATCCTCTTTTATTAACAGGACGCTTGATTAGCCCCAAGTCCATTACACTTGAAGGTGAGAGGATTAGCCCCAACCCAGAATTTTTATTTTTATTTTTATTTTTATTTTTTGCTTCATTTCAAAGCCCAAGGCTCTCTTGACTTTTTGAACCAACATTACTGGTTTGGTTAATCATGCAGGATTTAGAACCTACCTCAGCAACCGTGGCTACTACTACTACGACCCTATAATTGGTAAGGTCCTATTCCTGTTCTTAGTTTCCTTAATTCCTAAAGCCTAGATAATTTTATCAGTATCCCTCACGATTTTTTGGATCGGGATGATGATGATAATAATAATATTTATATTTTACAAATTGTCTTAAATTTACTTTATATTCCTCTCTCGTATCTCTTTCCTTTTTAATTTAATTTAATTTTTATTTTATGGTAGGAGGCTGGATACTTCAAAAGATTGGTAAGACTTCAAAGCCCCAACTACTAATTCTTACAAAAATTTTCATATGAAAATCCTCGAAATTATTGCATTTGGGACTGCAGACTGTAGTGTTGAGTATTTTGATTGAAACAAAGGATGATTCTTCAATTCATTGCACAAAATTCCATAGAAAATGAAATTTCAATTGCACAAAATTCAAATTTGTCTTTATTAAGGGATTGTGTTAATGGATTTGAGATGTGTCACATTTAAATTTAATTCCAAGTTCGTTGGCAAACAAAGAAGCTGGAATTACGGAATTGGAATTGATGTTCCCAAATCCAAGGCCCCAGTTCTATCCAATCAAACACCAATTGATGTTATCAGCCACTAATCAGTAGTTGCTGTCTCCCTAAGTAGTAGAGAGACACATCACTCCATCTACCTTATCAATAAGTGATTGCCAAGTAGCTGCCCTACTCACATGGCTCTCTATCAACCACTCAAATGGTTTATTTAATATAGAAAATAGAGTGGCTCTTTTTGATTTGGTAATTTGTGTATTTGATGTCCAATGCGTATGTCATAAGTCTTGTTTATGCTTGTTGTGATCCTTTTTCTCTGTTATTCCATACTTCTAACATTTGATTTCTGTTCAGCCATGCTGATGTTTGGAAGATACATACTCGGGGGCTTGTGCATGTTGTCCTATTTAATTTACAAGTTTCAAAGGAGACACTTGTCATGGGATGATAGTATCGAAGAATTCCTTCGAATTCACAAAAATCTTCAGCCAATCAAGTACTCATATTCAGATATAAAAAAGATGACTCATAATTTTAGAAACAAATTAGGTCAAGGAGGCTTTGGCTCTGTTTATAAAGGAAAGCTTCGAAGTGGTCGCATTGTGGCAGTGAAGGTGTTGACCATGTCAAAATCTAATGGACAAGATTTTTATCAATGAAGTTGCTACCATTGGAAGGATTCATCATGTTAATGTGGTGAAACTTGTCGGATTTTGTGTACAAGGACCAAAATGGGCTCTTATATATGAGTTTATGCACCATGGATCTCTTGATAAGTTTATTTTTTTCAAGCAAGAAAACGACACTCCTTTGAGTTGGGAAATGTTGTATAAGATTGCGCTTGGAGTGGGACGTGGGATTGAATACTTACATCGAGGTTGTGACATGCAAATTCTACATTTTGATATTAAACCGCACAATATTCTTCTTGATGAAAATTTCACTCCAAAAGTTTCAGATTTTGGTCTAGCAAAATTATCTTCAATAAATGAAAGTATTGTATCTCTCACTGCTGCACGAGGAACATTGGGATATATTGCTCCGGAATTGTTCTACAAAAATATCGGAGGTGTCTCATATAAAGCCGATGTTTATAGTTTTGGAATGTTGTTGATGGAAATGGTGGGAAGAAGGAAGAACTTGAATGCATTAGCAGAGCATTCAAGTCAAATATACTTTCCATCATGGATCTATGACAGATATGGACAAGGAGAGGACATGGAAATGGGAGATGCCACTGAGGATGAAAAGAAACTTGTAAAAAAATTGGTGATAGTTGCTTTATGGTGCATACAAATGAAACCTATAGACCGTCCTTCAATGAGCAAAACATTGGAAATGTTGGAAGGAAAGGTTGAACTCTTGGAAATGCCTCCCAAGCCTACTCTATACTATGAGGAAATCTCAACTGAGGATCATGAGGGCAATTCAAAAGGGGCACTGATTTCTTCATGCAATTCCATGGATACAATTACCTTGGATGGAAGGTAGTGTATGCCTACTTGCATTTTCTTTATCCTGTGATACCATGTGTTTAATTGGCTTAAATATATGGTGTCCCTCTCATCTAAGGTCCATATATGTTATATGGTCTTGAGACACTGGGTTGGTTATGTGGAAGCAATTAAGTATGTATACATGTAATAACACAGCGTTCCAGGTGTTTGAGAACTTGTCCACTTACTTGCCATCAAGATTATTAAGTAAAATTTTCCTATTCCGTTTGCATCACAGATTCTAATATAAAAGTTGTGAGTGTTGCAGAACCCAGTTGTTCTGGCTGTCAAAGTTAAGCAATGCCACTTGCAACATATTTTTACTTGATTGAGTTGTTTTGTTTGGCAAATTGCAAGCAGTACAACCCACACACACATACAATTTTTTTCTTCTTTTCATCTCTGTATTAAAAATAAAGAGATGTGCCTAGATTTACTTTGACTACTGATAGACACTCTTCCTCACGGATTTTTTTATGTAAGTATGGACTATCATTTTGACTGTTTTTTCCTTTTTTTTTTTTTCTTTTTTCTTTTTTTGATTTATTTGATAGTGAATCAATAGTGAGTAGAGAGTATGAAGAATCAATAACCTCAATAGGAGAAAAAAGAAGTTTATGCGAAAGAGGTAAACACAATCTTCGATGAGGGAAGAATCCTTTCTTAGCCAAATAAAAAACAAGACTTGGTTAATTTCATACAACAAAAAAAAACAAAAAAAAAAAAGTTGTATTCATTTAATTGGGCAATCAACTTCAAGGAAAAATTAATTTCTTTCAAGCAAGAATAGAACAACCTTAATCCTCAATTCTAAAAAAAATTAAACTCATCTCTCTAACTTCATTCTACAAAGAGGATAATTTTTTTTTTCTATTATTATTAGACAATACATTTGGTGATAAAAAGCTTGTTCCTACAACATAGAATGATCAACAAGGACGGGAGGAATTAATGAATTGACCTAGTATCAATTTCGTTTTAGATAATATCTTTGTTCCTAAATATTTATTGAATTTAAATAATTCAAAATATAATATTTTTGAAATTTTTGTTGTTTGATGGATATTAAATTTATTTTGAAGCTATTTCTTCAAAAAAAAAAAAAAAATCTATAAAATAAAATTATATTTATATATAATATCAAAAGAATAAATAATTTGTAATTTTAAATAATTTCCTATAAATGTCTTTTATGTTAATAAAAGCTAATATTTATCCTTAATTTAAATAGTAATATTTATTTATTATTAGTTTGAATTAGAGTAGATGATAAACTTATGTTTGAATTAAAATGGAAGATAGATTTCGAATTAAAGTAGGGAATAGACTTGTGTTTGAATTATAATAGAAGATAAAGTTTGAATAAGAGTAATAATATTAGACTTGTCCTTTATTTAAATATTTATCAGGTTATGTCATATTTTCTCTATCTTCTTTCTCAGAGTCCCTTAATCCTAAACCCTAGCCTCAACATTCATGGCTAATGATGAACCAATTGCGTCATCATCCAAAATACCAACATGCTTCACCCTACTCTTATCACCATTAATGTTGCGACTCAAACTCACATCCACAAATTATCTCACATAGAAACTGCAATTCCAATCTCTCTTCATTTGAAGATTTTAGAAGGTTAAAGAATATTACATAGAGATACAAATCAATTTTATGGAGGTATGTTAGAAAGTTAAACTTTAATTTAAGAAGTTTCTATAAGTTAGAATTTATTAATGTTTTTAGAATCAGATTGGTCATTGAATCGAAAAAATTATCGGTTCACGATTCATTGATTGGGTCGGTGATTGAATTGTAGCTGAATCAGTGACGTCATAAATATATAATTTAGATTTTATTAAAATTAAAAATTATTTTTAAAAATTATAAATGTATGTAAAATTGAAACTTAATAATATTTGTTTTTTCATCTTTTATATAAATATATTAATATTTTAAAATTTATTAAATATAATATATAATATTTAAATGTGAAAATATATATTGAAAATGGAAGAGTATTATGTGTGTGTGTATATATATATATATATTATTATCTTCTTTACAATCCCTCACATAAATTGATGAGCAGCAAGTTGGTGGAACCCTGCTTATCTTGAACCTTTGGTCCAAGGTTCAAACCTTTGGCTTGTAAGTTTCCATGTAGAAAATTTGAACCGCTCGATTCTCTTCGGTTTGATGGTTTAAAACCAGTTATTAACCGACCGATCTAGTAAGGTTTTTAAAATCTTGAGATTTACGTTTAGTTTCCATAAGTCAAAGAAAATATTTATTTTGAATAATGATTTAATTTCTATATTTAAGTAACTCAGTTATATAAGGTTTCTATATTTTGTTAATAGGGGTTTTTATATTTTTATCGTTAGAAGTTTTTAGAGTGGGAAAAGACAATAAATTTTTAATTCTTCTAAATTTTTTATCTTTTATTTTTTTAATGTAATTGTTTGTGTTTTTCTTTCAACCCATTTACTCTAATTGGAGAATTTATAAATATATTTTGCATTTTTCGATGCACAAAAGCATACTACTTCCCAAGGCGTTGACATGAAAACTATGCAAAATTAAAAAGTAATAGATAATATTTGATTCAGACTTCCATTTTCATTGATTTCTTTGCAAATCATTATAACTTGTTCTTATGAAATTTCCTTGAAAGTAAGGCAATTTAATAAGCTCATTCCAAGCGGCTTATTAATTTCAATGCCTGCTCTCTTTGAAGAATGAAGTACTTAATTCAAGATCTGTTATTTTCCAACACCTATTCCGTTCATGGAAAAGGAAAATTGATGATATGAGCGTTACAACTTCTCAAATATAATGTAAATAGATAGAGAATATTCAAGAGTAATCTATTGTACAAACACTACTTCAAATAAAAATAATAGAGAACATCACATTGTGAACTATTAAGACATGATTCTTGTTATTTGAATTACACTCTATAATAATAAAGCTGGACACCTTTTCTCACTCCAACTCTGAAATGGCTGTCAACTCTTGAAGAGGTCGTTCAAGGCTTTTGATATTTGTTCTTGTGGGACCTGTAAATGCAAAGGGATTAGGAGGTATGGTCACATTATTTCTTTCTCCTTCCAACATCTGAATTACATCCTTCATTGAAGGACGATTTATTGGACACCATTGAATGCACCAAAGTCCCACAATTGTTAACTTTTTTGCTATTTCAAAATCTCTCTCTTCTTCAATACGAATGTGTATCTCTTCGCCTTGATTTAAATGATTATAGACCCATTCCGGGAAGTAAACTTGGCTAGCATTCTCCACACTAACATCAATATTCTTCCTTCCTCCAACCATTTCTAGCAATAACATTCCAAAGCTATAGACATCTGATTTATATGATACACTCCCAAAATTTCGAGATAAAACTTCTGGTGCAATATAACCCATCGTACCCCTTGCCATTGTCATAGAAACTCTACTTTCTTCCTTCGAGCATACTTTGGCTAGACCAAAATCAGAAATTTTTGGATTAAAGTTATGATCAAGCAAAATATTATGCGGTTTGATATCAAAATGTAAGATTCTTTGATCACAACCTTGGTGAAGATATTCAATTCCTTTGGCTATGCCTACAGCAATATCTTGAAGCTTTTTCCAACCAAGAGAATGGTTCTTAACCGCTTCTGAGAAAATGAACTTCTCTAGAGATTCATTTGGTTGGAACTCATAAATGAGAGCTCGTTTAGATCCTTCAGCACAAAATCCGACCAAACGAACTACATTAACATGGTGAATTCTACCCATTGTTTCTACTTCATTAATGAACTCTTCCCCATTTTCCTTGGAATTGTTTAGAATCTTTACTGCAACAAGAACTTCATTGGATAACTTTCCTTTATACACAATTCCATAGCCTCCTTCACCTAATTTGTCCTTAAACTGATTTGTAATCTTCTTTATATCAATATAGGTGTATCTTGAGGGCTTAAGAGCTCTATAATCTTCCAAAAACTTCTCAATCCTTATCTTATATTCTCTTCCCATTTTATTTGAATCATAGACTTTGTATAGTGCGATGATAATTGACATGAGCAGAGGAAAACCAACTATTACGCCTGTGCATGCATGGAAGAAAATCAGGAATGTTTTTTGGGAAATGAAGAGAAAAAAAATCAAGTTTCTTGTTCTTATTTTTCATGGTCCCTAGTAATAACTGAAATATGGGCAAATAGAAAATTACCTGTAACTATCAACGGTTTTATTAATGCACCTGCAAAGAAAGATAAGTTATTAGTTTTTTGTCTATGAAATTAAAACAAATGCTAGTGTCATATGCTAATCTGATATGATTTTACTTTTGTTGTTCTTTTCAATTCTTAGACTTGGATCTTTCTGTCCTTTCATTGGAACATTTTTGGGTCAAATTTAGTTTCGTCAGGGTCCTGAACATAGAACATCCCTGGTGGCATGAATTTTAAAACAATGCTACACCAATTAGTCTCTACTAATATATACCAGAGTTTTTTTTTTTTTTTTTTGGGTGTACCAATTTCAAAGCAATATATATATATATACAAAATGGAAACAAATAACATAAGTTGCTAATAATAATAATAATAATAATATCTTGAATCTTTTTGTTTAAAATGACTCTTAAAAAATAATTTTAAAATTAGTTCTAAAAAAATAATCCACCAGATATTGTGATTTTCTTTGTATTTATTCATTTATTTATTTTTAGGTGCAGGAAAAATGAATTCTACCTTTTCCTTTGCAGTGTGAAGGAGTGGTCCAGTTGAGATGAAAATAATTTTTTATTGTCCCATCCTCATCCTTAGGAAGTAATGAAGCGTACATCATGTTGCCGCACGGTAATAGTTGTGAGAAACTGACTTCAAACGAATAAACCTTCCAAACTTGGTACCCAGGGACATCAAGGCAAGGGACACGCTCGCCAAAAGTTTCTCCATTTACTGAGGAACAATTGAAGAATGTAAAGTCCTCCAATTCTCTGAGGAATTGGAAGGGGGTGGCAGCTAAGTCGAGCTTTCTAAGCTGTCTTGGAAGGCAATTTTCAGGGTCATGGACAAGAATTTGCTGAGATTTGTAGTTTATATTCTTTACCAAGAACTTTACTGAATGCGGCAGCTCCAGCATCGTCTGATTCTTCTCTGTGCAAGATAGCTCAAACAAAGGGCAGCCACAGTGGCGTGGGTGGAGGTCTTTAAGCTGAAAGGGAAACCTGATGGCTGGACCCTGGTCGCTGCATTTACTCGATGCCATGCACTCATCTTGGCTTACTTTAGTATCTGCCAGGTTTCTCAACAACAATAAAAAAGATAAAGAGAGGACTATAGTGAGTAAAAATGGGGGAGAAAAGGGAAAATATATATATAAAGGCGGGCCTTCTGATGCCGTAAAGCAGAAGAGTGTGGAAAAAGAAAAGAAAATGAAACAACCAGGATAGGGAATGAATACAGTACCTGTGATACATTCCGTTTCAGGTTTCTTGCCATTGCTTTTTTTGAGTCTGCATTTCTTACCTTCTGCTTCGCAGTTTCCACATATTGATTCTTCCCACTTCAAATAAAGCCTATTTTCTCCCTTATATATATAATAACTCGGGAGTGAAAGGTTGTAAATCCTACGGCAAGAGGATACATCCAAATCAGTGAGACTAATGCTGGAATAAACAGCATAAAGTGGATTACATGGAAGAAAACTGCAAGATTTGCTGAACGATTTGCTGGACACAAAATAACTTGAATCTGAACGATTTGCTGAACAATTGAAGAAGGTAAAGTCTTGTAGCTCATAGGAATGATTGAGTTTGAAGTGGAAAGGAGAGGCAGATAATCTGAGGTTTTGAAGCTGACTTTGATGGCAATTATTCGGGTCCTCGACGACAATTTCCCGAGATTTGTAGTTTATATTCTTCACGGAGAGCTTTACTGAAGATGGCATATCAAGTATAGTCTGGTTCGTTTCTGTGCAAGACAACTCAAACCCAGGATAGCCACAGTTTTCTGGCTGGTCCTTCAGCCGGAACGGGAACCGGATGGCTGGTCCCTGGTCACTGCACCTTGATACCATGCACTCGTCTTTACTTGCCCCAATCTCTGCACAATTAATACTACTTACAAACAATAAGCAAAAGAAATAGAGGAGTTCCACCATTTTTAAGGAACTCAGGCCTTCTGTATGAATTTTGAGATTTTTACCAAGAAGAGAACTCTCTTCAAGACAAAAGAAGTGGAAGAGGAGATAGAAATTAAGAAAAGACCACCTCCCAAGTGACTTTACTCTCAAAATTCGGAGTGAAGAAGAGTTTGATACACTATTTTAGGAAATCGATCCATATAAGTAGAGTTCAGAAAATATGGTCTAATTATATATGTAACCATTACTTGTATTTTATATTGTTTATTATAAATTACTATTAGTTTACAAGAATTTTGAAGCGTATAAAATGCAGTTCAGACAGCATCGATAACATGTTGATTATAAATGAGTTTTTTATTTTTTTTATTTTTTTAAAGTTGAAGTCTTAAAGACATATATATAACTACTTTCTATATCATTATAATATTATTATTACGTTCTTCCTTACATTGGACTTTTCAAACGAAGACCCCCTAGTCAATCTTGGCATTCATTGAGGTTTGTCCTTACATTTGGATGATTTGATTCCTTTGCCGTTAGATATGTGCAATGAGCTAGATGTGACATATAGAAGAGGTCAATCTTGGCATTCATTGAGGTTTGTCCTTACATTTGGATGATTTGATTCCTTTGCCGTTAGATATGTGCAATGAGCTAGATGTGACATATAGAAGAGGTCAATCTTCTTGCAAGTGGAATTTTTTGTGGAAAAGTAGATTACGTATAAGAGGAAAGGAGCAAGTTAGCTCCTCAACAAACTGATGTATTGATCAGTTAGATAGTTACACCTGCAAGCAGTTAGAATAGTGGTTAAACCAAGCCTGTATATAAAAACTCCTTGCAATAACAGTATACAAGTCTTGTATTCTTTCATAATTGTTCTCTTTTATGGTATCAGAGCAATTTTTTTTTCTATCTTTCATTATCTACGACCTTGATGTTGATCGAATTCCATTACAATAAAAATGCAGTCCATATTCAACATGGCTACTGCAACAGAATATTCAAACCTACAGAATACACAAGAAGTGATTTCTGCCCAACCTCCCATCTCAGGTTAGTCCCTACACATGTTAAACCATTCTCTTCCTATCAAACTGGATAGGAGCAATTATATTCTTTGGCGAACTCAAATGAAGAATGGGATCTTTCCGAATGGTTATGAAGAATATGTTGAAGGGTTAAAAGTTTGTCCACCCAAGACAAACTCAACAGGAGAACTCAATCAAGATTTTATTAACTGGAGAAGAATATTTGATAGAATGATTCTCAGCTGGATATATTCATCCCTTACTCCCGAAATTATGGGACGGATAGTAGGGTTCCAGACATCTCATGCAACATGGACTGCATTAGAGAAAATTTTCTCTGCTTTCTCAAAAGCACGGATAATGCAGCTAAGGCTGGCGTTCCAAACCACTCGGAAAGGATCTCTTTCCATCATGGAATATATACTCAAGCTCAAGACACTAACAGATAATCTGGCTACCATTGGAGAACCAGTCACAGGGAGAGATCAAGTTTTGCAGCTTCTTGGTGGTCTCGGGGCTGAATACAACCCCATAGTAGCATCTCTCACAGCTCGAGAAGATGAAGTATCTCTCCACTCTGTCCACAGCATTCTGCTCACACATGAGCAGCGCCTCCAATTTCAAAACTCCATCACAGAAGAAGAAACTCTATCCGCTCATATTGCCTCTCACAGTCGGACTACTCAATCAAGAGCATCCCAGAATAACATAAATAATTTTTCTCTTCGTCAACAAAATGGTTTTTTCTCGTCCTTCAAGAAGAGGATGCCCAAGAGGTCATGGACAAGGACACCGCAACAATCACAGTAATAACAGACCTCAATGCCAATTATGTGGCAAACTTGGTCATACTGTGATCACATGCTATCACAGATTTGACATTAATTTCCAAAAATCAGATGTATTGGCAACAAGCTCAGCAAAATCTGCCTCTCATACATCTACTAGCAGTGATGTCCATGCAATGATGGTATCACCCTCGTCAACCATCAATGATTCTTGGTTTCTTGATACAAGAGCAACTCACCATCTAACCCGGAATAGATATCATCTTGTCAATCCTCATCCATATCAAGGCCAAGACAAAGTCACCATTGGAGACGGTAAGCAACTTTCCATTTTTCATGTTGGTTCTACATGTCTTAATACCCCTCATAAAACATTCAGATTACAAGTACTTCATGTTCCTCACTTAGCCACAAATTTGATCAGTGTTTCAAAATTCTGCCAAGACAACAATTCATTCTTTGAGTTTCATCCTACTTTCATTTTTATTAAGGACAAGAACACACAGAGAAGATACTCGTTCAAGGAACCATTGAGTGTGGCCTGTATAAATTCCCCAGTCTCGGCTTCAAGTCCTCCTCTGCGTCTGTCTCCAGCTCATTAGCTCTCACTGCTCGGTCCCAAGTTGATTTCAACACATGGCACAAAGGACTCGGTCATCCAGTCGCACCTATAGTGAAACAAATTCTTTCATCATGTAACATTCCTTGTTCATTCAATAAAGGTCAAGTTTGTAATACTTGTCAATGTTCTAAAAGTCATAGATTACCATTTCCACTCTCTACATCCAAAGCTTAACTACCTCTTGAACTAATCCACACTGATCTCTAGGGTCCCTCTCCCAACCTCCCAACAACAGGTGCCTAATATTTTTTACTCCTTAGTGATGATTTTTCTCGCTTCTCAAGGATATATGCTCTAAACTCAAAAGACCAAGTATGTTCTACATTCTGTAAATTCAAAACTTTGGCAAAAAATCAGTTTAATCTCAAATGGAGGAGAATTCCAAGCACTAAACTCTTTTTTTGCTAAACATGGCATTGAACATCGGTACTCTTATCCATATACACCTCAACAAAACGCCGAGCTGAACGCAAGATTCGGCACATAGTCAAAACTGGGTTATCCCTTCTGACCACTGCCTCTCTCCCTCTTAAATTTTGGTTTTATGCATTCCAAACAGCTACCCTACTTATCAACTGCATGCCAACCTCTGTTCTTAATCATGTGTCCCCCTTTCAAATCCTTTTCCATAAACCACCAGCTTATCACCTATTCAAGATATTTGGGTGCCTTTGTTATCCATATACCCGTCCATATAATACTAATGAGCTTCAACCTCGTTCCCTTCTATGTGTCTTTCTTGGCTACAGCCTCTCACACAAAGGCTATTTGTGCTTACATCCATCTTCGGGTAGATTTGATGTCACCAGAAATGTAGTTTTTGATGAATCCACATTTCCATTCCATCATTTGGATTCCTCCCCATCTCCCTTGTCTTCATTCCAACAAGTGATCACCCCGGCTATTCCCATTTCCTCCTATCACTACAAGAAAATTGACTTTCAGCGACAAAATATTTTGTCACTGAAAGTCTAAATTTCGTCTACAAAAACATTCCCCAACGAAAATTCTTTCGTGCCTTGTTCGTCGCCCTAGACCCGTCACTAAAAGTTTCGTGACAAAAATCTTATTTCGTCGCCCAAAGTTTTCCTTGATGAAATAAAATTTTGTCACCAAAAGTGTTTTCCAACGAAATATTTCATCGACAAAAGTAAGAATTTTTGTCACGAAAAAAATATAATTTGTCCCAAAAGTCGTCAATATTTAATGCCGACGAATTTTATTTTTGTTGCCAAATATTTTTGGTAACAAATTAATTTCGTCGGTGATAGTCTACCGTCTTTGTTAGTTGTCTTGGCCATGCCCCAGGCCTTCGCCATTCACCCACAGTGCTAGCTCACTTGTCAAACATGTGACCAAGCTCTGATACCACTTGTGGATCGAGGTGCTCCATACTTCCCAGTGGGTCACCCATCCTAAGCTTTCTTTGGATGCAGCACGCTTAACCACAGAGTATTTTATGACAAGACCCCCATTTGTTCTGAAAACCAATTGGTGATTAGAATAGGGACCTTATATTATTTAAGTTCACTCTCCATAGTCGACATAAATTTGACTTGAACTCAATTATACTCAACCCAAAATCATGAAAGGGTGTTAGATTCAAGTCATATCAAATTTTGTCACCTCTAAACAAACCTAATGTTGAATGAGAACAAATTAGAGGACTATAGTTTATTAATAGCTAGAATAAATTCAATTCCAGACATATGGATTAAAGTGATAAATTTGAAATATAAAATAAAAGTATAATTGAAAGACAATGTTAGGAGAATGCCAAAGTGTAATACTCATATTGACATTAATAAAATAATGTTCAAAATGAAATTAGGATTCTACATCATTTTTTTTTCTTTCCCTTTCTCATCTATTCCAAACAAAAATATCAAACATAATGAAACACTATAAATATAAATCATATAATAATTTATGATATATTTCAATTATTTTTATAACTATATTTGTTTTAAATATTTGATTAAAAATGCATACAAGTATAAAAACTCCTTTACAAGTTAGTAGCCATAGAAGTTACTATTTTGTGGTATAATTTAAGATTTTATTCTTAATAACTAATCAATTTTGATAAATTAGTAATTAATAATTAAAAATAATAAATATATAATTGATGAATAAAAAATAAAATAACCAATTATTAATAAAGATGTGGTTGAAAACTTTTAAAAAAACTTTATATTTATATAGAATTTCATATGTGCTATATATATCAGACATTTTTTATTTTGTAAATATGAAAATAGAGCTAGACATATAGTACTTGCAATATATTATATCATATAATATTTAACTTATACTTATTTATTTATTAATAATATATGATATCTTCGTACACATAAATAATATTTGGAATTTTATGTAGGTAGAATGTTTTTATAGATACTAGATAATTTATTTGAGAAATTTAATTCTGACTAATTATTTAAAAACCAAGTAATAATTAAAAAAAAAAATCTATTAATTTAAACTAGGTAACTAAATGTTAGTATAAATTTACTTCTTGAGTGGATAAGGTATGATTTTGAATCAATTTACTTATTCATAGCTAACATAAATTTAATACTACATTGGACTTGTATAGATAACTTTTACCTAATATAATAAAAATCATTTAGTAGTATTTATGTTTGTGTAGCACCATATAATAATATTGAAATTTAAATAAATTTATATCATAGGATGTAATCTTACATATCTTGGATTATCTATTGTTATTATTTATATATATATAAATATAAATAACATATTACACTATAAATATTAATTGCTTAAATAATTTACATTTTTGTTATTTCATAACAATACTATTATTACATAATAGAACATTTAAATTTAAATAAATCTACATTCTAGTATTTAATTTTATGGATCCTTAATTTTTATTATTATTTATATAAATAAAATATTAGAGTATAAATATTAAGTGTCAACAAATATATATTGTATTATTTCATAGTATAAATCATCTACTTATTTATTAATATTCTTTATTAATATCACAATTTATTAACATTATTTGGTGACAAAATTACTCAGTTTGTCAGGAAATAATATAATCACCGACGAAACCATTTTGTAAGCAAAAATAGATAAAAAGTTGTAACTTTTAGTGAGGAAATTATTTTCATCACTAAAAATTATAATTAGTGATAAATATTTTCATAGGGAAATAGTTTATTTTTGTCACAAAAGTGTTTGCGCCAAAAAAAAAAAGCGCCAAATTTTCCCGCCACATCTTTTAGCGACAAAAATTTCAAATTCGTTAGGAAAAGTTTGTAGAAAATTGGCATTATTGACAACATCTAAAATTTCATCGGTAAAAGTTACTTTTAGCGACAAAATTAGAATTCGCCCCTAAATTTTTGTCACGAAAAGTACATTTTCTTGTAGTGTATTTTCCCACTACAGCACCCTCATTTCAAACCACCTCTTCTGATACTGATACATGTCCAGTTCAGCCCTTCTCATCATCTGTGAATGTGTCTAATGCTTCCATTCCTTCTATTATTCAAGTTCCTTTTTCTGAGTGATCCATAAATTGCTCTCCAACTCCTCCTTCAAACCTCAACTGCCACCTCATGATAACCAGGTCCAAAGCTGGTGTTATACAGAAAAAGACATTTCTTGCTAATACCATTACCGAACCTGCTACTGTCAAGCAATCTCTCACAGATCCAAACTGGCGGCATGCTATGGAAACTGAATTCAAATCTCTTCAGAAAAATCAGACCTGGTCACTGGTTCCACCACCATCTCATGGAAATGTCATTGGCTGCAAATGGGTGTTTAAAGTCAAGTATAAACCAGATGGAAGTATTGATCGTTACAAAGCAAGGCTTGTTGCTAGAGGTTTTAATTAAACTCATGGCCTAGACTACTTCGAGACTTTTAGTCCAGTAGTAAAACCCTCAACCATTCGTATAATTCTCACCACTCTCCTCACAGTGGAAGATAAGACAACTAGACAGACAAAAGGCATTTCTTAATGGGGATCTTCAAGAACGGGTCTTTATGCACCAGCCACCTGGCTTCATCAGTGAACAATTCCCATCCCATGTATGTTGTCTTCACAATGCCCTCTATGGTCTCAAGCAAGCTCCCCGAGCTTGGTTCACCAAACTCGGTAACTCACTCATGGAATGGGGCTTTATCTGTTCTCGGGCTGACAGCTCATACTTTTTTCCGACACACAGCTACAGATGTTTTGATTCTCTTAATATATGTTGACGATATTCCTATCACTGGCAGTAATGCAGCTCAAGTCAATTCTTTCATCTCTCACTTAAGCAACACGTACGTTTGCGCTAAGGGACCTTGGAGCTCTCAACTATTTTTTAGGAGTCGAAGTTACTTACCAACACAACTCTCTACATCTCAATCAACAAATTAAAATATATTCAAGATCTTCTCAAAAGAATCGATATGCTTACTTCTAAAGCAGCTATTACTCCAGGAGCTCAAGGTAAGCAACTCTCTTTAGCTGATGGTGATCCTCTTCCTGATCCTACCATATATAGAAGAACAGTTGGTGCTCTTCAATACGTGACCCTCACAAGACCGGACCTCTCCTTTGCTGTTAATAAGGCTTGTCAATTTATGGCTCAACCTACGATAGCCCACTGGAGTGCAGTAAAGCGTATTCTTCGCTATTTGAAAGGAACACCCTCACATGGTCTTCTCTTACATGCATCTTCCTCACTTGATATTCAAGGGTATACTGATGCCGATTGGGCATCTTGTCCTGATGACCGGCGTAGTACAGATGGTTATTGTCTCTTTCTAGGACCCAACTTAGTCTCGTGGTCCTCCACTAAATAGAACGTAGTTTCCCCAAGTAGTGCAGAATCTGAGTATAGAGGTCTTGCGTCTCTTACAGCGGAAATAATTTGGGTGCAATCTGTCCTCAAGGAGTTGTGCATTTCTCAAAGGAGTAGCTCTATTGTTATCTTGAAAAAAGGAGGAAACAACAAGATATTTCCTGACTGGCATTTCGGTCTCAGATTGGCATTTCGGCTTCATTCGCCGGAACTCCAGCCTCCTCCGTCGAGCTTTCCTGACTCGCTGTGCATTGAGTCGACTCAGTCTCCTATCATCCGACGTCGTTTTACTGACCATCTCCCTGCATGAAACAACCCCCGATACTCCAACCCCAAATACATAGCCTAAAAAAGAACAAATCTCAGCCGTCCATTCTCCAAAACCCTCCGATGATAGCCACCTGGGCAGATATGCGGCGGTCTTCTACTGGAAACGGAACCACTCTCTTGGATTATTTACCAGGAACGTGGACGGCATGGATCAAAAGATGGAACACGTGGAGATCGGATCGTACGTATAGTGATTATCGTGGGGCCCACTTGGGATCTGGAGAGTCGCTACGTGGCGAGTGGTGTTGTCACGTGTCTTTAACTTTCTGATAAAGAAATTTTCAGCTGTCAGATTCGGGGGGAAGATTTGGTGGGACACGTGGCGGGTCTGTGGGGGTCGCGTCTTGGGGGCTGAATGTGGGCGCTTGGGGTTTCGTGTTGGATGTTGTGGAATTGAAAATTTCTGTTGCGTGGTTTGTTATGAATATTTTCATCATTTGAACTGAAAAATATCTTGAGTGGTGATTAGGCTACCTGCGTGGAACGTAGCTACCTCACCGCTGCAATCTTATTGGATGGACATTTTTGGTCTTTAGTTTTTGTATTTAAAATTAGAATAGCCAGAGTTATTATTTTTTTCAAGTTTTTTTTTTTGAAAACCAGAAATTAATACTCGCAACTCACATGTATAAATGGCGAAAACAAAAATGTTTCCAAAGATATACTTCTATTTTTGGTATTTTTTAAAAATAAAATATAAATGTTTTTTTAATTTTGTTTTTCATTTGTATTATTTATTAAACATGTTTTTTAGTTTTAAATTTGATACTTATTTTTAAAAAATAAAAATTTAAAATATATTGGTAATTATACAATAAAAAAGTAAATATTTTTGTAATTTTATCATGATTTTTATTTTTATTATTATTTTCCAATATTCATAGGTTGCTTGATAGGGGAGAATGATATGTAAGTCAACAATGAGTGTTAATTTCCTTTAGATTTTTTTTAAACATAAATTTGAAAATTAATTTTTTTGTTGCTCCTTTATTTTCTTTTTAATTTGTGTTCTCAAATTTTAAAGAGAAAAACGTTTTGATATGCACCCTCATGTACATGTGATTATGTTTTTTTTTTTTTTTTTTCCGAATAGTTTAATTTAGAGATTTTGGAAAACTTTATAAGTAAAACCGATTGGAATAACAAAAAAAGGAAAAAAGTATAATGCTTTGACAACTTTATTAATATGTCCCCTGGATACATTTTTCATAATGTGTTAGCCTATAAATCTTTGATCAATTATTGGGTTTTAATTTTGTATATGAGTTTCTTGAATATTGCAGTACATAGGATTTTTGTAAATAGACCTATTAGTTTATTATTTGATTTTATTTATTGAATATTAATCTTAAAACTATCTTTAAGCTTTGAGTGTATATAAGAATTTTGATAAAGTGTATTTAATTGGTCACTTTTAATATATCCTTAATTAATTTGTATAATATATCTGATATTGTCTTCGTATAATATTATTATATTATTTTTTAAATATATGTATCTATAATTTATTAAACGATTTACAAGTATTTACAGATGACTTGAAAAAGTAGTTACTATGATTTCCATAATATTATAGAACTACAAAAGTGAATACATATAGGATTTTAGATTAAGTTTTAAGAGGATCTAAAAGATAGTAGACATCCACATGTTTAACCATTCTTTTGAATAAGATAAATTCATATTTGGTGTTTCACAAAATTGTTGTAGTAATAACCCGATTTTAATGTTTTTGAGAATGTCTATCTTATTAATAAATTGATAGAGAGACTTGTATCTAGTTGTATATAATTTACAAAATACAATAATGTGTCAATCATATTAAGATATGTTATTTTTGGATTAAGTATTTCACAATTGCTTTCTTTAGGACTAAATGTAGTTCGAGGTTTTTCTGAAGGTAATCATTTCCAATTTTTTCGAAGCATATAAAAATAATTTATTGAGTTTAAACCTTTTTTTTTTTTTTTTTTTTTCATTTTCTTTTAAATTTTTTAGGAACCAAACATAGTCTTTATGCATATCTTCTAGTTAGATGAAACATAAAATAATATTAATTATTTCTTCGTAGTTTCTTCTCATGAAAAATTTAGAAATTATAAAATATTTAAGTCCTTTTTATATGGTTTTTACACATGACAAATTATAAAATAATTTTACTATTTTTCTTCATAATTTTTACATATGAAAAATTATAATTTAAGTTGTAAGATCAAATAATAAAAAAAATTATAAAAATGGTAGGAGAATACAAATGGGAATTTGTCATGCACCTTCCTTGAAATTATGGAATGGTGACTGAGTAGTTAAGGTAACAAAACCGTTTACTCCATGGCTTAAAGGATTCTCCACAAGTAAAGATCAAAACAACACGGAGTCTTCCACAAATTTTCCTTACTTTTTCACTTGGAATAAGGAAGAAAATTGAAGAAAGATTACCTCTCATTGACCTTAAATTTCAAGGTTTTGTATAGGCTGAAGGTAATTAAGATTACCTCTCAAAAATATGTTTTGTAGAAAAATAGATCCTATTTGATAACTGTTTTTTAAAATATTTTTTATTTTCTTAAAAAAAAAAAGAAAAAAAGAAAAAAAGAAAAACAGAAAAAAATTTAGATCCTATTTTAATAGTTGTTTTTAGAAACAGTTTTTCATTTTCAATAAAAAGACAAAAAAGTAGGATTGACAACCAACAAACAAAAAACAGTTTTTATATTCATAAGTTGCTTGGCAGGGAGAATGATATGTAAGTTAACAAATGAGTGTTAATTTCCCTTAGAAAATTTTAAAACATAAAATTCAAATTAATATTTTTTTTGTTACTCCTTTATTTTTTTTAATTTGTGTTGTCAAATTTTAAAGAGAAAAATGTTCTAATATGCACCCTTATCTATATATGATTATATTTTTTCTGATAGTTTAACTTAGAGATTTTGGAAAACTTTATTAGCAAAATCGAATAGGATGACAAAAAAGAAAAAGTATAATGTTTTGACAACTTTATTGAGATGTTCCTTTTCATGCACATACATTTTCCCTTGATGCATTAACATAGAGGTCTTTGATAAATTGCTAGTTTCTAATTTTATGTATGAGTTTTTTGAATATTATAGTATATGAATTTTTTTAAATGTTGCAGTATGTAGGATTTTTGTAAATAAATCTATTAGTTTATCATTTGATTTTATTTGTCAAATATCAACCTTAGAACTTTCTTGAAGCTTTATGTGTATATAAGAATTTTGATAAAATATATTTAGTTAGTCACCTTTAATACATACTTGACTAATTTGTATAATACACATGATATTGTTTTCCTATAATATTATTAGATTATTTTTAAAACATATGTATTTATAATAATAATAATAATAGTGAGTTTTCAAATTATTATAAAATTTATTTTCTTTCCTAATCTTACCCTCACTATTTGTTTCTTTATATACTTAACTTAAATTAAAACCTATATAGGAAACTATTATTATTATTATTATATTTCCTTTGTTAGCTTAAAATCAAATATTATAATTTTTATTAATTTTCAAATTCAATATATAACCAACCTATTACTCTCCTATCTTCATTATAGGCACAAAACCCTAAGAATAAAACATTAAGTCTCATGTTTCTTCTAATTATTTATTATTATAAAATATATTTACATATACAATCTTTTCCAATGCCTAAGTCAACACCTTGGCAACACACGCATACTCCAAATTTTATTTTTCTTCAAATCTAAAGCTTACACAAACAATTTATTTATTTATTTTCTAAATCTAAAATTTCTTTTCTTCCATTGATTTTTCATTGATTTTGTTTTCTATTTAATAGAAAATTACTAAATTTTCTTACTTTCATCACAAATTAATTCACATTCATAAATGTTCAGTCTTTTGATCTAAAAAATTAATTTAACAAACCCTAATCTAGATTGAAATCTTCCAAAGAATAACTAAAGTTTTTAAAACTAATTAACAAATATAAAATATTAATTTAAGGATTTAAATCTTACCTGAAAAATCTATCTTCAAACCCTAAACCTCCAAATCTTCAGCCCTATGCTCTCTGATCTTTCTGATTTCTATGTAAAAGGGTTTTTTGAATAAAGAAGATAGAAAAAATCTAATTTATATTTAGGGATTTTAAATACGAAAAAACCTTTTTACCCTTATTAAATTACTTTAACTAATTATTAATTTTTAAATTTCGATTTTACCCCTAAATTGGGTTTGGGGCATTACATATAGGATTTTAGATTAAGCTTTAGGAGGATCTAAAAGATAGTATATATCCACATGCCTAACCATTCTTTTGAATAAGATAAATCCATGTTTGGTGTTCAATGAAAATGTTGTAGTAATAATATGGTTTCAATGTTTTCGAGAATGTTTATCTTATTAATAAATTGATAGAGAGAGTTGGATCTAGTTATATATAATTTACAAAATACATTAACATGTCAATTGCATTAAGATATGATATTTTTGGATAAATTATTACTCCATTACTTTCTTTAGGACTAAATGTAGTTCAAGGTTTTTTCGAAGCTAATCAATTCAATTTTTCTGATGTATATAAAAATAATTTATTGAGTTTAAATTTATTTTTTATTTTTCTTCACTTTTATTTTTCTTCTATTTTTTGTCTTTATTTTTTTTTTCTTATATTTTTCCTTAAATTTTCTATGAACTAAACATAACCTTTTTGGATATCTTCTAATAAGATAAAACATAAAATAATATTAATCATTTCTTCGTAGTTTCCTTTTATGAAAAATTTAAAAATTATAAAATATTTCAGTCCTTTTTATAAGGTTTTTACCTATGAGAAATTATAAAATAATTTTACTATTTTTCTTTGTAATTTCTACATATGAGAAATTATGATTTACGTTGTAAGATCAAATAATAAAAAAAAATTATAAAAATGGTAGGAGAATACAAATAGGAATTTTGTCATGCACCTTCCTTGAAATTATGGAAGTGGTGACTAAGTAGTAGTTAAGGTAACAAAAACGTTTAGTCCACGGCTAAAAAGATTCTCCACAAGTAAGATCAGAACAACATGAAGTCTTCCATGAATTTTCCTTACTTTTTCACTTGGAATAAGGAAGAAGATTGAAGGAAGATTACGTCTCATTGACCTTACATTTCAAGGTTTTGTATAGGCTTAGGGTAATTAAACTTTAGTAAATGTTTTTGTGGATAAATCGAAAGTAAATTATGTATGTAGTCCCCCACAATTTCCTGTATGTTCCCTTCCATTAGTTATAATTTTGAAGATTTAAAAACTGTTTGTAAGAAATATTGTATGAAAATATATATGCTATTTTGAAAAAAATAATTAAAATCCTTTCTTAATTTTTTGTGTTCTAAAAATTATGAGTGCTTTGTTCATAGGAAAGAGTTAAAAAATAATAAGGCTTTTATGTGGGAAGTGTTTTAAAAAATAGTTTTGAAAAATATTTTTGATATTTCATAAAAAGAAAAAAGAAAAAACTATGTCTAAAAATCTAAAATATTTTTAATTTATTTTATATGTTTTAAAAATAAATTTTATATATGATACTTTATTTTTAATCATTCTTTGTATTCGTATAATTATTTTTTAAAATAGTTTTTTTTTAAAAGTGAAAATAACTAAAAAATTATTCATATTCTTTCTTTTTTAAGAACATAAACCTGTTTTATATTTTTTGGTTGCTGAAACTCTGGTATGGAACTGTTTTTGAAATCTTGATGTTATGTAGAACAATGGATTGTGTTTGATAACTCTTTTTTAAAATACTTTTTATTTTCTAAAACAGAAAAAAAATGAAAATAAAGTTAGATCCTATTTTAATAGCTGCTTTTAAAAACAATTTTCCATTTTCAATAAAAAAACAAGAGAGTACTATTGACAACTAAGAGACCGGAAACAGTTTTCTATTATTAAAAATATTTAGTTATTTTAAGTTGTTTTCAAAGACTGCTTTAAAAAATAATCAAATAAATATGAAAAATGATTAAAAATAAAATATTATATATAAAAATTATTTTTAAATATAAAAAATAGATTAAGAATATTTTGACTCTCAAATAGATTTCAACATAATTCCAAAACAAATCAATCACAAATGTTCCCAAATCAACCACAATGGTTCAATTTATTATACATAATAGGGTTTTGCTTTGACAGATGAAGGCAAACAACCTACTTTTACAAGGATGCAGCAGATATCAACTATACAGACCACTTACATTCATATATAAGCACTTTTATTCTGTTTATACGATAGCAAAACAATAAAAAATAATTATTTTTATTGTTTATATAAACAAGACTCTGGGCTGAAGGCAAGTTTGCCTAAATCCAACCACAGAGGCTCCTTTCTGAAGAGACTTTTCATGGAGTCTGAGAGAACCCTTTTGAGCTTTAAGCTTGAGAGGAATCAATCCATGCATTGCTTCTGAGTTTGTGAAAGAAGATTCCTTCATATTGAATCTGCCCTGCCCCAAGCAACCTCTTCAGATTCGTCAGTGTTCAACTCAATCATTCCCAGTGCCAACAAGTTCGTGAGACTGGCGTTTAGGCAATGGCCCTGCCTTGAACATAGAACTTGTGTTCAGTTGATTTCATCGTCTGTACTCGGTTCCATGTAGATTATCACCAGTAATCGTTACAAGAGCACACCTCATTCTTTATATGATGAAACCGGTTAGAGTCCCTTACTACTATTTCTCTCCCTGTTGCCATTGAAATGTACTTTATTGCAGTATGGCAATCGCCACAGACGCTAAGATTCTTAAATATCCTGATGGGTTTGGACTGGCTTGTGCTTATAAGCCCAAATGCCACTGCTATTTTCTCTCTGTGTTGGAACAAGAATTGCTCCTTTTCTTCTTCTTCTATGTCGTGCAGAACAAAGTCTGTGTCAGGGATGTAACCCATCTCCTTTATTTTGGAAGCCAGTTGGTCCAGTTCTTGATAAATCTGCCCGGCTTGAGGGTGGGAAGTCTCCCTGCATGAACCTGTACACCCTATTTCCTACCTCAATCCAATAAAGGAAGAAAATATCGATAATCACGGATATATCGGTATTTCGATTTTACAGATATATCAGATATATCGGTGGATATTTTGACATAAAATATTAGTAAACCTAAAATTGACCAAAACTAATAAAAATATAAAATAAAACTTTAGAAATGAAATTAAAAGTATAATAGACATTTTAAAATTATTTTGTTAAATAAATAAATTAATATATATATATATATATATTGTACGTGTCAATAGAAATATATAAATTTGATAAGTGTATATTGATTATTAAATTATATCAAATATTATTGGATGATTATATTGTGATATTTGATTATAATAGTAAACTTAAAATTGATCAAAACTTATAAAAATATAAAATAAAATTCTTAGAAATGAAATTAAAAGCATAATAGATATTTTAAAGTTATTTTTTTTAATAAATTGATATATATATATATATATATAATATTGTACATGTTAATAAAAAATATAAAATTGATAAGTGTATATTGATTATTAAATTATATAAAATATTATTTGATGATAATAATGTGATATGTGATTATAATATGTTTAATTTTAAAATTTATTTAATATTAAAATTATGATATATTATAAAATAAATTATGATATATGTATAAATTTTTAATATATTAATAATATTAAAAATATTATGAATAAAATTATAATATATTTTTACTAATCAATGAAAATTTTCATTTAATTAAAAATAATTATAATTAATTTGTTATTTAAAGTGTTTTTTTTAATATTTTATTTAAATCTTAACGTTTGACATATATCTCTTGAATGCATGTTCTATACTAAAGGGCAAGCTTGCCCTAGTGGAGCCTGGAACGGAAGCTGAACCTTTTGTTGGGGGTTCGAATCCCCCAGCAGCAGCGAAAAAAGGCTCAATTTTGAGCTCTGACTGTTGACCGCCCGCGTTGACCGGGCGATATATCCGTCCTATATATCGTGTCGGTGGGTACGACACACCGAAATATGGAATATCGCCATATTTCGGCGATATTTTCTTCCATGAATCCAACTACAGCCAGCTTCTTTGATCAAATTACGCTCTTTCATACTTTTTCTGATCTTCACTACGTCTTTCCACTGACCTGCTGAAGCATACAAGTTTGACAGTAAGATATATGCTGCTGGGTCATCTGGTTCCTGCTCAAGAATCATCTCTGCAGCATGTCTTCCAAGCTCTGTATTACCATGAACACGGCAGGCTCCAAGCAGTGTTCGCCAAACCAGAGCATCGGCCATGAGGGGCATTGAGTTAATGAACTCTATGGCTTCTACAAGAAGTCCCGACTGGCCTAGTAAATCAACCATACATGCATAATGCTCCATTCTTGGGACAATTCCATGTTCTTTGTACATTGAATTGAAGTGTTTCTGTCCCTCAGAGATCATACCAGCATGGCTACAAGCTGATAATACGGCAACATAGGTGATCTCATTCGGCTTTGTCCCTGTCTCAAGCATTTGATGGAACATTTCCAAAGCTCTGGTTGCAAATCCATGTTTTGCAAAACCTGTGATCATTGAAGTCCAAGATATCACATTCCGATCTTCCATCTCATTAAAAACTTGAAAAGCAGCTTCTATGTTACCACACCTAGAATACATAGAGATCAAAACATTACAAATGCATTGGTTTGACTTGTAGCCTCCCTCAATAACCGACCATGAATCTATTCACCCTTGCCCATTGCACCTATACTTGCAGCCCCACTCAACAAGCTAGCAAATGTAAAAGCACTGATACCAATACCAGTATCTGCGATTTCATTAAAGAGTAGAAAAGCTTCTTCAGACTTCAAGTTCTTGGCATACCCATCAACAATTGCATTGTAAGAAACCAAATTCTTCTCAAAGAGAATATCAAAAGCTTTTCGGGCATCTTCCATTCTTCCACTCCTAGCATACATGCTAATAAGAGAATTCCCCACACAATTCACTGATGCTAGGCCCAGTTTCACTGCATAGCTGTACACCTGCTCACCTGTATATGGATCAGAAAGGTTTCCACATGCCTTGAGAACACTTGAAAATGAGAAATGATTAGGCCGTATATGACCAGATATCATCTTGCAGAAAAGTTCAATAGCTTCCTTATCACACTCTCCACTTTGCACATACGCTGTGATAATTGCAGTCCAAGACATAACATTATGCTCAGGCACCCGATCAAATACCTTCCTCGAATCATCCACCGACCCATCTGCTGCACACTTTGCATACATGTCCACCAAGCTACAACCAACACAAACATCCGAAGCCAATCCTAAACGTATTACTTGCGAATGAAATTGCTTTCCTAGTGCTAACAATCCTAATTCTGTACAAGCAGAAAGGACACTACTATATGTAAAACGGTCCGGTACATAACCACTCAATTCCATATCTAAAAACAAATCAATTGCATCTCTTGCACAACCTAATTGAGCAAATCTAGTTATCATCAAAGTCCAAGTAACCAAATTTCTCTCAGGCATTTTGTCAAACACCGTATAAGCTGAGCCCAAATCACCACTACCCTTCACAAACATATCAATCAATTCGCACCCAACACACACATCAGCCTCAAGGTACCCGGTTTTCACCACAAACCCATAAATTCTCTCCCCAACCCAGGCGTAATTGGCGTTTGAACAACCCCGAATCACGGCCGCAAAGCAATACTCATTCGGGTAAAACCCCAATTCAAGCATATCAAGAAATGTCCAACTTGCTTGCAACTCCATACTGTTATTCGCAAAACATGAGACCATCGCACTCCATGAAACCAAGTCTCTCTTATTTCCCATTCCCTCAAAAATCAACCTAGCGGTTTCGGTGTCGCCACATTTTGAGTACAAACTGATCAGAGTGTTCAACACAACCGAGTCGAGCTCGATTCCAGACTGAATTAGCTTCCGGTGGACGAGTTTCCCGAGTTGGAAGTTGCGGAATCGGATGCAGGACTTGAGGAGGATGGAGTAGGTGCTGAGATCTGGTTGGGCGTTTTGCTGGGTCATGAGATCAAGGGTGGAGAATGCATGGTGGAGGCGGCCCACGTCGAGTTGGCGGATCAGACGGTTCTTGAGGGGCTCGAAGTTGGGGTTTTTGAGGGAGTGGGAGCAGGGGATAATGTTTTGGCGGGAAGGGTTTAGGGTTTTGGAAGAAGGTGGGAGGAGGGGTTGGGCGGGAGAGGGAAGAGAGAGAGTTATCATGGTCTTCCCCCAACGGCTAGTTTGAGAGAAATGAAGTCGTTCAACGCTTCAAGCTCATAAAGGAGGGAGTGTTTGGTTTTGTACGTGAAGTTTCATACAAAAAGGATTTTTGAATAATTGTTGGATTAATTTTTGGGCAGGAGTGGAAAATTTTATTTCGATTATCTTCTATTAATTACTATATTAAACCTCGAGGTAACATATTTATTTGCTGTGGTATAAAAAAGTTAAAAGGGCTTTTTTAATTTTTTTTTTATCAAATATAAAAATTAAAATTTCAAATTTATGGTAATTTATAAGAAATTAAGAGTGTGTTTGGAAATATTTTTAAACATGGTTTTTCAAATTCAAAAACATGTTTCGTAATTATTTTTTTGATCAAAAATAGTTTTTAAGAAATAATAATAAAATTAAATTTATTTTTTGAAAGTTACAGACAACTTTTATTTTAATAATGAATTAAATTACCTATATTTTATACTATTTGAATGAGAAATGAATTTATGATAAATTAGCAAATATGTCATCAACAAATAATTTTTTTCATGTTTCTTAAGAAAATTTAAATTTTTTACTTTCTACTTTTTAATTTTTAATTTTTAGTAATTGTTACTTAAGAATAAAACGTAAAAATCATTTACTTTGAATAAGAAATTAATCTAAAATAAATCCAAAAACTTCAAAATTGAAACTGTAATTTTATCACATAAGTTATTGTTTTTGTCTCATAATTTATCCAATATCTAACAAAATTAAATTTCATAAATTGTTATTATTTAGATTTAAAATTTTAGACAAAAAAAAAAAACCTTAATATTATATTATCATGTGATTGCTTTCTTATGAATTTTCATTTTCTTGTTTATTGCTCACTTGCTTTCCCGTAATAAACTCCATTTTCTTGTTCATTTTCTTATGAATTGTTTTAGTTATTTGTTTTTATCTTGAAATAAAATGATTTAAATTTTATGTTTTAAGAATCAATGCTTATGAAATTCATTAATTATACTACTTCTGTTAAAGGTAAGATCATATTCTATAAGGACTTAATTTCAGTTGTTTTCAAAAGAATTAATGAGAAAGACTATATGGGAGGTGTTAATTTTCAATTTACAAGCATATATAACATTGTGAGTGGTTGATGTGGTTAACAAGGAATTTTTTTTTTTTTTTTTTTTTTTTTAGGATAAAGAGAGACTATGAAGTAGAATATCTACAAATTCGATTGAAAAACAAGTCATAATAATTTTCAAAACAAAACTTTATAACACCTTTAAGTTACTAGTATTAAAATAAAATTCGAAAACTTGACAAACTCAAAAAATGTTTTCTTGTTTTTTTTTCTAGGGAGAGACAACCATTAATGAATTTTTTCCATAAAATTTGTGGGGAGGAGCAATTTTGGGAAGATGCATGCCAGTTAGAAACAATATTAAACATATGGGTAGTTTGTAGAACTAACAAGCTCTTAAGAAATTGTATGAAAAACTTTAGGCTATATATGTTAACAGTTTTTAAAAATAATTTTTTTATTTTATTTTTGAGAATAAAAAGGAAAACACTATAAATAAAAGTTATTTTTAAACAATACTTTAACTAAGAATTTTTTTTTCTTAAATTTTCGATAGATTTTATTTTATAAAATATTAAATAACAATATTTTAGAATTATTTTCAAAAAAGCTTGAATTTCATTATTTCCATAAAAAAGTGGGTGATTTTATTTGCAGGAGAATTTATAAGAAGGGTAAGGCAACTAAATGGCAACGTGTAGTTCTTATTTTCCATGAAGAACATGCATTGAATTTTTCCATGAAACACTAGGGAAGGAATAATATTCAAGAAGGTGTCAATTAGAAACATTGGGCATTGTGGGACGATTTCTTCTAACAAGACCTTCAGAAAAAAAATCTTCAAATCCTTTGACTTTGATGATTCTTGTTTTCAATGGAAAATGGTTTTATTGTTTTCATAACAATAAGGGGAAGGGCTCAGTAAGGTGTCAACATAGAAAAATTAAAATGTTGTGGGATCGTTGATGTAACTATAAGATGGAAATTAAACAAGGGTAGACAAGCTTGACTAGTTTCTTTGGTTGTTTCCTACTATGGGAATCATAACCAATGATTTCTTTCTTTTCCATGAGAAATGGAAATACTGTTTGGGAAGGTGTTAAAATAGAAACATCAAGTATTATGAGGTGATTAGGAATGGTAAATTCACGGGTTTTTCGGGTCACTCGCCCCGACCCGCCCCGCCCCTATTAGAACAGGTATGGGAGCATAGAAATCGGGGATGGGAAGGGTTCAGGTCTTTTTTAAAACCCGAATCGAGTTCGGGGTAGGATCGGGTTTAGTAACAATATGCCCCGCCCCGTCCCGAATATGAAATTACAAGTCTACCCCCACCTATAAATATTTGCTTCCTTTGATCCTTTCTGGTATTCCTCTCCCATTTTAGGTCTTTCTATCTTGTTTTAGGGTTCTCGTTCATAGGGTTGTTGATGAGAACACAAGCGATGATGGAGACGGAGTTGTCCCGAATCACCTGAGACGACCCCATCGTACTAGATTGCCTCGACCCCATTATGTACCAGCTTCTAATGTGAAGAAATGGCTTCCGCAAATCCCTCCCATCCTCGTTCTCATCCCTGAAACTCATCCCTAATCTACAATCAGCAGCTCAAGTGTTCGTCAAAATGCTAAAAGATGGTGTGTTTTGGATAGTTGGAGTACTCAATGCAGAAATCCATCAGATAATCCATCTGAAACTGCCATTTTCTCCATAGGAATCGTTTTAGGTATTTTTTTTCGAATGTTGATTTGTTTGGTTTGGGGTGTTTCTTTGTCAGTTTCTAGGCAAAAGTGAGAGATTTGTTGGTGATATTTGGGATTGTTATTCTCATTAGGATCATTGTAATTGCAACTTAATCAGAAAATTTGGAGAGTCCAAACGTACAACAGATTTATAATCTGGTGGCAACAAGGTGTGTGGTCTTTTTGCTAATTTCTTTTCCCCATTTCAGCAGATCTGTAACTCATTGTTTTCCCCTGTTTTTGGGCAACACAAAGTGCATACATATACCTGGGTCGGGACGCCTGGGAATGAGATTTTAATTATAACTTCAAAACAAGGATGAGAGTGCACACCCCGCCCCACCCCGGGTTTGGGATGAGAATGGGATTTGTTTTTAATAAATGGGGCGGGGTTGGGATGAGGGCGACCCGTCCTTAACCCGCCCCGTTGCCATTCCTAGAGGTGATTGATGTATTTAATAAGGATATAAACAAGAGTACAAAATCTTCGCTGATTCCTTTGGTGAGGATTTTTTTTCCATGGAAAACTAGGCATGGGAAAAGTTTTCACAAAATTTATAGGGCAGGAATAATGTCTAGAATGTGATGACTAGAAAAACTAAACACGATGAGAATTGTTAACCAATGATTTTTTTTTTTCGTGAGAAGGTAAGTGCTATTATTTTCAAAAGAATTATTTAGAATAACCCTTTAGGAAGGTATCAACAAAAAAATAATAAACATTGTGGGGTAATTGATGTATGTAAAAAGGATAGAAAAAATGGTAGAAAAGTTTGACTAATTACTTTGGTATTTTTTTTTTCCATAAAAAAACATGCAATGAAAAACCAGTGTCTTTTGTTTTCCATGAGAAGATGGACACTATTATTTTCAAAAGAATTATTGGGAAGGACTTTTAGGAAAGTGCCAACATAGAAACATTAAGCACTGTGGGGTATTTGACATATGGTACAAGAATCGAAAGGAGGGTACATGGGAAAGCTTGACTGATAGTTAGATGGTTTCTTATTTTCCATGGAAAAATTGGTTTTGAAATTTCTCCACAAAATTTATGAGGAGGATGTGTCTAGGAAGATCTTAATTAGAAACATTAAACCTTGTAGGGTAATTTCTACTGACAAACTCTTAATGAAATTCATATAGAGCTTGACCAATTCTGTAATGAATGATTTTTTTATTTTTCATGAAAGTTTTTCAAAGGAATTAAGGGGAAGACCAAAATTAATTAATAGGAAAACCATAAAACTATCAAACATATAGAGGTTTGTTTTTTAACTATAGTTAATGAGGAAATCATAGAAAAGCTTCTGAAGCACTCTCTCTCGTGTGGTTCACCACTACGTTTTTAAAAATATTGTACGTACTATTACTTTAAAAACGTGTATTCATCCCAAGGAACAAAGGTTGTCTTTTAAAGGCAAACATAAAGCGGGACTTCACTCTAATGCTAACTAGCTAAAAAGAGACAATTCCTAAGGGAGTTGGCTGAACATGTCATTTGCATCTGATTGGTGAAATCAATCAAATAGGACTTTGATGTTTGAAAAGTATCATTAATTGTTTCCCTTTTACCTTGTCATAATCATGACTTGTTAGCTACGATTTATGAATTTGAAATATACCTATATAAGCTCGTCCAAGACTCTTAGGAAGAAGAAATAACAAATCCACAATTTATAATCTAACAAGTGGGATTAGTACATTAATTCTTTGTTATCTTAAGAGCACTATATATGAGACTTACTTCTTCCTGAAGATATCCTATAGTTATCTATCCATTGGGATGGACTCTACTCTTCTTATATCTTCTCACTTAGGGCTGCAAAGTGACAATCCTTAGTTGGAGCTTAGAGGCTAAGTAATGTTTTATGGCAATACTATATCTGAATTATACTGGATTGGCATGCTTTTGAACAATCTATATATTCTATCCTCCTAATTTCCTCTTATCATATGGTGAGACAATGTTGGTTCCTTAATTAGTATCAGATAGTGTGTGCTATATACTAAAAAAACTCAAAAGTAGACCATTAATCTTATTGATCCCTAGCTATATATGATAGAAAGAAGGGCATATATCAATATCTATTATGATATACTCATCAAGAGACTTCTAAGTTATTTTGCTATGATTATCATTTGTTTGATCATATCGTGTTTTCCAGTTCAAGTTGTTTGAGATTTCTCATTTTTCTATTTCAATAAATTGCTGTCAGTTCTGTTGCTGTAATTGCATGTGAAACGAAAGAAATCACAAAAGAGTGGTGAAACCAAGTATAGAGAATGTTGATCAGTATAAAAATGGAGTAAATGCATGAAACATCATAAACTGAACGCTGAGTTCAATAACCTTGTTTTCACTCTACATATATCCTTCCCATCACTACAAATCCGGGATAGGCTTTCTGAGCCCATCTGCAGCACATTATTATCCAGTGTAGATTTAATAGAGGAAGCATTTTGATTTCATTTGATCTGGAGAGCTCAAATGAAATTATCCCAAATTTTTTTTACTACATAATATGGTGTAAATCCTAGTTTCCTTTTACTCAGAAAGCTCAAAGCAAGGAGGAATAAAGCGATGGTAAGACATAAGAAATGGGCACTCACCATGAATCTGTTTGTGTAGAAGAGTTTCAATGAAAAGAAGTGATAGCAGGTACCCCATTCATATTAAAAGAATACAAGAAGCTAATGAGTTTATTATGTTTTACAGGTGCTCCAATAGATAAGATAGTGCTTACAGGTGATTTCCAATTCACCTATATTCATCTTCTTTTCAACTATGAGGGTGACATCATGATGATTCTTAGTTAATTTGCTTCTTCTTTTTCATCTGCTTATGCAGAAGTAACCCTTTGCACATAATTTTGTACAAAAACTATATCATATTTCATTAATATTTTATTCTACTTTATACCATCCATTAAATACGACATTAATTTACATAATTTCATTACTTACATGTGTTTAACATTCATGATACATAATATTTGGGTTTTTCTCGTGATGATAGTGCAAATTAAGAATCTTTAAAGATTGAATTTTCTTGGCTACTTGAAGAAGCTGCCAAGGCACCTTCACAAACAAGATCAAATAATATCTTATTTGGTCAAAAAAAGTTATTTATTGCCTTCTTGAGAATATAACACACTTTTTCACATAAATCTATTGAAAAGTTCATAACTTCTTCCCTTTATCACATTTCTTACTACAAAGGAGTCAAAGTCTTCCAAGGCAAGGACAAATATTCATTTATTGCTAAGAAAATTCACATGGTAGGGCATCGTTTGAAATGTTGGACACATGTACCTACAATGGCCCATATGATTTATGACAATATAGAAGTTAGTGTCAACAAAGTCGGTTTGGTTGGTACTCCAACAATTTTATAATAAGAATGAATAATAATGATGGACATACACTATAAGGTGGATGAAACTCTCAAACTAGCTATCACTTGAAATGCTATCATTGGACAAGCTTATTGTTGTTTATGTGCTTGAATATGCAATCTGCCAAGATAAAAAAACATACAATCATCTAATAACATACTGTTGTTAAAGAATTATCTCCCCTATTCATAAAAAACAACATAAATTGAATTTAATATGACAAATAATAAATTAAAATTAAAATACTTGGCAATTATACCCCAACAAGCTAAATTATCTTGGGGTCTCCAATTTTCTTGCAACTTGAAAATAGTGTGAAATAAGCTTTATTTATTGTCATAATCAACTACTTGATTTTTCTGTACATGAACAATTCACATTCAAGTAAAGCATACTCGTCTTTTGTTCATGATCAGGTTCATTATAATCCTTTGCAAGTCACATTTGACGACTCAAGTCATTAGAGACTTTGGACTAAGAATAAGGCAAGACTTACTAAATATGTGCACATAAAAAAAATTAAGGAATACTATATCCAAAATTTATTAGAAGTGGTTATATATATATATATATAAAACCACTTCTAGTAAATTTGAAATGCTACTTTCTATATAATTAAAATATTATTTTTTTATAATTTTTTTTCAGAAGTAGACGGCATGGTGTAGCATAATTTCAATTATCGATTCTCGTATTAATTGATTTTAAATTTTTTTTATGAATTGCTATTATTACCATGCCTATTTGTGTAATTAGAAATCTTGTGTGTGAGATTGATGAAGACTTGATCATTGTTAATATTGGAATATTAATTAAATTTATAGATAAAATAAAAATTTAATATTGGGGATAATCACTTAGAGCACCGGTTCATTCTTCTCTGGATAGTTCCATATATTAAGTAAGGATTAAAAAAATATGAAATTAGATAAATATTGGTTGTTGAAATCTATGTACAAAAATAAAAAGTATTTTAAGTAATTTTGTTTAAATTTAGATAAATTTTGCTAATTAGTGTTTTTATATTTACAAATGATATTTATATTAACTCAAGAAAAAAGAACAAAATACAATACCAATGGCTATGAATGTTAATTCCTTATTTTAAACTTAAAAATAATTAAAAAGGCAACTTAACTCTACAACATTAAGTTATTGGAGAAATACTCAATTTTAAAAAATAGCTTTCAAACAAGTCTTTCATTTTCTTGTTTTATTAAAAGCAAAATAGGGTAGCAGAGCATATGAATGAGACTTTGTCGGAAAAAGTTCCATGTATGTTGTCAAGTGGTAAATTGAGCAAAAAAAAAAAAAGGGTTAAAGTATGAAATTATTTATGCATGTCATCTCATCAATTGTGTGTCATCGGTTGTAGTTGGCATGCAACTATTTATGCATGCCATCTCATGAATCATATAACTTATACTGCTATAGAGAGCGAAACTCATACTTGTATAAGCCATACCTGTATAATTTCATACTTGTATTACCAGAAAAGTGAGATATTGTGACATAGTTTTGGTTGGGCCAACAAAATCTATATATATGTATAGAGTATCATACTTGTATAAGCCGCAACAGATTAGAAATGCCCGCATCGTTATGGCTGAGGGAGGAATGGGTTACTGCTATAAAAGCTCTTATAGCAATATATGGCCCAATGGATCGTTACTATAAAAGCTCATATAGCTGGGAAAGGAATGGGTTACTTCTATAACAGCTCTTATAGCAATATTGGCCCAATAGGCACAACCACATGGGCTGGGTTGCTGCTCTTAAAGCTCTTATAGCAATATATGGCCCACTAGGCAGAACCACATGGGCTTGTCCGCGACCATAGAGCCACTATATAAGCACCATCTCTCTTGCTCTCTTTAGACTGCTGAACCCACTGAGAGCCGTGTATTTTATCATTCACTCTTCTTAGCCACCATTGAAGACCATTGAACTCTTCTCCCAAAGCCATGATACCCATCCTCATCACTTTCTCTGACTAGATTGTTGTCGTCACTGACATCCTCATCACTGAGGGGGCTTAGATCAATGACCAGCTCGCTCAACGACCAATTTCTTTGGTCACTTCATCGCCCACATCTTCCAGGTATTCTTTCGATTACTTCCACGGCTTCACACTCTGTTATTCCTTTCTTTCTTTCTTTGATTTCAAATTAGGTTTCTTTTCATCACTTCTATTTCCTCCCATCTTTCTTTCTCTGGTTAGGGTTAGGGTTAGGGTAAGGGTTAGGGTTAGGGTTAGGGTTTGTGTTTGGATTCCCTGGTATATATTTACTAATTATTAGGCGCATCAATCCCTCACTTTCACATACCTCATCTCTGCACTCTTATTCTTCTTTCCATTTTCATGTGCATCGAAGCTTAGCTTGGAAGCAATAATTGCTCGTGTCCCTTCTCTTTTGTGTTTTTTTGTCTTCCGTGCGTAAGATGAAGTTGAAAATTTTAGTGATATGAAATTCAATGCAGTCTGCTATTATTAGAGTGCCTTGTCTGCACCTAATGAAATCAAAGGCTATGGAAGCTTCGGATATAGCAAAGCTCTTCATTTTGCACCCTAATTAGGATTCTACACTTTGACTCATCTTAATCTTGTTTCCTTTTTTTTTTTTTTCATTTTATTTATCTATTTATTTATTTTTTATTTTGAATCCATCAAAGTAGTAACCCCCTTAGACTACTTTTGTTCTTCATGTAAACACTAAGAAGAAGGGGAAAAATGAATATTAAGTTTATCGAAATTAATGGGTATGGACTAGAAGCATTTTGTCAAAAATCTGAAAATTCAGATGTTGAAAATCATGTCAATTAACTATATTTATCTCATGTATAATTGCTATTCTGGATAAACATTTGATAGGTTTTGGGGTTTATGCAATTTTGAAGGAGGGAAAAGGATTCCTAATTTACCTCCCTCAATTTTCATTTCTTAGGATTCAAGTGGTAATCTTAAATGGACTTCAACATTTGTTTTTCACCAACCATTCTTTTACTTCTATACAAATCCTGTTATCTCATGTATGGGGCAAATGCAATTTTGTGATTTTCTAACTTCTTAAAAATCAGGAATTGATTTTTTAGGCCCATTTTTACATTTTTTTCATTCAGCTGATTGACATAAGCCTGATGTTTGTTCTTTGAGTGGAAATTCTGATGCTTCTAGGAGAGACACTTTACAAATTTTATCTACTAGGTTGAAGGCATTTGCTTTTTCTTCCTGCCAATTTACTAATTATCAAATTTCTTTTCTTTCTGGTTTGTTTTTCCCTTTCCTTTCTGTTTTCATTTGAGGCCACCATATCTCAGGCAATTCACATCCTGAGAGAGTTAGCTACAGATGAAGATATAATAGCCAAGATTGGCTTATAAATATCTGAGAATGAAAGTCTTACCATTCTTTCATTCTCTTTTATTGAGCACCCCTTTTCCTTATTGTAGAATATTTGAAACTCAATGGTACAAAGAGATACAAAATTCAAAAACAGTTTTATATTTCACATATGTCATAGAGGCCTAATTGAAAGACCAATTGAAAGAATCAAACTTTGGATCTTAGGTGTTCAGTTATATGTTATAACATGTCTGACAGTTCTAATCTGCCTAATTTGGCAAATCAGATGTTAGCAAGATGAGGGTTAGCTTAAGAGGTCCCACAGCACAAGGCAAGCCACTTGTGAGATTAAGCAGTCTGATTAGGAATACATTGTTTGGCTTCACAAGTCAATACAAGGCAAAATTAAAACATTAATAATTGGATTTTAACCAAAATTGATGTCTTAACCACCATGTTTCCTTTCTAAATGAAGTAAGATGGTTCAATTTGAATGGAACCTAATTGATTGGGAAATTCAAATAAGGTCACTTGCTGTTAGAAATCATTGTGAAGAGGAACTAACACAATTTTTTTTATCAAACTTTGCCCTGCATCATGTTTGGCCCTCGAAACCCATATTTCACCTAATTTATTTGGTGGAAGAGGCTTCAATGTATCCACACTTACTATTTGGGATTCATTTTTTTTTTCTTTTGGTTGATCATTCTCTTTTTTGCTTTGTTCCTTTTTGGTTTTCAAGTTACAGATCATTTAATCAAAGTAACAATAACCAAAAAAATTTTACTTTTACTTTAATGTACTTTCATTTTTGGGTGCTAGGAGTCTTGTCTAGTGTGTGTGTGTGTGTTTTTTTTTTTTTTCCAATCTTTAATGTTTTTGGGTTTTCTCAAAATATAATGTAACTTCAAAGTTCCATTAGAGAAAAAGAAAAAGAAAAAAAATGCAATCCCCATCAAAGAAACAAAGATTCATTTAATGATTTCACTTTACTAGTCCCTCTAGCCATTTATCTGAAAGGGGTTTATTATTAAGCTTCTGTTTTAGCTATTTGCTAACATCAGCCATCTTCTTCATCCATTGACTGCCCTATGCATCAATAATTTAAAAAACTCTTCTTTCAATGCTTCACTGTGCGCATGATACAATTAGCTATAATGCATTGAATTCCAGTCTTCAAACCTTTTACTTTCTTTTATGTCATGTTCATTTGATTTTTCTTTTTCATTCTTTGATTGGGTGGGGGCAATAGGCATCTCTCTCATTTGGCCCCTGCATTTTGAAGATAAGGCATTTCCTTTTTCTTCCGTTGTGTGGATGCACCTTCTATGGCTAGGTTTCTCTTAAGTTGAATAAAAAGCCAGTCCCCAATAGGGCCAATATCATCACTCCAATGGCATGTTTGCTTATTGGCAGGGTGAACAAATTGAGACTTTGGCAAGACAATAGTAAAGAGAAAGCATAGAAAAGTTGAAACCTTTGGAGTAGCTCTATTGTTATCTTGAAAAAAAATGAGGAAACAAGATATGAATGAAAAAAAATCTTTCCTATTTTTCTTAGAAAATGTGATAGAAGTTTGATAAAATTAATAATTAATAGTTTCCTATTTTCTTTCTATGGAAAAGGTAACAACATAAAGCTGTTTCAGAAGTTTTACCATTAAGTCTGGATTTTATCATGCAGGGGATTAACCTTAAGCATGATAGTTAACCAGTAAACCCTTGACCAAAACAATAGGATTGCAATTGGGGCTGCCATCTCTCCAACCTCATCATACAAAGGTGGACAATTTAACATCAGCTTACTGGTCTGGAAGAAACTTAATTTTTTTTTTCCCTTTTGTTCCTTTTTTTTCGTTTTTGATATTGAATATGCTAAAGCTAAATGTGATTGTTATGAAAGTGAATTACTTACAATAAGCATAAGAAAATTTAAAAAATGAATTTGTTTATTAACTTAATCTATTCTATAGAGCTATTTTATCTTGCAATGATTTTTCCTTTCTTTCTTTCTTTCTTTCTTTCTTTCTTTTGATCATTGTATGAATTATTACAATAATAATAGTAATAAATAACAAGTAATAGTTTTATAATATAAAGTTTTATGTGAAAAGAAATGCTTAAGAAATTAAGTTTTTTCTAAGAAACAAATGAAAAAAGGAGTGAAATAGAAAATACTTTTTTTTTTCTTGTATTCACATTATTGAAGTATCCTAAAATGATAATTAAGTATATAAAGCATCTTCTTGAGTCAATTTTGGTCTTCAAATATTGAACTTGTGAATTTACTTGCTGGCTTTGTATTTAAACTGCCCTGAACTCAATGATTTGAATCTGAAATCCTGTACACATTTCTATGCAGGTATTAGTCTAATGCTTTTCTCTGAGGTTATGATCTTTCCAAAATCGCTCCTGGTTAGATCATAAATAGAATGAAAATTTTAGAGTCCTAAGTATGGCCTTTCTAAGGTTCTCTTTTAAAATACAAGTTAACAGGTTCATTATGTTGCATCACTAGTTTGTAATCTCTTAAATTCTATTATTATTATGTTAGCATTCCATATTTTGACAAATTGAAAAATACCAGTAGACGTTGCTTTATATTTTTATTATGAAGCAACCATATTTTTTATTATACTAAAAACAATTTTTATATTTTGGTTTTTTAACTTAGGTGTTTATTACATGTTCTAGGCCTAAGCAGTTCAGTAATTTATTCTTTAAAGATAGTTTGTACTTATAAGTAGCAATCCAAGTCAAATAATCAGCAAATTAAGCTTAAGGTCAAAAGAAATGAAAAAAACCAAGTTCTTATGTGAAATGTTTATTTTTATTGATCTTCAAGGCTAAGTTCTTGGCCTGATTGCTGAAGAAGTTGTTGGATAGGTCTAAGCCGGTGAAGTTTGAAGCATTTAAAATAAATTAGAAGGCCTGCAGAATGATAATTATTGCTAGTGATGATAGTTGTAGCCTCAACCTTCTTTTGTTTATGATATTAAGACAATCAGTTTTTTGGAAATGGAGTTTCCAAAAAATAGAGTTGGCACTTCGCAGAAGAAGATGGGACTATTTGGAAACAAGTGATAAGTAGGAAGTATGTGGTAGAAGAAGGGGGGTGGTGTACCCGAAAAGTGAGGGAGGGGTATGGTGTGGGGTTTTGGAAGGAAATTAGGAAGGAATGGCCTTAAATGAGGGGCAATTTCGTTTTGTCCATGGGGGATGGAAGAAGAGTGAGATTTTGGGAGGATAGGTGGTGCGGCGACGACACTTTAAGCCGTTCCTTCCCTTTGTTGTTTGAGATGACCGCTTCTAAAGAGGAGTGGGTGGCTGAGGTGTGGGTTGCTTCGAGGGAGGAGGGGGGTTGGAATCCTCATTTTTCTAGGCCATTTAATGATTGGGAGATGGAGACGGTGGAGAGATGGATTTCAAAAAATAAAAAATGTGGAAGACTCTTGTTCTCCAAAGAGTGTAGGCTTTGATGTTAGGGAAGCAACTATAAGGGAGTTTATTAAACAACTAGCCTCAAACAAACAACCTTAGTCATTATGTCTTACTTTCTTGGAAGAAGCTTCAATACTATTAAGTTGGCTAGGAGGAGTTGAGAAAAAATGGAAAATTTTATGTGGACAAGTTTTCATCTTGGAAACTAGAGCTTTGCATCATGGAAAGAATAAAATGAAACATTGAGAAGTTTTCATAGACTTGTTCTCATGTGATTTGTTGCCTTGTTACTTGTGAAGCTCTCGCAACATTATTTTGCATCTTGCAAATTAGACCCGGGAAACCGCAATGGTAGGTTCTCATAAGAAAATTAGAGGCATGTTAGATTATAATTAAATTAAAAAAAAAAAAAAATTAAGTTTTTGAGAACAATTCATAAAAACAATTTTATATCATTTTTAGGAATAAAATTCTATTTGAAATTCTAAAAAATGGTTTTCTTTATTAGTTCTTGGTGAATGTAATTTACCATGCAAAATGCAATAATAGAAAAAAAACACCAACCACTCTATTTTCATGATATTTTTATTCTAAAATTTGTTAGATATATTTTTGAGATTGGAAAATTATTTTTGTTTGAAAAACTAAAAACTAATTTTAAAAATATTTGCAGACAAACCTTCAATGTTTCAGTTGAAAGTACGTCTTTCCTTATCGGAAACCACGTAGATTAGTTCTTTGGGGGTTAGGGTTTGTTATTAAAAAGTTTCCTAACATGATGGTGGATATAACTACATTATTGAATCATGTAAACCCTATTGTTGTGTGTCTATTTTTTTTTTTTTTAAATAAATTTTTTTGAATCATCCCCACAAGTAGCATCATTTCAAGGAGCCTATGAATTTTTATAATTGACTATTTCTTAGTAATGGTCGTGGACCATATAGTCCATTGTATGTATGTGACCTCTCACTATGTTTCATTCTTTGTGTGGTCCATTATAAATAGGGTCTATTTTCAATTTGTGTGGTTCATACGACTATATAGTCCATTATATATGTGTGACCATTGTCTCACTATGATTCATTCATTGTGTGGTCCATTGTATATTGAGTTTATTTTCAATTTGTGTGGCCCATTGTATATAGGGTCCATTGTAAATAGGGGTACTTGTCGAGTTCATTTTCTTGGTACTAAATGGAGATTTTCTTTGCACTTGGAGGGACTTGATTCCTTTGCCTTTTGAAATATCCAATGAGTTGGATGAGATAAAGGGAAGAACCCATGAAACTCTCAATTATGAATTTGTATGAAAACATAGGAAATGAATTTCAGGAAGAGGATAAATTAATTGATTTTTTGGTTTTGTCTTGCTTGACTGACATTAAAGCCACCAAGCTAGTTTATAATATGTCTAATTTTGATGAATTTCTAAACCTCGAAGCTAGTTTAACGGGTTCTATCTTATCTATACAACTTTTTCTATGGAATATTAGGTACCAATCAATTCTTTTAGCAGCATGTTGCCATCTCCATGGAATATGTCAGTCATTGTGTTATGAATCTTATCATATTTTTTGGATACTGATTATGACAATGAATGGTAATTGGCGTTCAACCTCTCAAACTTGACTAGTTTAGCTCCTTTGTCCCTATGAGTCCAATGAGGAAAGAAACTGATGCATGTATCATTTTTTAGGTAAGGGACTGCAACTTGGACTCATGAAAGATCATTTTTTGTTTGTAATTGTATATCTTTCTCTACATGCCTACCTTTAGAGTAATTTAGATCAAGTGACTTTAAATTATTCTATTTTTGTGAGTTTCAATTAGCATTCTAGTTACCTTCATGGAATTTTCTTTTAATAGTGAAACCTAACTTGGTATCTCTTGCATTTTCCTATTTGGAAAAGGATGCCTTTAGTTAATTAATGTAAGGCTGTCCAAAATCTAATTTTAATTTTTATTAATTTCCTCATAAATTGTATGATTAGTTTTTTATTTTTTATTTAAATTTTTTTTTAAAATGAATTTTCTCTTAATAATAAGGAAATAATAAGCTCTCTAGAGCATCTCATTACTTAATAGGAAAATTAATGGCAAAAAAAGGAAAATTGATGTTGTAAGCCTCAATTTTTCGAATGAGATTTGTTTAATTTATCTTAAAACTAAATAAATTGTAATTTGACTTAAGTCTAAATAGAACTTAATTTTATTAAATATTTTATTATATTTTAAGATTTATGTTAAAAGATACGCATGACCTTAATTCAAAAGTGAGCCTTAAAAGTAGTCTATTGAACAAAAATCTCATTCATCATGAACCATTGATTACAACGTTTGCTAACTACACGTTCATAAATAAAAATAGAAAAGAAAAATATTTTTTTAAGTCTAATTATGAAATGATTATGAAATTAACTTGTAAACAGGTGAATATTAGCCTAACTTGTTCTTGGCAAGTGAAACATTAATGATTCTTGTACATAGGTTATTAGTTTTAAGATTTCTTTGAAACTATTTGCTTACAAAGGGGGCGACACCATGACTAAACAAAACGAAGGGAAGAAGGGAAATTTTATGGAGAGAAAATCAATATAGAAAACCAGCTGATCAAGATGTTTGGGTTTAGATTTTGCTTTAACAATTGTCTTAACTTGTTAGAGGTTTCAATGAAGGATCATGAGTCCATCACATAATATAATTTCATCTAGATTGATTTGAAGTAGGATATAGGATAACCATAAAATCCTAACAAAATTTATTTTACCAAAAAATATTGTTAGTAATTTCAATCCTAGCCTTAATCAACTTGCACGACTTATATTTTTTTATTGAATAACAGGTTTCTAGGCTGATACTCCATGTTTTAATTGAATCATAACTTGTTCATGACTTCATAGAATAAGGCATTTGTTGGAATCTTGACACTTGTTTAATGCATTTGTCTTATGTATAGACTTTTTTTACTAGACTTTTTTTTCTATTCATAGAATAACATGTATGAATGTGGCTTGTCTACTTTTAGTAGCATTTAAAAAAAAATTAATTTATGAGAACAATCTTAACATATTTCTTTATTATTTCTAGAAAAAAAAAGTATTTGTAAACTTAGTTTAAAAACAATTTTCTTATTCTATGTTTCCTCAAAGTACCATACTTTTATGTGCATTGCAATATTTTGAGTTCAATCTTTATATATATGTCTCTCAAAGTGGTTTTGAGTTTAGCATAATGATCTTTTGAGTAATAATTAATGGAAGCAGCGGACAAATTATCTTTTATTTTATTTTTAGTAATTCTACATCTTTATGATATATATCCCATCTCAGAGTAATTATAATGATTTCCCTCCCTTCTTTGTGTTTTCTTTCTATATCTTGCATTTTCAAACCCAAGACCACACTTTTGTATGTGAACCCTTATCCAACTTACAAGGCTTTGGAAATACTCATGGGCACCATATTTTTCAAAATAATTGATTCAAATTTTAGTTTTACAAGCAAATAATGACGACCTTCTTATTTTCTGTTTACTTTATCTAAGGGTGCATTCTATGCTCTTAAGGCCATATTAACTTTATTAATTCTTTTTATCATATCGGAATTTAACAATCACATGAAAAAAATGGAATCTACATATATTTTGGATAATAAATTTATTTCTTATATTTATTGGATATCTTAGATATTTCTTTCAAAAACATTTCATATTAATCACTTTGAATAACCAAAAAAAAAAAAAAAAAAAAAAAAATTTTAAAATGATAAAATTTTGGTTTTATATATATATATATATATATATATATATATATATATATATATATATATAATGTTATATTATATTATAATATATTATATTTCTTTAATATTTTGTCCTAGTCTAGTCTGTCAACTAAATATGACCTTAATTTACGTAATTTCATCATTTGCATGTGTTCAACATTCATAGAAAATGATAAATAACATTTAGTATTTTCTCACAATGATAGTGAGAACTAAGTAACTTTTAAGATTGAATTTTCCTGGTTGCATGAAGAAGTTGCCTACACACCTTCGCAATCAAGATCAATTAATATCTTATTTGGGCAATCAAGCAAGACAAAACCAAAAAAATTATTTGTCACCTTCTTTGAATATATTAACCACTTTTCCACGAAAATCCATATTTGAAAAGTTTATAGATCCTTCCCTTAGTCATAATTATTAATGCAAAGAAGTAAAAGTCTTCCGAGGCAAGAACAAATATCCGTTTATTGCTAAGAAAATTCATTAGTAGGCATTTTTTTGAAATTGAGACATGTATAATGGACCATATGGTTTATGACAATATAGTGGTCAATGTTAACAAAATTGGTCTCGTTGGAATTGTTGAAGGAATATGATGTTGTCCATTTATTGCTAAGAAAATTCATTGGTAGGTCATTGTTTGAAATTGACACATGTATAATGGACCATATGATTTATGATAATATAGTGGCCAATGTCAACAAAGCCAACCTTACTAGAATTATTGAAGGAATATGATGCTTGAAAGGACTAGCTAACAAGTTTGATCCACATACAAGGGTTGTTGATGTAATAATGGGCATTCATAATCTTCAAAATAATTAATTTATATTTTAATCTTATTTTCAAATCATAATAACCTTTTTATTTTTTATTTTATTTTTTGTTTATTTTACCTAAGATACATGCTATGCTCTTAAGATCATATCAACTTTATTTTATGTTTGGTTGAAAAATGGATAAGATAAATGATTATTCATTTTATTTATCATATCTCTTTATATGAGATTTAACAATCTTAGGAAAAACATGCAATATATATAGAGGGAAGAAACCCTGAATTTCTCAATCATGGATTTCTATGAAAAGATAGACATGAACTTCAGGAAGAGGATGAATTTCAAGTTAAAATGAATTTCATTAAAGCCACCAAATTGAAATGTCAAGCACTGTTACAGAAGTTTTTTAGTCTACCTATCCCTAAATTAAAAAATTAATTAATTAATTGATTTTGAATGCTAGTGGGCCTCAGACCTTCTTGAAGTAGCCAATGAAATTAGATCTTTACACCTAATTTGAAAGTCTAACTTGAAAGATAAAGTCACTCGCTTGAAAAGAAAAGTCACTAAGTCACTGACTCTGCAAGAAAAGGCTAATGGGGAATGAAACTCAATTTCTCTATAACTAACTAATTAATTATATATGTAATATCGTACACACACACACATATATATATATAATATTATTTTCAAGAAAATATGATATTTAAAGATATGAATATATAGAAAAAAAATAATATTTTTATATTTATTAAAATATATTATACTATACAAATATTTGATGTATTGAAGGAGTAAATAATAGAATAAAAAACATATCCTATCCTAATGTTTCAAAATTTTTAAATAATATATGAATTGCATCCAACATTATTATTAAACAAGATGTAATCTCTCTTATGATTCAATATTATTTAGAGACTTTTCCATCACTTATTTTAAATTTGTTAAATATATCTTGTCCTAATGTTTCACAGTATTTTAAATAATATATGAATTGCATTCAAACATTTGTTATTAAAAAAGATATGATCTCTCTTACAATTCAACATTATTTATAGACCTCTCCAATCTTTATTTTAAATTTGTTAAACAATCTCATCTTGATGTTTTACAATTCTTTAAATAATATATGAATTGTATTCTAACATTTATTATTAAAAAAAGATACAATCTCTCTTACCATTCAACATTATTTAGAGACCTCTTCCTTGTTTATTTTAAAATTGTTATTTTAGAGTTTTATACTTATGAAATTATTACATGTTGTTAAACGATATATATTAAGTTTATATATGATATATAAAAACATTTTTATATATGTATTACAAAAAAGAATTTATGATCCATTAGATATGCATCCCATCTTTTTTATGTGGTTGTTAAATATCATGTGGATGAGATACGAGGAAGAGGGTGAATGTATTATCTCACCTTTTATCTTCATTCCATATTCTATCCACCAATTTAAACATTAATTAAAGGGCATAGTATATATGGTTGAACAAAGTTAATAACAAGTGCTTTCAAGTAATATGATTGAAGGTTTAGCTCCTCCAAGATCAGTCTTGAACAATGGAAATGTAAGATAGAGATAAAGAAAGGTGTAAAACCAATTGAAAGTTAGAGAAAAAATTGTTTAGAAAATGTTATATCAATTTGCTCATAGTGTTTGATTCTTCTATAGCATTGACTATCATAGTCAGTATTGAAGTATGATGGTGACTAGGTATATCAACTTGCCCACAATCTTTGATTTTTCTATAGCATTGACTATCATAGTTACTACTAAAGTATGAGGGTGACTGGGTACATCCACTTGCTCACTGTGTTTGATTTTTCTATAACATTGACTATCATAGTCAATATTGAAGTATGAGAGTGACTTAGTACATCAACTTGCCTATAGTGTTTGATTCTTCTATAACATTGACTATGATAGTCAGTATTGAAGTATAAGGGTGACTAGGTACATCAACGTGCCCACAGTGTTTGATTTTTCTATAGCATTGACTATCATAGTCAGTATTGAAGTATGAGGGTGACTAGGTACATCAACTTGCTCACCATGTTTGATTTTTCTAAAACATTGACTGTCATAGTCAGTATTGAAATATGAGGGTGATTAGGTACATGGACTGGGTACATCCATTTGCCCAAAATGTTTGATTCTTCTATAGCACTGATTATCATAGTCAATATTGAAGTATAAGAGTGACTAGGTACATCAACTTGCCCATAATGTTTGAATTTTCTATGGCATTGACTATCATAGTCAGTATTGAAGTAAGAGGGTGACTAGGTACATATAGCACTGACCATCGTAGTTAGTATTGAAGTATGAGGGTGACTAGGTACATCAACTTGCCAACTATGTTTGATTTTTCTATAACATTGACCATCATAGTCAGTATTGACGTATGAGGGTGATTAGGTACATCAACTTGCCTATACTGTTTGATTCTTTTATAGCATTGACTATCATAGTCAGTATTGAAATATGAGGATAACTAAGTACATCAACTTGCCCACAATGTTTGATTTTTCTATAGCATTGACTATCTTAGTCAGTATTGAAGTATGAGGGTGACTCGTTACATTAACTTGCCCATAATGTTTGATTTTTCCATATAGAATGTTTTGTAGCTAGCCAAGCATAGTGAGCTATTTAATTACAAGACATACCCACATGCTTGTGAAAGAAATGAGGTCTTTGCAAGTTGTTATCCTATTTAATATGTGAAGTATTAGAATTATTGAAAATAATTGTCTTAATTATGCATCTATGTAACTTTTTTTTTTATATTAAATACATGCTTTAGACATTGTTACTAAATATTGGATTAAAACATGAATTTCCTAAGTAATTAAAATGACTACTCTTGAACTTGAATTCCATTCTTTCTTATTTTAGCAAAATAAATAAATAAAATCCCTTTTATAGATGATAATTGCTGCAAATTGTTAAATTGTTGGAAGAGGCATATTATAGGGTTTTGCTTTGATATTTTGGTGCTACAAAATAGATTGAACCAATTTAGTAGGCTTTTACACTCTCCACATAAGACAATTATATGTTATTTAATGGGGATTGAGGATGGAAATTTCACTTCAAGGCATGGTGAAAGGTTTTTTTTTCTTCAAAGAACTGGCACAACTAAATTTGATCCCAAAAGCAAATCCATAAATGTATTAAAATCAAATTTGAAATTTCAAAAGGAGGGAAAAAAATAACAAAGAAAAAAAACTCATATTCGGTATAAGTATATAATATTATTGATTTTTATGAATTTCTAAACCTCCAATCTAGTTTAATAGGTTATATCTTATCTATACACCTTTCTCCATGGAATGTTAGGTACCAATCAATTCTATTGGCATCATGTTTCCATCTCTACTTCAAGTCATATTTATGCTTGGACATCTGTGGATAGACCTTATACCAATGCAAAGCAAGTGGAGTAGCAAAATTTCTTAGCCATTGCATTACGAATCTTATCATCTATTTTGGATTCTAGTTATGACAATGAATAGAATTGGACACTCAACCTCTCAAACTTGACAAGTCTTTGTGGGATCAATGAGGAAAGAAATTGATTCATGCATCATTTTATCGTAGGGGACTACAACTTAGAACCATAAGAGATCATTTTTTGTTTGTAGTTGTATATCTTTCTCTATGCACTCACCTTCCAACTTTCAAATAATTCTCCTTTTGCGAGTTTAGATTGTTATTTTGCCTTTGTGGAATTTGCTACTACATTTCTAGTGAAACCTAACTTGGTATCCCTTGCAGTTTTCTAATTTGAAAAAAGTATGCCCTTATTGACTAATGTAAGGCTCTCCAAAATCTGATTTTGATTTTGTTTATTTCTTCAAGAATCATATCATCAATTTTTCTTATGAATTTTCTCTTAAGAATAAGGAAATTAGTAACTCTCTAAAAGTACCTCATTCCTTAATAAGAAAATTAATGGTAAAAAAGGACATCAACTTGCCTACAGTGTTTGATTTTTCTATAGTATTGACTATCTTAGTCAGTATTGAAGTATGAGGATGACTAGGTACAAACTTGCCCATAATGTTTGATTTTTCCATATAGAATGTTTTGTAGCTAGCCAAGCATGGTGAGCTATTTAATTACAAGACATACCCATATGCTTGTGAAAAAAAGGTCCTTGCAAGTTTTTATCCTATTTAATAGGTGAAGTATTATAATTATTGAAAATAATTGTCTTAATTATGCATCTATGTAACTTTTTATTATATTAAATACATGTTTTAGACATTGTTACTAAATATTGGATAAAAACATGAATTTCCTAAGTAATTAAAATGACTACTCTTGAACTTGAATTCCATTCTTTCTCATTTTAGCAAAATAAATAAATAAAATCTCTTTTATAGATGATAATTGCGGTAATTTGTTAAATTGCTGGAAGAGGCATATTATAGGGTTTTGCTTTGATATTTTGGTTCTACTAAATAGATTGAACCAATTTAGTAGGCTTTTACACTCTCCACATAAAACAATTATATGTTATTTAATGGGGATTGAAGATGGAAATTTCACTTCAAGGCATGATGAAAGGTTTTTTTTTTTTCTTTAAAGAACTGACACAACTAAAGTTGATTTCAAAAGCAAATCCATAAATGTATTAAGATCTGTTGGCAGATCAGCGGGTTGGCCGCGTCCATCAACTCCTCTTGTGTTCGTCGTGGGGGCTTGGGTGAATGCACTATAAGGCTAGGGTATGCGCCTTTCCTAACAGTAATTGCTTTTAGGAGAGTTGGTAGCGCCTGAGGTCTTACAAGTGGTATCAGAGCCGAGGTCACGGGTTCGAACCCCAGGGGTGTCGCTGTGGGGAGAGAGGAGGGGGGGGGGGGGCGCAGGGGAGATTGTTGGTAGATCGGAGGGTTGGCCGCGTCCATCAACTCCCCTTGTGTTCGCCGTGGGCGCTTGGGTGAATGCACTATAAAGTTAGGGTATGAGCCTTTCCTAACAACAATTGCTTTTAGGAGAGTTGGTAGGACTTGAGGTCCTACAAGATCAAATCTGAAATTTCAAAAGGAGGGAAAAAAATAACAAAGAAAAAAAAACTAATATTTGGTATAAGTATATAATATAATTGATTTTTATGAATTTCTAAACCTCCAATCTAGTTTAATAGGTTATATCTTATCTATACACCTTTCTCCATGGAATATTAGGTACCAATCAATTCTATTGGCATCATGTTTCCATCTCTACTTCAAGTCATATTTAAGCTTAGACATCTGTGGATAGACCTTATACTAATGCAAAGCAAGTGGAATAGCAAAATTTCTTAGCCATTGCATTACGAATCTTATCATCTTTTTTGGATTCTAGTTATGACAATGAATAGCATTTGACACTCAGCCTCTCAAACTTGACAAGTCTTTGTGAGACCAATGAGGAAAGAAATTGATTCATGCATCATTTTATTGTAGGGGACTACAACTTGGAACCATGAGAGATCATTTTTTGTTTGTAGTTGTATATCTTTCTCTATGCACTCACCTTCAAACTTTCAAATAATTCTCCTTTTGTGAGTTTAGATTGTTATTTTGCCTTTGTGGAATTTGCTACTACATTTCTAGTGAAACCTAACTTGGTATCCCTTGCATTTTTCTCATTTGAAAAAAGTATGCCCTTATTGACTAATGTAAGGCTCTCCAAAATCTTATTTTGATTTTGTTTATTTCTTCATGAAACATATCATGATTTTTCTATAGCATTGACTATCTTAGTCAATATTGAAGTATGAGGGTGACTTGGTACATCAACTCGCCCATAATGTTTGATTTTTCCATATAGAATGTTTTTGTAGCTAGCCAAGCATGGTGACCTATTTAATTACAAGAGATACCCACATGCTTGTGATAGAAAGGAGGTCCTTGAAAGTTGTTATCCTATTTAATAGGTGAAATATTAGAATTATTGAAAATAATTGTCTTTATTATGCGTCTATGTAACTTTTTATTATATTAAATACATGCTTTAGACATTGTTACTAAATATTGGATTAAAACATGAATTTCCTAAGTAATTAAAATGACTCTCTTGAACTTGAATTCCATTCTTTCTCATTTTAGCAAAATAAATAAATAAAATCCCTTTTATAGATGATAATTGTTGCAAATGGTTAAATTGTTGGAAGAGGCATATTATAGGGTTTTGCTTTGATATTTTGGTGCTAATTAATAGATTGAACTAATTTAGCAGGCTTGTACACTCTCCACAAAAGACAATTATATGTTATTTAATGGGGATTGAGGATGAAAATTTCACTTCAAGGCATGATGAAAGTTTTTTTTTTTTCTGCAAAGAACTGACAAACCTAAAGTTGATCTCAAAAGCAAATCCATAAATGTATTAAAATCAAATCTGAAATTTCAAAAGAAGGGAAAAAAATAACAAAGAAAAAAAACTCATATTTGGTATAAGTATATAATATAATTGATTTTTATGGATTTCTAAACCTCCAATCTGGTTTAATAGGTTATATCTTATCTATACACCTTTCTCCATGGAATATTAGATACCAATCAATTCTATTGGCATCACGTTTCCATCTCTACTTCAAGTCATATTTATGCTTGGACATTTGTGGATAGACCTTATACCAATGCAAAGCAAGTGGAGTAAAAAAATTTCTTAGCCATTGCATTACGAATCTTATCATCTCTATTTTGGATTCTAGTTATGACAATGAATAGCATTTGACAGTCAGCCTCCCAAACTTGACCAGTCCCTGTGGGACCAATGAGGAAAGAAATTGATTTATGCATCATTTTATCATAGGAGACTACAACTTGGAATTATGAGAGATCATTTTTTGTTTGTAGTTGTATATCTTTGTCTATGCACTCACTTTCAAACTTTCAAATAATTCTCTTTTTGTGAGTTTAGATTGTTATTTTGCCTTTGTGGAATTTGCTACTACATTTCTAGTGAAACCTAACTTGGTATCCCTGCATTTTTCTAATTTGAAAAAAGTATGCCTTTATTGACTAATGTAAGGGTCTCCAAAATCTGATTTTGATTTTATTTATTTCTTCATGAATCATATCATCAATTTTTCTTATGAATTTTCTCTTAAGAATAAGAAAATTAGTAACTCTCTAAATATACTTCATTTCTTAATAAGAAAATTAATTGTAAAAAAGGAAATGGATGTTGAAAGCCTCAATTTCTCAAATTAGATTTGTTTAATTTATCTTAAAACTAAATAAACTTTAATGTCCAAAACGTTCTAATCAAATAGACTAAACAATACTATGTGCACACACACACACACACACACACACACAGATATATATATATATATATATATATATATATTGTTTTCCACAAGAATATGGGTGACATCGTTTTCAATAGAATTATTGAGAAAGACCCTAACACACACACACACACACACACACAGATATATATATATATATATATATATATATATATATATTGTTTTCCACAAGAATATGGGTGACATTGTTTTCAATAGAATTATTGAGAAAGACCCTACGAGAAAGTGTCAATATTGAAACATTAAACATTGTAAGGTAGTTGATGTATTTTAAAAGGATTGAAAGGAAGGTGGAAAAGCCTGATTGATGGTTGAATGGTTTCTTATTTTCCATGGAAAAACAAGCTTTGAAATTTCCTCACAAAATTTATAAGGAAGGAACAATGTCCAAAATGTGCCAATCAAACAGACTAAACACTATGGAGATAACCAATATACACACACACACACACACGTATATATTGTTTTCCATAAGAAGATGAGTGTTATCGTTTTCAAAAGAATTATTAAGAAGGACCTTGTAAGAAGGTGTCAATATGGAAACATTAAAAATTGTGGGATAGTTGATGTATCTTACAAGAATTGAAAGGAGGGTAGAAAAGCTTGATTGATGGTTGGATGATTTCTTATTTTTTGTGGAAAAATTGGCTTTCAAATTTTCCCATAAAATTTATGAGGGAGGAATAATGTCCAAAACATGCCAATCAAATAGACTAAACACTGTGGAGTTAACCAATATACATACACACGCATATATATTGTTTTCCACAAGAAGATGAGTGTCATCATTTTCAAAAGACATATATATTGTTTTCCACAAGAAAATGTGTGTCATCATTTTCAAAAGAATTATTAAGAAGGACTTTGTAGGAAGGTGTCAATATGAAAACATTAAACATTGTGGGATAGTTGACGCATCTTACAAGGATTGAAAGGTGGGTGGAAAAGCTTGACTGATAGTTAAATGATTTCTTATTTTTCATGGAAAAACTGGCTTTGAAATTTCCCCATAAATTTATGAGGGAGGAATAATGTCCAAAATATGTCAATCAAATAGACTAAACACTGTGGAGTTAACCAATATATATACACACACACACACACACATATATTGTTTTCCACAAGAAGATGAGTGTCATCATTTTCAAAAGACTTATTGTGAAGGACCCTACGGGAAAGTGTCAATATAGAAGCATTAAACATTGTGGGGTAGTTGATGTCTATTACAAGGATTGAAAGGAGGGTGAAAAATCTTGATTGATGGTTAGATGGTTTCGTATTTTCCATGGAAAAATTGGCTTCGAAATTTTCTCAAAAAATTTATGAGGGAGGAATAATGTCCAAAACGTGCCAATCAAATGACTAAAGATTGAGGAGATAACCAATATATATATATATATATATATATATATATATATATATATATATATATATATATATATATATATATATATATATTATTTTCCATAAGAAGATGAGTGTCATCGTTTTCAAAAGAATTATTAAGAAGGACCCTGTAGGAAGGTATCAATATTGAAACATTAAACATTGTGGGATAGTTGATACATTTTACAAGGATTGAAAGAATGGCGGAAAAGCTTGACTGATGGTTAGATGATTTCTTATTTTTCATGGAAAAACTAGCATTGAAATTTTCCCATAAAATTTATGAGGGAGAAATAATGTCTAAAATATGCCAATCAAATAGACTAAACACTGTGGAGTTAACCAATATATACACATATAAATTGGTTCCCACAAGAAGATGAGTGTCATCGTTTTCAAAAGAATTATTGAGAAGGACCCTATGCGAAGGTTTCAATATAAAAACATTACACATTGTGAGGTAGTGGATGTATCTTACAAGGATTGAAATGAGGGTGGAAAAGCTTGATTGATGGTTTCTTATTTTCCATGGAAAATTTGGTTTTGAAATTTCCTCACAAAATTTATGAGGAAGGAATAATGTTCAAAATGTGCCAAATAGACAAACTAAAGATTGTGGAGATAACCAATACATATATATACACATATATAATGTTTTTCACAAGAAGATGGGTGTCATCATTTTCAAAAGAATTATTAAGAACGACCTTGTCGGAAGGTGTTAATATGGAAACATTAAACATTGTGGGATAGTTGATGCATCTTACAAGGATTGAAAGAATGGTGGGAAAGCTTGACTGATGGTTAGATGATTTCTTATTTTTCATGGAAGAACTGGCTTTCAAATTTCCCCATAAAATTTATGAGGGAGGAATAATGTCCAAAATATGCTAATCAAATAGACTAAACATTGTGGAGTTAACCAATACACACACACACACACACACATATTGTTTTCCATAAGAAGATGAGTGTCATCATTTTCAAAAGAATTATTGAAAAGGACACTCTAGGAAGGTGTCAATATGGAAACATTAAACATTGTGGGATAGTTGATGCATCTTACAAGGATTGAAAGGAGGGTGGAAAAGCTTGTTTGATGGTTAGATGATTTCTTATTTTTCATTGAAAAACTAGCTTTGAAATTTTCCCATAAAATATATGAGGGAGGAATAATGTCCAAAATATCCCAATCAAATAGACTAAACATTATGGAATTAACCAATATATTTATACACACTCACATATATATTGTTTTCCACAAGAAGATGAGTGTCATCATTTTCAAAAGAATTATTGAGAAGGACCCTATGGGAAGGTGTCAATATAGAAGCATTAAACATTGTAGGGTAGTTAATGTATTTTACAAGGATTGAATGGAGGGTGGAAAAGCTTGATTGATGGTTAGATGGTTTCTTATTTTCCATGGAAAAACTGGCTTTGAAATTTCCTCATAGGATGTATGTGGGAGGAATAATGTCCAAAATGTGCCAATCAAATAGACTAAAGATTGTGGATATATATATAGTTTTCCCCAAGAAGATGAGTGTCATCGTTTTCAAAAGAATTATTAAGAGGGACCTTGTAGGAAGGTGTCAATATGGAAATATTAAAAATTGTTGGATAGTTGATGCATATTTCAAAGATTGAAAGGAGGGTGGAAAAGCTTGACTGATGGTTAGATGATTTCTTATTTTTCATGGAAAAACTAGCTTTGAAATTTTCCCATAAAATTTATGAGGGAGGAATAATGTCCAAAATATGGCAATCAAATAAACACTAAGTCTTCTATTTTTCTACTTTTATTTCTTTCAAGGTATCAAAGCCATTTGGCTCATACCCTCAAAAATTTCTTAACAACATATTTACTTTCATTTTCTTCCACTTTCTCCTTTTCAATTAATATTGTTTCTCATCCCATTTTTATTGAGTTGGATATCAAGGATAAGGTTTCCCAGAAACATTCAAGTATCCAAATACATACCTTGATAGGATATAATATGATGCTTTATGCAAGCGTCATCATATGTCTTTCCCAAGGATTAAAAAGTTGTCATTGTTTCCTTATTCCTTGTGGTGGTTTCTACAAGTTCTTCGTAGTGGTGACTTAGTAGTTGTTGTTATTGAATTAAAGCATACCCATCTAAGCCCATCCAAGACTCTAAGGGAGAAGAAATAACAAAACCATAATTTATAATCTTAAATATAAGTAGGATTATAGTACATTCTTTGTTGTCTTAAGAGCACTATATTTGAGACTTATTTCTTCCTAAAGATATCCTGTAGTTGTAAGTCTAATTAGGATGGACTTTATTCTTTCTAAAGAGGCTTAAAATGCGTTTGGTAGTGATTATGGGAAGAACTTTTAGCTTTTTTAAAACTTGAAAGTTTTTATTTTTCAAGTGTTAGACGGACCAAAAACGTTTCCTAGAATCACTGTCAAACAAGCTCTTAGAATGCATTTGATAGTGTTTTTACTAAAAGTGTTTTTAGTGAAAGTGTTTTATCTAGAAATGTTTTTATGAGAATCACTTATCAACCGTTTCTTTAAAAACCACTACAAATAATTTTTCAGATTTTTAAAAGTATTTCATAAATTTTGTTAAACACTTTTTTTTTTCAAAGACACTTTTCATGCTAAAAGCACTTGCTAAAATTATTACCAAACGGATTTTTAGTGTTGTTTCATAGCACATGCTGTGGCTGAATTATATTGGATATATTGGAATGCTATAGAACGATCTATGTATATATTCTTATACTCTTCTATTTGTACCCAATCTCAAATGCAGCACATTAATAATATTGATTCCCATTTATTGGAGAAGAGGTTCTATATGCTGACATTTATGCCAAATGCATATCAGCTGTTGATCACGTCGCCTATATTTTTATGAAATGCCTTATTTTCTATCCGTTTACTTGAGAGAAGGCTCTTCAGGAAGTAGTAGCAGACAGAATACATAATCCTAGGTCAAGGGGGTTAAATTAAAAATCCCAAATGCCTTAATTTCTATCCATTTACTTGAGGAGACTCTTAAGGAAGAATTACCAGACTGAATATATGATCCTAATTAAGTTAAGGGGCCGGGTTAAATTAAACAATCTCAATGACATAACATCTGACTTACCAATTCTACGAATGGATCAACAAGTCTATAGAGACTTAATTTATGAATTCCTTTTATTACTTTCTTCCCTTGTGTGGATCTTCTCACTTGTATTTTACATAGAAATTAAGAATCCTTGTATACTCTGTCATGGTTATAAAAAAATGGAAGTATATTTATGTGTGTGAATAGAAAATCACCTGTAATCGTTAGTTTTTCTTTTATGCCCCTGTAAGAGATAATAACAAACTTAGTAGCTTGTTATGCTTTTGAAATTAATAAATCATAATCTATCACGTGATGATGCCATACAGATTAATTTTAGGTGGTGTTCTTGGATTGAAGCCTAGGACTTTGTGTTCCTTCCCATGGTTCTCATAGGGTTTTTTTTTTTCTTGGGTCTTTGGTGTTTCCATATCAAGATACAAATAGATAAAATGAAATTATGTCAAAATTTCCGTTTCCATATCAGGGTGCAAAGGAATATGGCATGGGCTAATATCCTCTGTCGTAATTTCTCCTTGCAAAATGATATAGAATATTGTGTAGCACGTACCTTTTTTTGGCTTCTTTATGCACTCAATTTCAGATTATATGCCATTACTCATCTTCAGCTTGCATTTCCTACCTTTTGCTTCAAATTTCTACACACAGGTTTTGACCAATTCATGGAAAATCTAGATTCCCCATATTCTATATTTAATGGGAGTGAAGCTTCGAAAATCTAGCTAGCAAGCAAAATATATTCATAAATACATTAAAATAGACATTGCTCATAGATACGTACTGGAATACATGATTACTACTCGAAAGTGCTATTTTGTAAGCTTGTAATTAACTCTTTTAAACACTTTTGAGTAGTAGTTATTACCTTTTAACCCAATTAACATATTAAGGACCCTTACAATCAATTCTAATCAAATTGTGTTAAGTTTTGGTGTTTTTGATAGCTTTTTGCTCACCAAAGCAATCCAAGAATGAGGGAGATCTGTATATAGTTCATGGCAAAGCTTTTGGAAGCTCAAATTCATGAAGAAACCAAGCTTTGGAGCCTTGTAATCCTTTGCCAAAGTCGTCCAAAGTATGCAAGGAGGAAAAAGCAAAGAGAAGGAAATCTTGAAGAAAAATAGGGGACAGCAGTTGCAGTCTTCTGTCGCACTTCCCGGAGTCCATTTTCTACATGCTATATACCATTTCAAAGCTCAGGAAGTCAAGAGTCCAATTCTTCAAACGGTGTGCAAATTGAAGTTGAAATGAAGAAGTTATGGCTGTTTGAAGACAACTGCGCAAAGTTGAGCGAAATGAGCTGTGAAAATTTCGCAGGGTGTTTCGCAGCTGCGAAACCACCCTTTGGCACATGAGTGCCATTTTGCAGCTCCACCTCCTCATTTCGCAGTTGCGAAATGGGCTGCGAAAATGTCTCCACCCTGCAAAAATGCTCCTTGGCTGCGAAATGACACTTGGTTGCGAAATGGCCTCCAAGCTACGAATCAAGTTGCAAATCATCTCCAAGTTGCGGAATCACCTCCAAGTTGTGAAATCACAAATTCAACTTGTAAAACCAAAGTTCAAACTTGCAAAATGGATAATTCAACATGTGAATCACCGTGCGAAATCCACCTGTGCAATCTCTGATATTTGCCACCGACTAAGTTAGATTTTTTCTCAAAATATTTTGTAAATTTCTATTTTCTCCTTGTAATCAGTCAAAGGTATTATTAAGATATTTCTTAGAAAATATCTTCTCTATATATATCTTTGAACCAATGTAAAGAAAGAAATGAGATATCAGATATGTAATTAACGAACAGAGCACTTGCTCTGTTTTTCCTTCTCTTTTTGTTTTCTCTTTCATTTTCTTTCTAGCCAAACAAACTTTGAGGATTTTTCCTCAGAGGATGAGAGGCTAGGCTTTTTCTCTCTTGGATGAAGGAAGCTAAGTAAGGTGCCGGCTACATAAAAGTGAGTTTTTGTTGTTTCCATTTTTAATGAAAAGAAAGTGTGACCCGTTAATGACTTCTATGTTTTTAGTTAATTTAAAACGCCTTTGAATCACCTGGGCCAACACTTGGTAAGGCAAGTGGACTCCGTCCATTGAGTTTCACTAGTTTATCTCTTGCGAGCCTTTGGGAGGTGATTCAAAGGTAGGATTTTCTAGACCAGCCAACACTTGGTAAGCTTTTGGACTCCAAGGAGACATCCATTAGTTATCTCTTGCGAGCTTTTGAAGGATAATCCAAAGTTAAAGATCCTTTTGAGTGGCAAATGCTAGGTGAGAGGCACGAGCCATTGCAAGATGGATTAGTGAGAGGGATTTAGTGTTTGGAACCATTAATGGTAAGCATTTGTACCACACCGGTTCGGGAAATAACTATATGTTAAATCCCCAACGCGAGGAAAAGAAACAAGTGACCGGAATCTCCCTTTTTGTTTATGGCACCTGATCCTAGTGACCTGAAATCCCAAGAAATATCTTTCTTTCTAATTACTTTTAGTTATTTTCAGTTTGGTTAGCTTAAAACCATTCGTTTTCATGCAAACTTGTGTTTTCTTTTAAAGCTAACCTTGGAAAGGAAAACCACCAATTCAGCTTTTGAACTAATATCAATTATGAAGTGAAAACCCATCTTTGTGGACGATCCTAGAGCTACTATGCTATGCTACCCTAGTATATGGTGAAATAGGTTTATAAATTTTGTTGATAACTCCCGTCTGAGGATTGAAATCAAAGCACATCAGTTGATCTGAATCAATCAGAACACCAATTGGGGACGAATCAATACATTGTATGGTATTATCGTCATAATTCATGTAGTCTTACGGTCTTATCACATCTAGCACATTTCACATTTCTAAAGATAAAAGAAATAAAGTCCTTTAAATAAAAGGATCAACTTACTTTCAGTGTCAAGAAAATTGACTCGGTGGTTTTATTTGAAAAGTCATATTCAATAAATAAAGCATCAAAATTGACCACATGTACAATGGTCCACAAAAATTATTGAAGGAGTGTGATAGTTGTAGGAGACCATTTTAAAATTTTGAATATTTATTTACTCCTACAATTTTATGCTCATAATGAATTATAGTAATAGACATATACCACGGAAAGGGTTGAGCTCTCAAATTGTTCCTTCTTTGTTAATTCTTTCTCTATTAAAATGTAACTTTTGATTTGAGAGCCTGATTTAAAGTGCAAAGGGTAAGATCAAAGTCCTAATTAAATTTCAACAAGGAGTAAAAATCTATGAATGGAGAAATCAAAGTGTCCATTAATTTGAAGAACCATATATGGAATGGTGCAATCCAATGTCCAAGAATGTAATTGTAACCTTTAGAGGGCCCAAGGACACTTCTCTTACAAAAACTATATGGAATTACTTACCGAAGAAATGTTGTAATTGACACTATTGATCCTTGAAAGCCCGAATTACTACTAGCAACAAGTTATAACAAAATAACTTACTTGAACATCTACAACCCAAATAATTATTTTTGTAGAATACTTGAAATAAAATAATAGAACTTCAAAGGAAATGGAGGATTTTCTTTAATAATTTTAAAGGCAAGCAAGAACACTATTCAAATATCTAAAATGATATTTTATTACTTGTACATAACCTTTCTTACAAGGAACCAAACTATTGTTTGAAGAAGAAACTTTATTTTATTACATACACTAATCTCATAGAAACCTTACACATAAGACACAATCACACATTATTATTGGATTACAAAATAAGCAACTCGATGGAGTAGGACTACCTTCCATTTAAGCTGATTGTACCCATGGAATTGGATGATGAAATTGGTACCTCTACCATAGATTGCTCATGATTCTCAATAGACCATAGAGTTGGCTTAGGAGGCATTTTCAATAGTTCAATCTCTCCTTCCAGCATCTCCAATGTTTTGCTCATTGAAGGACGATCCACAGGCTTCATTTGTACACACCATAGCGCAACTATCACCATTTTCCTAACATACTTTTTTTCATCCTCAGTGGCATCTCCCATTTCCATGTCCTCTCCTTGATCATATCTATCATAAATCCATGATGGGAAATATATTTGACTTGAATGCTCTGCAAATGCATTCACATTCTTCCTTTTCCCCACCATTTCCAATAACAACATTCCAAAACTATAAACATCAGCCTTAAATGATACACCTCCAATGTTTTTGTAGAACAATTCAGGAGCAATGTAGCCCAAGGTTCCTCTAGCAGCAGTGACTGATACAATACTTTCATTTGTTGAGTATAATTTTGCAAGACCGAAATCTGAAACTTTTGGTGTGAAGTCTTCATCAAGAAGAATGTTGTGTGGTTTGATATCAAAATGAAGAATTTGCATATCACACCCTTGATGTAAGTATTCGATCCCACGTCCTACTCCAAGTGCAATCTTGTATAATCTTTCCCAACTCAAAGGAATGTTGTTTCCTTGATCAAGAAAAACAAACTTATCAAGAGACCCATTGGGCATGTAGTCGTATATAAGGGCCCATTTTGATCTCTGTATGCAAAATCCAACAAGTCTCACCACATTAACATGATGAATTCTTCCAATTGTAGCAACTTCATTGATAAAATCTTGCCCATTAGCCTTTGACATAACCAACATTTTTACAGCTACAATGCGACCACTTCGTTGTTTTCCTTTGTACACAGAGCCAAAACCTCCTTGACCTAATTTATGCTTAAAATTATGAGTCATCTTCTTTATGTCTGAATATGTGTATTTGATTGGTCGAAGATTTTGGTAGTTATGTAGGAATTCTTCAATATGATCATCTAATGATAAGTGTCTCCGTCGAAACTTGTAAATTAAATAGGCAAAGAAGCACAAAGTACCAATCACAGCTCGTCCGATGATGATCATGGCTACATATAAATCACATGTTAAAAATATGAAAAACGTCAGAGGAAGATTTATAATCATCTAACCACATTCAATCATCAAATCCAACAAATAGAATTAGTTTTGAAAATGTCATTTCACCTATATCTTAGGTTTTGGATTTCCACTCAAACATAGTCATGTGACTCTTTTTCTTTTGGGTGACAACATGATATGCATAAAGGATGGAATAATCAATTGTGAAAATTTGTTTTGTTATACAAAATTAAGGAATGAAATTAAATGCCAAATTCCAACTCTATGCTTCAATTTCCTTGTACTCTAACAAATTTGGGAATAATTTGAATTCAAATACATCACAAATTTAAATAATAATAATAATAATTTTATTTGAAAGAAAAATTCTGAATTTCACAAATTGGAATTTCAATTTATGATTCATTTTGTACAACCAAATGCATTGCAAAACTTGATTATCGGCTCTTATTTTGAACTAAAGGATTCCAAAAGTGCCAGGCAAAAAGAGGTATAAGACGTGTGCAATTATATACTTATTGAGATTTGGAAGCCTTACCCATGAGTTGAAATATCAATATTGTCCCAGCTGCAAATATGAGAGGAACAAAAATTATTAAGTTAAAGAAAAGAAAGAGTCACGCATATGATAAATTTAAAATAAGCAAGAAACAAATACAAGAGAAATATTATTACTACTATTGGTTTTGATTAAATATTAGGAAAAGATGGATAGTATAGAAGAGAAAGGGTAATATTAATAATAATCGTCATCATCATTGTTATTATCATCAGCATAGTTATTATGAGTTAAGTGGACGAAAAATCCAATCATTTATTATACTATTGATTAATTTAAATACATTTTTTTATTCAGCTATGACCTCAGTTTCAAATGTCTTATAATATTTTTAAAATTTTTAGAAATTTATTATATATATTTAAATTAAAAATAAAATTAAGCACATACCACATATTGACTATTGTGGGATTGAATGTGTAATTTAGAATAACAGTTGTTTATTTTATTCATTTATAATGAACTCTAAAAATAAATTATCATTTCATTTTATCATTAAATTAATAATTTATTATTATTATTATTATTATTATAAAGAACTTCTCAAAGCCTTACCAAGTAAAGGTTGTGCGCCTCCATATAAAAGACCTTTGAAGTCTGCACGTTTAAATTCAGTAAATATGGTCAATGGTCAATGGTAAAAGTAGAAGAAGCTTTTGCATTTTGCCCTATGTGACTGCCAACTAGACAATGATATTAAGCAGCCCATAGGTACCATCTAGAAATTAATGGAATGAAAATAAAAAATTCACTATCGTTCTTCTGCAACAAATGGAACTAATAAGCCTTACATTCGTTAAAGTAGTCCACACCTAATATATATCCTGTTAACAGAAAAACAACATAAATTGAATTTAACATGAGAAAGATAATAGAAGTAAAAATGAACATGAAAGATAATTAAACTCCCAAAGTCTCACTGATATAGAGAAAGAACCATGTCAGAGTGTTCCGAGCTGCAAGATCAAACCAATTAAGCAAATATTATTAGTTATAAAATGTTGAAGGGACTTATGCTTGCAAGCAAAATAAATACATGAATGGATAAAAATAAACATTGCTCATACGTTTGGTGCACTGTACGGTATGATTGCCAAAATTCACATCGCAGTATAGCCCTTTCACCCCGCATTCGCTTTTGCAGCGGAAGCTCAAGAATGAAAGTTCAAGCCCCAGAAGCAGCATTTCTTGCAAATCTGACATTGAAAGATTGCCGGGCTTCAAGAATTGAGTAATAATAGTCCTGCTGATGGTGCATGAATACTTAATATCTCCCACTTCCATGGACTCGCCTCCGACTAGTGCATAAACATATGCTTGTGAGGAAGATGAAGTCGTATTGCAAGGAGTGATAGGAATGTAGCTGCCGTCACTTATTGGCTGGTCGCAATTCATTAAAACTGCTGTACTGGTCATTCCCTTCCACTCCAAATAATATGTACCGTAATAATCGAAGATTTCTCTTGTCAAGAAAAAGAGAGGAGTTGAGAGACAGTTGCCCTTTTCGACCCCAGGATCCACTACCCGAATGGTATAGTTATCGTAGTTGATATCAGCAACGTAGTATTTCCCAAGGTTGAGGTTGACCATAGTACGATTGTTTTCGCAAACCAATTCATACTCAGAATCACCACACCAGGACGGATCACCTTTCAATCGGAAAGGGTAGCTGATGTTTTGAATATCCCCACAAGAAGAGGGCCGGCATGTCTGGTTTCCATTAGCAGCACAAATTGCAAGCAAGAAAGTGTGGAAGAGCGCTAACGCCACAAGTTTTGCTTCTCTAAACATCATAACATTTGAGAGAGATACGGAGTTGGAAATCTTCAGTTTTATGTTTAATTTAAGAGAGATATCAAATTATCCCCCAACAGGCTTGCGGTCCCAATTTTCCTGCAACTTGAAAAGAGTGTGAAAGCAGCCTTATTGACTTATAGTCAACTACTTTGATTTTTCTATGTATGGATAACTTCACATTGAAGAAACGCATACCCACCCTTTGTTCATGATCAGGTTCAATCATTAGAGGCTTCTGAATTAGCATAATGAAAATGAAAATCAAGAATCACTACATTTGAAATGGTAATATTTGAAATTAATTTATTTTTTAATTTTTTTAAAAAGGATCTTATTACCGAATTAGCAACTTTCCTTGACATGGGCCATAATGTATTCCAAATTAACCTTATTCAAATAATGAATTATGTATGGTATCATGCTACGTTACCATTTTTCCAATAATTTAAACTTCTATATATTTTATATAGTTTTTTATTATTTGTATTTTAAGTTTTATTTCTTCTAATCAAATGCCTACTTTAAATCAAATTTTTATTTTTCAAAAACATACAAAATAAATTAAGCAGGATGGTCCATTTAGATTTAAATTATAATAAATGAAGTATTATTAAATTTTAGAGTAGGTAATGTGACTTACATAAAAATGTTTATATGTTTTTATGTTGGTGTTGAACATCATGACATTTGAGAGAGATATACTAAGCTGGACTTCTTTCATTTTTATGTTGAAAACTTTGATTTTATGCACACAAATAACTTCACATTCTGAGGAAAGCATACCAGCCTTTGCATGTCATATTATATAGAAAATTATATATATAAATTAAATGGAATACTTAAATTTTGAAAGAGACAAAATAACCATATACATGTGATACAGGGTGAAAGGACATTGTTACAGAGTGAAAATCTATTAGTAAAATGTACCACCGCAGTAATCCTCCTTCCTACAATTCTTCTCTATAAGTTTTCAGGCTAATCTCCTCTCGATATTTGTATCTCCCTTTCCACTTTCTTTCCTATACCAGAGATTTCTGTCCTTGGCAAAAATCACAAATTCCTTCCATAAAAATGGATCCATATCTCTGTTTGTTTTTGTTCTTGTTTGTGACCTTGTTTGTGGAGATGAGAGGGGGCCGAGATGAGTGCATGACATCAAATCGTTGTGGCGACCAGGGTCCACTCATCCAGTTCCCTTTCCGTCTAAAAGACCAGCCACGCCACTGTGGATACCCGGGATTTGAGTTATCTTGCACTGATAATAATCAGACCATGCTAGAGCTGCCAGTTTCAGTAAAGCTCTTGGTGAAGAATATAACTTACAAATCCCGGGAAATCATTGTCCAGGACCAGGATAATTGCCTTGCGAGACAGCTTCGAAACCTCAATTTAGCTGCCTCCCCCTTCCAGTTCAATTTTGAGGACTTCACCTTTTTCGATTGTTCCTCAGATAAAACAGATTCATATAATTTTGATCGGTCCATCCCTTGCCTTTCTATCCCTGGTAACCCAGTTTATGCTGTTTATTCCTCCAGTTCTGTCCAATATACGGATCTATCCTCTTGCCGCAGGCTTTACAACGCTTCAGTTCCATATGATGGGGGTTTTATATTCAATGGAAGTGCGTTTTCTTTAAAGTGGTCACATTCAAAAATATGCAGATTGAAGAAGAGTAATAGCACAGAAACAGAATGTATTAAAGGTAAAGGTACTCATATCCTCTACAATGATTTAATATAGAAATACTCCATTTTGGAATTAAAAAGCCATTCCAAAGTATATGAGCTGATAAATCTGCTGATTGAATTTATAGGTTATGAATGTGGAACTAAAATCTTGGATGGAATTTACGTTTTATTGGGATTTTGAAAATCTGAAAAAAAAAGAAAAAAAAAAAGAGAATAATTTGATTACAACTGATAAAATAATCTCTAAATTTGAAAACTAATTTGAAATAATTAATGAAAATAATTTTTTACATTTTAAAACTCTTGTTAAGTGAATTTTTGGCTAAAGTAATATATTGTTTTTCTTGCATTTCACCTCAAAACATTAAGCTAAACTAATGGATCCAAACTAAGGAATTTTCTTTTCTTTCTTCAAATTTTTAGAGCTCAATAAAATTAAGGGAAACAATTGAACAAAGAGTTAAATGTTTATTTTAGATTTATTTTTTGAAAAATTAAAGAAATAAAAGAAAAATGTTAAAAGTTCTTTTATAATGGATTATTTCCTAGCTACTTACAATTAATATTTTTCTTTATTTTCTTCTTATTTTTCCAAGGATGTGGACCTAAAAATATAAAGTAATACAATTGATATTCAAGTATTCCTTTTGGATATGGAAATATTTAATAAAATTAAATTACTAAGATTATTGAATATAAATGATTTTCTTAATTTATTTTTTTCATATCCAAGTTGAGCATACTAACCCTTAATTTTCCATGCAATTCATCTTTATTTCAACTCTCAATAATTACAATTGTGTAAAAAACTGCATAAACATCATTTTTCTAGTTTTAATGGTTATCCACATAGATGACTTTTCCCTTATAGCTAACATGAGAAGTTTGATGTTAAGGGTCAATCAAATCACCAAGTTTCATCATACCTACCAATTGGTTCACTATATATAATGGTATAGAATGAGGATAGAGATTTCTCCACATTCCTTTTACATAGAGTTTCATTTTTATTTTAGTTTTTGTCATAAAATAGGATGAATTTATGTTGAGGGAGTCATGAAGACTGTAAGTTATTATGAAACATAGTCTAACTATAATACAAAACACGGATTAGAAGGATATGTTTTAATTTCCACTACAAGTTAGGACAGATTTAGTAGTAGAACTGGTACTACCTCAAAAATGAGCATGTGGAATACAAGAAAGAGACCCAAAAAGATAAGGTTGAAGCCTAGCATAAAATTTAATAGATTAAAATCATATCACATGAACATGTAATTTAGCATGTTTGTATTAATTCCAAGAGAAAAACAAACTAATTACTTTTTTTTCTTAATTTTTTATAGGTGTATCAAAGAAAATAATTGTGCCAGGTAATATTCTATTTATGCATATTTTATTATAGAGATAAAGATTCTTAATTTGGTTATTTTATCTATTTATTTAAATAAAAAAGTTTAAGTTTTCTTTTTTTTATGTTCACAGGTGTAATCTTTGGGTTCCTTCTTCTTGTGTTAGTAATTGTTATGCTTTATCGTGTCTATAGCTCAAATAAAGTAGAAAGAGAGAATAGAGTAAAGGTTAAAAAGTTTCTAGAAGACTATGAAGCTCTCAAACCCTCAAGATACTCCTATGTTGATGTTAAAAGGATTACAAGTCAATTCAAAGATAAATTAGGCCAAGGAGGATATGGAATCGTGTACAAAGGAAAGCTTTCAGATGAAGTGTTTGTTGCAGTAAAAATCCTCAACAATTCCCAGGGAAACGGGGAAGAGTTCATCAATGAAGTGGCAACAATGGGTACAATCCACCATGTTAATATAGTTCGCTTAGTTGGATTTTGTGCTGATAGATTTAAACGAGCTCTAATTTATGAGTATTTACCAAATGAGTCATTAGAGAAGTTCATATTTTCAGGAGCCGTTAAGAACTATTCACTTAGTTGGAAGAAACTTCAAGAAATTGCTATAGGTATAGCGAAAGGAATTGAGTATCTTCATCAAGGTTGTGATCAAAGAATCCTTCATTTTGATATCAAACCTCATAATATTTTACTTGATCACAACTTTAATCCAAAGATTTCTGACTTTGGTTTAGCCAAATTGTGCTCCAAGGAACAAAGTGCAGTCTCTATGACAGTTGTAAGGGGAACAATGGGCTATATCGCTCCAGAAGTGTTATCTAGGAATTTTGGGAATGTGTCTTATAAGTCAGATGTTTATAGTTTTGGAATGTTGTTACTCGAAATGGTTGGAGGAAGGAAGAACATTGATGTTAGTGTGGAGAGTACTAGCCAAGTTTACTTCCCAGAATGGATTTATAATCATTTGGATATAGGGCAAGAATTGCATATTCGAATTGAAGAAGAAGGAGATGTTGCGATTGCAAAGAAATTAGCAATTGTGGGACTTTCATGTATTCAATGGTGTCCAGTAGATCGTCCTTCCATGAAAATTGTGGTTCAGATGTTGGAAGGAGAAGGAGACAAGTTAACCATGCCTCCAAACCCTTTTGCTTCAACAGTTCCAACAAAGACAAACTTGAGCAAGCCAAGAAGAGTTTTTCAACAAGAGTTGGCAATAATTTCAGAACTAGAGTAAAAATAATTGTCTACATGTTCAAATTATTATGAATGTATAATTTAATAAAAATTCATATTGTAGTTGTTCATCATGATAGCATTTCTACTTATATTTATGTTAATTAAACAAATGATTGTACAAAATGATTATACCAGTGGCTCAATTGATGTTAGATTCCAGAAGTTTTTGTTCCCATGTAATGTATTTCTCATATATGATATTTTAATGAATATGTCCAAGAATATTCTCACAACCCAATTTATAGTTCAATTACACATGACTCTATAGATCACCTTTCAATCAAGTAAGAGTAACTAATGTCCATCACATTTATAATAGAGAGTATTGCATGAAATAGTAATAGAATCAAATCTATGAATCTTGAAAATAAGAGTCTCATCCACTATACCTATATAAAGTTTCTTTTGTTTCTTTTTTTTCTTTTTTTTTTCTTTGCCATTTTTTTTTATTGGAATGAGGAGTAAGACTAATTAGTTATGTAATGACTAAATTAAGGTGATCCTTGAGTTAGACCATATTGCCTAATAACTTGATAAAGCATATAGTCTTTTACTTTGCACTAAGAAATAAGAGTTTCCAAACAAATATTTTGTCTTTAATCTATGACTACAATTTTAGAAATTTAAGCTTAATTCTTTGTCATCCTTTTCCTAAATATTGCATTAAAACTTGAATTTCCTAGCTAAAATAACTACTCTTGAATTTGAATTCCCTTATTTACCTTTTTAGCCAAGAAAACAAACTTCCTTTTACAAATAATAATTGCTGCAAATTGGTTAAATTGTTAAATTGGTTATATTTTGTTGTTATTAACTAGATTGAACCAATGGGGATGGGGGTGGAATTTCACTTCAAGCCACTACAGGAGTCTTTTTCAACGAACCTAACACAACTAAATTTGATCTCAAAAGTAAATCCAAAGATGAATTAAGATCAAGTTTGAAATTTCAAAAGGAGTGAAAAAAATGACAAAGAAAAACACTTATATTTGGTATAAATATATAATATAACTTATTTTTATGAATATCTAACCACCAAGCTAGTTCAACAACATCTATCTTATCTATACAACTTTTTCTATGGAATATTAGGTATTAATCAATGAATTTCTTTCTTATTATAGTATGAATCTTATCATCTTTTTTTCAATACTAATTATGAAAGAACAAGAGTGCAGTCCGGATGCATGTGCGTATAATGCTCTTATTGATGCTTTTGTGCAGAAGGGTATGGTAGATTTGGCTCGGAAGTATGAGGAAGAGATGTTAGCAAAAGGGCTTTCTTCTAAACCAAGGGTAGATCTTGGGACTAATCCCCATACTAAATGATCTCTTGATGGGTGTTTGTAGTTCATAGGTTTACGGGAAGATTGATACTACCTGCATAATGCTTATATTGGAATTTAGGAGATTTAACCCCACTGCTAGATTTGTTGCTGGGAACAAGGTAGAATTTTGTGGATAGCAAAATGAAGATGTACACTAGGGAGATACAAGTGAATAGCATAACAAAAGATGTACACTAAAAACCACTATACTACAGTAGTTTGTACTAAAATCACTTTTTGATCGGGTACAAGCTACTCTAGAATAGTGAATTAGGTTATAAATTTTGTTTTGATCTAATAAACGACGAAAAATCAAGCGATCAAATACTCATGGGCACCATATTTTTCAAAATAATTGATTCAAACTTTAGTTTTACAAGCAAATCATGATAGCCTTCTTATTTTTTGTTTACTTTATTTGCTATGCTCTTAAGATCATATTAACTTTATTAATTCTTTTTATCATATCGGAATTTATCAGTCTCTTGAAAAAATGGAACCTACATATATTTTGGATAATAAATTTATTTCTTATATTTATTGGATCTCTTAGATATTTCTTTCAAAAAAATTTCATGTTAATCACTTTGAATAACCAAAAAAAAAAAAAAATCTAAATTTAAAATGATAACATTTTGGTTCCAAAAAGGAAAAAAAAACATATATATATATATATATATATATATATATATATATATATATATTATCATATTTCATTAATATTTTGTCCTAGTCTAGACCGTAAATTAAATATGACCTTAATTTACATAATTTCATCATTTACATGTGTTTAACATTCATAAGAAGATTATAAATAACATTTTGTGTTTTTTGACAATGATAGTGCAAACCAAGCAAATTTAAATATTGAATTTTCCTAGCTACTCAAAGAAGCTGCCAAGGAACCTTTGCAATCAAGATTAATTAATATCTTATTTGGTCAATCAAGACAAAACCAAAAAAATTATTTATCACCTTCTTGAAATATACCACCCACTTTTCCACTAAAATCCATATTTGAAAAGTTCATAGATCCTTCCCTCTGTCATATTTCTTAATGCAAAGGAGTCAAAGTCTTCCAAGTCAAGGTTCACAAATCCATTTATTGCTAAGAAAATTCATTGGTATTTTTTGAAATTGAGACATATATAATGGACCATATGATTTAGGACAATATAGTGGTCAATGTTAACAAAACCAGCCTTGTTGGAATTGTTGAAGGAATATGATGCTATCCATTTATTGCTAAGAAAATTCATTGGTAGGCCATTGTTTGAAATTGACACATGCATGATGGACTGTATGATTTATGACATTGTGATGGTCAATATCAACAAAGCCAGCCTTATTAGAATTATTGAAGGAATATGATGCTTGAAAGGGACCAACTAAGAATTTTGATCCACATGCAAGGGTTGTTGATGTAGTAACAGACATTCATATTCTTCAAAATAATTGATTTATATTTTAGTTTTATTTGCAAATCATAACAACCTTTTTATTTTTTATGTTTATTTTTGCTTGTTTTATCTAAGATACATGCTATGCTTTTAAGATCATATTAGCTTTATTTTATGTTTGTTGAAAAATAGATAAGATAAATGATTATTCATTTTATTTATCATATCCTTCTATATGAGATTTAATAATCCCATGAAAAACATGGAATATACATGCCTTTTAGATAATAGATTTATTTATCATATTCATTGGATTTCTTAAATATTTCTTTCGAAATTTTTTTCATTTTAATCACTTTGAATAAAAACAAATAAATAAAATCTAATTTTAAAAAAAAATTATTCCAAAAAGGAAAAAAATAAAAGCATATTTATATTATAATACAAATTAAAATTATATAAATGTATATATACAAAAAATTAATATTTTATCCTAGTCTAAACCCTCAATTAAATATGACTTTAAATTTTATGATTTTATCCCTTTGCATTTGTTTAACATTCATAAGATGATGATACATAATATTTGCCTTTTTTTTTTCACTCTTGAGAAAGTTGCCAAGACACCTTCATAGTAAAGATCAATCAATATCTTATTTGGTTAGTCAAGCAAGACAAAACCAAGCAGATTATTTGTCACCTTCTTGAAATATATCACCCACTTTTCCTCAAAAATCCATATTTGAAAATTTCATAGATTCTTCCTCTGTCACATATCTTATCGCAAAGAGTCAAAGTCTTCAAAGGCAAGGACATCCATTTATTGCTAAGAAAATTCACTCGGTAGGCCATTGTTTGAAATTGGCTCATGTATAATGGACCATATGAGATGATACATAATATTTGGCTTTCTTTTTTTTCACTCTTGAGGAAGTTGCTAAGACACCTTCGTAGTAAATATCAATCAATATCTTATTTGGTTAGTCAAGCAAGACAAAACCAAGCAGATTATTTGTCACCTTCTTGAAATATATCACCCACTTTTCCTCAAAAATCTATATTTGAAAATTTCATATATTCTTCCTCTGTCACGTATCTTATTGCAAAGAGTCAAAGTCTTCCAAGGCAAGGACATCCATTTATTGCTAAGAAAATTCACTCGGTAGGCCATTGTTTGAAATTGGCTCATGTATAATGGACCATATGATATATGATTTATGACAATACAGTAGTCAAAGTCTTATTGGAGGGTTATGATTTATGATAATATTGAATTTAACAATCTCATGAAGAAAAATGGACTATACTTATATTTTGGATAGTAAATTTATTTCTCATATTCATTGGATCTCTAAATATTTCTTTTCAAAATATTTCATGTTAATCACTTTGAATAACAAAAAAATAAAAAGTAAAAAAAAAAAATCTAATTTTAAAAAGATAAATTTTTTTTTTCAAAAAGAAAAAAAAGTGTATATTTATATCATAATATAAATTAAAATACTACACACACACATATAGATTTCATTAATATTTTATCCTAGTCTAAACCCTCAATTAAATATGACCTTAAATTATATAATTTTATCCCTTTGCATTTGTTTAACATTCATAAGATGATACATAATATTTGGCTTTTTTTGACTACTTGAGGAAGTTACCAAGGCGCCTTCGTAGTAAAGATCAATCAATATCTTATTTGGTTAGTCAAACAAGACAAAACCAAAAAGATTATTTGTCACCTTCTTGAAATATATCACCCATTTTTATGCAAAAATCCATATTTGAAATTTCATAGATTCTTCCTTTGTCATATATCTTATTGCAAAGAGTCAAAGTCTTCCAAGGCAAGGTCGACATCCATTTATTGCTAAGAAAATTCACTCGGTAGGCCATTGTTTGAAATTGGCTCATGTATGATGGACCAAATGATATATGATTTATGACAATATAGTCGTCAAAGTCTTATTGGAGGGCTATGATTTATGATAATATTGAATTTAACAATCTCATGAAGAAAAATGGAATATACTTATATTTTGGATAGTAAATTTATTTCTCATATTCATTGGATCTGTAAAATATTTATTTTCAAAATATTTCATGTTAATCACTTTGAATAACAAAAAGAAATTAAAAAAAAAATCTAATTTTAAAAAGATAAAATCTTGGTTTCAAAAAGAAAAAAAAAGTATATTTATATCATAATATAAATTAAAAAATTACATACACATATATAGATTTCATTAATATTTTATCCTAGTCTAGACCATCAATTAAATATGACCTTATTTTACGTAATTTCATAATTTGCATTTGTTTAATATTTATAAGAAGATGATAAATAACATTTACCTTTTTCTTGCAATGATAGTACAAACTAAGCAATTTTAAAGACCAAACTTTCCTAGCCATTTGAAGGAGCTGCCAAGGCACCTTGAAAATAAAGATTAATCAATATCTTATATGGTTAGTCAAGCTAGACAAAACAAAAAAGATTATTTGTCGCCTTCTTGAAGTATATTACCCACTTTTCCACAAAAACCTATAATTGAAAAGTTCATAGATTCTTTTTCTATCACAAGTCTTACCTCAAAGGTGTTAAAGTCTTCCAAAGTGAGGACAAATGTCCATTTAATGGTAAGAAAATTTATTGGTAGGCTATTGTTTGAAATTGACACATGTATAATAGACTATATGATTGATGACAATATAATAGTCAATGTCAACATAGTTAATCTCATTGGAATTATTGAAGGACTATGATGCTTGAAAGGGATCAACTAAGAATTTTGATGGAATTTCTATTTACTCCTTCAATTTTACACTAAAAATGAATAATAATGATAGATATATACTATAAGGTGGCTTGAACTCTTAAATTATCACTTGAAAGGCATTCACTAAATAAGCATGTTTTTGTTTAGGTGCTAGCATATACAATCTGTCAAGGGTTGGAGATAAAAAGACAACAATCAAGTAAAATCAGTAGACTAGGTGATTTCTTCATAAAAGAAATTTATTTAGTTATTTGTATGATTTCAGTTGTGAAGATGGAAAATTTAATAATATGATGTTGTTTTAAACATTAATCCATTTCAGCCAGAACATTAACATAAAAGGCTTGTAAACGAGTTTATGAACTCTTTGCTATTTCATTTAGTTCCAAAATGCCTTCCAGAGGAGCAAACTCAAGAATGGGCTCATGGGCTAAGCCTAGTGGCCAGCCCATACACAACTAGGCTATTTCATTTGATTACAAAAGGCCTTTCAGAGGATCAACTCCAACAATAGGTTCATGGGTCAAGCCTAGTGGTAAGCCACAACTTAGGCCGGTCCATATCCACACACGACTTAGGCCGAGTTAGGATCATGGACTAGTTTTTGGGCTTGTCCCCCTAGAAGGCATTTTGGAACCCAATGAAACAATAACAATTGTTCAATTGCTTCTTGCTTTCTTACTTTTAGGTTCTGCCTTTCCTGAAAGGACTCCATATGCAGACCAAATTTTCAGTTTTTAAAGATAGGGTCTCTAGAATTAATATGCAGTATTTGGTCCTTAAAGGCCCAGCAGACCCACGGGCTAGTTGGCAGGGTAGGGCTAGCTAGCTTGGATTTGGGCTAGCCCAGCACGTTTGAGGCCTAGCATCATCAGAACCCAATTTGGCCAAGGAGACAACTTTAGGGTCAACACAAACCTATCTGGGCTACCCCTAAACTAAGATTAAATGGCTAGGACCCAAAAGGAGAGCTCAAATGGGTCTATATTTGCCATAACATGAGGAATATATCAATCATTGCTAGATTCTAGCATGCTATATTTTAAAGATTATCTCCAAGTCTTTTTATCTTTTTTCCTTTTTTCTTTGTTCTCACATCTCCCTAACGTGAAGTGTTTGAGACAGCTTTTTCATTTTAGCTCATGTGGTAAGAGTGGTGAAGTGGGGTTGTTGCTTTAGTTAATCTTAGGATATGTGGAACTTTTGATGATAAATTTTAAATTAAATAAAATTTAATGTGTTGGAATCATGGATAAATCTAATATTTTTTTTTAAATAATTTAAAACTTAAATAATAAATTCATTAATACTAGAAATTTATGGATTAAAATTGTTTCACAATGACTTTATTAATTCTTTTCTACATATGATTATATTTTTATAAATTTTTATATTAGAAAAATGAACTTCAAAAGTGATATATTATGAGTTATGATTTTACTATTTCTCCTATATAAATTACTATATATATATATTTTTTCTCATTAGGTAAATAAATTATAAATTAAGACATTATTAATAATTTAAATATTTTAATGAATCTCTTGATTTTTAAGAATAACTTGAAATTTAAAAACCAAACCAATTAATTGCAAATTCAAACAAAACCTTATAGAATATTATATTCATGATTGAGTATTAAATGTGTACATATAATAAAAAAAAAAAACTTGGTTTATTCACATGTTAAAAAAAGTTAAACTTTATTTGTTATTCATTTAAAATAAAATATTAATAATAATAATTATTTTTAAATTATATTTATTTAAAAAAAGATTACAAAGATGTTAATACCCTTATATTTCTAACATAAATTAAAATAGTGTATTTCTTAATAAAAAAAATATAACTTATGATTTTATCATAATATTACTATTTATGTCCTACTAAAAGCTATTTATTTTTAATTTATTTGTAATTACAAAACTATTTTCATTTTTAATAAGATTTGAATAAAATTTAATTAACATTATATAAATTAAATTTACAATGTTTTTATAAAATCAAAAAAAAAAAAGTTATTTTAAAAAACAACTTATTCAAACAAGTATTTTGTTTTTTTAAAATTTATGAACATATCAATTTCGTTATGCTTCTAACATATATTGAAATAATGTATTTTTTAATAAAAATATATAATCTATAATTTTATTATAATATTACTATTTATGTTCTACTAAAAACTATTCATTTATTTATTTATTTGTAATTACAAAACTATTTTCATTTTTAATAAGAATTGAATTAAATTTTATTATTATTATATAAATTGAATTTATAATGTTTTTTTTATAAAATTAAAAAAAAATTTATTTTTAAAAATAACTTATTTGAAACAAATTTTTTGGTGTCTCCACAACAACTAGTTTGAAAACAAGCTCTTAAGTTCACCTGATTAATCAAAGATTTCACTAACACAACACAATCTTCTTTTTCTATTTTTTGTTCATTTAAAACATTCAAAGGAACGAAGCAAGCCTAAAGAGAATAAGGCTTTTGTTAGAAAATTCAAAACTACTCTTATGATGAGAAACACCTAAGCAGAAGGTTGATACAAACAATACCAACAATATCAAAATTATGATATAATAAAAAATAAATTATGATAAATGTATAATTTTTAATATTTAATTAATATATTAAAAACACTATGAAGAATATTGTCATGATCATTTTTATATTTTTACTAATTGATTAAATAAATTATTTTTATTTAATTATAAAATAATTATAATTAATTTATTCTTTAAAGTATTTTTTAAATATTTTATATATGTTTGATGCATGTTATTTAACAAACAGTAAACTTGCTTTAGAGGTGCCTGTGATATTGACTATCGTAATATTTTAATTACTTATTAAAATTAAAAATAAAAATATTAATAATTATATATATATATATATATTAATATTTCGATTTTATTTAAGTTATAAGTCCTACCTACCAGATCATTAGCACAAGAAAGATGTACTATTCCCATCCCGGGGGTGAATGATCATAATTGTACCTCACCAGCCTGAGAAGGCAGAGGGGGGTCGACAAAGCCAGCTCATGCAGACAAAACGGTCAGCAATTGTGGGCCATCCCACCTAACGACAAACTTGACGATGAAACGAACCTGAACTCACTCATGCCACGTTTCCACATTTCATTGGGTTGACTTGTAAAGACTCAAAAAGTTTGGTCTATTTAAAGGGGTCACCTCAGCCTAGCCACGTAATACTCAATTCTGAGCTCGGACCCCATCACTCGCAGCTATGGCAGAGGTCTCTGTGTAAGAAATTAACCGATGAGAAAGAAAAAAAAAAAGTCCAGTGGCTTAGGACCTTGATGCAAAGAAGCTTGTCTTAGCCGAGGGGTCTGAGGGTTCCTCGATGGGTTTAAGATCAACTGCATTTAGGCCAGAACATCAAATCAATGGAACAATCTACTCTATTTGTTTGGGCCAAGCCCAATGGAAGGTCCATAGGCGGAGCTTGGATCATGTGCTACTTAGGCTGGGTTGGGCTTGATACGGACTTTGATACCAACTTTCTATTAGTATACGGGACATAATTTGATCATGGCAGCCCAATAAGATATTTTTTTTCCGTGTTTTGTGCTTTTATAATTTTTTTTTATTTATGTTTATAGTAATTAATTATACTATAATCATATCAAACATTATGACTATTTTTGTTATTAAATTTTTTGTCCCACTATTTTGGTATTTCTAATTTTATTTGATAAATTAATTCTTCTTTATCATCTATAAAATCTTTACTTAAACTTATTTTATTATAAGTTTATTTATCTATTTTTCTTCCTATTTGTTCTTAAAACTTTTGTGCCTTTGTTTATATATTCCATAAATATAATAATAATTTAAACAAAAAAAAAATTACTTGGAAATATACCAAACAAATCATACACTTCTTCAATGAAAAAGCGACACAAAATTAAAATATAAATTCTAAAGAATTAAACCAAATTAAAATAAATTTAGAAAAAATTAATTGATACCAATGACTAATAGTTAAACCACTTGGATAATTTTTTGATAAATTTTATTTTTATTATATAAAAATTATTTATATTATAATGAAAAAAACTTTGGGACGTTTTCTTAGTTCTTTTAGAAAATTTTTTATTGAAAATTATTAAGGTAATAATGAAAACTATAGATTATCATTCTTTCTTCTTCTTCTTCTTTACCCTACTGCAAGTTCCTATCTCCATACCCAGTAAGTCAATTCTTTTAAAGGTTTTTCCTTGCATTTGATGGACTTTAAATTCTTTTGCAATGAGCAATGTGGAATGGGCTAGATGTGGGAAGAGGTCATGACCTTCTCAACTAAGTTTCATCTTTATGGAAAAGCAGGTAATGTATTTCCAGGGGAGAAGGAAATTTTTTTGGTTTTGTCTTTCTTGACTGACCATAAAGGCCACCAAATTGAAAAATGAAGCACTATCTTTGATGATGGGTCATATTGAGGCCTTTTTTAAATGTAAAGCTTTGTAGGAAAAAGATAGTGGGGAATTAAGTAAAATTTATCAAAAATTATATTCAAAGCTTAAATCCTGATCTTCCTATTATCAAATAATGTTTAAGGAAAACAATTTTCTTATATTTGATTTTATTATAAAAAAAAATATATGAAGAAAATCAAATTTAATAAAAATTAATAAAAAAATTGTTATATAATTTTAAGTTATTTAATCATTACATAAAAAAAAAATGTAAAATTAATTTAAAATAACACATAAATTGAATTCATTAATTTTAAATCTATTTTTTTCTTACCTTTTGTTTTTCTTCTTCATTTTCTTTTCATCGTATTTTCTCAATTTTTCTAAGAACTAAATACAGTTTTAGTTTTCAGAGTTAGTGTTGTTAAATCCATCAGATACGAATGGCAGGAAAAACCATTCTACCTTCGTACCAAGTAAAACATGTGGTAGTGTTATTAGAGAGCCAAGCGAAGCAGCTACTTTAACAATCACCTAATACACCTGAAAACGGATTTTTCACCAAGCTTTTACAGTGTATTGTTGCTTGGGGAGCAATTTGGTGGAATTACTAATGGGTTGAGTGGCAGAAAAAAATAATATGTTGTTGGATGCATAGGACTGGGGCCTTTAATAGAGTTACCAAAATTTTTGGTCAATAAAGAATAATACTAGCTTATTGGTCAACATAAGAAATATAAGAAGGTAATAAGTTTAAATATAAAAGTCGTTTTTCTTAAAAAATAACTTTAAAATTCAATTAAAGTTATCTTTTCAAAAGACAAATTTCAATTGATTTCTTAAAGAGTACAGTAGATTTGGAAATAGTTTAAAAAATGTCATATACAATAACAATTGTTCAATTGCTTCCTGCTTTCTTACTTTTAGGTTCTGCCTTTCCTGAAAGGACTCCATATGCAGACCAGATTTTTAGTTTTTAAAGACAGGGTCTCTAGAACTAGTATGCAGTATTTGGTCCTTAAAGGCCCAATAGACCCACGGGCTAGCTGGCAAGGCAAGGCAGGGCTAGCTAGTTTGGATTTGGGCTAGCCCAGCACGTTTGAGGCCTAGCATCACCAGAGCCCAATTTGGCCGAGGAGGCAACTCTAGGGTCAACACAAACCTATATGGGCTACCCCTAAACTAAGATTAAATGGCTAGGACCCAAAGGGAGAGCTCAAATGGGTCTATATTTGCCTTAACATGAGGAATCTATCGGTCATTGCTAGAATCTTGCATGCTATATATGACCATTTGTGAAGAAATTGTTGTTGAAGATGAAGTTGCCGTAAGTACAGTCAACCTTTTACTTCTCCTTCCCCTTGGATAAACTCCAATTTACCATCTTTTCCTCATTGATTTCTTTTTGTCCTCCATAGCATCTCTCATTTCCATTTTTTATCCTCTATCGTATCATTCTATATCTATTTTTTCATAACCTTCAAATGGGTTTACATTTGTAATATTATCTCCAAGTCTTTTTATCTTTTTTCCTTTTTTTCTTTGTTCTCACATCCCCTAATGTGATGAAGTGTTTGAGATATGCTTTTTTGCCTTATTTCATGTGGTAAAGTGGTGGAGTGGGGTTTTTGCTTTAGTTAATCTTAGGATACGTTGCACTTTGACAATAAACTTTAAATTAAATAAAATTTAATGTGTTGGATTCATGAATAAATCTAATAATTTGTAAAAATAATTTAAAATTCAAGTGATAAACCCATTAATATTAGAAATTTATGGTTTAAAATTGGTTCACAATGAGTCTATTAATTCTCTTTTATACATAATTATATTTTTATAAATTTTTCCATTAGAAAAATAAACTTAAAAATGATATATTATGAGTTATGACTTCACTATTTTTCTTATATAAACAACTATATATTTTTCATTTATTTTTCTCACTAGAATAAATAGATTATAAATTAAATAAAAAATAATTAATAATTTAAATTCTTTAATGAATCTTACAATTTTTAAGAATAATTTGAAATTTAAAAATTGATTCAATTATGTTTTCTTATTCATTTTTAATAATAATAATTATTATTATTCATTTTCTTAAAAAAATTACAAAGTTATTAATATCTTTATGCTATAAAATAGTGTATTTTTTAATAAAAAAATTGTAACTTATGATTTTATTCTAATAATAATATTGCTATTTATGTTCTACCAAAAACTAAGCATTTTTTTTAAAATTTATTTGTAGTTAAAAAACTATTTTCATTTTTAATAAGATTTGAACTAAATTTAATTAATATTATATAAATTGAATTTACAATATTTTTTTTATAAAATCAAATAGAAAAATTATTTTCTAAAACAATCTATTCAAATAGGTTTTTTCTTTTAAATTTTTTTAAACCTGCTTTCTTGGGGTGTCTAGACAACAACTAAAGTAGTTTGTGAAAACAAGCTCTAAAGTTCACTAATAAATTAAAGCTTTCACTATTATTTCTATTTTCTTTTCATTTAAAGCATTCAAAGCAATGAAGCAAGCATAAAGAGAATAGGGCTCCTATTAGAAATTTCAATTTTATCTCAACCCATTTGATAGGCTAGCAACTTGCCAAAAGCCTACTCATCAATGGTCATATAATTAATCAAAGCTTTGCGTATAGCATATATATATATTTTTGAATGACACATGCCAAGTTTTACCTATAGTGATATTCTAGGTAGCATTTTGACATGGTTTAATTTCAAGATGCAACTAGACTTTGGACTTCAATGGAAGGCAGGTGAGGTAGTTGGCTTCTTAATTATTCTACTTTTACTTGGTTGACTTGGCATGGTGGGTTACAAAGGCACTATATGTAATTATAACTCATTATAGCGTCCACTTCAAGAAGCAAGTAGACCATTCACTTCAATGGAAGGCAGGTGAGGAAGCTGGCGTCTTAATTATTTTGCTTTTACTTGACTGAGACTGCATGGCATGGTGGGCAACAAAGGCACTAAATGGAATTATAACTCATTACAGCGTCTACTTCAAGAAGAAACTAGACCATGGACTTCAATGCAAGGCAGGTGAGATACATAGCTGGCTTCTTAATTATTCTTCTTTTACTTGACTGACTGCTGAGCACATGTACAATATTCCACAGAAATAATTGAAGGAGTGTGATAGTTATAGGAGGCCATTTTAAAATTTTGAATATTTATTTGCTGCTACAATTTTATGCTCATAATGAATTATAATAATAGACATACACCATGGAAAGGTTTAAGCGCTCAAATTATTACTTCTTTGCTAATTCTCTCTCTATTAAAATGGAACTTTTAATTTGAGAGCCTAATTTAAAGTGTGAAGGGTGAGATTAGGGTCCTAATTAAATTTCAGCGAGTATAAATCTAAGAATGGATAAACCAAAGCATCCATTAATCTTAAGAACCATACATGGAATGGTGCAATCCAATGTCCAAGAATGTAGTTGTAACCTTTGGAGGGGCCCAAGGATACTTCCCTAACAAAAAATATTGTTTGAAGAAGCAACTTTATCTTATTACATAGACTAATCTCATAGAAACCTTACACATAAGACACAATCACACACTATTATTGGATTACAAAATAAGCAACTAGATGGTGTAGTACTACCTTCCATTTAAGGTGATTGTACCCATGGAATTGGATGATGAAATTGGTACCATTACCATGGATTGCTCATGATTCTCAACAGACCATAGAGTTGGCTTAGGAGGCATTTTCAATAGTTCAACCTCCCCTTCAAGCATCTCCAATGCTTTGCTCATTGAAGGACGGTCAACAGGCTTCATTTGTATGCACCATAGTGCAACTATCACCATTTTCTTCACATACTTTTTTTCATCCTTAGTGGCATCTCCCATTTCCATGTCCCCTCCTTGATCATATCTATTATAAATCCATGATGGGAAATATATTTGACTTGAATGCTCTGCAAATGCATTCACATTCTTCCTTTTCCCCACCATTTCCAATAACAACATTCCAAAACTATAGACATCAACTTTAAATGATACACCTCCAATGTTTTTGTAGAACAATTCAGGAGCAATGTAGCCCAAGGTTCCTCTAACAGCAGTGATGGATACAATACTGTCATCTGTTGAATATAATTTTGCAAGACCAAAATCTGAAACTTTTGGTGTGAAGTCTTCATCAAGAAGAATATTGTGTGGCTTGATATCAAAATGGAGAATTTTCATGTCACATCCTTGATGTAAGTATTCAATCCCACGTCCCACTCCAAGTGCAATCTTGTATAACCTTTCCCAGCTCAAAGGAATGTTGTTTCCTTGGTCAAGAAAAACAAACTTATCAAGAGAACCATTCGGCATGAAGTCATATACAAGAGCCCATTTTGATCCTTGTATACAAAATCCAACAAGTCTCACGACATTAACATGATGAATTCTTCCGATTGTAGCAATTTCATTGATGAAATCTTGGCCATTAGCTTTTGACATAACTAACATTTTTACAGCTACAAGGCGACCACTTCGGAGTTTTCCTTTGTACACAGAGCCAAACCCTCCTTGACCTAATTTATTCTTAAAATTATGAGTCATCATTTTTAGCTCTGCATATGAGTATTTGATTGGCTGAAGATTTTTGTGTCTATGTAGGAATTCTTCAATACCATCATCCAATGATAAGTGTCTCCGTTGAAACTTGTAGATTAAATAGACCAGCAGACATAATATGCCAAGTACAGCCCTCTCGGTGATGATAATGACTATAATCACATGTTAAAAATATTCCAAAAAATATATATATATATATATTAGAGAAAGGTGTATCATCATCTACATTCAATTATTGAATCCAAATAAGATAGTAAATTTAAAAAGTCATTTTACCAATATAATTGTTTCGTTGTTGACTTAATAGAAAGATGTTTTTAGGTTTCCAATCAATGTAGTCATGTTCCTCTTCTTTAGAGGTCAAAATGATAGAGATAAAGGACAGAATGAGAGCAAATTTGTTTGGTTGCTTAAAATTGGGAAATGGAATTAGATGCCCAATTTTCAATTTGATTGTACTCTTAACAAATTTAAAATTCAATGCATGATAAATTTACAAAAATATATACTTTTCATTTGAAATTAGAACTCTTAAGTTCATAGAAATCGAATTCCTATTTATATTTGTACAACCAAGTGTAGAACAATAATACTAGGCACTTCTATGCAATCTTCTTTGAAAAAACTTATAAAAGACTAAGGCAAAATGATCTCTGAAAAAAAAACATAGTGTCCTGTGCAGGAATCTATTTATTGAGAGGTGAAAGACTTACCTATGTATCTTATTACCCAACCTGCAAAAATAGATTAAAAAATGATTAATTTAAAAAAAAAAATCATAAATTACATATTAAAGATGAGCAATAGACCAATATAAAAGAATTATTTTTATTATTATTTATTGATTGAAAAGCAAGAGAAATGGATATAAAAGAAAAAATATTACTATTATTATAGCTATTTAAAAATCATCTATCCTATTATTAAGTGGTATATAAATTATGTATATTATTAATTATCAAGTTGATAGGGAGATTCTCTCCTTCATCTCTATAAACATTTATTATATTAACGGTTAATAATAAAAATAAAGTTGTAGTTCACTTAATTGGATTATCATAAATAAATAAAATATATATATATATATATATATATATATATATAGACACACAAGAGATTAAATATGCAAGTAAACGTAACAAATCATTATTATTATCATTATCCAATTTATGAAAATTAGATAATAACAGACACTCTAGAAGCCTTACCAAGGTAAATTGCAGTTTCATTCTCATAGCAATGGTAGTATCTTTCTCTCAAGCCTGCATGATGAAATTATGTAATTAAATTATGTTAGTGGTAAAAGTACTTGAAGAATCTTATGCATTTTGTCTTCAAATCCTGGATGTTCACCAACTAGATAACAGTATTTTATCTCAGAAAAGGAAGAAAATAAAATAGAGAATCGACAATGGTGGTCGCCAACTAACTAAATTACAGTCATTTTTTTTTTTCATTTAACTAAAAGGTGATTAATTCTCTGTTTTTGAAAAAAAAAAAAAAAAAAAAAAAAAAATGACAACAGTGCCACTTTTAGTAATTTCACATATTGATTCTTTAATAACACTCATTTATTTATTCCCAAATTGGAAAATATGGTCTAAGGGCATGCTTTATTCAAATCCAATTTTATACTACCAAAGCAATGCATCATTCAAACAAGAGTTAAGTAGGCCTCTCACCTTTGATTGAAAAGGGGCTCCGATCCAATATTCCATCTGTTAATTAATAAAAATAAATAAAAAAAAACAAAATAAATTTAACATGAAAAAGATATAGGACAATAAAAGATGAAATTAATTTATCAGGAAATAAAAAATGAAAGATAAAAACTTGACTCCCAAAGTCTCACCCCTTAAAGCTCGCAAATGTTCAGAGAACCGATTCACGGAATAGCCTGCAACGTTAAGCCCATTAAGCAAGTCATATTAGTTACCAAGTTAAAGAGCCTTCTGTAGCAAGCAAATTAATTAAATAATTAAATAAAAATAACCATATACATGTAATACAGGATGAAAGGACATAAATAATTGAAAAAAAGGTACTACCGCAGTAATCCTCCTTCCTAGAATTCTTCTCTATAAATTTTCAGGCTAATCTCCTCTCAATATTTGTATCTCCCTTCCCACTTTCTTTCCTATCCCAGAGATTTCTGTTCTTGGCAAAAGTCACAACTTCCTTCCATCAAAATGGATCGATATTTCTCTTTATTTTTGTTCTTGTTTCTGAGCTTCTTTGTGGAGATGAGAGGGAGCCGAGATGAGTGCATGACATCAAATCCTTGTGGCCACCAGGGTCCACCGATCCAGTTCCCTTTCCGTCTAAAACACCAGCCACACCACTGTGGATACCCGGGATTTGAGTTATCTTGCACTGAGAATAATCAGACCATGCTAGAGCTCCCAGTTTCATCAGTTAAGTTCTTAGTGAAGAAAATAGCTTATAAATCTCAGGAACTTACTGTCCAGGACCCAGATAATTGCCTTGCGAGACAGCTTGGAAACCTCAATTTAGCTGCCTCCCCCTTCCACTTCAAATTTGAACTGGACTTCACCTTCTTCAAATGTTCCTCACACAAAACAGATCAACCATCTGATTTTCAGTCCATCCCTTGCCTTTCTGTCCCAGGCAACCCAGTTTATGCTGTTGAGTCCTCCGAAGGTGTTCAATATTTGGACCTATCCTCTTGCCGCAGGATTTACAACGCTTCAGTTCCATATGGTGGGGATTATATATTCAATGGAAGTGCGTTTTCTTTAAAGTGGTCACATTCAAAAATATGCAGATTGAAGAAGAGTAATAGCACAGAAACTGAATGTATTAAAGGTAAAGGTACTCTATGCATCTTGATTCCCCATTCATCTTCTTTTCATCTTTCATGCTCACCTCATATCCTCTACTATGATTTAATATACAAATGCTCCATTTTGGAATTAAAAAAAAAAAAAAAAACCATTGTAAAGGATATGAGCTGATAAATTCTGCTGATTGAATTCATAGGCTATGAATGAGGAACTAAAATCTTGGATGGAATTTACGTTTTATTGGGATTTTGAAAATCTAAAAAAAACAAACAAACAAACAAAGGAGAATCATTTGATTACAACGGATAAAATAATCTGTAAATCTGAAAAAATAATTTGAAATAATTAGTGAAAATAATTTTTTACATTTTAAAACTCTTGTTAGATGAATTTTTGGCTGAAGTAATATATTGTTTTTCTTGCATTTCACCTCAAAACATTGAGCTAAACTAACACATTTTCTTTTGTTTCTTCAAATTTTTAGAGCTCAATAAAATTAAGGGAAATAATTGAACAAAGAGTTAAATGTTTATTTTGGATATAATTTATTGAAAAATTAAAGAAACAAAAGAAAATTGTAAAAGTTCTTTTATAATGGATTCTTTCCTAGCTACTTAACAATTAATATTTTTCTTTATTTTCTTCTTATGTTTCCAAGGATGTGAGCTCAAAAATACAAAGTAATACAATTGATATTCAAGTATTCCTTTTGGATATCGAAATATTTAATAACAGAAAATTACTAAGATTATTGAATATAATTGATTTTCTTTTTTTCATATCCAAGTGGACCATACTAATCCTTAATTTTCCAAGTAATTCATCTTTATTTCAACTCTCAACAATTACAATTGTGTAAAAAAACTCCATAAACATCATTTTTCTAGTTTTAATGGTTATCCACATGGATGACTTTTCCCTTATACCTAACATGAGAAGTTTGATGTTAATGGTCAATTGAATCGCCAAGTGTCATCGTACCTACCAATTGGATCACTGTATATAATGGTATAAAATAAAGATAGAGATTTCTCCACATTCCTTTTACATAGAGTTTCATTTTTATTTTTATTTTTGCCATAAAATAGGATGAATTTGTGTTTAGGGAGTCATGAAGACAATAAGGTATTATGAAACATAAAACTATGATACATAATAAGGATTAGAAGGTGTGTTTTAATTTCCACTACAAGTTAGGATAGAGTTAGTAGTAGAATTGGTACTACCTCCAAAATGAACCATAGAATACAAGAAGGGGACCCAAAAAGATAAGGTTGAAGCCTAGAATAAAATTAGTTAGATTAAAATCATATCACATGAACATGTAATTTAGCATGTTTTTATTAATTCCAAGAGCATAACAAGCTAACTACTTTTTTTTCTTTATTTTGTATAGGTGTATCGAAGAAAATAATTGTGACAGGTAATATTCTATTTATACATATTTTATTATAGAGATAAGGATTCTTAATTTGGTTATTTTATCTATTTATGTAAATAAAAAGTTTAAGTTTTCTTCTTGTTATTTATGTAGGTACAATCTTTGGTTTCTTTCTTCTCGTGTTAGTAATTGTTATGCCTTATCGTGTCTATAGCTCAAATAAAGTAGAAAGAGAGAATAGAGTAAAGGTTAAAAAGTTTTTGGAAGACTATGAAGCTCTCAAGCCCTCAAGATACTCCTATGCTGATATTAAAAGGATTACAAGTCAATTCAAAGATAAATTAGGCGAAGGAGGATATGGAACCGTGTACAAAGGAAAGCTTTCAGATGAAGTTTTTGTTGCAGTAAAAATCCTTAATAGTTCTCAAGGAAATGGGGAAGAGTTCATTAATGAAGTGGCAACAATGGGTACAATCCACCATGTTAACATAGTTCGTTTAGTTGGATTTTGTGCTGATAGATTTAAACGAGCTCTAATTTATGAGTACTTACCAAATGAGTCATTAGAGAAGTTCATATTTTCAAGAGTTGTCAAGAACTATTCACTTAGTTGGAAGAAACTTCAAGAAATTGCTATAGGTATAGCAAAAGGAATTGAGTATCTTCATCAAGGTTGTGATCAAAGAATCCTGCATTTTGATATCAAACCTCATAATATTTTACTTGACCACAACTTTAATCCAAAGATTTCTGACTTTGGTTTAGCCAAATTGTGCTCCAAGGAACAAAGTGCAGTCTCTATGACAGTTGCAAGGGGAACAATGGGCTATATCGCTCCAGAAGTGTTGTCTAGGAATTTTGGAAATGTGTCTTATAAGTCAGATGTTTATAGTTTTGGAATGTTGTTACTTGAAATGGTTGGAGGAAGGAAGAACATGGATGTCAGTGTGAAGAGTACTAGCCAAGTATACTTCCCAGAATGGATTTATAATCATTTGGATATAGGGGAAGAATTGCATATTCGAATTGAAGAAGAAGGAGATGTTGAGATTGCAAAGAAATTAGCAATTGTGGGACTTTCATGTATTCAGTGGTGTCCAGTGGATCGTCCTTCCATGAAAACTGTGGTTCAAACGTTGGAAGGAGAAGGAGACATGTTAACCATGCCTCCTAACCCTTTTGCTTCAACAGTTCCAACAAACTTGAGCAAGCCAGGAAGAGTTTTTCAACAAGAGTTAGCAGTAATTTCAGAACTAGAGTAAAAATAATTGTCTATATGTTCAAATTATTATGAATGTATAATTTAATAAAAATTCATATTGTAGTTGTTCATCATCATAGCATTTCTATTTATATTTCTATTAATTGAACAAATGATTGTACAAAATGATTATACTAGTGGCTTAATTGATGTTAGATTCCAAAAATTCTATGATTTGTTAATTTTATGTGGGGGTAAGTAACATGATATTCCATTGATTGGGAGTGGGGTTGTGTAATATAATATCATTTTATCTTGTCAACCATGAATATTACAATTATTTTTTGGGATGGGCTGATTTCCTATGTAGTTACTTTCTTGTTAGAAAACAAACTACTTTTCATATAGTTTTCCTTTTGGAATTTACGTCATTGTTTCTTTAAAAAAAGTAAGAATTTATTAAACAAATCACAAGATGTATGACGCCTCATCAACTCCTTATAAAATATCTTTATTGAGTAAAAAATGAACGGATTTTTTTTCCTAAGTCAAAGACAACCTGAATTACACAGTTTGTTTGGATTTTTCTTGGAAATATCTCTTAATTATTCTAACTTCCATCATCTAAAAAATATATGTAGCATGTGGAATTGTTATTTCCAAAGTCAAAACTTTGAGCTACATGGTTTTCTTATAGTAAGGTTAGTAGACACGATATTTTATCTTCTAAAAAGAAGCAATATGTTTCAACTTTATAATTAATTTCCTTAACTTATACCAAACATTGACTTAATAATCGAACAGAAGAAATATGTTCAATTCCATGTAATCAACAAGCATTTTTTTACCACTAAATAATTTAAAATCTAGAACTACCTAAGGTGATATAGACTTGTTTATTTTCTTTTGGAAATTAAGTAACAAATTTTCATGATTTACCTTTGGAATGATCTCAAAGTGTTCACATACAAAAGTAGGTTTAACTTTGTATAATTCTAAATATAGATATAAAATACTTTTTCTAGGCAAATACATCTATATTAGTCAAGAAAAAAAAACACAAGAAATGATTTATTTTTGTTATTATACCAAAAAAAATAAGTTAAAAAAGTACTAAACATGTCACGTGGAACAAAATAGTTTGTTATCATGAAAGTGTTATTTTTCTACCTTAAGGACCCTAAACCATATGTTTTGTTAACATGATATTTTGTTAATTAATGGAACTAGGGTTAGATGACATACCATTTTATCTTTTAAAATATGGATACAATTTTTTTGAGATGGGCTAATTAATTTCCTATGCAACTATTTTCTTGCTAGTAAACAAACTAGCTACTTTTCATAGTCTTTTTCAATATTTTCATAATCGGATCAGTCATTAAATTTAAAAAATTATTGGTTTACAGTTCATTGGTCGGACTGACAGTCAAACTGCGGTCGAATCAATAACATCATAAATATATAAGTTATATATTTATTAAAATTAAAAATAATTATAAAAATAAAAATAATATAATTTATATATTATTTAAAAATTAAAATTTTATTTGAAAATCATAAAACTAGTTTCAAATTAAAAATTTAAATTAAAATCAGAATTTTAATTTAAAATTAGAAAATTTAAAATTTATTTTAAAATAAAAAAATTATTTAAAATTGTATTTAAATTAAAACCACATGTTTTAAAAATCATTGGATAGGAAGGAGGAAGAGGCGCCACTGGAAAAGAAACAGGAGGGAGGGGAGAAAAGATGCTTTTATAGTCATCAAAACGACATCGTTTTGACGTTTTGACATTTAAAGTATTCCACCGGTGAAGAGCAAACCACCCTTTTCCTAAAATCGACATTTTCAACAAGCGGGAGATAATCCACATGTCAGTATAAGTCTCATCCTGAAATTAGATATTTTTGGCTTAATTCTTTCTTAGACAGCAAGCAAAGCCTCCAGAAAATATAATCCAAAACAATAGTGGGTTTGTATTATTGAGGTATCCGTATCACATAGTGCTTAATGATAGTACTTGAAAATAAACCGAATTCAAAACCTTGCCAAAGTTCAAGTCAAATTCAAAAGGCACATAGGTTCCTAATGTTTTCTTCAAAAGGAGGGGGGGAGATGGACAACAACAACAAAATTGTTCCATTGCTGCCTTACTTTTAGGTTCCCCCTTTCCTGAAAGGAGTGCATTTGCTCATTGGGCCTCGAATCATAGCCAATTGGGCCAAGGAAGCAATTCTAGCCATCAACACAAACCTATCTGGGCTTCCTCTCAAGTAATATTAAATGGCTATATTCTAGCAAGTTATCTGGACCCAATTAATGGGAGAGCCCAAATGGGTCTTTATTTGGACCGGCAATGAATATCAGTCATTGGCTACATTCTAGCAAGTTAAGATTCAAAACTCCAATCTTTTTTCTTTTTGACATTTAACTTATAAAAGATGTCTCCAATGTTTTTATAGAAAAATAACGGAGCGGTATATACTAGCATTCCTCATGATACAGTAGGACACAATAATTTTATCTATCAAACATAAAAAGTATATGTTGTGTATAATTATAAAGGTTTAATTTCTCTCACATTTTTGGGTTAAATACACTTAGTCATTATAATTAGTTTAAAATTTTGTCAAATACATCTCTTATTTTGAATCTAAGGAAGATGAACAAAATTAAAAAATGAGAAGGGAAAAGTATTAAACTTAATGGCAACTAATTACGTGCATTTAGTTCAAATATCATAAAATAGAAATGAAATTAACCCTAACTATAAAAAGTAGGTATCTCTTTTACTTAACATAAGCAACAAAACTATGTGAACAATAATTTAGAAATACTAATCTATGTTGTTTGATGGTTTGATAAGGAGTGACATGTTATTTTATTTTCTGAACCATTTTTATTCTTTAATTTACCTTTAGAATGACTCCATAGTACTGATGAAAGCATGTTCAACTTTGCAGAACTCCCAAACACATACTAGACCGAACGATTAACCACCCTATATTGTGTTGATTTGTGTAAGCCTATAACTTTCTATCAATTAAACTTATCTTTAATTACTACTAGCAATCACTAACAACTCAATAAGTCGATGTGCATTCATCAAGCTTGTTGAAATTAGTGCCTCTTATATGGAAAAAGAAAAAGCTTTAGAGAGAGAAACAATCTTAAATTTAATTAATTAATAGGTTATTCAACTCTAAATGATAGATTTCATATCTTTATCACTAAGAATGTGTTTCACACCTTTTCTCCTTTTTCAAAAATATTACAAATGAGCTTTAATAAAAACTAAGTATTATAAATAGTGTTTTAATAGAATTATCAAAATTTTTGGTCAACAAAAAATAATTCTAACTTATTGGTCAACATAAGAAATATAAGAAGGTAATAAATTTAAATGTAAAAGTTGTTTTTCTTAAAAAATAACTTTAAAATTCAATTAAAATTATCTTTTTAAAAGACAATTTTCAATTGATTTTTTAAAGAATACGGTAGATTTAGAAATAGTTTAAAAAATATAATATTTTAATAATTATTTTTTAAAATTGTTATATGTTTTTCAAAAACCCTTTATATGTTTTATTTCTTTTGTCATTTTAAGCGGGCATTCTGGTATCGGGACTCTTCTTCATTGGTAAGGCATTGAATTTCCTCATTGCAGTGGTGATGAAGAAAAGGAAACAACTTAAGGTGGAAAAGGTAAAAGACAAGCCTTTCAAGATCATCTGGTCGGTTAATAAATAAAAAGGAAAACAAAAAACAAGAGAAAACTGTAAAATTCAGCAAAATGGTACCACAGATGGAGCAATTGAAGTTCTCCTGCTGATTTTTCTATAATTGTCCTTTACAGTGGCTATTGTTGCATGCAGCAGTGAAGACTTTGTTTGGGATTCCATGTGTTGTGATATTCTTGATCTACAAATGGAGAACAGGAACTTATCATGTACCATGCGATTGAGGAATTCATTCAAGCTCAAAATAATCCAACACCGATAAGTAACTGTTACTCGAAACAACAACAAAATTGTTCCATTGCTTCCAGCTTTCTTACTTTTGGGTTCCCCATTCCTTAAAGGAGTCCATTTGACAATTGGGCCAAGCAAGCAATTCTAGGGATCGACAAATACCTATATGGGCTAGCCATCAACTTAATATTAAATGGCTATGTTCTAGCAAGTTATTTGGACCCAACGGAAGAGCCCAAATGGGTCTTTCTTTGTGATACCATGAGGAATTATGCCATAGATTCGGTATGCAGTGTACCAGAATAAAGCTAACTAATTCATGAGCACTCTACTACGTGTCCTACTTAGTCTGGAGAAGTTTCTTAGGAACCACCATCAGATCTTCAGACATCATTTTTTCCAGGTTTGGACCGATTCGTACAGAAATTATCGATGAAGTTACAGTGGGAATTGTTCGAACTCAGTTAAGCTAAATGTTGTGTTAGCTATGTTCTGTTGAGAACAGTTTGGGGCCTCATTAAGGGAAGTTGATATTCAAAACTCCAATCTACTTTCTTTTCCTCCCTGATTTGTCCTCCATAACATCTTCCTTGTCCATGTTTTCTCCTCTATAGTAATAAATCCACAATTAATGAAAAGTATATTTGACTTGAGCATAGTACAAATGCAATCACATTCTTCTTTCTCTCTAATATTTTCATCAACAACATTCCAAAAATTATAAACATTAAACTTATAAAAGATGCCGCCAATGTTTTTGTAAGATACTAATGGATTGATATATACCGGTATTCCTCGTGATACAGTGGAACACAATAGTTTTATATATCAAACATAATTTCGTTTGGTGAAAGTTTAAAACTTTTGGTGTAAAGTCTTCATAAAGAAGAATATTGTAGGCCTTGATATAAAACCATAGAATTTGCATGTCATAACCATGATGCAAGTATTTGATTCCTCTTACCACTTCTAATGCAATCTTATACAACATTTGCAAGCCCAAAGGAATAGAATTTTCTCTTCCAAGAAATTAAAACGTACTTATTAAGAGATCCAATAGGCACCAAATCATATGTGAGAGGGCATTTTGATCCCTTCACACAAATTAGGCGAACCACAATAAGATGAAACCTTCTAATAGTAGTGATTTCATATTGATGAAATCTTGCTCAGTAACAGTAGAAGTGACCAACATGTTTGTAGCTCACAATGCTACTACCTCAAAATTTCCTTTGTATGCCGTGTCAAAACCTTCTAGTTATAATTTGTTCTTCAAATTGTTAGTCGTCTTCTTTATATCCTAATCATATAGACTCAGTCCTAATATGCACCAACGAGATTTCATATCTTTTCCTACAACCTCACTTTCCTCTTTTTCAATATATATATATATATGAGCCTAAAAAGGTATAATAAATTGTGTTTTGGTACTAGTGCATTTGTTTTCATCAATTATTCAAAGAAAAGAATGATAATGACTTTCACGGAAAAAAAAAAAAACAAACAAAAAAGTTTCTTTTGGTAGCCAATACAAAAAAGAACAAAGTTGCTTTTTGCGTTTGGCAAATCTTTTAATCAATTATTTGAACATAAGAAATATGTCAAATAATGATAAAACCAAATCAATTTGGAGGGGACATGATATCCAACTTTACCACCATTAAATTGAACTAAAATCTTAAATTATATCTGTATGCCAAACCTACCTCCATAAGCATAAATGATTTTGACATCTAGTTGTACCACAAATATGAAAAGCACATGTTGGGCATAACTATAAAGGTTTAATTTCACTCATATTTTTAGAAGTTTGGGCTAAATACACTTAGTTATCATTAGTTTGAAATTCCATCAAATAGATCCTTTACTTCGAATCAAAGGGATGTGAGTGAAATTTAAAATTGAGAAAGGTAAGAGAAGTAGTTAAGCTTAATGGTGACTAGGTGTATTTAGTCCAAATAGAAATGAAACTATAAAAGGTAGGGTATGTTTTCAACTTTACATAAGATACACAACTATGTGAAAAATAATTCAGAAACATGACATGTTATTTTATTTTCTAAATTGTGAATACATAACTCACATCTTTGTAAATTATTTCTTGCCAAAAACCATTGTTTTACCTTTGGAATGGCTCCATAGTATTGATGAAAGCATGCTCAACTTCGTAGAACTCCTGAATGCATGCTAGACCAAATGATTAATCACCTCACAATGCTTGATCTTTGTAAGCCAACAACTTTCTATCAGTCAAACTTATCTAATTCTCCATGAAAGAGACTACATATCTTTAGTTACCACTAGCAACCACCAACAACTCAATAAGTGGACATGTCTTCATGTCTTCATCTTGTTAAAATTAACACCTCTTGTTGAAAACATGCCCAACTTCTCAAAACTCTTGAACACATGCTAGACCAAATGATTAATCACCTCATAATGCTTGATTTTTATAAGTTAATAACTTTCTATTAGTCAAGCTTATCTAGTTCTCCATAAAAAAGATTACATATTTTTAATTACCACTAGCAATCACTAACAACTCAATAAGTGGACATGTTTTCATCTTGTTGAAATTAGCACCTCTTATCCTATAGAAAAAGGAAAAACTTTAGAGATAAAATAATCTTAAATTTAATTAATTAATGGCTTATTCAACTCTACACATAGATTCTATATCCTCATCACTAACAATGTGGTTCACACTTTTTCCCATTAATGGGTTATTCAACTCTATATGATAGATTCTATAACCTTATCACTAAGAACGTGTTTCACACCTTTTCCCCTTTTCCAAAAAATATAATAGATAAGCATTAAGGGAAGTATTATAAATAGTGTTTTAATGGAGTCACAAAATTTTTTGGTCAATAAGAATGATAATAGCTTGTTGGCTATGTTATTCATTCTAGAACATAAGAAATGTAAGAGAAGATGATGACACAAATTCAATTTTTCTCATAAATGGGCGCACTTGAATGAGCTTGACAAATTTGACATAATTAAAAATATTGTTGAAATAAAATTGGTGATAGAATCTATTTTTATGAAAAATATGATTAAAAGGACTCACCCAAAAATGCTGAAATCTAGATGGCTGAGGTGGGCAACTTGTGCAACATTGGATACTATTTTAGCAAAATAAATATTGTACTTTTATGAAAGGTATGGTGTATACAGTTACCGAGCTGTGAAAACAAATATGGACATGGAATTGGCACAAAAGAGAGCCAAGTGACTATATTTTTTCCATGCTCTATTCAAGCACTAGTACTAACTACTACTCATCCCTGTAATTGAGCCATGACATCTTTTTTTATCTTTTCACTTCACTCGTGTTCCTAAACATGGGTTGAAACTACCCACATATATTGTTGCTTGCTGTAGCATGTAATCTTGCAAAAGCTAATAGGAAATAGGGGTGGAAATGGGAAGTCGAAGCATGTTGGGTAAAAAATAGTTTTCTATTTGTAAAAATGGTGTTTTCAAAACATATTCTTTAATTGTTTGTAAGCATCCTTTAGTTGTTTTTAATTTTTTTTTAAGGACTATTTTAAAAAATAATTATATAAATATGGAGAATGATAAAAATAAAACACTATATATAAAAATTATTTTTAGACATATTTAAAAATATTTTTTAAAAAAATAGGGTAATCTTATACCTATTTTGAGGGCCTCAAGTTGCATGAGTAAACCAATGAATTAACAAGGAATATTGGTCATACTAGTTAAAAGAGGCTTATCCTAGCAAGCAAAATAAATTTATAAATCAATTAAAATATTCATTGCTCATATGTATGTTTGGAATATAATATATGGTATTATCATCATAATTCATATATTATTATGACCCTATCACATCTAGATCATTGCACATTTCTAAAGATGAAGAAATAGAGTCCTTTAAATGCAAGGACGTACCAAATTCCTTTTAGTGCTAAGAAAATTGACTTGGTTGGTTCTTATTTGAAAAGTCGTATTCAATCAATAAATTAAGCACCACAATTGACCATATATACAATGGACCATAGAAATTATTGAAGGAGTATGATACTTGTAGGAGACCATTTTAAAATTTTTAAATATTCATTCGCTCCTACAATTTTACACTTTTAATGAATTATAATAGTAGACATATACAAGAGGAAGGTTTGAACTTTCAAATTGTTACATCTTTGTTAATTCTCTCTTTATCAAAATACAACTTTTAATTTGAGAGCATGATTTAAAGTGAGAAGGGTGAGATTAGAGTCCCTATTAACTTTTGACAAGGAGTAGAAATCTAAGAATAGAGAAACCAAAGCATCCATTAATCTAAATAACCGTGCATGGAATGGTGCAATCCAATGTCCAAGAATGTTATTGTGAGAGAGGCCCAAGGATACTTGTCTAATAGAAACTATTTGGAATTAGTTATAAAAGAAATGTTGTAACTGACACTATTGATCTTTGAAAGCCTAGATTATTGTAGGTAAAAAATGCATAACAAAATAGATTACCTAAATCTCTACAACCCAAATAATTATTTTGTAGAACATCAGAAAAAAAGAATAGAATTTACTTCAAAGGAAATGGGGAAATCTATTTGATACTTTTAAGGGCTTCAAAGAAGACTACTTAAACATTTGAAATGATATTTTATCACCTATACATATCTCACTCACAAGGAGCCAAGTTACGATTCGAAGATGAAACTTTATTATATTACATAGACTAATTTCATAGAAACCTTATACCTAAGACTATCACACATTATTATTGGATTACATAATATGCAACTAGATGGTGCAACACTACCTTCCATTTAAGGAGATTGTACCCATGGAACTGGATGATGAAATTGGTACCACTACCATGGATTGCTCGTGATTCTCAATAGACCATAGAGTTGGCCTAGGAGGCATTTTCAAGAGTTCAACCTCTCCTTCAAGCATCTCCAATGCTTTGCTCATTGAAGGACGGTTCACAGGCTTCATTTGTATACACCATAGTGCAACTATCACCATTTTCCTCACATACCTTTTTTCATCCTCAGTGGCATCTCCCATTTCCATGTCCTCTCATTGATCATATCTATCATAAATCCATGATGGGAAATATATTTGACTTGAATGCTTTGCAAATGCATTCACATTCTTCCTTTTCCCCACCATTTCCAATAACAATATTCCAAAACTATAAACATTGGCCTTAAATGATACACCTCCAATGTTTTTGTAGAACAATTTAGGAGCAATGTAGCCCAAGGTTCCTCTAGCAGTAGTAATGGATACAATACTATCATCTGTTGAATATAATTTTGCAAGACCAAAATCTAAAACTTTTGGTGTGAAGTTTTCATCAAGAATGTTGTGTGGTTTGATATCAAAATGGACAATTTGCATCTCACATCCTTGATGTAAGTATTCAATCCCACGTCCCACTCCAAGTGCAATCTTGTATAATTTTTCCCAATTCAAAGGAATGTTATTTCTTTGGTCAAGAAAAACAAACTTATCAAGAGACCCATTCGGCATGAAGTCATATACAAGAGCCCATTTTGATCCCTGTATACAAAATCCAACAAGTCTCACCACATTAACATGATGAATTCTTCCTATTGTAGCAACTTCATTGATAAAATCTTGTCCATTAGCTTTTGACATGATCAACAGTTTTACAGTTACAATGCGACCACTTCGAAGTTTTCCTTTATATACAGAGCCAAAGTCTCCTTGACCTAATTTTTTTGCAAAGTTATGAGTCATTTTCTTTATGTCTGAATAGGAGTACTTGATGAGTTTGAGATTTTTGTGGCTATGTAGGAATTCTTCAATACCATCATCCAATGATAAATATCTCTGTTGAAACTTGTAGATTAAATAAGCAAGTAGACACAATATACCAAATACACCCCTTGGGACGATGATCATGGCTATAAATCACATGTTAAAATATATTAAAAAAAAAGAAATTAGAGAGAAGTGTATTATCATCTGCATTCAACTATCAAATCCAAATAAGATAATTTAAAAAGTCATTTCACTTATATAATTTTTTGTTGGGTGACTCAATACCAAGATGTTTTTGGGTTTCAAATTAACATAGTCATGTAACTCTTCTTTTTGGACCAAAATGGGAGAGAAAATTTGTTTGGTTGCTTAAAATTGGGAAATGGAATTGGATGCCCAATTTTCAATTTGGTTATACTCTTAACAAATTTAAAATTCAATGCATAACAAATTTATGAAAAATATATAATTTCATTTGAAATTAAAATTCCGAAGTTCATAGAAATGAAATTCTAATTTATATTTGTACAGCTAATGTAGAATAATAAAACTAGGCACCCCTATGCAATCTTCTTTGAAAAAATTTCCAAAAGACTAAGGCCAAATGAGGGCTCTAAGAGAAAACATATCATCCTTTGCAACAATTTATTTATTGAGATTTGAAATACTTACCGATGTATCTTATTACCCGACCTGCAAAAATAAGATTAAAAAATAATTAAATTAAAATTAAAAGAAAAAAGATTTGCATACATTACATATTAAAGATGAGCAATAGAATAGTCTCAGAGAATTATTTTATTATTTTTATTATTATTTATTGATCGAAAAGCAAGAGAGATAGGTGTAAAAGAAAATTGATTACTATTATTATAGTTATTTAAAAATCATCTATACTATTGTTAAATGATGTATAAATTATGTATATTATTAATTACCAGGTTTACGGGGAGATTCTCTCCTTCATATAAACATTTATTATACTAACGGTTAATAATAAAAACAAAGTAGTAGTTTACTTAATTGGATTATCATCAATAAATAAAATAAAGTATTCAATCACTACATAAATGACAATATCAATTATATATATATACACACACATGGGATTAAATATGTAATTGAACATAACAAGCCTTTATTATATATATATGGGATATTATTATTCAATTTATAAAAATCAAATAATAATAGAAACTCTAGAAGGCTTACTAAGGTAAAGTGCAGTTTCAGAGTAGTAGTGGTAGTAGTGGTATTCTTCTCCTCTCACGCCTGCATGATGAAATCAAGTAACTAAATTACATTAGTGGTAAAAGTTGAAGAATCTTATGCATTTTGTCTTCAAATCCTACATGTTGACCAATTAGATAATAATAATTTATCTCAAAAAATGAAGAAAATAAAATAGAGAATCCACAATGGTAATCACCAACTAACTAAATTGCATAATTACACTCACCAACTAACTAAACCGCATAATTTCACCTGCTTGGCTTTTCTTATTTTTTTTATTTAACTAAAAAGTGATTAATCCTCTTATCTTTTTGAAGAAAAAAAAAATGTCATGACAGCAAGTTCTACTTTTAGTAATTTCACATATTGATTCTTTAACAACATTCCTTTATTTATTCCTAAATTGGCAAATGCAATTTAATGGCATGTTTTATTCAAATTCAATTTTATACTACCAAAGCAATGCTTCATTTAAACAAGAGTTAAGTAGGCCTCACCTTCGATTGAAAAGGTGCTCCGACCCAATATTAAATCTGTTAATTAAATAAAAAAAATAAAAAATAAATTTATTAGGAAATAAAAAATAAAAGATAAAAACTTGACTCCCAAAGTCTCACCCCTTAAAGATGCCCAATATTCATCGAACCAATTCCAGGAGTAGCCTGCAACATTAAGCCAATTAAGCAAGTCATATTAGTTACCAAGTTAAAGAGCAAGAAAAATAAATAAATAAATAAAATTTTCATACGTATGCATTCTACAGTATTCTTGGTCAACTCTACAGCGCAGGTTAGCTCTTTCGCCTCGCATTCGCTTTTGCAACGGAATCTCACGAATGAAAGATCAAGCCCCAGAAACAATATTTCTTGCAAATCTGACATTGAAAGATTGCTGGGCTTCAAGAACTGAGTCCTGTGGATGGTGCATGAATACTTAATATCTCCCACTTCCATGTATTTTCCTCCGACTAGTGCATAAACATATGCTTGTGAGGAAGATGAAGTCACATTGCTGCTGTCGCAAGGAGTGATAGGAATATAGTTACCATCACTTATTGGCTGCTCGCAGTTCATCAAAACCGTTGTATTAGTCGCTTCATACGGATTCAAATAATATGCACTGCCATCAAAACTGTCGAATTGGTCTACTGTCAACGAACGGCGAGGAGTGGAGAAATAGTTGCCCTTTTCCACCATGTGTATAGCGATGGTAGTTGATATCGGCCACATAGTATTTCCCACCATGCTCCAGGTTTAACATAGTACGATTGTTTTCGCAGACCAATTCATAGTGAGGATCACCACACCCAGATGGATCGCCTTTCAATCGGAAAGGGCAGATATATATATATATATATATATATTTGAGAAGTGTATGTCTCCTTACCCTACCACATTTCTAATGCTAATGGAACATCCTCAAAAGGCAAAGGATCAACCTCTTTTTAATGCTAAGAAAATTTATTTAGTGGTTATATAAAATGAGATATTTAGCCAATACAAATTACCAATGGACCATATGTACAGTAGACCACGAAAAATATTAGATTGTAGGAGAAATGAACCATAGGATATGTGACCATGTAGTAATCATTGAGAGAAAAAAAACATGGACTCAATAGATTATGTAATAATAATAATAATAATAATAATAATAATAATGGAGTCAAAGTCTCTCAATATATGGTATATATTGTTTAACCTAAACAACAAAAAACCCAGTGGCTTAGGATCTAGATGCAAACAAGCTTGTCTTAGCCAAGAGGTCTGAGGGTTCCACCATGTGTTTAAGATCAACTGCTTTTAGGCCAGAACATCAAATCAATGGAACAATCTACTCTGTTTCACTAGGCCAAGCCCAATGGTAGGCCAGAACATCAGATCATGTGCTAGTCAAGCTGGGTTAGGCCTGATACGGACCCAATTTGATCATGGTAGCCCAATAAGATAATTATTTTCCCTGTTTTGTGTTTTTCTAAATTTTTTTGTTTTAAGTAATTAATTATATTATAATCATAGCAATCATTATAACTATTTTTGTTATTAAATTTTTTTGTTCCATTATTTCGGAATTTCTAATCTTATTTGATAAATTAATTATTCTTTATCATTTATTAAATCTTTACTTAAACTTATTTTATTATAAGTTTATTTATCTATTTGTCTTCCATTTTGTTCTTAAAAATGTTGTGTCCTTATTTATGTTTTCCATAAATATAACAGTAATTTAAACAAAAATAATAATAATTACTTGGAGATATACCAAATGAAACATACACTTCTTCAATGAAAAAAGTGACACGAAATTAAAATATAATTTCTAAAGAATTAAGACTAAATTAAAATAAATTTAGAATAGTAAGATTTTAAAAAATAATAATAATAATAATTGATAAATTTTAGCTTTTTAAGCTATTAAAGTAAAATGAGGGTTTGTCCCTTATTCTTCAATAATATATGAAAATTTATTTATATAATAATGAAAAAAACTTTGGGACGTTTTCTTAATTCTTTTAAAAAAAAATTTGATTGAAAATTATTAAGGTAATAATGAAAACTATAAATTATCATTCTTTCTTCTTCTTTACCCTGTTGCAAATTCTTTATCTCCATATCCAGTAAGTCAATTCTTTTGAATGTTTTTCCTTGCATTTGAAGGATTTTAATTCTTTTACAATGAGCAATGTGGAATAGGCTAGATGTGGGAAGAGGTCATGACCTTTTCAACTAAGTTTCATCTTTATGGAAAAGTAGGTAATGTATTTCCAGAAAGGGAGAAGGAAATTTTTTTGGTTTTGTCTTGCTTAACTGGCCATAAAGGCCACCAAATTGAAAAATGAATCACTACATTTGATGATGCATCTAATGCCACTAGTTTGTAGGAAAAGGATAGCGGGGAATTAAGCTAAATTTGTCAAAAATTATATTCAAAGGTTAAATCCCGAATATCATGTCTTTATCTTCGTGTAGGAAAGGAAAAATGTGTAAAATGAGATTAAAATAACATATAAATATAATTTATTAATTTTAAATTTTTTTCTTAATTTTCTTTTCATTGTATTCTCTCAAATTTTCTAAGAACTAAGTATAACTTTAGTTTTAAGAGTTTCTAACTTTAGTTTTTATCCAAAAACCTCCGAAGAAATTGAGCACATGAAATAAAGTTTTTCTTAAAAATTCCTCATATATGCTATGTGGTCATTGTAGAAAATAAACTATGACTTGTAACTGAAGCATAAGCATTCCAACAGTAGAAATGCGCAAAAGAGGGGGATGGAAATTCCCAACCCCATCCTCCCCACAAAAAAAGAAACAATAACAATTGTTCAATTGCTTCATACTTTCTTACTTTTAGGTTCTATCTTTCCTGAAAAGACTCCATTTGTAAACCAGATTTTTAGTTTTTAAAGACAAGGTCTCTCGAGTTAATATCAATGTTTGGTCCTTAAAGGCCCAACAGACCATGGGCTAGCTAGTTTGGATTTGGGCTAGCCCAACACGTTTGAGGCCTAGCATCACCAAAGCCCAATTTGGCCGAGGCAACTCTAGGGTCAACACAAACCTATATGGGCTACTCCTAAACTAAGATTAAATGGCTAGGACCCAAAGGGAGAGCTCAAATGGGTCTATATTTGCCTTAACATGAGGAATCTATCAGTCATTGCTAGAATCTTGCATGCTATATATGACCATTTGTGAAGAAGTTGTTGTTGAAGATGAACTTGCCGCTACTACAGTCAACCTTTTACTTCTCCTTCCCCTTGGATAAACTCCAATTTACCATCTTTTCCTCATTGATTTCTTTTTGTCCTCCATAACATCTCTCATTTCCATTTTTTATCCTCTATCGTATCATTCTATATCTATTTTTTCATAACCTTCAAATGGGTTTACATTTGTAATATTATCTCCAAGTCTTTTTATCTTTTTTCCTTTTTTTCTTTGTTCTCAAATCCCCTAATGTGATGAAGTGTTTGAGATATGCTTTTTTGCCTTATTTCATGTGGTAAAGTGGTGGAGTGGGGTTTTTGCTTTAGTTAATCTTAGGATACGTTTCACTTTGACAATAAACTTTAAATTAAACAAAATTTAATGTGTTGGATTCATGAATAAATCTAATAATTTGTAAAAATAATTTAAAATTCAAATGATAAACCCATTAATATTAGAAATTTATGGATTAAAATTGGTTCACAATGAGCCTATTAATTCTCTTTTATACATAATTATATTTTTATAAAATTTTTCATTAGAAAAATAAACTTAAAAATGATATATTATGAGTTATGGCTTCACTATTTTTCTTATATAAACAACTATATATTTTTTATTTATTTTTCTCACTAGAATAAATAGATTATAAATTAAATAAAAAATAATTAATAATTTAAATTCTTTAATGAATCTTACAATTTTTAAGAATAATTTGAAATTTAAAAATTGATTCAATTATGTTTTCTTATTCATTTTAAATAAAATAATAATAATAATTATTATTATTATTAATTTTCTTAAAAAAATTACAAAGTTATTAATATCTTTATGCTATTAAAATAGTGTATTTTTTAATAAAAAAATTGTAACTTATGATTTTATTCTAATAATAATATTGCTATTTATGTTCTACCAAAAACTATATATTTTTTTAAAAAAATTTGTAGTTAAAAAACTATTTTCATTTTTAATAAGATTTGAACTAAATTTAATTAATATTATATAAATTGAATTTACAATTTTTTTTTATAAAATCAAAATAGAAAAATTATTTTCTAAAACAATCTATTCAAATAGGTTTTTTCTTTTAAATTTTTTTAAACCTGCTCTTTTGGGGTGTCTAGACAACAACTAAAGTAGTTTGTGAAAACAAGCTCTATAGTTCACTAATAAATTAAAGTTTTCACTATTATTTCTATTTTCTTTTCATTTAAAGCATTCAAAGCAATGAAGCAAGCAGAAAGAGAATAGGGCTCCTATTAGAAATTTCAATTCTATCTCAACCCATTTGATAGGCTAGCGACTTGCCAAAAGCCTACTCAACAATGGTCATATAATTGATCAAAGCTTTGTGTATAGCATATATATATTTTTGAATGACACATGCCAAGTTTTACCTATAGTGGTATTCTAGGTAGCATTTTGATATGGTTTAATTTCAAGAAGCAACTAGACTATGGACTTCATTGGAAGGCAGGTGAGGTAGTTGGCTTCTTAATTATTCTACTTTTACTTGGTTGACTGCATGGCATGGTGGGTTACAAAGGCACTATATGTAATTATAACTCATTATAGCGTCCACTTCAAGAAGCAAGTAGACCATTCACTTCAATGGAAGGCAGGTGAGGAAGCTGGCGTCTTAATTATTTTGCTTTTACTTGACTGAGACTGCATGGCATGGTGGGCAACAAAGGCACTAAATGAAATTATAACTCATTACAGCGTATACTTCAAGAAGAAACTAGACCATGGACTTCAATGCAAGGCAGGTGAGATACATAGCTGGCTTCTTAATTATTCTTCTTTTACTTGACTGACTGCTGAGCATGGTGGGCTACAAAAGCACTATGTCGAATTATCACTCATTATAAGGTGGTTGATTATCTCGTCGATCATTGTGCTCCTCATTTCAATATTGATTGTAGTCAAATGGACAACAGAAAAAGTAAATTGTCTCAAGGAATTCGGTCACATATATGTATATAGACCATATGATCTATGAAGAAGTACTAGTCAATATCAACAAAAAAAGACGGATCCCTTGGAATTATTTGAAGGACTGATAGAGGATAAATTAATAAATATTTTGGTTTTGCCTTGCGATAGAAGCAGCATTAAAGCCACCAAATTGAAATATCAAGAACTGTTTGGGAAGTTTTTTAGTCTACCCATCCCCAGATTCAAAAATTAATTAATTGATTTTGAATGCTAGTGGGCCTCAGACCTTGAAGCAGCCACTGAAATTGGATCTTTACACCTAATTTGAAATATCTAACTTGAAAGGTAAATCCATTCTCTTTGGAGGAAAAGTCACTGACTCTGCAAGAAAAGGATAGTAGGGAATGAAGATTGTGGAATTAACCAAGTTATGAGGGAGGAATAATGTCCAAAATATCCCAATCAAATAGACTAAACATTGTGGAATTAACCAATATATTTATACACACTCACATATATATTTTTTATTTTCTTTCCATTTAAAGCATTCAAAGCAATGAAGCAAGCATAAAGAGAATAGGGCTCCTATTAGAAATTTCAATTCTATCTCAACCCATTTGATAGGCTAGCGACTTGCCAAAAGCCTACTCAACAATGGTCATATAATTGATCAAAGCTTTGTGTATAGCATATATATATTTTTGAATGACACATGCCAAGTTTTACCTATAGTGGTATTCTAGGTAGCATTTTGACATGGTTTAATTTCAAGAAGCAACTAGACTATGGACTTCAATGGAAGGCAGGTGAGGTAGTTGGCTTCTTAATTATTCTACTTTTACTTGGTTGACTGCATGGCATGGTGGGTTACAAAGGCACTATATGTAATTATAACTCATTATAGCGTCCACTTCAAGAAGCAAGTAGACCATTCACTTCAATGGAAGGCAGGTGAGGAAGCTGGCGTCTTAATTATTTTGCTTTTACTTGACTGACTGCACGGCATGGTGGGCAGTAAAGGCACTAAATGGAATTATAACTCATTACAGCGTATACTTCAAGAAGAAACTAGACCATGGACTTTAATGCAAGCAGGTGAGATACATAGCTGGCTTCTTAATTATTCTTCTTTTACTTGACTGACTGCTGAGCATGGAGGGCTACAAAAGCACTATGTCGAATTATCACTCATTATAAGGTGGTTGATTATCTCGTCGATCATTGTGCACCTCATTTCAATATTGATTGTAGTCAAATGGACAACAGAAAAAGTAAATTGTCTCAAGGAATTCGGTCACATATATGTATATAGACCATATGATCTATGAAGAAGTAATAGTCAATATCAACAAAAAAAGACGGATTCCTTGGAATTATTTGGACTGATAGAGGATAAATTAATAAATATTTTGGTTTTGCCTTGCGATAGAAGCAGCATTAAAGCCACCAAATTGAAATATCAAGAACTGTTTGGGAAGTTTTTTAGTCTACCCATCCCCAGATTCAAAAATTAATTAATTGATTTTGAATGCTAGTGGGCCTCAGACCTTCTTGAAGCAGCCACTGAAATTGGATCTTTATACCTAATTTGAAATATCTAACTTGAAAGGTAAATCCATTCTCTTTGGAGGAAAAGTCACTGACTCTGCAAGAAAAGGATAGTAGGTAATGAAGATTGTGGAATTAACCAAGTTATGAGGGAGGAATAATGTCCAAAATATCCCAATCAAATAGACTAAACATTGTGGAATTAACCAATATATTTATACACACTCACATATATATTGTTTTCCACAAGAAGATGAGTTTCATCATTTTCAAAAGAATTATTGAGAAGGACCCTATGGGAAGGTGTCAATATAGAAACATTAAACATTGTAGGGCAGTTAATGTATTTTACAAGGATTGAAAGGAGGGTGGAAAAGTTTGATTGATGGTTAGATGGTTTCTTATTTTCCATGGAAAAACTGGCTTTGAAATTTCCTCATAGGATGTATGTGGAAGGAATAATGTCCAAAATGTGCCAATCAAACAGACTAAAGATTGTGAATATATATATATATATATATATATATATATATATATATATATATATATATTGTTTTCCCCAAGAAGATGGGTGTTATCGTTTTCAAAAGAATTATTAAGAGGGACCTTGTAGGAAGGTGTTAATATGGAAACATTAAAAATTGTTGGATAGTTGATGCATATTACAAAGATTGAAAGGAGGGTGAAAAAGCTTGACTGATGGTTAGATGATTTTTTATTTTTCATGGAAAAACTAGCTTTGAAATTTTCCCATAAAATTTATGAGAGAGGAATACTGTCCAAAATATGGTAATCAAATAAACACTAATTCTACTATTTTTCTATTTTTATTTCTTTCAAGGTATCAAAGCCATTTGGCTCATACCCTCTAAAATTTCTTAACAACATATTTAAGTTCATTTTCTTCCACTTTCTCCTTTTCAATTAATATTGTTTCTCATCCCATTTTTATTGAGTTGGCTGTCAAGGATAAGGTTTCCCAGAAACATTCAAGTATCCAAATACATACCTTGATAGGATATAATATGATGCCTTATGCGAGCGTCATCATATGTCTTTCCTAAGGCTTAAAAAGTTGTCATTGTTTCCTTATTCCTTGTGGTGGTTTCTGCAAGTTCTTTGTAATGGTGACTTACTAGTTGTTGTTATTGAATTAAAGCATACCCATCTAAGCCCGTCCAAGACTCTAAGGGAGAAGAAATAACAAAACCATAATTTATAATCTTAAATATAAGTAGGATTATAGTACATTCTTTGTTATCTTAAGCACTATATTTGACACTTATTTCTTCCTAAAGATATTCTGTAGTTGTAGGTCTAATTAGGATTGACTTTATTTTTTCTAAAAGGGCTTAAAATGCATCTTGTAGTGATTATATAGAAAGCACTTTTAGCTTTTTTAAAACTTGAAAATTTTTATCTTTCAAGTGTTGGAAGGACTAAAAACGCTTCGTAAAATCACTGTCAAACAAGCTCTTAGAATGCATTTGACAGTATTTTTACTCAAAGTGTTTTTAGTGAAAGTGTTTTATCTAGAAATGCTTTTATGAGAATCTTTATCAACCATTTATTTAAAAAACACTACAAATGATTTTTTAGATTTTTAAAAGTATTTCATAAATTTTGTCAAATACTTATTTTTTTTTTTTCAAAGACACTTTTCATGCTAAAAGCACTTGCTAAAATTATTACCAAATGGACTTTTAATGTTGTTTCATAGCACATGTTGTGGCTGAATTATATTGGATATATTGGAATGCTATAGAACGATCTATGTATGTATTCTTATCCTCTTCTATTTGTACCCAATCTCAAATGCAGCACATTAATAATATTGATTCCCATTTATTGGAGAAGGGGTTCTATATGCTGACATCTATGCCAAATGCATATCAGCTGTTGATCAAGTCGTCTATATTTTTATAAAATGCCTTATTTTCTATCCGTTTACTTAAGAAGGCTCTTCAGGAAGTAGTAGCAGACAGAATACATGATCCTAAGTTGAGGGGGTTAAATTAAAAATCCCAAATGCCTTGATTTCTAGCCATTTACTTGAGGAGACTCTTAAGGAAGAATTACCAGACTGAATACATGATCCTAATTAAGTTAAGGGGCCGGGTTAAGTTAAACAATCCCAATGACATAACATCTGACTTACCAATTCTACAAATGGATCAACAAGTCTATAGAGACTTAATTTATGAATTCCTTTTATTACTTTCTTCCCTTGTGTGGATCTTCTCACTTGTATTTTACATAGAAATTAAGAATCCTTGGATACTCTGTCATGGTTATAAAAAAATGGAAGTATATTGATGTGTGTGAATAGAAAATCACCTGTAACCGTTAGTTTTTCTTTTATGCACCTGTAAGAGATAATAATAAACTTAGTAGCTTGTTATGCTTTTGAAATTAATAAATCATAATCTATCACGTGATGATGCCTTACAGATTAATTTTAGGTGGTGTTCTTGAACTGAAGCCTAGGACTTTGTGTTCCTTCCCATGGTTCCCACAAGGCTTTTTTTTTTTTTTTTTTTGGGTCTTTGATGTTTCCATATCAAGATACGAATAGATAAAATGAAATTATGTCAAAATTTCTGTTTCCATATCAAGGTGCAAAGGAATATGGCATGGGCTAATATCCTCTGTCGTAATTTCTCCTTGCAAAATGATATAGAATATTGTGTAGCACGTACCTTTTTCTGGCTTCTTTATGCACTTAATTTCAGATTACATGCCATTACTCATCTTCAGCCTGCATTTCCCACCTTCTGCTTCACAATTTCCACACACAGGTTTTGACCAATTCATGGAAAATCTAGATTCCCCATATTCTATATTTAATGGGAGTGAAGCTTCGGGAATCTAGCAAGCAAAATATATTCATAAATAAATTAAAATAGACATTGCTCATAGATACGTACTGGAATACAATGTATGATATTATCGTCATAATTCATGTAGTATTATGGTCCTATCACATCAAGCACATTTCACATTTCTAAAGATAAAAGAAATAGACTCTTCTAAATACAAGGACCAACTTACTTTTAGTGTCAAGAAAATTGACTCGATATTTTTATTTGAAAAGTCAAATTCAATAAATAAAGCATCAAAATTGACCACATGTACAATGGTCCATAGAAATAATTGAAGGAGTGTGATGGTTGTAGGAGGCCATTTTAAAATTTTGAATATTTATTTACTCCTACAATTTTATGCTCATAATGAATTATAGTAATAGACATATACCAAAGAAAGGTTTGAGCTCTCAAATTGTTACTTCTTTGTTAATTCTCTTTCTATTAAAATGCAGGTTTTGATTTGAGAGCCTGATTTATAGTGAGAAGGGTAAGATCAAAGTCCTCATTAAATTTCAACAAGGAGTAGAAGTCTATGAATGGAGAAATCAAAGTATCCATTAATTTGAAGAACCATATATGGAATGGTGCAATCCAATGTCCAAGAATGTAATTGTAACCTTTGGAGGGACCCAAGGACACTTCTCTAACAAAAACTATATGGAATTACTTACAAAAGAAATGTTGTAATTGGCACTATTGATCCTTGAAAGCCCAGATTACTACTAGCAACAAGTTATAACAAAATAACTTACCTGAACATCTATAACCCCAATAATTATTTTTGTAGAATACTTGAAAAAAAAAATAGAACTTCAAAGGAAATGGAGGATTTTCTTTGATAATTTTACGGGCAAGCAAGAACACTATTCAAACATCTAAAATGATATTTTATTACTTGTACATAACCTTACTTACAAGGAACCAAACTATTGTTTGAAGAAGAAACTTTATTTCATTACATACACTAATCTCATAGAAACCTTACACATAAAACACATTCACACATTATTATTGGATTACAAAATAAGCAACTGGATGGAGTAGGACTACCTTCCATTTAAGCTGATTGTACCCATGGAATTGGATGATCAAATTGGTACCTCTACCATGGATTGCTCATGATTCTCGATAGACCGTAGAATTGGTTTAGGAGGCATTTTCAAGAGTTCAACCTCTCCTTCAAGCATCTCCAATGTTTTGCTCATTGAAGGACGATCTACAGGCTTCATTTGTATACACCATAGCGCAACTATCACCATTTTCCTTACATTCTTTTTTTCATCCTCAGTGGCATCTCCCATTTCCATGTCCTCTCCTTGATCATATCTATTATAAATCCATGATGGGAAATATATTTGACTAGAATGTTCTGCGAATGCATTCACATTCTTCCTTTTCCCCACCATTTCCAATAACAACATTCCAAAACTATAAACATCAGCCTTAAATGATACACCTCCAAGGTTTTTGTAGAACAATTCGGGAGCAATGTAGCCCAAGGTTCCTCTAGCAGCAGTGATGGATACAATACTGTCATCTATTGAATATAATTTTGCAAGACCAAAATCTGAAACTTTTGGTGTGAAGTCTTCATCAAGAAGAATGTTGTGCGGCTTGATATCAAAATGGAGAATTTGCATGTCACATCCTTGATGTAAGTATTCAATCCCATGTGCCACTCCAAGTGCAATCTTGTATAATCTTTCCCAACTCAAAGGAATGTTGTTTCCTTGGTCAAGAAAAACAAACTTATCAAGAGATCCATTGGGCATGAAGTCATATACAAGAGCCCATTTTGATCCCTGTATACAAAATCCAACAAGTCTCACCACATTAACATGATGAATCCTTCCGATTGTAGCAACTTCATTGATGAAATCTTGCCCATTAGCTTTTGACATAACTAACATTTTTACAGCTACAATGCGTCCACTTCGGAGTTTTCCTTTGTACACAGAGCCAAAACCTCCTTGACCTAATTTATTCTTAAAATTATGAGTCATCTTTTTTAGCTCTGAATATGAGTATTTGATTGGCTGAAGATTTTTATAGCTATGTAAAAATTCTTCAATACCATCATCCAATGATAAGTGTCTTCGTCGAAACTTGTAGATTAAATAGACAAGCAGGCACAATATACCAAGTACGGCCCTCCCGATGATGATCATGGCTACATTTGGATGTGGTGATTAGATTTCAACATTGCCTTCTTGATGGTTTGATTCTTGAATTATGAGGCGGTGGTGTTTGTTGTACCCTTAAATTTTACTCTATGTCAAGTAATTACTAATTTATGGAGGCAAAAATTCCTTGTATCATGAAAGGAATAGCAGTTTCTTGTTTATACTATTTTGTTTGGATGTTGGGTTCCTATATTGTTTAAAATACGATTTTGATTGCTTGATTGTTGCAACTCACATTTCATCTGTTTGTATTATGCCTGTAGGGTAATATGATACTATCAAATATTGGACTTGCTGAGAAGTGAATATATCATTCTACTTTCAATGGTAATAATAGCTTGCCTAGTGTTTTGCATCAGGAACATAATTGATAATATCATGGCCTTGCCCCCTCGTCCCAGTTGGTTTCTTTAGTTTTTGTCCATGAATGACACTTTATTCAAATAAGCATTGGTGTGTTGTTACTCGTGTAATCTTTTTTCTTATTCATAGAAAAAAGTAACTATTTAAATGTGTTGTTCTATGTCCTCATGGATCTCTGTTAACAAAACATCAAATCTCAGAGCTTCTTGGCCTTTCTTTTTGAGGGCCAAGTCATTTTCTCAATATGTTGATCTAAAAAATCTCTTTTGTGTTCCTGCAGGTTTGTTTTGTCCATGCTAATTGGGACTCACCATCAGTGTATATCCATTGTATGGTTCTATTTATTTTTGCGGAAAAAAAGGTTTATAATAGATATCATGTTCAGGAGAAGAATTTTTGTTGACCTATGAGTTTTGTATTTCCCTAAATTTTGGAATATTACCATGAAGCTTTTGTGTCAATCTTGAAGGGGTTAGCCCTTTTCTTTTTCTATTTACCCAATCTACACTTGCTATTGGCATTGAAAGGGATCCAGAAAAAATTGCCATTCAGTTATGAGGTGGTTGGTATAAGGTCAAGTTGCTATTGCAGCATGAAATTGAATGTAACATCAAGAGAAAGATTATGCTTACTCAAATTCTAAGAAGAAAATTTTTTTTGATCCACACAATTTTTATAGTGTTTTGAAGGATTTAATGGGGAACCTCACAAATGAGCCTAACAAAAAATTAATAATAATAACCTATAGCTGCGACCAACTCCAAAATGCAACTATATGCCATTTAGTGGGGGCCAAAAACAAGATGTAGCTGTAAGAACCATTTGCTGCACTTTACTGTGGTTGCTACTATTGCTTTGACTTTTGTTGCACTTTACCTGTGGTTGCTACTATTACTTTAACTTGTGTTTACGATCACCTTCACAACTGCAACTATAAGAAATAGTTGCACCACCTATGGCTACGCCATGTGGTGGTCAGCTTGGTGTGCAACCATAATTTGTAGGCACACCATTTCTGACCTCTAGTGAGGGTCACTAGCCGCTGCTATAAGACATTATTCCTGTAGTGCTCCTTCTTGCTATTTGGACTTGGTTAATATCCTGCAAGTTTGAAAATTTTGGGTATATGGTTTCTAGAGATGCATTTGAAGTTCATTTGTTAGAGAATATTTGAATTTTGGGAGTTGGTAGTGGAGTATTAATTTTCCAAGGTTGAGATTTGTTGGTTTTTGGTGTAATTAGTATTTGTTAATTTGGGGATTCTGAATTGGTTTAGTCAATGCTTGGAGGCTTATATATAAGCCCATGTCCTTTTAGCTATCTTAGCGGCTTTAAACCAAAAATATTAGTATAAAGAAAGCTCTTTGCCAAGTAAGAGCCTCCTAGTTCGATATTCTTTCGACTGTGTAATTTTCTAATTTAAAAGTTGATGAATTGATTGCTATTTCCCAAGGACATAGGTAAGACAGTCGTATAACACATCATAAATATTGTGTCCTTTCTTTTATCTTTGTTAATCTTATTGTTTTTATTTCTATTTAGAGTTAGTTTACTTTGTTTTCTATTATATATATTTGGTGTTATTTAAGTCACGTGAGACTATGCAATACAACAATAATCATTTGAGTCCTTTGGTGTGCATTAAAGCAATAATCATTTGAGTACTATGGAACTAGGCCTTAAAACATTAATTGGTACTCCTGTTTGGTGCTATTTGAATCATATAGGACATAGGTAATAATTATTACATGTTTATATGCTTGTTGCTAGGGTACCATGCCAATGCCTCGAGACAATATTACATTATATGGACCTTGCAAGAGGAGTTATAACCCATACATCTAATCCAAATTACAAACATATGATATCATAGGAGATAACATGCAAGTGGAAAAATGCAACACTACCTTCCATCTAATGTAATTGTACCCATGGAATTGCACAAGGAAATTGGTGCTTCTATTGGATTGCTCACATGATCCTCAACTAACATTTCCTCAGAGTATAGGGTAGGCTTTGGAGGCATTTCTAATAGCTCAACCTCTCCTTCCAACATCTCCAAGGCTTTGCTCATTGAAGGACGGTCTATGGGCTTCATCTGTATACACCATAGTGCAACTATCACCATTTTCCTAACAAGCTTCTTTTCATCTTCGGTGGCATCTCCCAAGTCAATGTTATCCCCTTGATCATATCTGTCATAAATCCATGATGGAAAATATATTTGACTTGAGTGCGCTGCATTTGCGTTTACATTCTTTCTTCTCCCTACCATCTCCATTAACATCATTCCAAAACTATAAACATCAGCTTTGTAAGAGACACCTCCAATATTTTTATAGAACAATTCTGGAGCAATATATCCCAATGTTCCTCGTGCAGCAGTGAGAGACACCATACTTTCATCCGTTGAATACAATTTTGCAAGGCCAAAATCTGAAACTTTTGGTGTAAAGTCTTCATCAAGAAGAATATTGTGTGGCTTGATATCAAAATGTAGAATTTGCATGTCACAACCTTGATGTAAGTATTCAATCCCACGCCCCACTCCAAGTGCAACCTTATACAACCTTTCCCAGCTCAAAAAAGTGTTATTTTCTTCTTTAAGAAAAATAAACTTATCAAGAGAACCATTGGGCATGAAGTCATATATAAGTGCCCATTTTGATCCCTGTACACAAAATCCTACAAGTCTCACCACATTAACATGATGAATTCTTCCTATTGTTGCAACCTCATTGATGAAATCTTGTCCATTAGCTTTTGACATGACCAACACTTTCACAGCTACAATGCGACCACTTCGAAGTTTTCCTTTATATACAGAGCCAAAACCTCCTTGACCTAATTTATTCGCAAAGTTATGAGTCATCTTCTTTATGTCTGAATACGAGTACTTGATAGGTTGGAGATTTTTATGGCTCCGTAAGAATTCTTCAATACTATCATCTAATGATAGATGTCTCCGACGGAACTTGTAAATCAAATAGGCGAATAGGCACAACATCCCGAGCATAGTCCTTCCTATGACTAAACACAAATCAAATGTAAAAAAAATGAATATTTTAAGAAAAAAGAACAAGATATCAAAAACAAAGTTAAATCCAACAAATACAGATGGTAGAAAAAACTATTCTACCTTCATATCAAGTAAAACACTAAGTTGTTGTGTTGTTAGAGAGCCATATGAAATACCTACTTAAACAATCACTTAATAGTGTACTGTTGATTGGGGAGCAATTTGACGGAAGTACTGGGGCCTTGGATAAGAAGACCCCAGTTTCAATTCCATTGTTTTGACTTCTTTATATGTTAGTGGAATTGAATTACATTTAAATTTGGGAGAAAATTTTGAATTACATCTAAATTGATTTTGCTTTGTACAGTCAAACAAAGCAAAATCAATTTAAAGTTCACTGTACAACCTTCAAAATGCAAGAATTCCAAGAATTTTCATATCAACTCTTTACAATATTGTTTTTACAAAAAATTATTAGTTGGAATTTAGGAGGCTTACCAATAATACGTAGTATCCAGCCGCCTAGTAAGCAAGAGATGTAACAAATTAAAAATATGGACAGACATAAATAACATTAAAAGAGGAGATATGTAAGTGAAGAAAGCCTTACCAATCATCGAGGTGGTGCAGACAAAGTCACCGCAATTACCAAGTGCTACTCGAAGTCCTGTGTCATACCATCCAAGCCATGTTAGTCACAAGGAAGAATGCCCTTGATCGCCTAAATTTTAAATTTTTTGAGAAGCAAGAAATGGAGAGATTAATTAAGATGAAAGAACTCTAAATGAATCTTTTGTCTTATTCTCAAGAGAGAAGAATAATTGCAAGAAGCATCCTTACCTCGAAATTTTAAGGTGTAGGGAGAAAGCAACCCCCCTGTTAACCCCCCTGTTAACAATGAATTAGGAAATTTTGTAAAAAATGAGGAAAAATGAATAAAATAAAGATTTGATTTCAAAGAAAATTTTAGTTGAAGACTTACTAAAGAAGGGTAGCAATAAATACTTTGTTATAAACTTCCATTGCCCTGCAAGATTAAACCAAACAAGTGAAATTAGGGATAGAAATATTGAAGACTCACGCAAGGAAGATAAGATGGTTAGCATAATCAGATTTTCAGGGAATTAATTTCCTATAAAATCACGTTTCCATGATTGCAGGCACTGTAAACCCAACTCCAAAGATCAAGTATGAGGGCATCTTATACTCACAATTTTTCTCTGAAGTGTAGCGATTATATTCGTTCCATGGATTAATGCATTGAATGGCAGCCGCAGGGTAATCTATACTGTAGCAAAATTGCCCTTTCATTTCGCATTGGCGGTCGCAGAAGAGAGGCAAAAATGAAAGCTGAAGCCCCAGAAGCATATAATCTTGCAAATCTGACATCGAAAGATTGCTGGGCTCTGGAAGTGACTTCAACGGTTGAATAATAATAGATGTGCCGATGGTGCATGAATACGGAATATCTCCCACCGACACATACTCTCCGACAACTGCATAAGCGTATATTGGTGAGGAAGAGGAAGAGCCTCTAGTGTCGCATGGAATTATATGAGTGTAGTTGTCTTCCCTGATTGACTGCTCACAGTTCATCAAAACTATTGTATAGAATATTGATTCAGAAGGCGAAAGATAAGCAGCACTCCGTGGCGCAGGATTAGCACTCCATTCAGAAGGGAAATAATTTGGAGATTCATGATTAATGTGATATGGACCAATGGAATTAAGAGGACTGGAGATCCAACAGTTGTCCTTCTTTCGCCCAGGATCCACTACCCGAATTGTATAATTATGGTAGTTGATCTGGGTAACTAAGTATTTCCCACCGTACAGGTTTATCATAGTACGATTGTTTTCACAAATCAATTCATACTCAGGGTAACCGCAGCTGGGGGGATCGTCTTGTAATCGAAAAGGGTAGGAAATGTTCCTCATATCTCCGCAGGAAGAGGGGCTGCATATCTGGTACTTGTGATGGTTAGCAACACAAACTGAAAGGAAGCAGGCATGGATGACTACTGTCATGAGGCCTACTCCCACGAGTTGTGCCTCCCTTAACATTATCAACTTTGAGAGAGAGAGAGAGACAGAGAGAGAGACAGAGAGAGATGCTCTGTTTTTGAGTTGTGAGTTCCACAGAGAGAGAGATACTCTGTTTTAATTGCAGCTTTCTTCAACATATTATTCTTCCCCAAACTGTTTGATTTTTCAACATGGACCACACTTTCATCCTATCACATCCAGCCAACTGTGAGCTTCCCATTATTTATTATCACTCTGTTAAAAATGATGCTTGAAGTGATTATGGTTTATATTGGAATTGTTTATGTTTTAAATATTACATAATTTTTAGGTTTCAACAATGGGAAAAGGATAAAGAAGTCCTTTCATTACTCATATGGCCTGTTAGTAAATACTGATAGACCAATTTTCTACTATTTTTTCAAGTAAATTTTATATTCTGAGATAAAACTAAATTTTTATTGTAGCAGTCCTCCATCTTTTTTGTATTCCCTAAAAGCACCTGCTTCCCAAACAAACAAAGTTCTAAACCCTTTGTACAAAATTTTCAAATCTAATTACATATATATAAAGTACGGGAGAAGCAGTGCAAATTAAAACTATAGAGATAAGCAGTTGCTTAAAAATGGGCATCTCTTTATTCTTCTTCTTGTTTATGAGATTGTTTGCAGAGATTAATGGAGGGAGCCGAGATGATGAGTGCAAGGCGTCAAGGTGCAGTGACTATGATGGTCCAGTCATCCGGTTTCCGTTCCGGCTAAAACACCAGCCAGACCACTGTGGATATCCGGAGTTTGAGTTATCATGTTCAGAAGACAAGCAGACCATACTAGAGCTGCCCCATTTAGGAAAGCTCTGGGTGACGGAAATAAATTACACTTCTCAGACGATTATTGTTCTCTGGTACCAGCGTGATTACCTTCAAAGGCAGATTCTAAACTTTAATTTATCTGCCTCTCCCTTCACATCTGAGTACACAGGCGGCGACTTCTCCTTCTTCAATTGTTCTGAAAATAAAGCAGTTGAGCTTTTGTCCATCCCTTGCTGTTTTCTCACAAGTGACCTAGTTTATGTCGCTTCTTCCTCTTACTCTCTCGCTAAAGTGAACTTATCCTCTTGCCGGAAGATTTTCAATGCTACACTCCCATATTATTATAAACGTGAAGGGTACTTTCATGTGAATTGGTCAAAACCTATGTGCGGAAACTGTGAAGCAAAAGGAAACAAGTGCCAACGGAAGAAGAATAATAGCACGGAACCTGAAATCGAATGCATTGATAAACCAGCAAAAGGTACTAAATCCTGCTTCTTCATCATTTTCACCTTGCAAGCCCTTTCTTATCTCCTACTATGATGTTAATATGCACATGAAATTTTCTATGGTATTTCTTATGTATGCTCTGTTTGTACCATAAAATTAGATTGAACCCTTATGGATGTGAACCAAATTAACTACTATAGTAATGGATGCGAACATGCAATATTATTTATTCATTACAAGCTAGCTACAACAATTAGGCTTAGCTAAAACAATCAAACCTGTAGAAAGGACTGCAAAGGCCAAGGCTGAAATCCGAATACACCAACAATAATTATAATCATGTTATAAAGTCATGTAATCTATTATGATTTTAATAATTAAAAGAATACAAGAAGCTAATAAGTTTTTGTCTTTTACAGGTGCCCCAATAGATAAAGTGGTGCTTACAGGTGATTTCCTATTCATCTTCTTTTCAATAATGAGGGTGACATCATGATGATGATTCTTAGTTTTTTTTTTTTTCATTTACTTATAGAAACCTTTTTTTTTTCCTATGTGCAGAAGCAATCCTTGGTTTCCTTCATTTCACTTTTGGAATTTTTATAATCTTTATTGTCTATCGCTCTAATAAGTTGAAAAGAGAGCATAGAATAAATATTCAAAAGTTTTTGGAAGATTATAGAGCTCTCAAGCCCTCAAGGTACTCCTATGCTGATATTAAAAAGATCACAAATAATTTCAAGGACAAACTAGGTCAAGGAGGCTATGGGACTGTTTATAAAGGAAAGCTCTCAAATGAAGTTTTTGTTGCAGTAAAGATCCTTGATGATTTCAAAGGAAAAGGAGAAGAGTTCATTAATGAAGTAGGAACAATGAGTACCATACATCATGTTAACGTGGTTCGGTTGCTTGGGTTTTGTGCAGATGGATATAAGCGAGCTTTGATTTGTGAATTTTTACCAAATGAGTCACTAGACAAGTTCATATTTTCAGCATTTGGTAATAATTATTCTCTGGGTTGGCATAAGCTTCAGGATATTGCTATTGGCATAGCTAAAGGTATTGAGTATCTTCACCAAGGTTGTGATCAAAGAATCCTTCATTTGGATATCAAACCTCATAATATTTTGCTTGATCATAACTTTAATCCGAAGATTTCTGATTTTGGTTTAGCCAAATTATGCTCTAAGGAGCAAAGTGCGGTATCTATGACAGTAGCAAGGGGGACCATGGGTTATATTGCACCAGAAATGTTATCAAGAAATTTTGGGAATGTGTCTTGTAAGTCAGATGTTTATAGTTTTGGTATGTTGTTGATTGAAATGGTAGGGGGAAGGAAGAATATTGATGCTACAGTAGAAAATACTAGTCAAGCATACTTTCCAGAATGGCTTTATAATCATTTGGATCAAGAGCAAGAGGTACACATTCGAATTGAGGAAGAAGGCGATATTAAAATAGCAAAGAAACTAAGCATCATAGGGCTTTGGTGTATCCAATGGTATCCAATAGATCGTCCTTCCATGAAAATTGTGATCAGAATGTTGGAAGGAGAAGAAGGCAATTTAGTTATGCCTCCTAATCCTTTTGCCTCTATGGGACAAACAAGGACAAGTGTTAGAAGACGCAAAACATTTATCCAACCAGAGTTGACAGTCATATCAGAAATAGAATAAAAAGTTGTCTATTATGAGTGTTTAATTTGGGTAATAATCATGTTGTAATAAATGGTGATAATGTAATCTCGTTATTTATTGCTATAGTTTAATAAAATAGGCTACTTTTGAGGCTCCACCTTTATTAATTGTTTATTTCCTTGCACTAATTGAGATCTTCAGCATTCAAGGAGTTAGTACATTTTTATTCATTATTAAAGTATAGAAGATGATGCCTAATTGAAGGGATGTTGCGCTTCGCCAATGACTGCTAAAAAATGTGCATGTCAAAGTGTGGTTCCCCAAATATTAGAGTCGACTATAGTTTTAAAATCTTAGTGAGTGGGGTGTTGAACTTCAAGAAGGTAACCTTGAGATAGACTCTTTCACTTTGAAACAAAAGGGATTGATGAATTATTGTGAAAATAAGGGAAAATTTGAGGAAATCAAACTAAAATATATTATGTTATACTAATAATTGAGTATTGAAGGAGTAAATATCATAATACAAAACATATCTCATCCTAATATTTCACAATTGTTTAAATAATATATAAATGGTATCCAAATATTTATTATTAAAAAAGATATAATCTCTCTTATGATTCAACATTATTTAGAGACCTCTCCATTGTTTATTTTAAATTTGTTAAACATATCTCATCCTAATACTTTACAATTTTTTAAAATCTCTTTTATGATTCAACATTATTTAGGGACCTTTGCATTGTTTATTTTAAAGTTTTATATGTAGGAAATTATTACATGTTGTTAAAGGATATATATTAAGTTGACATATGATATATAAAAGCATTTTTCATATATGTATTACAAAAAGGAATTTATGATCCATTAGATATATATCCCATCTCTTTTATGTGGTTGTTAAATATCATGTGGAGGAGATACAAGAAAGAGAATGAATGTATTATCTCACCTTTTATCTTTATTCTATAGTATATTCAACTATTTAAACATTAATTAAAGAGCATAATATTTTGGTTGAATAAAGTTAATAACAAACCCTTTCAAGTAATATGAATAAAGGCTAGCTCTTCCAAAATTAGTCTTGGACAATGGAAATGTGATAGAAATAAAGAAAGACATAAAACCAATTGAAGGTTAGAGAAAAATTGTTTAGAAAATGCTACATCAACTTGCCCACTACGTTTGATTTTCCTATAGCATTGACTATCGTAACCAATAACGAAGTATGAGGGTGACTAGCTACATCAACTTGCTCACAGTGTTTGATTTTTCTATAGAATTGACTATCATAGTCAGTATTAAAGTATGAGGGTGATTGTGTACATCAACTCAACTTGCCCATAGTGTTTGATTTTTCTATAGTATTAACTATATATCGGAGTTACTATTGAAGTATGAGGGTGATTGAGTACATCAACTTGTCCACAACGTTTGATTTTCTATATATAATTTTCTGTAACTAGTCAAACATGGTGAGCTATTTCATTACAAGACATACCCACATGCTTGTGAAAGGAGGAGGTCCATGCAAGTTGTTATCCTATTTAATTGGTGAAGTATCAGAATTACTAAAAATAATTGTCTTAAGTATGCACACATGTATTTTTTTATTATATTAAATACATGTTTTAGACATTGTTACTAAATATTGGATTAAAACCTGAATTTCCTAAGTAATTAAAATGACTGCTCTTCAACTTGAATTCCCTTCTTTCCCATTTTAGCAAAAAAAATAAATAAATAAATAAACAACTCCCTCTTATAGATGATAATTGCTGCAAATTATTAAATTATTGGAAGATGCATGTTTTAGGGTTTTGCTTTGGTATTTTGTTGCTACTAAATAGATTGAACCAATTTAGTAGTCTTTTACGCTCTCCACCTAAGACAATTATATGTTATTTAATGGGGATTGGGGGTGGAAATTTCACTTCAAGGCATGATGGAAGGTTTTTTTTTTTCAAAGAAATATCATAACTAAAGTTGATCTCAAAAGCAAATCCGGAAATATATTAAGATCAAATATGAAATTTCAAAGAAGGGAAAAAAATAACAAAGAAAAAAAAAACTCATATTTGGTATAAGTATATAATATAATTGATTTTTATGAATTTTTGAACCTCCAAGCTAGTTTAATAGGTTCTATCTTATCTATACACCTTTCTTTATGGAATATTAGGTACCAATCAATTCTATTAATAGCATGTTGCCATCACTACTTCAAGTCATATTTATGCTGGAACATCTATGGATAGACTTTATACTAATGCAAAGCTAGTGAAGTAGCAAAATTTCTTAGTCATTGCATTATGAATCTTATCTATACACCTTTCTCCATGGAATATTAGGTACCAATCAATTCTGTTAGTAGCATGTTGCCATCGCTACTTCAAGTCATATTTATGCTAGAACATTTATGGATAGACCTTATACCAATGCAAAGCTAGTGAAGTAGCAAAATTTCTTAGCCATTGCATTATGAATCTTATCTATACACCTTTCTCCATGGAATATTAGGTACCAATCAATTCTGTTAGTAGCATGTTGCCATCGCTACTTCAAGTCATATTTATGTTGGGACATTTGTGAATAGACCTTATACCAATGCAAAGCAAGTGGAGTAGCAAAATTTCTTAGTCATTGTATTATGAATATTATCATCATTTTTCAATTCTAATTATGACAATGAAAGGAATTTGACACTCAGCCTCTCAAACTTGATTGGTCCCTGTGGGGCTAATAAGGAAAGAAACTAATTCATGCATCATTTTATGTAAAAGACTGTAACTTGGAACCATGAGAGATCATTTTTTGTTTGTAGTTGTATATCTTTGTCAATGCACCCACCTTTCTCAAAGTTTCAAATAATTCTTTTTTTGTGAGTTTCGGTTGGTATTTTGCCTTTGTGGAATTTGCTACTACATTCCTAGTGAAACCTAAGTTGGTATCTCTTGCATTTTCCAATTTGAAAATGGATGCCTTTATTGACTAACATAAGGCACTCCAAAATCTGATTTTGATTTTCTTTATTTCTTTATGAATCATATGATTAGTTTTTCTTATGAATTTTCTCTTAAGAATAAGGAAACTAGTAACTCTCTAAAGCACCTCATTTCTTAATAGGAAAATTAATGTTAAAAAAGGAAATTGATGTTGTAAGCCTCAATTTCTCAAATGAGATTTGTTTAATTTGTCTTAAAACTCAATAAACTTTAATTTGACTTAAGTTTAAATAGAACTTTATTTATTTTTAATATTTTATTATATTTTAAGACTTATGTTTAAAGATAAGAATGACCTTAAAAAAAAAAAAGCCTAAATAGAAACATATTGTATAAAGATCACAATGATCATGAACTATTGATTACAACATTAGCTAACTACATATTCGAAAATAATAATAGAAAAGAAAATGATTTTTTTCTTCACTCTAATTATGAGATGATTGTGAAATTTACTTGTAATTAAGTGAATAATAGCAGAACTTGTTCTTAGCAGGTGAAACATTAATGATTGTTGTGCATAGGTGATTAGTTTTAAGATTTCATTGGAACTGTTTACTTAGTAGAGGGGTGGTACCACAACTAAACATAACAAAACTATTTATTTAGAAAGGCAGAAAGGAAAACTTTATGGAGAGAATTATTGAGAAGGACCCTTTGGGAAGATGTCAATATAGAAACATTAAAAATTGTGGGGTAGTTGATGTATCTTACAAGGATTGAAAGGATGGTGGAAAAGTTTGACTGATGGTTAGATTGCTTCTCATTTTCCATGGAAAAACTGGCTTTAAAATTTCCCTACAAAATTTATGAGGGAGGAATAATACCTAAAATGTGCTAATCAAACAGACTAAACATTGTGGAGATAATATATATATATATATATATATATATATATGTTTTCCACGAGAAGATGGGTGTCATCATTCTCAAAGGGATTATTAAGGACCCTATGGGAAGGTGTCAATATAGAAACATTAAACATTGTGGGATAGTTGATGCACCTTAAAAGGATTGAAAGGGGGGTAGAAAAGCTTAACTGATGGTTAGATCATTTCTTATTTTTCATGAAAAAAATGGCTTTGAAATTTCCCTATAAAATTTATGAGGGAGGAATAATGTCCACAATATGCCAATCAAATAGACTAAACACTATGGAGTTAATCAATACAAACACACACACACACACATATTGTTTTCCACAAGAAGATGGGTGCCATCATTTTCTAAAGAATTATTGAGAAGGACCCAATGAGAAGATGTCAATATAGAAACATTAAACATTGTGGGGTAGTTGATGTATCTTACAAGGATTGAAAGTAGGATGGAAAAGCTTGAATGGTGGTTGGATGGTTTCTTATTTTCCATGAAAAAACTAGCTTTGAAATTTCCCCACAAAAATTTATGAAAAGGACATTATCTGAAGGATCTCAATTAGAAACATTAAACATTGTAGGATACCAACAAACTCTTAACTAAATTCATATAGATCGAGCTTGGCTAATTCTATAATTGTTCTTCTTTTCCATGAAAAGTGGGAGTTATTGTTTTCAAAACAATTAATGGGAAGGCCATAAAAAATATCAAACATATGGAGGACAATTTTAAAGTATAGTTAAGAAACAACGAGATTTACTAATTTATTTTATTATTTTCTTCAATTGCACCATGTATAGAAGAATAAATACATGCAAAAATATATATAGAATACTAATGCTACTATTTTTCTACTTTTATTTCTTTCATAGTATCAAAGCCATTTGACTCATGCCCTTTATAATTTCTTAACAACATATTTAAGTGCCTTTTCTTCCACTCTCTCCTTTTCAATTAATAGTGTTTCTCATTCCATTTTTATTGAGTTAGATACAAAGGATAAGGTTTCCTAGAAACATTCATGTATCCAAATACATACCTTGACATGATATAATATGATGCTTTAGGCAAGTGTCAACATATGTCTTTCTTGATGCTTAAAAAGCGTCATTGTTTCCTTTTTCCTTATAGTGGTTTTTACAAGTTCTTCACAGTTGTGACTTACTAGCTATTGTTTATGAATTGAAACATGCCCATCTAAGCTCATCCAAGACCATAAGGAAGAAGAAATGACAAAACCACAATTTATAATCTCAAATAAGTAGGATTATAGTACATTCTTTGCTATCTTAAGAGCACTGTATATGAGACTTGTTTCTTCCTAAAGATATCTAGTAGTTGTGGGTCTATTGGGATGGACTTTACTCTTCCTAAAGAGGCTAAGTGTTGTTTCATAGCACATGCTATGGCTGAATTATATTGGATATATTGGAATACCTCTTTCCTGCTATTATATGTTGAGACATTATTTGTATCCTATCTTAAATGCAGCACATTAATTATATTGATTACCATTTATTGGAGAAAGGGGTTTCTGTATGCTGACATTTCTGCCAAATGTATATCAGCTGTTGATCAAGTCGCCTACATTTACTTGAGGAGGCTCTTCAGGAAGAAGTAGTAGACTAAATACATGATCCTAAATCAAGGGGGTTAAATGAAACAGTCCCAAATGTCTTTGTTTCTATCCATTTACTTGAGGAGACTCTTAAGGAAGAATTACCAGACTGAATACATGATCCTAATTAAGTTAAGGGGCCGGGTTAAATTAAACAATCCCAATGACATAACATCTGACTTATCAATTCTACGAATGGATCAACAAGTCTATAGAGACTTAATTTATGCATTCCGTTTATTACTTTCTTCCCTTGTGTGGATCTTCCCACTTGTATTTTAAATAGAAATTAAGATTCCTTGTATACTTTGTCATGGTTGATAAAAAATGGAAGTATATGTATGTGTGTGAATAGAAAATCACCTGTAATCATTAGGTTTTTTTTTTTATTATTATTTTTTATTTTTTATGCACCTGTAAAAGATAATGATAAACTTATTAGTTTGTTATACTTTTGAAATTAATAATCACATCATGATGCCATACAGATTAATTTTAGTTGGTGTTCTTGGACTTCAGCCTAGGGCTTTGTGTTCCTTCCCATGGTTCCAACAAGGATTTTTTTTCCTTCGATGTTTCCATATCAAGATACGATGTCAAAATTTCCATTTCCATATCAGGGTGCAAAGGAATATGCCTGGGCTGATATCCTCTATCGTAATTTCTCCTTTCAAAATGATATGGAAAATTGTGTAGTACGTATAAACTTTTGCTGGCTTCTTGATGCACTTGATTTCAGGTTCCGTGTCATTACTCATCTTTAGCCTGGATCTCCCACCTTCTACTTCGCAGTTTCCACATACAGGTTTTGACCAATTCATAGAAAATCTAAATTCCCCATATTCTATAATTAATGGGAGTGAAGCTTCGGAAATCTAGCAAGCAAAATATATTTATAAAGAAATTAAAATAAACATTGCTCATATGTATTTGGAATACAATGTATGGTAGTATTATCGTCATAATTCATGTAGCATTACGGCTTATCACATCTAGTGCATTTCACATTTCTAAAGATAAAAGACAGAGCCCTCTAAATATAAGGACCAACTTTCTTTTAGTGCCAAGAAAATTGACTCGATGGTTTTATTTGAAAAGTCATATTTAATAAATAAAGCATCAAAATTGACCACATGTACAATGGTCCACACAAATTATTAAAGCAGTGTGATAGTTGTAGGAGACCATTTTAAAATTTTGAATATTTATTTACTCCTACAATTTTATGCTCATAACGAATTATAGTAATAGACATATACCTGGGAAAGGTTTGAGCTCTCAAATTATTACTTCTTTGCTAATTCTCTTTCTATTAATCAAGGAAAGGTAAAGTGGTGAAGTGGGGTTGTTGCTTTAGTTAATCTTAGGATACGTTGGAACTTTTGATGATAAACTTTAAATTAAATAAAATTTAACGTGTTGGAATCATGGATAAATCTAATATTTTTTAAAAATAATTTAAACTCAAATAATAAATTCATTAATACTAGAAATTTATGGATTAAAATTGTTTCATAATTACTTTATTAATTTTTTTTTGCATATAATTATATTTTTATAAATTTTTCTAATTTTCTATTAGAAAAATGAACTTCAGAAGTGATATATTATGAGTTATAACTTTATTATTTCTCCTATACAAATCACTATATTTTTTAATTTTTCTCACTAAGAAAATAGATTATAAATTAAGTAAGATATAATTAATAATTTAAATATTTTAATGAATCTTTTGATTTTTAAGAATAACTTGAAATTTAAAAACCAAACCAATTAATTGCAAATTCAATCAAAACCTTCTAGAATATTATATTCATAATTGAGTATTAAATGTGTAAATATAATAAAAAACTTGGTTTATTTACATGTTTAAAAAAAGTTAAACTTTATTTGTTATTCATTTTAAATAAAATATTATTAATAATAATTATTTTTAAATTATGTTTATTTTTTTTAAGAATAAAAAAATTTACAAAGATGTTAATATCCTTATGTTTCTAACATAAATAAAAATAGTGTATTTCTTAATAAAAAAATATAACTTATGATTTTATCATAATTTTACTATTTATGTTATACTAAAAGCTATTCATTTTTAATTTATTTGTAATTACAAAACTATTTTTATTTTTAATAAGATTTAAATTAAATTTAATTAACATTATATAAATTAAATTTACAATGTTTTTATAAAATCAAAACAAAAAAAATTATTTTGAAAAACAACTTATCCAAACAAGTATTTTATTTTTAAAATTTATGAACATATTAATTCCGTTATGCTTCTAACATATATTGAAATAATGTAATTTTTAATAAAAATATATAACCTATCATTTTATTATAATATTATTATTTATGTTCTACTAAAAACTATTAATTTTTTTATTTATTTGTAATTACAAAACTATTTTCATTTTTAATAAGATTTGAATTAAATTTTATTATTATTATATAAATTGAATTTATAATATTTTTTTTTTTATAAAATTAAAACAAACAAATTATTTTTAAAAACAACTTATTTGAAACAAGTTTTTTGGTGTCTCCACAACAACTAGTTTGAAAACAAGCTCTTAAGTTCACCTGATAAATCAAAGCTTTCACTAACACAACACAATCTTCTCTTTCTATTTTTTGTTCATTTAAAACATTCAAAGGAATGAAGCAAGCATAAAGAGAATAGGGCTTTTACTAGAAATTTCAAAATTACTCTTATAATGAGAGACACCTAAGTAGAAGGTTGATACAAACAATGCCAACAATATCAAAATTATGATATAATAGAAAATAAATTATGATAAATGTATAATTTTTTAATATTTAATTAATATATTAAAAACACTATAAAAAATATTATCAAAATTATAAAGTTATTTTTTTAATAAATTAAATAATTTTTTTTATTTAATTATAAAATAATTATAATTAATTTATTCTTTGAAATATTTTTTTAATATTTTATTTATATCCTAACTTTTGATATATATATATATATATATATATATGTTTGATGCATGTTATTTAACAAAAGTAAACTTGCTTTAGTGGTGCCTGTGATATTGACTATCGTAATATTTTAATTACTTATTAAATTAAAATTAAAAATATCCATAATTACATATATATTAATATTTCGATTTTATTTAAGTTATAAGTCCTACCTACCAGATCATTTGCACAAGAAAGATGATTAGTACATATAGAGTATTTGGGACGCGTGTATATTCCCATCCCGGGGGTGAATGATCATAATTGTACCTCACCAGCCTGAGAAGGCAGAGGGGTCGACAAAGCCAGCTCATGCAGACAAAACGGTCAGCAATTGTGGGCCATCCCACCTAACGACAAACTTGATGATGAAACGAACCTGAACTCACTCATGCCACGTTTCCACATTTCATTGGGTTGACTTGTAAAGACTCAAAAAGTTTGGTCTATTTAAAGGGGGTCACCTCAGCCTAGCCACGTAATACTCAATTCTGAGCTATGGCAGAGGTCTCTGTGTAAGAAATTAACCGATGAGAAAGAAAAAAAAAAAGTCCAGTGGCTTAGGACCTTGATGCAAACAAGCTTGCCTTAGCCGAGGGGTCTGAGGGTTCCTCCATGTGTTTAAGATCAACTGCATTTAGGCCAGAACATCAAATCAATGGAACAATCTACTCTATTTGTTTGGGCCAAGCCCAATGGAAGGTCCATAGGCGGAGCTTGGATCATGTGCTACTTAGGCTGGGTTGGGCTTGATACGGAGTTTGATACCAACTTTCTATTAGTATACGGGACATAATTTGATCATGGCAGCCCAATAAGATATTTATTTCCCTTGTTTTGTGCTTTTATAATTTTTTATTTATTTTTATGTTTATAGTAATTAATTATACTATAATCATATCAATCATTATGACTATTTTTGTTATTAAATTTTTTGTCCCACTATTTTGGTATTTCTAATTTTATTTGATAAATTAATTCTTCTTTATCATCTATAAAATCTTTACTTAAACTTATTTTATTATAAGTTTATTTATCTATTTTTCTTCCTATTTGTTCTTAAAACTTTTGTGTCTTTATTTAGATATTCCATAAATATAATAATAATTTAAACAAAAAAAAATTACTTGGAGATATACTAAACAAATCATAATACACTTCTTCAATGAAAAAGCGACACAAAATTAAAATATAAATTCTAAAGAATTAAACTAAATTAAAATAAATTTAGAAAAAATTAATTGATACCAATGCCTAATAGTTAAACCACTTGGATAATTTTTTGATAAAATTTATTTTTATTATATAAAAATTATTTATATAATAATGAAAAAAACTTTGGGACGTTTTCTTAGTTCTTTTAGAAAAATTTTTAATGAAAATTATTAAGGTAATAATGAAAACTATAAATTATCATTCTTTCTTCTTCTTCTTCTTTACCCTACTGCAAGTTCCTATCTCCATATCCAGTAAGTCAATTCTTTTAAAGGTTTTTCCTTGCATTTGATGAATTTTAAATTCTTTTGCAATGAGCAATGTGGAATGGGCTAGATATGGGAAAAGGTCATGACCTTCTCAACTAAGCTTCATCTTTATGGAAAAGCAGGTAATGTATTTCCAGGGGAGAAGGAAATTTTTTTGGTTTTGTCTTTCTTGACTGACCATAAAGGCCACCAAATTGAAAAATAAAGCACTATCTTTGATGATGGGTCATACTGAGGCCTTTTTTAAATGTAAAGCTTTGTAGGAAAAGGATAATGGAGAAATAAGTTAAATTTATCAAAAATTATATTCAAAGCTTAAATCCCGATCTTCCTATGATCAAATAATGTTTAAGAAAAACAATTTTCTTATATTTGATTTTATTATAAAAGAAATATGAAGAAAATTAAATATAATTAAAATTAATTAAAAAAAATATCATGTAATTTTAAGTTATTTAATCATTACATAAAAAAAATGAAAAAAATGTGTAAAATTAATTTGAAGTAACACATAAATAGAATTCATTAATTTTAAATTTTTTTTTTTTTTTTTTTTTTTTACCTTTTATTTTTCTTCTCCATTTTCTTTTCATCATGTTCTCTCAATTTTTCTAAGAACTAAATATAGCTTTAGTTTTCAGAGTTTCTAACTCTAGTTTTTATCCAAAAATCTTTGAAGAAATTAATTTCCCCTATTTCCCATCATTTATTTTCTAAAACAAATCAACTGAAAAAGGTTTTCATCAATGAAAAACTCCTAAGCATTTCCGTACACTCTCCACCCCTCCCACCCTTTCTGTATCTCTCCATGAGGTACGACATACACGAGCAGGAAATATAGCTTAATATTCAGACGTTATTCCCTTAAAAAAATGCACTAAAACCATAATGTGGAGGTTGAGACACTCTTGCCAGTATTTAAAAATGCTTAATATTTCTATATTGGAACCCTTTGTGGGCCTTCATGTCTCTATAGTTACGCCAGCAAAAATTAGAATAATATATTCACACCAAAAATGATCACACCAATTTGTTAACGAAACTTTCAAATAAAATATTTTATATGAATTTTTAAAATCTTGAATGGCTTAATTTTTTTTTATCAAAATGCAATAAAAATACTTTAATAAAATTAATAATTTTATGGGGTATTTTTAATTTTTTTTTTAATAAATAAATATAAATATATTAAAGGAATCTATGTTAATTTTAAATCATTTGAATTTGATAAAGAAAAACTTATATTTTCCAATAATTTGACCACATAAGGCTTTACCATTTCATGCTTTTTATATAAGGGGATCCTTTAGGTTGTCTTATTTCCATGAAAAGACTATCAATTAAGCTAACTCATCTAAGACTACCTACAGGTGACTTGGTTTGAGAATTTTCAGCACAAGTACAATTTGATTAAACCTAAAGCTACATACTTATTAATTGGACCTCCTTGTGAAATACTTAGAACTCTCACTCCCCATTTGCTTGCCAAATTGTAGAATTGAGGGCTTAATAATGGATGTCTCAAGTCAAAATAGTTTTAATTAAAAATGAAAAGGTCCAACTTACAAAATGATTAAATCATTAATTACCCAAAATGAGGGGATCATTTTTAGGGTAAAGAAGAGGTCCAAAGGGCCCCCCTTTCCTTATCCTAATCCACTACTCAAAAGGCATGAAGATAGAATCACAATTAAAAGCATAAGAAAATGAGTATTAAAACCTAAGGTTCCAATTCAATATCGCTTAAACCAAAGCTTATAAACAAGTACGTTGAAACACAATCAAAGAAAAGGAGTTTAGGACATAAAAAAACAATTACAAAGTCCTAGAAAAGTAGGCAAATGAGTGTGGCAACCCATGAACACCTGCAAAATAGCTTTTTATAGGTTCTCCAATGATGACCTAGGTAGTGTACCGCATGGAGACATAAAAACAAAATGAGAGATCCAATGGAGGGGCTTGGGAAAAATATTACATGTTAGTGCCTTAAGACAATATTACATTATATATTGGACCTTGCAAGAGGAGTTACAGCCCATGCATACATCTATGCCAAATTACGAACATATGATATCACAGGAGAGAATGCAAGTAGGTAAAATGCTACTTATCCATGGAATTGTGCAAGGAAATTGATGCTCCTATTGGATTGTTGATATGATCCTCAATTGACATTTCTTCAGAGTATAGATTAGGCTTAGGAGGCATTTCTAACAACTCAACCTTTCCTTCCAACATCTCCAAGGCTTTGCTCATTGAAGGGCGGTCTATCGGCTTCATCTGTATACACCATAGTGCAACTATAACCATTTTCTTTACAACTTTTTTTTCATCTTCAGTGGCATCTTCCAAGTGTATATTCTCTCCTTGATCATATCAGAGGTAAATCTATGATGGAAAGTATATTTGACTCGAGTGCTTTGCATTTGCATTCACATTCTTTCTTCTTCCTACCATTTCCAACAATAACATTCCAAAACTATAAATATTAGCTTTGTATGAGACACCTCCAATGTTTTTATAGAACAATTCTGGAGCAATATATCCTAATGTTCCTCGTGCAGCAATGAGAGATACTATACTTTCATTTGTCGAATACAATTTGGCAAGGCCAAAATCTGAAACTTTTGGTGTAAAGTCTTCATCAAGAAGAATATTGTGTGGTTTGATATCAAAATGTAGAATTTGCATGTCACAATCTTGATGTAACTATTTAATCCCACGCCCCACTCCAAGTGCAATCTTATACAACCTTTCCCAACTCAAAAGAGTGTTGTTTTCTTCTTTAAGAAAAATAAACTTATCAAGAGAGCCGTTGGGCATGTAATCATATATAAGTGCCCATTTTGATCCTTGTACACAAAATCCAACAAGCCTCACCACATTAACATGATCAATCCTTCCTATTGTAGCAACTTCATTGATGAAATCTTGTCCATTAGCTTTTGACATGATCAACACTTTTACAACTACAATGCGATCACTTCGGAGTTTTCCTTTATATACAGAGCCAAAGCCTCCTTGACCTAACTTATTCGCAAAGTTATGAGTCATCTTCTTTATATCTGAATATAAGTACTTGATAGGTTGGAGATTTTTGTGACTCCGTAGGAATTCTTCAATGCTATCATCTAATGATATATGTCTCCTATGGAACTTGTAAACCAAATAGGCAAATAGGCACAATATCCCGAGTAGAGTTCTTCCTATGACTAAACACAAATTAACTGTCAAAGCAATGAATATTTTAAAAAAAGAAACAAGACATCACAAATAAAGTTAAATCCATCAGATACAAATGGCAGGAAAAACCATTCTACCTTCATACCAAGTAAAACATGTGGTAGTGTTGTTGAGAGCCAAGTGAAGCAACTACTTTAACAATCACTTAATTCACCTAAAACGGATTTTTCACCAAGCTTTTACAGTGTATTGTTGCTTGGGGAGCAATTTGATGGAATTACTAATGGGTTGAGTGGCAGAAAAAAATAATATGTTGTTGGATGCATAGGACTGGGACCTTGGATAAGAAGACCCCAATTTCAATTCAATTATTTTGACTTCTTTAGATGTTAGTGGAGTTGAATTACACTTAAATTAAGTTCACCCTAGTCAATATATAAAAACAATTTGGAAGCAGAATTTGAATTTACAAATTTAAAAATTGAATTCACATTCAATTTAATTTGTACGGTCAAACAAAGCAAATTCAATTTAGAGATCACTGAACATCCTTTGAATGCAAGAATTCCAAAAATTTTCATATCAACTCTTCATAATATTACTTCACAGAAAATTAGTAGTGGAATTTGGTAGCCTTACCAATAATACGCAGTAACCAGCCTCCTAGCAAGGAAGAAATGCAGCAAATTAAAAAGTGGGCCAGTATAAGTGAGGGACACAAATAACAGTACAGTAGGAGACACTTGAGTGAAGAAAGCGTTACCAATCACCAAGCATTTGCAGCAATAATAGCATTCTGGGCAATTATAATTTTCTTTGTGAAGTCCTATATCAAACCATCCAAGCCATGTTAGTCACAAGGAAGAATGCCCTTGACAGCCCAAATAATATTTTTATGAGAAGCAAGAATGGGAGGGATTAATTAAGATGAAAGAACTCTAAATAAATCATTTATCTTGTTCTTTTGAGAAATTGATGATTGCAAGTAGCAAAGTTACCTCGGAATGTCAAGGCGTAGGGAGAAAGTAACCCCTCTGATAACAATGGAAGTCCAATTTGTAAAAATTAGGAATGAATAAAATAAAGATTTAATTTTAAAGAAAATTATAGTTGAAGCCTTACTCTTAAAGGGCTGCAATAGATTAATTGTTATAAAATTCCAAAGCGCTGCAAGATTAAACCAAACCAGTGAAATTAGGGATAGAAATATTGAAGACTCATTCAAGGAAGATAAAAGCAGGTCATCATGTATCCTACACACATTTTTTGTACATGTTGCTTGAGTTGTAGCATTGAAAGGTATTCTCATCCATAGCTGTATGGTTGCAAATTTTCCCTTTCATTTTGCATTGGCTGCTGCAGAAGTGAGGCAAAAATGAAAGCTGAAGCCCCAGAAGCAGGTAATCTTGCAAATCTGACATGGAAAGATTGCTGGCCTCTGGAAGTGCCTTCAACGGTTGAATAACCATGTATGTGCTGATGGTGCATGAATACGGCATATCTCCCACGGACGCGTATTCTCCGACTATTGCATAAGAGTATGTTGGTGATGAGGAAGAGGAATAGCCTGTCGTGTTGCATGGAATAATAGGAATGTAGTTGTGCTCGCTGACTGACTGCTCACAGTTCATGGAAAGTATTGTATAGAATATCGGTCCAGAACCCGAACCATGATAAAAAGTTTTCCATGCGTAAGGCAAATAAGATCGAAATCCGTTCATCCTGTAATATGCACCAATGGAATGAGGAGGACTGGAGATCAAACAGTTGCCCTTCTTTAGCCCAGGATCCACTATTCTGGTAGTTGATATCAGCAACATAGTATTTCCCACCGTACAGGTTTATCATAGTACGATTGATTTCACAAATCAATTCATACTCAGGGTAACCGCAACTGGGGGGATCGCCTAGTAATCGAAAAGGGTAGGAAATGTTCCAAATATCTCCGCAGGAAGAGGGGCTGCATATCTGGTACTAGTAATCCTTAGCAACACAAACTGAAAGGAAGCAGGCGTGGAGAACTACAGTAATGAGGCCTACTCCCACGAGTTTTGCCTCCTTCAACATCATCAACTTTCAGAGAGAGAGAGAGAGATGCTCTGTTCTTGGGTTAGTTCAGATCAAATTAGTCACTCACATGGCTTGGTAAGATATCAATCTCACAGATCATGATTCTACCGATTTAAATAATATATATAAGTAATTTTTTCTAAAAAATTCAAGTAAATTTTCATTCATAGTTTTTTTTTTTAATTTTAAAATTGCCTAAAAGCACCTACTTCGTAACTTCCTTGTTTAAAAAATTTTCAAATCTAATTATAAATATAAAGTAGGTGAGAAACCGTGCAAATTAAAACTGTACACATAAGACGCAGCTGCTTACAAATGGCCATCTCTTTATTCTTCTTCTTCTTGTTTATGAGATTGTTTGCAGAGATTAATGGAGGGAGCCAAGATGAGTGCAAGATGTCAAGGTGCAGTCACAAGGGTCCAGTTATCCGGTTCCCGTTCTGGCTTAAAGACCACCCAGACTCCTGTGGATGTCCGGGGTTTGAGTTATCATGCTCAGAAAAGAAGCAGACCATGCTAGAACTGCCATATTCAGTCAAACTCTCCGTGGAGAAAATAAATTACACTTCTCAGGAGATTTTTGTTCGTTTCCCCGATTATTGCCTTCAAAGGCAGATTCTAAACCTTAATTTATCAGCCTCTCCCTTCCAGTTCCCAGACAAGTACTCCATATACGACTTCACCTTCTTCAATTGTTCAGAAAGTAAATCAGAGTTAAATGCGTTTTCGTCCGTCCCATGCAGTTTTCTCTCAAGTAACCCAGTTTATGTCACTCCTTCCATTTGCCTTCTCAGTGAGGTGAACTTAACCTCTTGCCGGAAGATTTTCAATGCTACAGTCCCACAATATATATTTTATAGGGAATATGATTTTTCTATGAATTGGTTAAACCCTATGTGTGGAAGCTGTGAAGCAGATGGAAAGAAGTGCCAACGGAAGAAGAATAATAGCACGGAACCCGAAATCGAATGCATTGATAAACCAGAAAAAAGGTACTTTACAATTCTCATTCTCATTCTATGAATTGATCATTTTCACCTTTTAAGCCCATTCAAATCTCCCATGATTTTATAAACCTGATTTAGGGTTTATGTTTATTATGGATCCATGATGTGCACAGGAAATTCTCTATGCTATTTCTTGTGGTCGGTTGCACATATCATGGAAACATCAAAGACAAAAGGAAGAAAAATAAAAAGGAAGGAAAGAAAGAAAATGAAATTAAACTTTCTGTTTTATGTTTGGAAAGGGTAAGATTTTTCATTCAAACTTACATTTTTGATCTTCATATCACAAAAACCCAAGGCTTAAATTCAAAAACACCAACAAAAATTAATCTCAAGTCATATCATTATGATTTTATTAATTAAAAAAATATTAAAAAGGCTAATAAGTTTATTATCTTTTACAGGTGGTCCAATAGATAAAATGGTGCCTAAGGTGATTTTCCATTCCCCTATGCTTCGTTTTCTTATCAACGATGAGGGTGACATGATGATTCTTACTTTGCTTCTTCTTTTTCTTCATTTGCTGACAAAAGCCTTTTTTTTTTCTATGTGGCAGATGTAATCCTTGGTTTCCTTCACCTCACTTTTGGAATATTTATAATCTTTATTGTCTATCGCTCTAATAGATTAAAAAGAGAGCATAAAATAAATGTTCAAAAGTTTTTGGAAGATTATAAAGCTCTCAAGCTCTTGAGGTACTCCTATGCTGATATTAAAAAGATCACAAATAATTTCAAAAACAAACTAAGTCAAGGAGGCTATGGGACTATTTATAAAGGAAAGCTCTCTAATGAAGTTTTTGTTGTAATAAAGATCTTTAATGATTTCAAAGGAAATGGGGAAGAGTTCATTAATGAAGTGAGAACAATAGGCACAATCCATCACATTAATGTTTTGATGTTTATAGTTCTGGCATGTTATTACTTGAAATGGTGGGAGGAAAGAAGATTAATATTGATGTTATGGAAAACACTAGCCAAGCATACTTTCTAGAATGACTCTATAATCATTTGGATCAAAGGGATAAGGTGCACATTCAAATTAAGGAAGAAGGAGACACTAAAATAGTATCCAATAGATCGTCATTCCATGGAAGTTGTAGTTAGAATGTTGGAAGGAGAAAGACAATTTAATCATGCCTCCCAATCCTTTTGCCTTTATGGGTCCGACAAGAACAAGTGTTAGGAGACACAAAGCATCTATTCAACTCCAGTTGTCAGTCATCTCAAAAATAGAATAAGAAATTATCTATTAGTAATATGTAATTTAATCATATTGTAATAAATGGTTCATAATGTCATGGCTTTATTTCTTAGTATTGTTCAAACTAATCATGTTTGTAAAATTTAGAACTTTTGAGGCTTCATTTTTATTTAATTTGAAATGTTGTTGGCACATCAAATTTTTTTTTCTTGCATCAAAATAAGTCTTCAACCAAAGAAGAGTTTGTAGACAGATCTCTAATAATTAAAAAGAAAAAAAAAATGAAGACTCCATTCTTCAAAGAGAGTAGACTCTAGAATTGATAAGTAAGAGTAAAAAAATAATAATATATGGAAGTGTCTAGGCTCTAAATTGATAAGCAACGTCTATAAGGTAACCTACTAATTAAATAGCCTATTGTGAGGTGTTTTGCATTCCTAAGGTAATCTACAATGACAAAGGATGAAGCTTTGGAGGAGAAAGAGTTGAGAACAAAGGGAAAATCTATTTGGATTGCCATCTTGAGCTTTGTCTTATGAGAGGAAGATTGCGAAACATGGAGAAGTTTTCAGAAGCTTGCTCTTGTGCGAACTATTGTTTTGTTACTTGTAAAGAACTTGTGATAGAAAAGAGTACTAGGCCTCAAAACCTATGGAGTTAGGGATTCATATAAGAATTTTGGGATTTGTTTGATAACTTTTTAAAAACAATTTTTCAAAAATCAATTTTTGGAATCAATTCATGAAAATAGTGCATTGTGGTTTGAAAGAATAAAACTATATCTAGAAACACAACTATGAAAGACAGTTTTCTTAATTAATTCTTTATAAAGGCACTTCACTATGCATAATGCAATATATATATTAAAATTCTAAAAAGTCATCATGTATTAGAATGTTTTTATTTTAAATTTCTACAATTTTTTTAAGTTGAAAGACTTTTTTTAAAGAACAAAAAATTATTTTTTTAAAATAATTTTCAAAATACTCTTGGTATTTTGATTAAAAGTATTTTTTTCCTCACTTAAAGCCACTTTGATTAACCCTTTGAAGGTTAAGATTTGTTAAAACTACAAAAAGACTTTTTTACCTTGTTTCTCATAAACATTTAGTGGAAATATATAGTTACACTGTCAAATGGTGTAGATCTTGTGTTCTTATGCATATGTTTACTTGCTTATATTTTTTTAAAATTCAATTTTATTTTATTTTTAACGGTCCCCAACAAAAATCACACCTCAATAATTCCAAATTAGACTATGTGTTTCTGTAGTCAGCTACTATGTATTTCACGAGATACAAGTCATTTATTATTATTATTATTATTATTATTATATTTTGTTTTTGTCACGCTTAACTAGCATTAAACAAGTCTTATCTCGATGTGATATTGTAGACCCCCACGAATTGGTTTTTTTTTAATCTTTTTTTGGCCATCCGAGAATGAGACGTTCTTGGGCAGCCAAAGAGAGAAAAACAGGGCTGCTTTGGCGGCCAGATAGGACGGCTTGAGGGGGCGAGATGGGACTTGTCTGGGGGAGCAACAGAGAAGCAGGACAGGGCAGCAAGCTGAAGGAGGAGGATATTTTTTGGGTTTTCCAGGTGGGAGCGACGGAGGAACGAGAGGGGGAAGAGGGGGAAAATCTGGAGTGCGGGTGTTGGGTTTTTATGCGGAGGGATTTTAGAAGAAAGGAAAAGGGGGAGAGGTGAGAAAAATTTGAGAGTGGCGTCTGAAAACAGAGAGCTGGAGGGAGCTTTTGAGGGGCAGAAAACAGAGAGCTGAGGGGAGTTTTCAGGGGCAGAAAACAGAGAGAGGGACAGGATTTTGGGGAGGATTTTTCGGTTTTTTCTTGAAGGGTGAAGCTGGCTAAGGGGGGAGATATTTTTTTCGTTTTCGAAGGGCATAGATAGCTTCAGGAGGAAGCTGGTTGAGGGAGCGGAATGAGAGGACCGTGAGGAAGAGAGCTGGGAACGGAAAGATTTTAGAGATGAGATTAAGAGTTGGAAACCAGGCATAACAATGCTTAAAGGGAGCTGTCCAGGTACGATTACTGAAGCTTCATGTTCTCCTATCTTCATATTGTTTTCCTTTTGGTTTCTGCATATTATTTTGTTGATTTCTGCATATTATTTTGTTGACTGAATCTGAATATCAGAAACCATCGTGTTATTGTTGAGTCTGAGATTGTTTTTATGCTTCCACTGTTTGGGTTATGCTCTGGTTTCTTTGTCTTTGTTTTATACCAGATTTGCAGCATTTAGAGGTATTATTTACATTCCTATTTTGGACCCCATTTCGAGATTTCTATACATTGGCTCTCAAGTTCACTGGTAACTGCTGAAGTGAAGCTTCACTTGTTGACCCGGTGATTTATGTTTATGTCTTGTTTCTCTGGTTGTTATTTTTGCTGTGATTTTCCTATGTATCTGTTGACTGTCCATGGTGTGCATCAAGTGGTGCACTTCCACCTGGGGCTGCTCTGACCTGTTGGATAACGTACCATTGATTGGAGAAGCTATGAAAAGAAAGGAAAGTTGAATCAGTCTCAAATTGCTTTGAGAAGGCTAGTTGCAGTTGGGTTGAAGTTGCAGGGCATGTAAGTTGCTTCATGTCTAGGAATCATTATATGGCAATATCTAGGAATCATTATATGGCAGTGAATGGAAGACTTTTTTTGGTGGGCCATACCTGGAATGTATATGCCCATTTTTCTTTTGGTCTCACACGTTTTCACATGTTGTTTTCTTAAAATAACTTTTCAAAAATTCTAACCAAATTTATTTTAATTTATCTTTTAAAATGCCATCTTAAAATATATCTTCCAAAAAAAATTCAAATTTCCAAATTCTTTTTTTTTTTTTTCATTTCATCTTTAAATAATTCTTCAAAATCCCAACTCCCAAATTTAATTTCCAATTTTCAAATTTTCAACTTTCACATTTATTTATTCAATTATTATTATTTTTCGTTATTATTATTATTATTTTATTTATTTATTTATTTATTTCTTAAAATTCCATCTTTAAAGTTCAATTCTTCAAAATTCCGACTTTCGATTTAATTTTTAATTTCAAAAATTCTAATATTCACGTTCATTTATTTAATTGTTGTTGTCCTTATTATTATTATTCTATTTATTTATTTTAAAATTTCATCTTTAAACAATTTTTTTAAAATTCCGATTTCCAAATTTAATTCTCAATTCCCGAAGTTCCAATTTTCGAATTTAATTTCCATTTTCTAAATTTTCAATTTTCACAATTATTTATTTAGTCATTATTATTATTATTATTCCATTTATTTATTTATTCACTTATTCATTTATTTAAAATTCCATCTTTAAATAATTCTTCAAATTTTCAACTTCTAAATTCAATTTCTAATTTCCAAAATTCCAATTTTACATTTATTTATTCAATCATTATTATTTTCGTTGTTATTATTATTTTATTTATTCATTTATTTAAAATTTCATCTCTAAATAATTCTTCAAATTTTCAATTCTAAATTTAATTTTCAAATTCCAAAATCCCAATTTTCACAACTATTTATCCTATTTTTCGTTATTGTTATTATTATTCTATTTATTCATTTATTTATTTTAAACTTCGTCTTTAATTAATTCTTCAAAATTTCGATTTTCAAATTTAATTCCTAATTTCCAAAAAGTCAATTTCCACATTTATTTATTCAATCATTATTATTCTTGTTATTATTATTATTTTATTTATTTATTCATTTATTTATTTTTAAAATTCTATCTTTAAATAATTATTCAAAATTTCAATTTCTGAATTTAATTTTCAATTTCCACATTTATTTATTCAATTTATTTATTTTTCAATTTTCATCTTTTATTGATTGCTATATATGATTAATTTATTCCACTCTATGACATGCATGTGATTATTCCGTCTTTGTTTACTAACCTTTGTTGACATGAAGCAAATCAGCTCATCACTTAGGTGCACTCTCTACTCCTCTTGTTCATTCGATTATTTTGTTTTGATTGATATTTATTCGGGTATCCATGTTTAATCAATCAATTGCCACACGTGCTTCATTTTATTAGTAGAGAGCCATTTTAGGGGCTTAGAGGGGTGCTAAGGTTTTTACTGTACCTTCCCAATAAGTAACCTGATCCCCGAGCCCAGATTCGATTGTTCACAGATCTGTTTTTCCTTCAGGAGTCACACTTTAGGGGTGTTTGGTACACGGGAATAGAGAGTGGGAATAGACATCTCATTCCTTTTCTCCCTTATTCCTATGTTTGGATAAATATTAAAAAAGCAGAAATGGAATAAAAAATTATTTAGGCAGAAATCAAATCCAACTTATAAGTCGGATTTGAATTCATCAAAAGTAGGTGGTATTCTGATTCATTAAACTCATTTAATAATATAAAATAACCTAAATTTACTATTTTACCATCTTATCTCATGCTTTAAGCCCGATGCTTATCTTCTTTGCAAAGCTAGAAATCCATTTATCATCAACTTCTTATCTTTTTTGCAAAACTAGAGACTCATTCATCATCCACTTCTCTGGAATAAGTGATTCTCTCAAATTGAATTAATCAAACCTTCCACGACATTTAGAAAAAAAATTTCAATTTCTAATTTTTAGGGTTTGGATGTTCATTTTGATTGTTGAAATTTTGATAAAAAAAAAATTGAATATTTAAAATTTTTTAAGGTTCTGGATTTTATCGGATATGATACTTGTTGAAATTATTGAAATTTTTAATAAAAATAATAATTGAATATTTTCACATTAGGGTTATATGATTTTTTATGGTTAATTTTTTATTTATTGAGTATATATATTTTTTTAGTCTTATTATTTAATAATAAAAAACTCTCAAAATTTATTTTTTAAAAATAAAAAAAAATTACTTTAAATTATATGTAAGGATATTATTGTAAATTTATTTCATTTTCATTTTCATTCCTATTATTATCAAACATTGGAATGAAAACAAATAATCATTCCAATCTTTCATTCCTAAGTTCATCCAAATGCTAGAAATGGAATCATCAAATTCATTTCTATCCACTAAGAAATAGGAATGGAAACAAAATATTCATTTCCATTCCCTATTTCGACGTACCAAACACCCCTTTAGAGTTTTCTTTCTTATTTTATTTACTCTTTAAAAATAAAACAAAAATAAGTGGCGACTCCAAGTCATTTTTTTAAAAATAAATCATTTTCAAATAAAAAGCGAGTTCGCCATTGAGTGGGAGTGCATGAGCAGAAATGAGGGGTCCATAGATATATTTTTAAATAATAAAATAATGGATATCTTGACATTTAGTATAAAAAATAAAACAGAATCTATCTTATATTTAACATTATTTAGAGACCTACCCATAATTTGTTTTTAAAGTATAAATTTTATTTTTTTATCAATAATTAAAATAACTAAATTTTTATATAATTATGTTGTTTTATTTCATGATACATACTAAGTTATAACATAAACTAAATATATAAAAGCATTTCATATGGATGTCTTAGATATTATACTCAAAGCTAAAATTATATTATATTTAATAACATTATATATTTAAATTATTTTAATTTATATTATACTATATAAATATATTCTAATTCTTCTTCTAAATTAAAATTTTAATTTTTAATTAATTTTTTCTTGTTTCCCAAAGTGACTAACTAATAAAAAAAAATTAAAATCTTAAAAATAATGAAAAAGTAAAAATAATGTATGATCCATTAGATATATTATCTCACTTTTTCTCTTTGTTCCATGTTATATACAATAAATTAAACATAACTTCATTAGTATAATATTGTAGACCCCCCTCATGGAGGGGTTTTATTTTATTTTTTCAATTATTTTTCTAGCCCTGAGAATGAGCCGTTCTTGAGCAGCCAAGAGGACGACGGCTGGAAGTGAAAGAAAAGCAGCTGAACAGAAAGGAGGCACAGCTGAGGAAAAGAAGGGACACAGCTGTTTGAAAAGAGGAGATAGCTGAGTGAAAAGGTGGCGGTTACAGAGAGTCTTTGCAGTTTTCTTGGGAAGCTTAGACAGAAAAAGGAGGGGGATAGCTTGGGGGGACGGAGGAGCGTGTTCTGCAAGCTTGTTGTTGAGAGAGAGGGAGATATTTTTTTTCTGAGCTGGTTACAGAAAAAGCTGGAGGAAAGGTGAGAAACGGAAGAGAAAGAGTTGCTTGGGAAAAAAAACATCCAGAGAGAGTGAAGCTTCCTTGGGGAGAGATTACTGAGGGAGTTGCAGACTGTTTGGGAGAGGGGTAGCTTGAGAGAAGTCAGAGAGAAAGGAAAGCTGGTTTTGCTGAAGATAGCTGGGAGGAAAAGAAAATTTGAAAGATCATTTCCAGGTACGTTTGTTGTAGCTTCTTGGACTATTTTCATTCATCACTCTATTTTCTCTGGTTGTCTCTGATTTTTCTGGGCATTGGTCGATTGTTTGGGTATGGGCGTGATGTTATATTACTCTTCTCTCATGTTTTCTTTATCTAGATATGGCTCACTCCCATAGTAGGAGTTTGTTGGTGACCTCATTTTGATAATTGTTTTGAACTCTCCTACTGCACCACTGGTCTGTGAACCCTTGGATTTCAATATGAAAGGGGATCACACTTAATGCTTTGCTCACTCTGTTTACTCTGTTCTGGGTACACTATATCTTGTTGTGTTCTGATCTGCGCTTGAGGGGAGAGGGTTGTGCTTTGGCTTACTACCACGGATTCGTGGCTCCCAGTGGACGAGATGTATACAGGTGCTACTTCAGCTATTGTTTTGACTGGCCAGTGGGTGGAAATTGTAGCAACTGAAGCTATGTCCAGTTGATCCGACTTCTCTTTCATGAAGTTATCAGGGTGCCTAATTGGAATTGGCCAAGTTTCTTTAGTGGCTACCATGCATTTGGGTTTTCATCTTGTTTTGCAGTCATGGCTAGCGAGAAGGTGTAGTATTGTCATGCAAATTCCCTGGGTTTGAGCTTATTATTTCCTGAAAGGTGGGTGGTTAATTCTGATGGTGTGCTACCACACACTTAAATCTGGTGGTGATATCTGCTGCTTTTCTTTTTGGCTGAGCTGTTGGGTCAACTATTCCTGGAATGAGATGGGTTCTTTCAGACCATCCATTTTTATCTGACCCTAAATTCATTCAATCGTTCCAGGCTTTAAGCTCCTTTTGTTGAATTCCTAACTTTATTTTCTGGAGGGTGTGGTGTTTGATGATTCTTGGCTGGCTCGGCACCGGAAGGATCACAATTTGATGCTCGTTAACATGATAGCAGAATGAGTAAGTCGCCCGGGGCTTATATACAAGGTTCCTCCACATAGTATGATGAGGTCTATGATAGTTTGATGCAACGGTTTTGCAAGAGAATCTCCTGAGAAGCATTTGTGCACATGTTTTTGAGATACCCCTTGCCATTCAGTATAGAGGACTCTCAGGCTCGGTGTTCCTAGCTTTAGTGACCTGAACCACTTGATATCTGCGATTATGAGTGGAGTCACTTCCTACAGAGGCACCAGATTCCAGTGATTTCAAACCTTCGAATAGTCGTTATGATGCACAGATTTTGGTATTTGGGTCTAAGCTACAGAAGGCATTGGAGGATGGCTGTAATGCTTATGGTGGGATCGAGGGAGTTCTTAACAGAAATGTAGCTATGATGGGGGTTTCATGTGGCTGCATTGAATGGGTGTTTCGATTGTGTACAGTTCCTACTTGATGTCCATGCAAACGTGTCAGCTGAGGCTTTTCATTATGGGACGTCAATGAGACTGAATAGGAGCAGGAAACTCTCTTTTGCAATATGCTATCCGTGGGATGAAACCTGAAGCCAGGCAGCATGACATCATCCATTTTATCAGCATCATTCCAACTCACCCATTGCACTCACCACCGTTCTCATCATCCCAAACCCACCAACCCACTTCATCCTTCACCCCTCTCATACCCCTTTTCTCCTTTTATCATCATGCTCCATATCCATTATTTAAAACCCGTTATTAAAAACCCGCCACCATGCCCCATATCTCCATCTTTCATTCCTCCATCAAAACCACTCCTTCCATTATCCCATAAACCCATTTGTCTCTACACTACGTGCCCTGCATACCTATTTTTCAATACCCATTAAAACCCCTTCACTCACTACCTTTTTCCATTTTACTGTGCACATCAAACCCGCTCCTTCTCACATACCTGTCACCACTCATGCTCGCCACCTCATACCCATTTCTCACACTATATTCCACTACCCATCCCACTAGTCATATCCCATATCTTCCATTCCCATTAACGTGTTCACCGTCATCAGTTCATTCCACATTTCGATACCCATTTACCCAACTCATCACCCCCACCATTCAGCTCATTTTCATTATTTCCACGTGCATGAAGCCCCATGCACATATCCACCTCCATCTCATTCTCTTTTTGATCCTCATGCCCACCAGGCCCATCTCTCTATACCACCACTACATCCTCATCCCTCTCCAGAGCACAAGAGCAGCGAAATTTAGGGTTAGGATTAGCGTCAGCTTCTAATCTGGCTGTTCCCATTTGATTCTGCGGAGTACCTCTAGCTCCCTACAACAGCAAGAAACAGGATGAGTATGGATCTAATCTCTTCCGATTCACATGGCAACCTTGATGCCCAGATTTCTTAGCTCATGCAGTGCAAGCCCTTGTCCGAGCAAGAGGTTAGGACATTATGCGAGAAGGCGAAGGAGATACTAATGGAGGAAAGTAATGTTCGGCCAGTAAAAAGCCCCGTGACCATATGTGGATATATTCATGGGCGATTTCATGATTTTGCAGGACTTTTTCGAATTGGAGGAAAGTGTCCAGATACGAATTACTTGTTCATGAGAGACTGTGGATTGTGGGTATTATCCAGTTGAAATTATCACGCACTTGGTGGCCCTGAAAGTCCGTTATCCACAACGTCTCTCAACTATGCCTGGCGGGTCTCCCCAGCTTCGGATTACCGGGATTGATTTTCCAGAACCTGGCCTCCGATCGGCACAAAGGATTGAAGAGACAGGGCGTTGGATAGCAAATTATGTCCAGAGTTTCAATGTCCCACTTCAGTTCAATGCCCGGGCACAAAAGTTTGAAACAGTTCAAGTTGAGGATCTCAAAACGGGTAGCGAGGAGGTTGCTATAGTGAGGTGTCGATATCGATTTAGAAACCACCTGGATGAAACAGTGGTGGCAGAAAGTCCAAGAAATCTCATGCAGTGCGTGGTGGTGCATCTTCTTGAATGGTAGGCTGCTGATGAGAAGCTGAGGAAGCTGAAGAAAGGGGTGAAGAAGAAGGGTCTTCCACTTCCATAGACGGTTCCATGAAATCTTTCTTCCAAGAAGAAAGCTAATGGTTTCAATGAGAGTCACACACCACCACCTTGAAGTCGGATAGATGAAGATGTGAAAAGATATAATGAGCTTCTGGAAGCGATAAAGGGAACTAAGACTCTACCTTGAATGTGAATGGTGCAATGTAATAAAAAAACAAGGATAAGAAGGGCTCCTAAGCGGCCTCTTGAAAGAAAAATGTGTGTCGATCAATCAGAAAAACACCAGGCTTCATCATCCCATTGTAGATTCGACATTTGACGGGAATAACGCTACCTCAAATATGAGGAAAAGAACTCCTAAGCTGCATCCCAGAAGGAGAATATATATCGATCAGAAGAACACCAGGCTTCGTCCGTTCGTCTGGAATCAACAATCAGTGGACAAGCAGTTGCAAGCTCTGGTGAAGGACCCTCTTCCTGAAGTATTACAATTGGCTGAAGTTGTATTATCTGCATGGGACGCTTGACATCTTTCAGCACGTACAGGAATGAATGGAGGCACTTGGAAGCTTCTCTGCCATGTCATTTTCTCCTCCACTTCCCCATTACTCCGTCATTCGTCAGACTCCACCATCTAACCCACCTTTGGCACATTTCCATTATTTCCTGTGTGCATGAAATCCAAAGCTCTGCCTCCACCTCCCCCATTCAAAGAAGACGACATCTTTCTCTCCGCAAGGACGAAGCAACTGGTTATGGGAAGTGGAGGCGAAGCATTTTACCTTGGTACCCGAAGAAGCTAATTAGGGTTCGAGTCTTCACTGGACAGTGGGAGCCCCTCATTGTCTTCGACTTCGAATGAGCTTCGTCGAATTGGGAAGATACGAATGACATGGGAGGAGTCAGTGAGTTTGTGGGCAGAAGAAGGCGAGCACCACAGAGGGAGAGTGAGGCTTCAAGGGTCGAGCTTCTTGAATGCAGATGAGCTCACTTTCTTAGACGACTCCACGATTGCTTGCACCATGGAGGCCTTTGAAGATGGACCCCTCGAAGGTTTCTCAGTGGATAGATTCATTTCTGGACATCAAGTGAAAGTCTTTGGCAGAAGAAAGTCTTCCTCAGCTTCTGCTTCATCTGGTTTCACAGAAAGAGTTCAGCTTCCATTGGCAGGACCTTCCATCAGATCTATTCCCCCAATGGAGTTCCAGGACCCAACGGAGTATTACGTGGGGTGTCTCCGAGCCCCACCCACGACACTGCCCAGCTTGTTCGAGCTCTCATAACACTCGCAATCACCCAGAAGTTGCCGAATATGATGCAGAAATCTACCAGAACTGTTGGGTTACAGAGTTGCAGGCGCAGAATCCATCCATGCAAAGTTATATGTCAGTTCGGTCAGACATCAATGCTTGAGATGCGGGACATATTGATCAATTGGCTAATCGAAGTACGCTTCAAATTGGAATTGTTGCAAGAAACACTTTACCTCATGGTCATGCGTAGCCTTCTTTGGCATGCAATCTTGGTGGCCACGTGTCACCTCTTGTGTCATCTTTCATCTCCCCATTCTCTGATTTTGAAAATAATTTTCTCTACCCCATTCAGTAAATATTTTTCTAATTCTGGTTTTGCAAATAACTCATTTATTTAATTTTTCGTTCTTTAGAGTTTTAGGTTATTAAAAATCTCATTTTCAATAAATTTTGTTGTCATTTCTTTATGGCAAGCAATTTTCACATTTTCTCTGATTTTTAAAATGTTTTAAATTGAGTAAGAATTAAATTTTGTAATTCCAAGTGATGGTAATTACAGAATTAATTCATGCAAAAATAAATTGACCTTTGGTGAGGGCCCAACATAAGAGAAATAAAAATAAATTTGAGAAAAGTGCAGTGTTTGTCATTGACGATTTATTATTTGGTTTAGTGATGTATGTGTCATATTTTGTATTCATTATTGTACCCTAACCCTATTTCATGACAACGCATTAGTATTTGCTACCAAGGTGCGCACCCGCTCTTACTCTGACCATTCTTTATGCATGTTTTGATTTCCATATGTGTATGATCGTTCTGGGTATTCATTGATTTTCTTACCAATTGCAACGATTGCTTCAATTTATTAGTAAAGATCCGTCTTTAGGGACTTAGAGAGGTGATACGGTCTTTACCGTACATTCTCAATAAGTAACCTGATCTCTGAGTGCTGATTTGATTTTTAACGAACCATCTCGTCCAATTAAAAAGTCACACTTAAGGTTTTCTTTGTTATTTTATTTACTTTTTAAAAATAAAACAAAAATAAGTGGCGACTACAAATTATTTTCTAAAAAAATAAATTATTTTCAAATAAAAAGCGAGCTTGTCATCGAATGGAAGCGCATAAATAAAAATACGAGGTCCACAAATATATACTTAAATAAAGTTAATAAATGGTTGTTTTTCTAAAAGAGTTATCATGACTTGCTAATAAATCCATGAAATTAACTAAAAGTGAAATAAATTATTTTCAAGTAATACGAGGTTGATTACTTTTTCAAAAGTCATGCATGTGAATCAAGATATGGACGGGAATAAAAGACATGAAAGAAATTGAAAGTAGAGGAAAAAAATTGTTCAAAAGATTTTTTAAAAAAAAGTACAAATATTTTTAAATACTACAATATCAAAAAATTTATACATACAAAAAACTAATATCAAATAGATCCTAAATTTTTGAAGTCAAATTAAACACTAGTATTAGTGATATATTTTTTTTATTATTATTATTAAGATATTAATTAAGTAGCATACTTCATAAATGACACGTCACACTCACTCATCTATTTTATTGTTTTAAACTTTTTATATTATATTTTTCACACGTCACGCTCCAATGCACTGCATTTCATTATCTTAGTGTTTGTGATTTTTATACATAGAATAATCCCACATAAATTTTGGAATCAGATGAATGTCTGGCATGCCACCCTTGTGCCGTCCGTTTCATTATTTTAATATTAATATATATATAAATAATACTATATACATATATTTAATATTCATCAATTCTCATTGTTGGGTAAACATGTTTTATTTTTATGTTATATTATTTAGACCTTTGGGAAGATGCATGAGAAAATTTTGTTAATTTATTATTTTTAAACTTTTTTATTTTCCTTTTTTCTTCTTTTATTATTTATTTTCTTTTATTAGCTTTCCATTCGGTTTCTTTTTATTTTTAATTGAAACATAAAAATACCAAAATGTAAATAATAATAATAACAAAAAAAAAAAAGCATTAAATCCCTTTGATAGCTTTCATTTTTTTTTTTTTAATTTAATTGTATTTGCTAAAGTTCATTTTTTTTCTCATTACAATTATTATTTAAAGGTGGCTGATGCAATTGGATTTTCACAAAGAAATCTTTTAGAGATTTCTTTGCTGAAACAACAACAAAATTGTTCCATTGCTGCCTTACTTTTAGGTTCCCCCTTTCCTGAAAGGAGTCCATTTGCTTATTGGCCCTAGAATCAAAGCCAATTGGGCCAAGGAAGCAATTCTAGCCATCAACACAAACCTATCTGGGCTTGCCCTCAACTATTAAATGGCTATATTCTAGCAAGTTATCTGGACCCAATTAATGGGAGAGCCCAAATGGGTTTTTATTTGGACCGGCAGTGAATATTAGTCGTTGGCTACATTCTAGCAAATTATGGGCAACAACATTTAGGCTATGTTTGGTTCTCAGAAAATTTGAGAGAAAATGGAAAGAAAAGAAAATAGAGATGAAAAGTAAAAGGAAAGAAAAAGTGAAGGAAAATAAAAAATAGAATTAAAAATGATAAATTATTTTTATTTGTTACTTCAAACTCATTTTATTTATTTTAACTCATCAATATAAAGATTAAATAATTTTAAAATATATAAATTTCTAACTAATTTTAATTATATTTAATTTTATTTGAAATATTTTATAAGACAATCAACCAAAAGTACAAATGTTAAACTTATAAAAAATGTCCCCGATATTTTTATAGAATAATAATGAGTCCATATTTACTAGTATTTCTCGTGATATGGTTGGACACAATAAGCTTATCTATCAAATATAATTTCATTTGGCAAAAGTTTCAAACTTTTGGTGTAAAGTTTTCATGAAGAAGAATGTTGTAGGGCTTGATATTAAATTGTAGAATTTGCACGTCATAACCATGATACAAATATTCTATTCCTCTGGTCATCCTAATGCAATCTTATAGAACATTCGTAAACACAAATGAATAGAATTTTCTCTTTCAAGAAAAATGCACTTATTAATAGATTCAATAAGCATGAAATCATATGTGAGAGAGTATTTTGATCCTTTTGCACAATTCTAATTAGGTGAACTACGATAAGATGATGAATCCTTTTAATAGTAGTGATTTCATCAATCGATGAAATCTTGCTCATTAACTTAAGAGGTGATCAACAGTTTTACGGCTACAAGCCAAAACACTCTAGTCATAATTTGTTCATCAAATTGTTAATCATTTTCTTTATACTCTAATCACGTAGACTAAGTCACAATATGCATCAATGAGATTTTGTATCTTTCTTCATTGTCTCGTTTTCCTTTTATAATATATATATAGCCTAAAAAGATGTAATAAATTGTGTTTTGGTAATAATGCAATTTTTTTTATCAATTATTCAAAGAAAAGAATGATGATAACTTTTGCTCAAAAAAACGAAAAAAAAGAAAGTATCTTTTGGAAAAAAAAAAAATAGGGAAAAAAAGTTGCTTTTGGCATTTGAAAATTTTTTTAATCAATTACTTGAACATAAAAAATATGTAAGGTGATGATAAAATCAAATCAATTTTGCTCATGACGGGACACGATATCCAGCTTTTCCGCCACTAAATTGGACCAAAAGATTAAATTATGCATGCCAAACCTACCACCATAAGAATAGTTGATTTTGACATAAGCTAGCTGATTGGTATCACAAATATAAAATGCATATGTTCCGCATAACTATAAAGGTTTAAATTCACTTACATTTTATGAAGTTTGAGTTAAATACACTTAGTCATTATTAATTTAAAAATGATAAAGGTAAGAAAAGTATTTAAACTTAATGGTAACTAGATATATTTAATCCAAATATTAAAGAATGGAAATAAAATTAACCCTACTATAAAAAGTAGGTATCTCTTCAACTTTACATAAGCAGACAATACTTAATTTTTGTAAGCCAACAACTTTCTACTAGTCAAGCTTTATCTTTAATTATTACTAATAATCACTAACAACTCAATAAGTGGACGTGTCCTCCTCTATCTTGTTGAAATTAGCACCTTTTATTCTATATATAAAGATAAAAGCAATCTTAAATTTAATTAATTAATAAATTATTCAACATTACATGATAGATTTCATATCCTTATCACTAAGAACAAGTTTCACACCTTTTCCTTTTTCAAAAATATAATAGATGAGTTTTAATTAAGACAAGTATTATACATGGAATCAACACTTTGGGCCCATTAATTCCAAAGGTGTAACCATGAAAAGCAGTTGCTTTGCAGAAGGAAACAAATTGCAGAGGAATTTCAGAATATAATACATAAAGCATTCAAGGGTAGCCGATCAGTCAGTGTTGGATGTCATGAAGGGGTTATGCAAAGTTTAAAAAACCTTATTATTTTAATGGAAATTATACTCTTCACATGGAACATAATGAATGCAGTCCAGAGGTAAAGTTATGAAAGCTTGACCATAATAGCATGATCTATCTGCCATTTGGCAATATAAAATACCAATAATGGTGGGTAAGACCACGAAAAACAGTTGCTTTGCAAAAGCAAAGGAATTGCAGAGGAACTTTAGAATTTAAAACATAAAGCATTCTAGGGTAGCTGATCATTCAGTGTTGGATGTCCATTCGGGGGTTATGCAAACTTAAGCAAACTTATTACTTTAATGGAAAATGTCCTCTTTATTGGCAAATAAAGTCATGAAAACTTGATCATAATGGGAAATGAGTCTATTTGCCAATATTCTATATTCACATTTGACAGTACAAAGTCATGAAAAGTGAATCATACTCTTTATGGGCCATTCCAAGGGAAAGAAATCATGAAAATTAAACAGTGGCTTTCCTATCTTTACCAATACTTGTGGGTAATGTCTTGAAAAATAGAGCATACTCTCTATATGGAATCATTATGAGGCATTGATAGGGAAATAAACCATAAAGCAGTAGTTTTCCTATATATATGAAAAGAATTGTGGAGGAGACTAACCTATCTCCCAAGATCCTATTCACATTTTAGAATATAAAGTACCATGTCAACCAACCTATATGAATACTGGTTATAATTTTGCTCATTAAGTATAGAGGTGGCCAACACTTTTATAACTTACAATGCTACTACCTTGAAGTTTCCTTTATATGTTGTGTCAAAACCTTTTAGTCATACTTCAAATTGTTAGTCATCTTCTTTATATCCTATCATATTGACTTGGTCATAATATGCACCAATGAGATTTCATATCTTTTTCCACCACCCCATTTTCCTTTTTTCCAAAAAAGAATATAGATGAAGTACTAGTGCAATTTTTTCATCAATTATTTAAAGAAAAGAATGGTTAAATACACTTAGTTATTATTACTTTGAATCAAGGGGAAGTGAGTGAAATTAAAAAATGAGAAGGGTAAGAGAAGTATTTAAACTAAATGGTGATAAACTATATTTAAGGACTTCAAAAAAGACTATTCAAACATTTGAAATGATCTTTTATTACCAATGGATATCCTCACTTACAAGGAGCCAAGCTATGGTTCAAAGATGAAACTTTATCATATTACATAGACTAATCTCATAGAAACCTTATACCTAAGACTATCACACATTATTATTGGATTACATAATATGCAACTAGATGGTGTAGCACTACCTTCCATTTAAGGTGATTATACCCATGGACTTGGATGATGAAATTGGTACCACTACCATGGATTGCTCATGATTCTCAATAAACCATAGAGTTGGTCTAGGAGGCATTTTCAAGAGTTCAACCTCTCCTTCAAGCATCTCCAATGCTTTGCTCATTAAAGGACGATCCACAAGCTTCATTTGTATACACCATAGTGCAACTATCACCATTTTGGTCACACACTTTTTTTCATCCTCAGTGGCATCTCCCATTTCCATGTCCTTTCCTTGATCACATCTATTATAAATCCATGATGGGAAATATATTGGACTTGAATGCTCTGCAAATGCATTCATATTCTTCCTTTTCCCCATCGTTTCGAACAACAACATTCCAAAACTATAAACATCAGCCTTAAATGATACACCTCCAATGTTTTTATAGAATAATTCAGGAGCAATGTAGCCCAATATAAAGAAGAGGACATATTATTTTATTTTCTAAGTTGTGAATACATGATTCACTTCTTTGTAAATTATTTCTTGCCAAAAACCATTGTTTGACCTTTGGAATGGCTCCATAGTATTAATGAAAGCATGCTCAAATTCGTAGAACTCCTTAACGCATGCCAAACCAAATGATTAATTACCTCACAATGCTTGATCTTTGTAAGCCAACAACTTTCTATCAGTCAAACTTATCTAGATCTCCATGAAAGAGATTACATATATTTAATTACCACTAGCAATCATTAACAACTCAATAAGTGGACATGTCTTCATCTTGTTGAAATTAGCACTTCTTATTGAAAACATGCTCAATTTCCCAGAACTCCTGAACGCATTCCAAACCAAATGATTGATCACTCCACAATGCTTGATCTTTGTAAGCCGACAACTTTCTATCAGTCAAGCTTATCTAATTCTTCATGAAAGAGACTACATATCTTTAGTTACCACTAGCAACCACCAACAATTCAATAAGTGGACATGTCTTCATCTTGTTGAAATTAACACCTCTAGTTGAAAACATGCCCAACTTCACAAAACTCTTGAACACATGCCAGACCAAATGATTAATCACCTCACAATGCTTGATTTTTATAAGTCAATAACTTTCCATTAGTCAAGCTTATCTAGTTCTCCATGAAAAAGATTACATATTTTTAATTACCACTAGCAATCACTAACAACTCAATAAGTGGACATGTATTCATCTTGTTGAAATTAGCACCTCTTATCCTATGGAAAAAGAAAAAAATTTAGAGATAAAACAATATTAAATTTAATTAATTAATAGCTTATTCAACTCTATACATAGATTCCATATCCTCATCACTAAGAATGAAGTTCACACTTTTTCCCATTAGTGGGTTATTCAACTCTATATGATAGATTTTATAACCTTACCACTAAGAATGTGTTTTACACCTTTTCCCTCTTTTCAAAAAATATAATAGATAAGCTTTATGAGAAGTATTATAAATAGCGTTTTAATAAAGTCACAAAAAATTTTGGTCAATAAAGAATGATAATAGCTTGTTGGCTAAGTTATTCATCCTTGAACATAAGAAATGTAGAGAAAATGATGACATAAATTCAATTTTTCTCGTAAATGGGCGCACTTGAGTGAGCTTGACAAATTTGACACAATTAAAAATATTGTTGAAATAAAATTGGTGATAGAAACTATTTTTATGAAAAATATGACTAAAATGACTCACCTAAAAATGCTGAAATCTAAATGGCTGAGGTGGGCAACTTGTACAAAATTGGATACTGTTTTAGCAAAATGAATATTGTACTTTTATGAAAGGTATGGTGTATACAATTACCGAGCTGTGAAAACAAATATGGACATGGAATTGGCATAAAAAATAGCCACGTGACCATATTTTTTCCATGCTCTATTCAAGCACTAGTACTAACTACTACTCATCCCTGTAATTGAGTCATGACATCTTTTTTATCTTTTCACTTCACTCGTGTTCCTAAACATGGACTGAAACTACCCACATATATTGTTGCTTGTTGTAGCATGTGATCTTGCAAAAGCTAATAGGAAATAGGGGTGGAAATGGGAAGTCTAAGCATGTTGGGTAAAAAATGGTTTTCTATTTGTAAAAATGGTGTTTTCAAAACATATTCTTTAATTGTTTGAAAGCATCCTTTAGTTGTTTTCAATTGTTTTTTAAGGACTATTTAAAAAAAAATAATTATATAAACATTGAGAATGATAAAAATAAAATATTATATATATAAATTATTTTTAAACATATTTAAAAATATTTTAAAAAATAGGTTAATCTTATATCTATTTTGAGAGCGTCAAGTTGCATGATTAAACCCAATGAATTAACAAGGAATATTGGTCATACAAGTTAAAGAGGCTTATCCTAGCAAGCAAAATAAATTTATAAATCAATTAAAATATTCATTGCTCATATGTATGTTTGGAATATAATGTATGGTATTATCATCATAAGTCATATAGTATTATGACCCTATCACATCTAGTTCATTGCACATTTCTAAAGATAAAGAAATAGAGTCCTCTAAATGCATGGACCAAATTCCTTTTAGTGCTAAGAAAATTGACTTAGTCGGTTCTTATTTGAAAAGTTGTATTCAATCAATAAATTAAGTACCACAATTGACCATATATACAATGGACCATAGAAATTATTGGAGTATGATACTCATAGGAGGCCATTTTAAAATTTTTAAATATTCATTTGCTCCTACAATTTTACACTTATATGAATTATAATAGTAGACATATACCAAGAGAAGGTTTGAACTTTCAAATTGTTACTTTTTTGTTAATTATCTCTTTATCAAAACACAACTTTTAATTTGAGAGCATGATTTAAAGTGAGAAAGGTGAGATTAGAGTCCCTATTAACTTTTGACAAGGAGTAGAAATCTAAGAATAGAGAAACCAAAGCATCCATTAATCTAAATAACTGTCATGGAATGGTGCAATCCAATGTCCAAGAATGTTATTGTAAGAGAGGTCTCAAGGTACTTCTCTAATAGAAACTATTTGGAATTAGTTATGAAAGAAATGTTATAACCGACACTATTGATACTTGAAAACCTAGATTATTGTAGGTAACAAATGCATAACAAAATAGATTACCTAAATCTCTACAACCCAAATAATTATTTTGTAGAATATCAAAAAAAAAAAAATCGAACTTACTTCAAAGGAAATGGGGAAATCTATTTGATACTTTTAAGGGCTTCAAAGAAGACTACTCAATAAGTGGACATGTCTTCATCTTGTTGAAATTAGCACTTCTTATTGAAAGCATGCTCAACTTCCTAGAACTCCTAAACGCATGCCAAACCAAATGATTAATCACCCCACAATGCTTGATCTTTGTAAGCCAACAACTTTCTATCAATTAAACTTATCTAATTCTCCATGAAAGAGACTACAAATCTTTAGTTACCACTAGCAACCACCAAGAACTTAATAAGTGGACATGTCTTCATCTTGTTGAAATTAGCACCTCTTGTTGAAAACATGCCCAACTTCGCAAAACTCTTGAACACATGCTAGACCAAATGATTAATCACCTCACACTGCTTGATTTTTATAAGGCAATAACTTTCTATCAGTTAAGCTTATTTAGTTCTCTATGAAAAAAATTATATATTTTTAATTACCACTAGCAATCACTAACAACTCAATAAGTGGACATGTCTTCATCTTGTTGAAATTAGCACCTCTTATCCTATGGAAAAAGGAAAAACTTTAGAAATAAAACAATCTTGAATTTAATTAATTAATGGCTTATTCAAATCTACACATAGATTCCATATCCTCATCACTAAGAATGTGGTTCACACTTTTTCCCATTTATGGGTTATTCAACTCTATATGATAGATTCTATAACCTTATCATTAAGAACGTGTTTCACACCTTTTACCCTTTTACCATTTTTCAAAAAAAATATAATGGATGAGCTTTAAGAGAAGTGTCATAAATAGTGTTTGAATAGAGTCGCAAAAATTTTTGGTAAATAAAGAATGATGATAGCTTGTTGGCCAAGTTATTCATCCTTGAACATAAGAAACATAAGAGAAGATGATGACACTAATTCAATTTTGCTCATAAATGGACGCACTTGAATGAGCTTGACAAATTTGACACAATTAAAAATATTGTTGAAATAAAATTGTTGATAGAACCTATTTTTATGAAAATATGATTAAAAGCACCCACCCAACAATGCTGAAATCTAGATGGCTGAGGTGGGCAACTTGTACACAATTGGATATTGTTTTAGCAAAATGAATATTGTACTTTTATGAAAGCTATGGTGTATACAGTTACCTTGTTGTGAAAACAAATATGAAGATGGAATTGGCACAAAAGAGAGCCAAGTGACCATATTTTTTCCATGCTCTATTCAAGTACTAGTACTAACTACTACTCATCCCTGTAACCGTGCCATGACATCTTTTTTATCTTTTCACTTTACCTGTGTTCCTAAATATGGGTAAACTACCTACAGATATTGTTGCTTGCTGTAGCATGTGATCTTGCGAAAGCTAACAAGAAATAGGAGTGGAAATGGCAAGTCTAAGCACATTGGGTAACTATTTTCAAAAACAATTTTTTTTAAAAAAAAAAGAAAAAGAAAAAGAAAATAGAAGAATACATTTGATAGTTGAAAAATAAAAAATAGTTTTCTGTTTGTAAAAACGGTGTTTTCAAAACATATTTTTTAATTGTTTGAAAGCATCCTTTAATTGTTTTCAATTTTTTTAAGGGCTATTTTAAAAAATAATTATACAAATATGGAGAATGATAAAAAACAATACACTATATATATAAATTATTTTTAAACATATTTAAAAATATAAAAAAATAGGTTAATCTTATACCTATTTTGAGAGCCTCAAGTTCCATGATTAAACCCAATGAATTAACAAGTAATATTAGTTATACAGGTTAAAGAGGCTTATGCTAGCAAGTAAAATAAATTTATAAATCAATTAAAGTAGACATTGCTCATTTGTATGTTTGGAATATAATATATGGTATTATCATCATAGTTCATACGGTATTATGGCCCTATCACATCTAGCTCATTGCACATTTCTAAAGATAAAGAAATAGAGTCCTCTAAATGTAAGGACCAAATTCCTTTTAGTGCTAAGAAAATTGACTTGGTGAGTTCATATTTGAAAAGTCATATTCAATCAATAAAGCATTACAATTGACCATATGTATCATGGACTGTATAAATTATTGAAAGAGTACAATACTTGTAGGAGACCATTTTAAAATTTTAAATATTCACCTGCTCTTACAATTTTGCACTCATAATGAATTATGATAGTAGACATATACCAAGGAAAGGTTTGAACTCTCAAATTGTTCTTTGTTAATTTTCTCTTTATCAAAATACAACTTTTAATTTGCAAGCATGATTTGAAGTGAGAAGAGTAAGATCAGAGTCTTCGACAAGGAGTAGAAATCTAAGAATAGAGAAACCAAAGCATCCATTAATCTAAATAACTGTACATGGAATGACACAATTCAATGTCGAAGAATGTTATTATTGTAACCTTTGTAAAGGCCCAAAGATACTTCTCTAATAGAAACTATTTGGAATTAGTTATAAAAGAAATGTTGTAATTGACATTATTGATCTTTGAAAGCCTAGATTATTGTAGGTAACAAATGCATAACAAAATAGGGAAATCTATTTGATAATTTTAAGAGCTTCAAAGAAGACAACTCAAACATTTGAAATGATATTTTATTACCTATACACATACTCACTCATAAGGAGCTATGCTTCAAGGATGAAACTTTGTGTTATTACATAGACTAATCTTATAAAAACCTTATACCTAAGACTATCACACATTATTATTGGATTACATAATATGCAACTAGATCATGTAGCACTACCTTCCATTTAAGGTGATTGTACCCATGGAATTGGATGATGAAATTGGTACCACTACCATGGATTGCTCATGATTCTCAATAGACCATAGAGTTGGCATAGGAGGCATTTTCAAGAATTCAACCTCTCCTTCAAGCATCTCCAATGCTTTACGTTCTCAATAGACAAGGTTTTTATAAAATTAAAACAAAAAAAAAAATATTTTTAAAAACTATTTATCCAAACAAGTTTTTTGTTTTTTAAAATTTACAGAGATGCCAATATCTTTATGTTTCCAACATATATTAAAATAGTGTATTTTTTAATTAAAAAATATAACTTACAAGTTTATTATAATATTATTATTTATGTTCTACTAAAAACTATTCTTTTTTATTTTATTTGTAATTATAAAATTATTTTCATTTTTAATAAGATTAAAATTAAAATTAATTAATAATATATAAATTAAATTTACAATGCTTTTATGAAATCAAAAACACAATTCATTTAAACAAGTTTTTATTTTTTTAATTTATGAAGATGTTAATATTCTTATGTCTCTAACATATATTAAAATAGTGTATTTTTTCAATAAAAAGATATAACTTATGATTTTATTATTATATTATTATTTATGTTCTACTAAAAACTATTCATTTTGTAATTTATTTGTAACGACAAAACTATTTTTATTTTTAATAAGATTTTATTTAAATTTAATTAATATTACATAAATTGAATTTACAATATTTTTATAAAATCAAAATAGAAAAATTATTTTTAAAAACAATTTTTCCAAACAAGCTTTTTGTTTTTAAAAATTTACGAAGTTATTAATATCCTTATGTTTTTAACATATACTGAAATAATATATTTTTTAATAAAAAAATATAACTTATTATTTTATTATACTATTACTATTTATGTTCTACTAAAAAGCATTCATATTTTAATTTATTTGTAATTACAAAACTATTTTCATTTTTAATAAGATTTGAATTAAGTTTAATTATTATTATATAATAATGTTTTTATAAAATTGAAACAGAAAAATTATTTTTAAAAACAACTTATCCAAACAAGTTTTTTCTTTTTAGTTTTTAAAAACTATTCTTTGGTTTGTTTGAACAACAACTAGTTTGTGAAAACAAGCTCTAAAGTCCACCTAATCAATCAAAGCTTACACTAGCACAACACAAGCTTCTATTTCTATTTTCTCTTCATTTAAAACATTCAAAAGAATGAAGCAAACATAAACAGAAACAAAAGACTGCCAGAATTCTTCATTAAAACAAAACACTGCCATAAAATGCTTCCATGTGTTGCTTTTGTCCCTCTCTTATGCATGAAACCACTTTGAAACAGAGAAACCAAATTTAATTGTAGAAAAAACCAAGAAACTAACACAACCAAAGAGATACAGGAGGAACCACTTGGTACTAAGTAATAGAAACTGGAAGGCAAAAGCCTAAGTGAAACAACAAACAAATATTTCCAGCTGATGTTTTTCCCTACTTGGATTGCTTTTTAATTTTCCATGCATACCTACTTGGTAAAAATATGCCATCAGAGGCTTTGTTGATCTTTGACCATCAGCGTTGCAGGAAAAAGATGCATAACAGAACAAAATTTTGCTTGAAAAGAAAGGGAGAGATTTACTTTGTAATTTGAAGGGAAAGCTAGAAGACATCTCAAACATAAGAATATTGTACATATTATACCTATACATGCTTTGCTTCCAAAGTACCAAGCCATTGTCTTAAAACAAAACATTAGCTGTTATAACGGGCCTTACATCTTAGCCAATCAAACATATAGTCCATTATGCAAGTAGATATAATTACATTACCTTCCATCTAAGGTAATTGTACCCATGGAATGACACGTGGAAATTGGCAACCTAGACGGATCGCTCATGTGATCCTCAACTGGCATTTCCATAGAGTATAGAGTAGGCTTAGGAGGCATTTGCAAGAGTTCAGCATCCCCTTCCAACATTTCCAATGCTTTGCTCATCGAAGGACGATCAATAGGCTTCATTTGTATACACCATAGTGCAACTATTACCATTTTTCTTACAAATTTCTTTTCATCCTCGGTGGCATCTCCCATTTCCATGTCCCCTCCTTGATCATATCGATCATAAATCCATGATGGAAAGTATATTTGACTTGAGTGTTCTGCAAATGCATTCACATTCTTCCTTCTCCCCACCATTTCTAACAACAACATTCCAAAACTATAAATATCAGCTTTATATGAAACTCCTCCAATATTTTTATAGAACAACTCTGGAGCCATATATCCCAATGTTCCTCTAGCAGCAGTGAGAGACACAATACTTTCATTTGTTGAATGTAATTTTGCAAGGCCAAAATCTGAAACTTTTGGAGTAAAATCTTCATCAAGAAGAATGTTGTGTGGCTTAATATCAAAATGTAGAATTTGCATGTCACAACCTTGATGTAAGTATTCAATCCCACGTCCTACTCCAAGTGCAATCTTGTATAATCTTTCCCAACTCAAAGGAATGTTGTTTCCTCGGTCAAGAAAAACAAACTTATCAAGAGACCCATTTGGCATGAAGTCATATACAAGAGCCCATTTTGATCCTTGTATACAAAATCCAACAAGTCTCACCACATTAACATGATGAATTCTTCCGATTGTAGCAACTTCATTAATGAAATCTTGCCCATTAGCTTTTGACATAACTAACATTTTTACAGCTACAATGTGACCACTTTTGAGTCTTCCTTTGTACACAGAGCCAAAACCTCCTTGACCTAATTTATTCTTAAAATTATGAGTCATCTTTTTAACCTCCGAATATGAGTATTTGATTGGCTCAAGATTTTTGTGGCTATGTAAGAATTCTTCAATACCATCATCCGATGATAAGTGTCTTCGTTGAAACTTGTAGATTAAATAGACAAGCAGACACAATATGCCAAGTGTAGTCCTCCCGATGATGATCATCATGGCTATAAATCACATGTTAAAAAAATTAAAAAAAAAAAAAAAAACATTAGAGGAAGGTGCATCATCATCTGAATTCAATTATCGAATCCAAATAAAATAGTCAATTTGAAAACTTATTTCACCTATATAATTGCTTGTTGGTTGACTCAATAGAAAGATGTTTTTAGGTTTGTAATCAAACGTAGTCATGTTCCTCTTCTTTTTTTTAAATTCAAAATGATAGAGATAGGACAAAATGAGAGAGAAAAATTGTTTTGGTACCCAATTTTCAATTTGGTTGTAGTCTTAACAAATTTAAAATTCAATACATAACAAATTTACAAAAATATGTAATTTTATTTGAAATTAAAATTCTGAAGTTTATAGAAATAGAATTCCAATTTATATTTGTACAACCAAGTGTAGAACAATAAAACTAGGCACCTCTATGCAATTTTCTTTGAAAAAACTTTTAAAAGACTAAGGCAAATTGAGCTGTAAAAAAAGCATAGTATTTTTTGCAATTTATTGAGATCTGAAAGACTTACCGATGGATCTCATTAACCAACCTGCAAAAAAAAGATTAAAAAAATAATTAAATTAAAAAAAAAAGATTCACATACATTTCATATTTAAGATGAGCAATAGAATATTCTAAGAGAGTTATTTTATTATTTTTATTATTATTTATTGATTAAAAAGTAAGAGAGATAGGTATAAAAGAAAAATTATTATTATTATTATTATAGCTATTTAAAACTCATCTAGACTATTATTATTATAGATTATCAATCATTACATAAATGACAATCTCAATTATATATATACATGGGATTAAATATGTAATTGAACATAATAGTTCTTTTTTATTTTTATTATTATTACCCAATTTAAGAAAATTAGATAATAATAGAAACTCTAGAAGCCTTACCAACTAAAACTGCAGATCCATAATAGTAGTAATAATCAGGTTCTCTCAAGCCTGCATGATGAAATAAAGTAATTAAATTACTTTAGTGGTAAAAGTTGAAGAATCCTATGCATTTTGTATTCAAATCCTGCACGTTGACCAACTAGATAATGATATTTTATCTCAAAAAAATGAAGAAAATAAAATAGAGAATGGACAATGGTAATCACCAACTAACTAAACCACATAATTGCACCCACTTGGCTCTCCTCATTTTTTTATTTAACTAAAAAGTGATTAATCCTCTGTTTTTGGAAAAAAAAAGTGATGACAGCAGTGCTACTTTTTAATAATTTCACTCCTTAATTGTTTCCCAAATTGGAAAATGCAGTTTAATGGCATGCTTTATTCAAATTCAATTTTATACTACCAACGCAATGCATCATTCAAACAAGAGTTAAGTAGGCCTCACCTTTGATTGAAAAGGTCCTCGGATCTGTTAATTAATAAAAAAACATAAATTAAATTTAACATGAAAAAGACATTTAGGACAATAAAAGATGAAATTTATCAGGAAATAAAAAATGAAAGATAAAAACTTGACTCGACTCCCAAAGTCTCACCCCGTGAAGATTGCAAAAAGTTAGAGAACCAATCCACAAACCAGTGCCCTGCAACATGAATCCAATTAAGCAAGTCATAGTAGTTACCAAGTTAAAGAGCCTTTTCGTAGCAAGCAAAATAATCAAATAAATAAATAAAAATAAACATTTTTCATACTTACCGCATTTTACAGTATTCTTGTCGAAATCTGGAGAGCAGGATGACCATTTCACACCGCATTTGCTTTTGCAACGGAAGCCCAAGAATGAAAGATCAACCCCCCGAAGTAGCATTTCTTGCAAATCTGACATTAAAAGATTGCCGGGTTTCAAGAATCGAGTAACAATAATCCTGAGGATGGTGCATGAATACTTAGTATCATTCACCCTCAGGGAGTCTGCTCCGACTAGTGCATAAACATATGCTTGTGAGGAAGATGAAGTCACACTGCTACTGTTGCAGGGAGTGATAGGGATATAGTTGCCATCACTTATTGGCTGCTCGCAGCTCATCAAAACCGTTGTATTGGTCACTTCATCTGTATGCAAATAATATGCAGTCTCATAAAAACTGAATATTCCTCTTGTCAAGGAATAGAGAGGAGTGGAGAAACAGTTGCCCTTTTCCACCCCTGGATCCACTACCCGAATGGTAGAGCGATCGTAGTTTATATCAGCAACATAGTATTTCCTATACTCCAGGTTTACCATAGTACGATTGTTTTCGCAAACCAATTCATACTCAGAATCACCACACCAGGACGGATCACCTTTCAATCGGAAAGGGTTGCTGATGTTTTGAATATCCCCACAAGAAGAGGGCCGGCATGTCTGGTTTCCATTAGCAGCACAAATTGCAAGCAAGAAAGTGTGGAAGACTGCTAACGCCACAAGTTTAGCTTCTCTGAACATCATGACATTTGGGAGGGATACGGAGCTGGAATTCTTCTGCTTTAATGTTTCATTTAAGAGAGAGATATAAAATTATTCCCCCAACAGGCAAGCGGTCTCAATTTTCCTGCAACTTGAAAGGAGTGTGAAATGAACCTGATTGACTGTTCTAGTCAAGGTAGTAATTTCACATTGATGAAACGCATGCCCACACATGATGTATATATACCAAATTAACCTTATAAATAAAAATACAAATAATAAATTATGGTATCATATGTTAAGTAACAAACATTTCCAAAATATTAATATACAGGATCAATCCCATCGCTTATCATATAGAAAATTATAAGTATAAATTAAATGGAATACTTAAATTTTGAAAGAGAGAAAATAACCATATACATGTGATACATGGTGAAAAGACATTGTTACAGAGTGTAAATCTATTAGTAAAAGCGCTTAAATAATTGACTGAAAATATTCGACCGCATTAATCCTCCTTCCTAGAATTCTTCTCTATAAATTTTCAGGCTAATCTCCTCTCAATATTTGTATCTCCCTTTCCACTTCTTTCCTATCCCAGAGATTTCTTTCTTGGCAGAAGTCACAAATTCCTTCCATAAAAATGGATCGATATCTCTCTTTATTTTTGTTCTTGTTTATGACCTTGTTTGCGGAGATGAGAGGGAGGCGAGATGAGTGCATGACATCAAATCCTTGTAGCGACCAGGGTCCACTGATCCAGTTCCCTTTCCGTCTAAAGGACCAGCCACGCCACTGTGGATACCCGGGATTTGAGTTATCTTGCACTGAGAATAATCAGACCATGCTAGAGCTGCCAGTTTCGGTAAAGCTCTTGGTGAAGAATATAAAATACAAATCCCGGGAAATCATTGTCCAGGACCCGGATAATTGCCTTGCGAGACAGCTTCGAAACCTCAATTTTGCTGCCTCGCCCTTCTACTTCAAATTTGAACTGGACTTTGTTAGGCAGTGTCCCAAATTCCTAATTAGTATAGATTCCTTTTTTGTAAAGAATATTATATAGAATATTTCTAAGTTGAGATATTATTGTAATATTAGACTTCCTTATAAAATAAGGAAGGTTATTGAAAATATCTCTATAAATATTCTAGGTCATGAGGGGAAAAAGTTATGAGATGGAGATGGGCTTATAATGACTATACGAGGTGGATAGAGATGTGAGGAAGAACGGGAGGTACCCGGTGGAGCGAGAGGACTCGTAGTAGGGTATGGATACAAGGAGTGGGGAAACATGGGATGTTTCGGGAACCCAATAGTTGTATCTGGTTCTGTCCTCTGTAATATTCTTTATTGTATAGTGGAATCATTCTCTCTCATCCGTGGACGTAGGCATGGTTGGCCGAACCACGTTAAAACCTCGTGTACTGTATGTGTGATTGTTTTATCTTTGTGTTCTTAAACTAACATTGTTGGCATTAAAGTTTTCGCTGGCACAACAATTGGTATCAGAGCGAGGTTGGGATTGTTTGGGATTTCTTCTGCGAAGTTCGACGTGGTCAAGTTTGATGGATCTGGGAATTTCAGCCTATGGCAGAGGAGGGTTAAAGATCACAGAACACATAAGATGAAAACAAAAGGAATTTTGAATTTTCATTGAAGGTGGAGTCGATTGCTCTTTCGTGGTGATATGATACAAAAGATTTGTGTCATGGAGAGCTTGAAGATTAACTTCATGGGACAACTTGAAGATTAACTTTATGAAATTTGGTCCAAGGTGGAGATTGTTAGGCAGTGTCCCAAATTCCTAATTAGTATAGATTCCTTTTTTGTAAAGAATATTATATAGAATATTTCTAAGTTGAGATATTATTGTAATATTAGACTTCCTTATAAAATAAGGAAGGTTATTGAAAATATCTCTATAAATATTCTAGGTCATGAGGGGAAAAAGTTATGAGATGGAGATGGGCTTATAATGACTATACGAGGTGGATAGAGATGTGAGGAAGAACGGGAGGTACCCGGTGGAGCGAGAGGACTCGTAGTAGGGTATGGATACAAGGAGTGGGGAAACATGGGATGTTTCGGGAACCCAATAGTTGTATCTGGTTCTGTCCTCTGTAATATTCTTTATTGTATAGTGGAATCATTCTCTCTCATCCGTGGACGTAGGCATGGTTGACCGAACCACGTTAAAACCTCGTGTACTGTATGTGTGATTGTTTTATCTTTGTGTTCTTAAACTAACATTGTTGGCATTAAAGTTTTCGCTGGCACAACAGACTTCACCTTCTTCATTAATTGTTCCTCATATGAAACTCTAGGACACGGATATTCGCCTTATTTGTATTATCCCATCCCTTGCCTTTCTGTCCCAGGCAACTCAGTTCATGCTGTTTGGTCCTCCTCACCTTTCAATCTATTGGACCTATCCTCTTGCCGCAGGCTTTACAACTCTTCAGTTCCAGGTAATCGAGATTCTGGGGATTTTATGTTCAATGGAAGTGCATTTTCTTTGAAGTGGTCGAAATCAATATGTCGAAGCTGCCCAGAAGGAGGAAAAATATGCAGACTGAAGAAGAGTAATAGCACGGAACCAGAAACTGAATGTATTAAAGGTATTATACGTATCTTAATTCCCTATTCATCTTCTTTTCATCTTTCATGCCCACCTCATATCCTCTACTATGATTTAATATACAAATACTCCATTTTGGAATTAAAAAGCCATTGCAAAGGATATGAGCTGATAAATTCCGCTGATTGAATTTATAGGTTATGAATGTGGAACTAAAATCTTGGATGGAATTTACGTTTTACTGGGAAAAAATAAAAGTCTTAATTTCTTTGATTAAAACTGATAAAATAATCTCTAAATCTAAAAAATAACATTTTCTTTTTCAAAAAACTTGAAATATGATCCGTTTTTAATAAAATAAGCTCTTTCTATTTTTGGACATTTTCTATGTCCGAGCATTTTTTGGGAAAAAATCACAAGAGTGATTTAGGTCTACACGAGGTTATATTTAATTATTATTTAAAGTAGTAGTTGTTTTGCCTCTTTGATTAAAATATTTTTGTCTATTATTCGGTCATAATTTGAAATAATAATTAGTGAAAATAATTTTATACATTTTAAAACTCTTGTTAGATAAATTTTTTTCCTCAAGTTTCATATTGTTTTTCTTGTCATTTCACCTCAAAAAATTGAGCTAAGCAAATGGATCCAAACTTAGGCATTTTCTCTTCTCTCATCAATTTTTTAGAGCCCAACAAAATTAAAGGAAATAATTATGAACAAAGAGTTAAATGTTTATTTTGAATTTAGTTGTAAAATTGTTAAAAGTTCTTTTGTAATGGATTCTTTCCTAACTACCTAGAATTAATATTTTTCTTTAGTTTCTTCATATTTTTCCAAGGATGTGAACCTCAAAATACAATCTAATCCAATTGATATTCAAGTATTCATTTTGGACTTTTTAAATGTTTAAGGAACTAAAAGAAAATTACTAAAGATTATTTAAAATAGATGATTTTCTCAATTTATTTTTCCATATCTTAGAGGAGCATACTAACCCTTAATTTCCCAAGTAATCCACCTTTGTTGCACTCCCAATAATTACCATTGTGTAAAAATTTCTATAAACATCATTTTCCTAATTTTAATGGGTATCCACATGGATACCTTTTCCCTCTTATCCAACATGAGAAGCTCTACGTTAATGGTCAATCAAATCGTCAAGTATCATCATATCCACTAGTTGGATAACTATATATAATGGCATAGAAAAAGGATAGAGATTTCTTTACATTCCTTTAACATATAGTTTTATTTTTATTTTAGATTTTGTTATAAAATAGGATGAATTAGTGTCGGAGGCCTCATGAAGACAGTAAGTTATTATGAAACATAGTCTAACTATGACACATAATAGAGATTAGAAGAAAGGTATATTTTAATTTCCATCACAAGTTAGGATGGAGTCAGTAATAGAATTGGTACTACCTCAAAAATGATTGCATAGAATACAAGAAAGGGACCCAAAAAGATAAGGTTGAAGTCTAGCATAAAATTAATTAGGTTAAAACCATATCACATGAACATGTAATTTAGCACCTTTTTTATTAATTCCAAGAGCATAATAAGCTAATTAATTTTTTTTTCTTAATTTTTTATAGGTGTATTGAAGAAAATAATTGTGACAGGTAATATTCTATTTACACATATTTTATTATAGAGATAAAGATTCTTAATTTGGTTATTTTGTCTATTTATTTAAATAAAAAAAGTTCAAGTTTTCTTCTTTTTATGTACGCAGGTGCAATCTTTGGTTTCTTTCTTCTCGTGTTAGTAATTGTTGCGCTTTATCGAGTCTATAAGTCAAATAAATTAGAAAGAGAGTATAGAATAAATGTTAAAAAGTTTTTGCAAGACTATGAAGCTCTCAAGCCCTCAAGATACTCCTATTCTGATATTAAAAGGATTACAAATCAATTCAAAGATAAATTAGGCCAAGGAGGTTATGGAATTGTGTACAAAGGAAAGCTTTCAGATGAAGTTTTTGTTGCAGTAAAAATTCTTAACAATTCTCAGGGAAATGGGGAAGAGTTCATTAATGAAGTGGCAACAATAGGTACAATCCACCATGTCAATGTAGTTCGCTTAGTTGGATTTTGTGCTGATGGATTTAAACGAGCTCTAATTTATGAGTACTTACCAAATGAGTCATTAGAGAAGTTCATATTTTCAAAAGCTGATAAGAACTATTCACTTAGTTGGAAGAAACTTCAAGAAATTGCTATAGGTATATCCAAAGGAATTGAGTATCTTCATCAAGGTTGTGATCAAAGAATCCTCCATTTTGATATCAAACCTCATAATATTTTACTTGATCACAACTTTAATCCAAAGATTTCTGACTTTGGTTTAGCCAAATTGTGCTCTAAAGAACAAAGTGCAGTCTCTATGACAGTTATAAGGGGAACAATGGGCTACATCGCTCCAGAAGTGTTATCCAGGAATTTTGGGAATGTGTCTTATAAGTCAGATGTTTATAGTTTTGGAATGTTGTTACTTGAAATGGTTGGAGGGAGGAAGAACATTGATGTCAGTGTGGAGAGTACTAGCCAAGTATACTTTCCAGAATGGATTTATAATCATTTGGATCATGGGGAAGAGTTGCTTATTCGGATTGAAGAAGAAGAAGATGCTAAGATTGCAAAGAAATTAGCAATTGTGGGACTTTCATGCATTCAATGGTATCCAGTGGATCGTCCTTCCATGAAAACTGTGGTTCAAATGTTGGAAGGAGAAGGAGACAAGTTAACCATGCCTCCTAATCCTTTTGCTTCAAGAGTTCCATCAAAGACAAATTTGAGCAAGGCAGGAAGAGCTTTTCAACAAGAGTTGGCAATCATTTCAGAACTAGAGCAAAATTAGTTGTCTACATATTCAAATTATTACAAATGTATAATTGTTCATCATTATGGCATTTCTATTTATATTTCTATTAATTAAACAAATGATTGTACAAAGGGATTATACATGTGGCTCAATCCATGTTAGATTCTAAAGGTTCTTGTTCCCATGTAATGTATTTCTTATGTGTGATATTTTTATGAATATGTGCAAGAATATTCTGATAACCCAATTTATAGCTAAGTTATACACAACTCTATAAGTCACCTTTCAATCAAGTAAGAGTAGCTAATGTCCATCAAATTCAAGACAAAGAGTATTATATGAAATAGTAATAGAATCAGATATGTGAAACTTGAAAATAAGAGTCTCAGCCACTATACCTATATAGTTTTCTTTTTCTTTTCTTTTTTTGTCTTTGCCAATTTTTTATGGACTAAGTAAGACTAATTAGTTATATAATGACTAAATTAAGTTGACCCTTAAGCTAAATGATATTACCCAATAACTTGATAAAGAATATAATCTTTTACTTTGCAATAAAAAACAAGAGTTTCCAAACAAATATTTGGCCTTTAATTTGTGACTACAATTTTAGAGAATGAAGTTTAATTCTCTGCCATCCTTTTCCTGCAAAGAAAGTGGCTTTACCTTTAGAAAGGCCATTATCAAAGACACGATCCATTAATATTGAAATTTAGGGATGGTTGGTCATGTATACTGTCTCACAATGCTTCACATTTCAATTTTAGTAACCTTTACAATCACTGAGGTAAGATAGAATCAAAAAATTAATTGACTTGTCTCCTTGATAGATACCTTATCTACTTTAGAATTTCATGGCTTCTTTCCTCTATCACATCTAGCTCATGACACATTTCTAATGCTAAAAGAATATCCAATATGGTATCCAATGGATTGCCCTTTTATGAAGGTTGTCGTTAAAATGTTGGAAGGAGAAGATGATTTAATCATGCCTTCCAACCTTCTTCTAATACTATAGGTTCAAGTACAAGAATAAATGCTAGGAGAGATAGAATATCTCTTCAACAAGAATTGGAGGTCATCTCAAAATTAGAGTGAGAAAATTGTTTATATTTTCTATTATTATGATTATGTAATTTAGGTACATGTTGTATTCAATGTTTACCAATGTAAACACTATTTTATTTGCTAGCACTATTGAGGCTCATGTTTGTGTATAATCAAGTTATTTTTATGCTCAATAATTTACATTAAATTTGGAAAGTAATGGCTCACATTGCCAATTTTCTTTTTTCTTGCACCAAGTTACTTATTAAACTTATTAAACATGGCAACTTACTCTCATGAGAATCAAGATACCAATGCATGGTCATTAATCACACTAACAAGCTTAAAACTAAATCCCATATCAATAATATGTGTGTGACATATTGAAGTTAGGTCCAAGGAGCTAGTTCAAGACATAGTTCATTATGGATCATCAAATGGAAAATGTCAACACCAAGTATAGGTTCAAGTCCGAAAGATATCTATACTAATTGCATAGTATAAAGTAGCCCAATTCTTTCCTTTTATTATTTATTTTCTATATTGTTATTTATAAAGTTTTAATTAGAAAACCCTTTAATAAGTAATTCAATAACCTTTAATATTATCATACGTTATGTACACCACATTCATCTCTTAATAAAAGGGATTTTCCTTTGAAATTATCCTAAAATATTTGTATACCATTCTCATCTTTTACACAACCTCATAGTTTTCTATATTCTATAATGATGTCTTTTATATTTAGATCTTCATATTTTTTTTGGTAACTTGATCATCAAGGGTTTTTCATAATCTTCCTATGGACATGCATGCCCATGAAAAAGACATTGTTGTGAACTAATTATGGTTGTATAATGGAACTCTATTGACCATCAATACCTATACATAGGGAGGCGATAATGATTTTTGGACAGCATGTTTTTACATGCTTCACCAAATCAGGCGACCTTTCTTATCTCTATTAATTTTATTTTCTATAATCTTAGATTTACCATTTGTTATATATATTGGAAAGTGTCTCAAATTCCTTTTTTTAAAAAAAAAATAAACATTATAGAGAACATTTCTAAGTTTATTTGTGATTGTAATTAGATTTCTTATGAAATAAGGAAAGTTAGTAGGAATATCTTTATGAATATTCTAGGTCATGAGAGGAAAAAATTATAAGAGAGAATAAGCTTGTGAGGACTATATGTGATGAATAAAAATGTGAGGAAGAGTGAAAGACACCTAGTGAAGCAAAAGAGTTTGTGATACATGGTGGAGATACAAAAAGAGGAAAAGTGGGATGCTTTGGGATCCAATGGTTGTATATGTTTTTTGTTCCTCTATAATATTTTCTATCCTATAGTGAAATGCTCTCTCTTAGCTATGGGGGCAAGCATGGTTTGGTCGAACCACATTAAAACCTATGGATTTTTGTGTGTGATTGCTTTATTTTATGTTCTTTCATTAATATATTTACATCAAAGTTTTTGTCGGCAAACAAATGGTATCAGAGCCTAGGTTAAAGATGTTTAAATGAACCTTATTTGAAGATTTTAGGAAGAGCAAAGAGAATAGAACATAGAAAAGAATTACAAAAAGAATTCTAATTGAACGTGGCGTCAATTGTTCTCTTACCAAATGATATAAGAAGCAAGAGAAATCATGACGCATGACAAGACCATGTCACATGAAACCGTGGCACATAAGGAGAGAGAGATGCATAAGGAAACCATATATCATGGAGAGATGAAAATTGACTTAATGGAATTTGATTCAAGGTGGAAATTGTTGGGAAATATCTCAAATTCCTAATTGGAATATATATATTTTTGTAAAATGTTAATGAATATTATATAAAACATATTTGAGTTTTTTTTTTGTGATTGTAATTAGATTTCGTATAAAATAGGGAAATTTAGTATGAATATCTCTATAAATATTTTGGGTCATGAGGATGAAAAGTTATGAGAAAGAGATGAGTTTGTGAGGACTATACATGGTGGATAGAGATGTGAGGAAGAGCGAGAGAAACTTGATGGAGCAAAATAGCTCACCAGGGTATATGTATGAGAAAGAGTGAGAGACACCTAGTGGAACAAAAGGGCTCATGGTTCACAGTGAAGATAAAAAGAAGGGAAAATGGGATATTTTGAAACCAATAGTTGTATCTATTTATATTCTTTGTAATAATCTCTATAGTATAATGGGATGTTCTTTCTCATCCATAAAGGTAAGCATGGTTTGAGCAAATCACATTAAAACCTTGTATACTTTATGTGTTATTGTTTTATTTTATGTTTTTCCATTAATATATTTACATCAAAGCTTCCATTGACACAATAATAAGTACTTAAATTTATATGTCCAATAGGAAAATTTCCTAACATATGATACACATTGAGCTTAAATCCTACAAGTTCAAACTTTTAGGAAAATTATGGGTTGCTAAACGAACTGCATCACAAATATAAAAAGCGTGCAGATAAAAAGCAATACATTTTCAACTTTAGATAAGCAACAAAACCATGTGACCAATAATTCAGAAACACTAATCTACAGGTTTGATGCTTTCAAGTCCATCATTTATCTTCTGAACTATACATGAATACATGTGTCACTTCACTTCCCCGTAAATTATTTCAACCCAAAAAGCAACCTGCACTTTCCATTATTGTACCTTTGGAATGGCTCCATAGTATAGATTAAAGCATGTTCAACTTTGCGTGGAGCTCTTGAATGATTAACCACCTCACAATACTTGATTTTTTTCAGCCAACAACTTTCTATTAATCAAAACTTATCTAGTTTTCCATGATACATAGAGAATATTGCACATCGTTATCATTAGCAATCACTAACGACTCAATAAGTGGATATGTCATCATCCTGTCAACACCTATTCTATGGAGAAAAATAAAAAAACAAAACAAAAAAAAAAAAAAAAAAATTTAGAGATAAAACAGTCTTAAATTAAACGTCAAATAGAATAAAAGGATAAAAGATAAAATAAAAATAGCTAGTTGTATTGAGACTAGTAGGACTAATGAAAAATCCAACTTTAGGACCCCCAAACTAAAATTTTCAATATATATATACATATAAAGCCCCTTAGATAATTGAGAATGGGAAAAGTGAGTTTTGATTTGCTAATTTGAAAAAATATTGAAAAAAAAACCTCGACTTCTATAAATCAATTTTATTTTCATTCATTTAAAAATATTTTAAAATATATGCACTTTTTCATAACTCAAATAATTGTTTCCTGAAATACTCTTTTACTTGATAATATTAAATTAAATTATCCAAAATTAATTTATCATTTTAATTTGATAAAAGTATTTTACACATAAGTGTATTGTGAATTTTTTATTATATATTATGAGATACAAATTATTATGGAAAAATTCTCTAGGATTTTCAAATGATAAATAAAATCTTTCTAATCCCCTAATTAATAATGATTTTATATTTTAGGAAATAATTATTTGAGTTATGAAAAAATGCATGTATTTTAAAATATTTGTAAATGCATGAAGATAAATATAATTTATAAAAGTCTAGATTCTTTTTTATATATATTTTAAAATTAGTGAGTCAAAACCCACTTTTCCCATTGATAATTCTAAAAAATAAAATGGAAATCTTGGCCCTCTAAAATATTGAATTAGCAAAAAAATATTGATAATAAAATGTTATTGACAAGATAAATAACAGTTATCTTTATAGAAAGAGATAGGTTTTCAAGAATGAACCATATATTATTGTTTGTTCCTTTGTTAAACTTTAACTGCTAATGATAAATCGGGAGTTCAATAAAATTTTACAAATAAATAGAATCATTTACAAATTTATTTAACATTTATAATTTTTTATCTTATTTTTATCCTTTTTCCTTACATGCAACTATTATCTTAACTTACTTTTTTTTTTTTTGGGTAGTTTTTATTAGATATTTTAATGTATGGCTGTCTGTGGTTTCAGTTTTGAAATTTTTAAAATTTTTTACTTTTGAAATTTAATTAAATAAAGACTTATGTACAATTGAATGATGTAATTATATTAAATTATATGTCATTTAATTTTTGATAAAATTTAGTGTAGTTATTCATATTAACAGAATTATGTTTAGTTTAAACTATGGAATATAACATGATTTAATAGGATATTATAGATGATTACAATCATACTATAATTAACTACTTATATTTTAAGTGACATTATCATATCATAGAAAATTTTCATTCAATTAATTTATATTTAGTTATTTGGAAATAAATGAATTTTTGTTTTTAAGATTTTTTTTACTTAAAAAAGAATATTAAAATCATTATTTTCAATTCTTTTTTAAAAAAATTCATTTGAATATTTTGAGGAATTTTTTTATAAAATGTAAAATTTATTTTTGTATTTCGGTTTTTAAATTTGATACATCAAGTTTATTCATAACTAAAATGTAGAATTAATTACTTAATTTATTGAATGATAATAAGGTTATCATTAACTAATTAGATAATGCTTACAATCTAAAAATATTCCTTGCTCCCCCGCTATTCATCACAATCTTGCTAAAGTTGATTTTAAGATAAATTCAACTGGGCATCACCACAAATATGAAAGGCATTCGGCCATAAACATACACCACAAATATTAAAAGCATGCTGGGCACAAATATAAAAAGTACACATGTTTCAATTTTACAAAAGCAATGAGACCCACCACTATGACCTAGAATTCAAAAAGCCCACCACTAGGGTTCGATGGTTTCAGGTCCAACATTCAAGGGTAGGTGACATGCTATTTTATCTTCTACACTATCATTTCCTCCCAAATTATTTGTGCTGGAAAGCAACCACTTTCCGTTGTTTTTCCTCTGGAGTGGCCCCATAGACTGATCATTCAAAAGAAGAAAAAAAAAAGAATGATAATAGCTTTTGGAAAAAAAATTGCTTTCGACCTAAAAAAGTAGCTTCGGGCAAAATAGAAAGTAGCTAGCTTTTAACCCAATTATTTGGACATAAGAAATGTGTAAGGTGATGATAGAACCAAATCAATTTTGTTCATGAGTGGACATGCTTAATTACAAATACTTTTGAAATAAAATTGGTGATATATATATATATATATATATATCAAAAAGTAGCATGTCTTCAACTTTACATAAGCAATAAGGTCATGTAACCAATAATTCAGAAACACTCATCTCTATAGTGGCTGATGCTTTTGGGTCCATTATTCAAAGGTGAGATGCTATCTTATCTTCTGAACTACATGTGAATGCATGGCTCCATACATAGTACCAATTAAAACATGTTCAACTTTGCAGAGCTCCTAAACGATTAACTACCCCACAATGCTTTATTTTTGAAAGCATGTTCTCAATGATACAGAATATTGCATTTCTTTTTTGCTGCCAATCACTATATATAACAACTCAATAATGGGATATGTACAACTTCATTCTTTTGAGATCAACACCTCCTATTCTATGGAAAAAAGAAAAAGATAAAATAAAGATAAAATAATCTTAACTTTAATTAATATAATGGGTCATTCATTAATATAATTGGTCATTCAAGCTCTCCATAATGGATTCCATATCTTTATCAACTAAGAAGGTGTTTCACCCCTTTTCCCCTTTGTCAAAAAATGTAACGGGTAAGCTTTAAAAAAGTACTGTTTTAAAGCAATGTTTTAATAGAGTTAGAAATTTTTGAGTCAATAAAGAATTAGCTTGACAAATATCATATGCAAATATAAGTTTAATTAAGCTTCAAATAGAATACATCAAGCCCTTTTAAAATAAATAAATAAATAAGACGAAGAAGATAAAGGATAAAATAAAAATAGCTTCTTCTATTGAGACTAACTAGAGCTCATGAGCTCCATCCAACTTGAGGACCAACAAAAAAGAAAAAAAGAAAAAGAAAAAAGAAACCTTGGCCTCCTAAAATATTGAATTTTTCAAGAGCTGCAAAATATTGATAATTAAATGTTATTAAAAAGATAAAATCCATTACATGCTAATGATATATTAGGATTTCATTAAAATTAAAAAAAAAAATATTTCATAAAATTTATCTAATATTCATAAAATTTTATTTTATTTGTCTTTTTTCTTTCATGCAACCATTATGTTAATGTATTTTTCACTATCTTTTGTAATTTTTATTTGATATTTTATTAAATAAGTTTCTAAACATACAATAGTCTTATTAAATAAGTTTTTAGACTATTTTATTTGATATTTTCTTAAATAGTCTTTGTTTTAATTTTGAAAATTAAAAAAATACATATATTTTAAAAGTTTAATTAAATAAAGACATTCACAATTTAACAACAAAATTATGTTAAATTATGTGTTAATTTATTTTTGATAAAATTTTATATATTCAATTATCTATATTAAGAGAATTTGTCTTTAGTTTAAACTATATTATAAGATAACATGGTTTAATAAGAGTTTGTCCATTGAGCTCTCAAGTCAGTTGAGCCTATTATATTTAATTGATCTAATCGATAGCCATTAATGAGATATGCAAATGTTATTACTCATATTGGGTCATAAGGTAGTTGTATGGTATTTTAGTAGGAGTGTTTGATGGTTGTTAGTAAAGTATTACAATTATTGTTTATTGGGATTATGAAAAATTGATTGGGTGTTTCAGTAAAGACTACAATTGTTTTAGTTGTTTACAATTGATGAACTTTAAGCTATAGGTAATATCATGGACTAAAAATATATACCGAGCCCAATTGATTCTGTTATAAGCTAGCTGATCTGCACACAAATATAAAAGAAAAGCATGTTGGCCACAACAATAAAAAACAAAATAGTATGTTTTCAACTTTACATAAGCAACAAGACCATGTGACAAATAATTCAAAAACACTCATTTACAGGATATGATGCTTTCAAGTCCATCATTCAAAGGTGACATGCTATTTTATCTTCTGAATTATAGTGAATGCATGACTCACTTCTCTATAAATTATTTCCAACTAGAAAGCAACCACTTTCTTTCCATTGTTGACCTTTGGAATGGCTCCATAGTACATATTAAAGCATGTTCAACTTTGCAAAACTCCTGAATGATTAACCAGTACTCCTATAATGCTTGATTTTTGTTAACCAATAACTTTCTATTAATCAAGTTTATCTAGTTTTCCATGATAGAGAATATTGCATACCTTTATCACTAACAACTCAATAAGTGGAGATATCTCCATCCTTATGAGATCAACAGTACCTTCCGTTCTATGGGGAAAAAAAAAAAGAAAAAAAATAGAGATAAAGCAGTCTTAAATTTGATTAATACAATGGATCATCTTAAATTTATTTAATATGATGTGCCATGTTAAATTTAATTAATATAATGAGTCATTCAAGCTGCCCATGATAGATTCTATATCCTTATATAGCAATTACGAAGGTGTTTCACTCTTTTTCCCCTCTCTAAAAGCAGTATCATAAACAGAGTTTTAATAGGGTTAGAAATTTTTTAGTTAATAAAGAATACTTTTCAAATAAATTTGGTGATATACGTTTAACTTTAATGCTTGAACCTTGTAATAAGTAAAAAGCTTGAGTCGACCCACTTTGTCCCTTCGCTCATGTTGGAAAGTGGTGGTGTGGTTTTCTATAGGCCTAAGGCCAAATATAATTGTATGTATTGAACTTTGTGGTTTGAAAAATAGACTATACCACCAAATGCAACACATAAAGTAAGATATCCATGATTAATAAATAGTAGTATAATTGAGAAGGTTGTTTTACTTGATGTCTGGCATCAATATAAAATATATTTTGACCACCGTGCATTTTTTGGAGAAAAAAATGAGTTTAAGAAGAAAGAAGATAAGAGAAAAAATAAAAATAGCTCGTTCTATTAAGACTAGCTAGAACTCATGAGCTCGAGCTTTGGGACCAATAAAAAGAAAATCTCGGCCCCCAAAAATATTGGATTTTCAAAAGCTAAAAATATTGGTAACTAAATGTTATTAAAAAGATAGATTCCTTTAAACGCTAATTATATTTTAGGAATGAAATAAAATTTTAAAAATAAATAGAATCTTTCACAAAATTTATTTAATATTTATAATTTTTATCTTTTTTGTCTTTTTTTTACATGCAACCATTATCTTAATTTTTATTAATTTTTAAGATTTTTTTATTTTAGAAATCTAATTAAATAAAGACATGTACAATTGAACAATATGATTATATTAAATTATGTGTTATTTAATTTTTTCTAATTATTCATATTTAGAGAATTTGTCTTTAGTATAAACTATATAAGATAACATTAGTTGGATAAGATATTATAGGTATGGACAATCAAATCATAATTAACTATTTATATTTTAAGTGAGATTTTAGTTATTGTTACCATATCATAGAAAATTTTTAAAAAAGATTTCATCACTTTCAACTAATTTAATAATTTGGAAAACAAGATATGTTTTTTACGATTCTTCGGACAAAAAAGAAATTATTATAACATTGAAAAATAACTAGTGAGATTTCTTATTTTCTTACTATTTTTTAATTTTTTGAAAAATTCTTCGAAGAATTTTTTTCTAAAATATAAGACTTTTTTTTCAGTTTTTTAATTTGATATATTATGTTCGTGTAAAAATAATCATTTTATTGAATGATAATAAGGTTACCATAAACTATTTCTAAAATTCCTCGGTCTGCCACTGTTCATCATAATTTTGCTAAAGTTGATTTTAATATAAATTCAACTGGGCACCACCACAAGTATAAAACAGCATTCGGCCATTAACAAACATCACAAATATCAAAAGAAACTAGCTTTTGTCCAAAAAGAAAAAAAGGAGTAGCCTTTGACAAATCTTTCACTCAATTATTTGGACATAAGAAATGCCTAACGTGATGATAGAACCAAATCAATCTTCTTTATGAATGGACATGCTTAAATATTACAAATACTTTTGAAATAAAATTGGTGATATATACGTCAAAAAGTAGCATGTCTTCAACTTTACAAAAGCAATAAGGTCATGTGACCAATAATTCCGAAACACTAATCTATAGTGTGTGATGCTTTCAAGTCCATCATTCAAACGCAACATGCTATTTTATCTTTTAAATGGTATGTAAATGCATGACTCCATATATAGTACAAATTAAAATATGTTCAACTTTGTAGAGCTCCGGAAAGATTAACCACCCCACAATGCTTGATTTTTGAAAACATGTTCTCAATTATACAGAATATTGCATTTCTTTATTGATAGCAATCACTATATAACAACTCAATAAGTGGATATGTACGTCTTCATCCTTTTGAGATCAACACCTCCTATTATATGGATAAAAAGAAAAATAAAAAATAAAGGTAATCCAGTCTTAAATTAAATTAATATAATGAATCATTCAAGCTCTTCATGATAGATTCCATATCTTTATCGACTAAGAAGGTGTTGCACCCTTTTTCCCCCTTTTCAAAGAATATAACATATGAACTCTAAAGTAGTGTTTTAAAGCAATATTTTAATAGAGTTATAAATTTGAGTCAATAAAGAACGAGCTTGACAAATATCTTATATTTTAAATGAGATTTTAGTGATGGTTACCATGTCAGAGAAAATTCTTAATAAAAAATTTCATCACTTTCAACTGATTTATATTAATAAAAAATTTTAGTGATAGAATGTTTTAGTAAAGACTACAATTGTTTTAGCTGTTTACAATTGATGAACTTTAAGTTATAGGTAATATCATGGACTAAAAATATATATCGAGCCCAATTGAATATGTCACAAGCTAGTTGATCTACACCACAAATATAAAAGAAAAGCATGTTGGCCATAACTAGTGTGTTTTCAACTTTACATAAGCAACAAGACCATGTGACAAATAATTTAGAAACACTAATTTAAAGGATCTGATGCTTTCAAGTCCATCATTCAAAGGTGACCTGCTATTTTATCTTTTGAATTGTAGTGAATGCATGACTCACTTCTCTATAAATTATTTCCAACCAAAAAGCAACCACTTTCTTTCCATTGTTGTACCTTTGGAATGGCTCCATAGTACAAATTAAAGCATGTTGGACTTTGCAAAACTCCTTAATGATTAACCAATACCCCTATAATGCTTGATTTTTGTTAGCCAACAACTTTCTTTCAGTCAAGCTTATCTAGTTTTCCATGATAGAGAATATTGCATACCTTTATCACTAACAACTCAATAAGTGGACATGTCTTCATCCTTATGAGATCAACACCTCCCATTCTATGGAAAAAAAAATAGAGATAAAGTAGTCTTAAATTTGATTAATACAATAGGTCATCTTAAATTTATTTAATATGATGGGTCATCTTAAATTTAATTAATATAATGAGTCATTCAAGCTCTCCATGATAGATTCTATATCCTTATATATCAATTAAGGAGTTGTTTCACTTAATTATTTGAACATAAGAAATGTGTAAGGTGATGACAAAACCAAATCATTTTGTTTTTTTCATGAGTGGACATGCTTAATTACAAATACTTTTGAAATAAAATTGGTGATATATACATCAAAAAGTAGCATGTCTTCGACTTTATATGAGCAATAAGGTCATGTGACCAATAATTCAAAAACACTAATCTACAGTGCCTGATGCTTTCAGGTTTATTATTCAGACATGACATGCTATTTTATCTTTTGAACTATGCATGAATACATGGCTCCATATATAGTATAGATTAAAACATGTGCAACTTTGTAGAGCTCCTGAAGGGTTAACCACCCCACAATGCTTGATTTTTTAAAGCAGGTTCTCAATGATACAAAATATTACATTTCTTTATTAGTAGCAATCATTACATATAACAACTCAATAAGTAGATATGTACGTCTTCATCCTTTTGAGATCAACACCTCCTATTATATGGATAAAAAGAAAAAGAAAAAAATTAGAGATAAGCCAATCTTAAATTAAATTAATATAATGGACCATTCAAGCTCTCTATGATAGATTCCATATCTTTATTGACTAAGGTGTTTCACCCCTTTTCCTCTTTTCCAAAGAATATAACAGATGAGCTCTAAAGGAGTGTTTTAAAGCAATATTTTAATAGAGTTAGAAATTTTTGAGTCGATACAGAATGAGCTTGACAAATATCTTATATTTTAAATGAGATTTTAGTGATGGTTACCATGTCATAGAAATTTTTAATAAAAAATCTTATCACTTTCAATTAATTTATATTTAGTTATTAGGGAATAAATGAATTTCGTTTTAAGATTTTTTTTTAGACTAAAAAAAGATTATTAAAATCATTGAAAAATAACTAATGAAATTTCTTATTTTCTTTTTTTTTTTTTTTTTTTGATTCTTTTGAAAAAATCCTTTAAAGAGTTTTGAATAATTTTTTTCAAAAATATAATAACCTTTTCTTGTATTTCAGTTTTTAAATTTGATATATTAAGTTTATTCATAACTAATTGTAAAAATACTCATTTTATTCTTAACTTTGCTAAAGTTGATTTTAAGATAAATTCAACTGGGCACCACCACAAATGTGAAAAAGCATTCGACCCTAAACATACACAACAAATATTAAAAGCATGTTGTCCTTGATATAAAAGGTATGCATGCTTCAACTTTCCATAAGCCCACCACTAGGGTTTGATGGTTTCAGGTCCAACATTCAAGGGTTAGTTGACATGCTATTTTATCTTCCACACTGTCATTTCCTCCCAAATTATTTCATGCTGGAAAGCAACCACTTTCCTTTGTTTTACCATTGTAATGGCCCCATAGACTGATTATATGATGTGTGTTTTCTATGAATATTGTAAAAAGCATGTTCAACTTTGCACAACCCCTGAATGATCAACCACCCCGCAATGATTGATGACAAAAACTTCTGTCAGTCAAGCTCCACTAACAACGCAATAATTCAACATGTCTTCATCACACTGTTGTAAGTATCCATGCCTCCAATTCTTTACAGATAACAGTCTTTAATCAATGGATCACTCAACCTATCCATGATAGAGACAATATCTTTTCAGCTGAGGATGTGTTCTTGTAATGAAATTAAAAAATTTTAAGTCAATTATTTGAAGAGAAGTATGATAGTAGCTTATAGGCCATGGTATTTATAACTGAGATAAGAAAAGGAGATGATGTGAAGAATCCAATTTTGAGTACTTTGCTACTGCTTATGGGCATTATTGACATATATTATAGTGTTCAGACTTCGCCCATTGAGCTCAAGTCAGTTGAGCCCATTATATTTAGTTGATTTAATCGATAGCCATTAATGGAATATGCAAATGTTATTGCTCATATTGGGTCATAAGGTAGTTGTCTGGTATTTTAGTAGGAGTGTTATGGGTGTTGATAAAGTCTTACATTGTTGTTTATTGGTGTTATGAAAGATTGATAGTGTTTTAATATTAGAGTTAGGGATATGATATTGGCACGTAAGCCAGAAGTTGGCATGAGCTTGCCCAAAATTTTTAAGCCAAAGCCCAACCCAATCTCTCTAGGGTCAAACTAAATGGTGAAATTGGTAGATGTTATGAACTTAATTGGATTGACCCTTAATAAGGAAATCTAAGCCAAAAACATCACTAGAAAGATATGCTTTACAGATATTTGAAATCCACCATGGTATTGGGGATGTAAAACCGCTTAAAGTAAACTCATCAATTATTATGTTCTTTTTTATTAATAGACATGATTATATTTGTTAAATTCTTGGGTTTACACTTGGGCTTGGGTTAGGAGTTAAATTCATAGATCAGCCCAGATTTAGCCAATAGTCTACTTGGACCTAGCTAAGGATAGCCCAAACTTGGATCAAACCCAAACTAAGAAAGCCTAAACTTAACCTGGCCCAACCCATTTTATCCTAAAGTGGGGCACATGATTGACTAACCTACATCAAGATTGCAACCACTTGATTGCCACTAATATTTTTAGAACAATATTTGTCATTGAATTAGAAAAGTTATCATATCGTAATTTAATAGTACAACTAATGGTTGAAGTGTTATTGAATTGTAATATTAACATGTCATTATAAATATAGTATTTATATATTATTAAAATTAAAAAAAATTATAAAATGTTTAAATCATAAATAAATAATTGAAAATTTTAAAATATTTTATGCTTTATCTTTTACATTTTGAGTCTTGATATTAAATAACAAAATTATAATATCCAATTGTTAAAAAGATATATCATATATCAAAAAGTGAAATAAAATTTTGTTATTTATATGATTAACATTTCATTAACTGTATATTGTACTATTTTTTATTCACATTCATTCACTTTATAGTTTATCATTTTGTTATGTTTATGTGTTTGTAGAAATGGACATCATCTTTATTATAAGACATTATCATATCAAAGGCAAAGTTTGGCCTCATAGTAACCCAAGCCAACCTTTTTGGAAAAGGTGTTGTAAAATACATGGCAAAGAATAATGTAAAAGAGAAGAATATAAAAGAATGAAAATAAAAAAAGTAAAGAATAAAACAATTTATATGATTGAGCCTAAATTAAACTTACATTCACAAGTGAAGACGAAAAAAACTTCCACTATTATTTTAGGCGATTACAATCCTAGAGCTTTTAAATCTCAAAGTCTCAATTATACCAAAAAATGACTTCCTCTTTTACCCAAAATCTTTTCCTATATTTTTCTAATTGTATAAGAATATTTCATACAAGAAATTAATTGTGTAATTATCAAAGTACTTGTTCCTAAAAGAAAATATCGCAATAGAATAATTCCTTTATAATATTAAAAAAATATTTTACACAAATATATTCTAATAAGAAAATATTAGTAACTTAAAAATTAATTTAAAAAAGAAGTTGAACATTTTTTAGCAATTTTTACCTTAACTTCAATTTCCAAGATTCAAACAAACTTGAACTTTTAGATACTGCCAACACATATTAAGTTCAAGCAATGTTTGAGCTTAACCGTAGCAATGAGCGAAATCATCATATCAATTGAATTGTCAATAATGTACGGATCTTTTTCAATGCAATAGTACCTAATGCAATTGCATCCCTGATGAAATGCATTATGATATCAATATGTTTAGTTATCACATAGAATATCTAATTTCTAGTTAAATGTGTGCCATTCTAACTATCATAGTTCATAATAGTCAACTTATGTTATAAGCCTAAATTATCAACCAAACTTTCAATCAAATAGTTTCTTTCACTGTTTTTGTGGCTGCCATGTATCTTGCTTCAATTGTTGACAATGCAATTGTAGATTGTAAAGTTATTTTCCAACTAATAACACTACTACGTAAAATGAATACACATCCTATTCAAGATGCTTTTATCTAGACCTCCAACATAATCATAATCAACATAATCAACAACTATCCCAAAAATGTCATTATTATTAGTATATACTAAACCAACATCTAATGTATCTTTCAAGTATCAAAGTATATATTTCATTAATCGCTAATTTATCTTATCAAAGCAATCTATATATATACTACTAACCACACTACTTGCATATATCAAATGTTTGGTATAAGGAACACATGACATGTTCTTCCTCCTTAACCTATGATGATATAAAACACTTGAAAGTTTAAAGTTAGTTGCTAATAGGGTGCTTTTTAGCTTTGACCCTTGCATTCCAAGCATTCCAACACTTTCTTTATGTACTTTTATGTAATAGGTGCAATTTTCTTGTTTCTCAATCTTTATAAATCTTCATGCCCAATATTTTATTACAGCTCCAAGGTCTTTCATTTCAAACTCTCCCCTAAGTTTATTCTTCAACCTATTAATCTTAAGTATATTCTTATTGTAATTAATTAACATATCATCAAAATACAAAATAAAGAAATTAAAAAAAAAAAAAAAAAAAAAAAACCCATCAAACAATTTCCTGTGATTAACACAACTATTATACTCACTCATACAATAGTCAATATTACCAATCATAAGAGTATGAAACCTTTTATATCATTGTTTAGAAGATTACTTCAAGCCATAAAGAAATTTGAGATGGAAGGTAACTGATTTCTTGGGCATAGAGAGAAATTCAAAAGCTATGTTCAAAATGAGAGAAAAATTACATATAAAATCAAAGGTTATGTTACAAGATTTGATAAATGGAAAGTATGAACTCAAACATGGTGTTTTATACTAGAGAGACCAAACAAATCAAATCAAGTAACAAAAAGTGCAACTTTTAAGAAATGACTTCCCATATTTTTGTTTAACCATTTCCGCCTCTCCTGTGTGTACTTTCTCTATCTAAAATTTTCCATTTGTTAGCACAACATGGTCTCCTTCTTATGTTAGATTCACAGTTTCTTCTACAGTCACTTTGTTTTCTGTCTATTAAAATCTTTCCTGTTAATTTATTTGCTCTATCCTAAGTAAGCCTCTCCTCCATCAGCTTAATCACCAATTCCTGTCGAAACCGATCATCTTAGTTACCCATTTTTTGCATCCTTTACTTTAGGTTTCCCTTTTTCTTATAATGACACCATTTGCATCTGTATTTCTTCTATTCAGTTAGCACAACATGCATTCTATTTCTACCATTTCATAGAAAAATCATCATTGTTCAATACTTATTCTTCTCCGTAAATCAAACCTTATTTTGTAAATGGTCTTGTCTTTCTCAAAGCTCTCCTAGTCAAAATTTCAGTAATTAAAATGACCAAAATGGTGCATGACTATGACTATGACTATGAGAAACAATTCTTTCTGCTTCAAGCTTCAATTGTTATTATGTACTTTTGGAATTACTTCTAAGGTATTTGGTATAACTGAAAACTTAATCCTTAACTTAAGATGTTTTCGATTTAACTTGTTGAATTTATTAATTCAGAACCTGTTACTTGATCTTTTACTTTGAAGTACTAAGGTTATTTAGTAAAACTTATTAAAGTGTATGGTACACATTGTGAGTCAAATCTTAAAAGCTTAAACTTTTAGGAATATTGATTATTCAATATGAGGTCACCATTAAGAGATCATATGAGAGTTGGTTTGATTGTCTTAACTATGGTGGAATTTTTTACAAGATGTTAATGAATAAGATGTACTTCTATTTATCAACAATATCTTCCTCAATTTTTGGGAAGTATCATGATCATCCAATATAATTCATATTGATTTGTAACTTTACATACTATACTCACTCAAATCTATGGTATCCATTGACTAGACAAATTTGATAGAGTTTGGAGGATCTATAAGAATTCACCTAGCTAACTCCAAGGAAACCTAACTTGAACAATATCCCAATAACAAAAAAACCTAACTTGAACGATCCTATATTAAGAACTAAATTAGATAAAGGGATATTGGATCATAATTATTATGAACCTGAATTTTCCATCTCTAAGGAAAAACATCCTAATCTCCCATCACAAAAGGCATACAAATATTGATTCTATAAATTGGAAGTACCTAGCTAACTCATATTTTCACTTTCATTGACTCTATAAGTTAAGCACAAAAGGCAAATGTTATACAAACATTGATCAAAGTAATAGTAATAAATGAAAATCTCAAGTACTTTGAGGAAACAATACAAGATATGTTAATTACACTCAAAATTATAGGAAAAAAACCTATGATAGACTCTTTTTCACTCTAATTTTGTGCTAAATACCAAATCATGTTGAAGTGACCTCCCCAACCTATTCATATTTGTTCTTGTTGGAACCAAGAGGCAAAAGGATTGGGAGGCATGGTTAAATTATCTCCTTCTCCTTCCAACATTTGAACTGCTACTTTCATCGAAGGACGATCTACTGGATACCATTGAATGCACCAAAGTCCCACAATTGTTAGTTTCTTTGCTATTTTTGTGTCTCCCCTTTTCTCAACTCGAATATTCAACTCTTTCCCTTGATTCAAATGATAATAAACCCACTCTAGGAAGTATACTTGACCGATGTTCTCAACTGTAACGTCAATATTCTTTCTTCCTCCTACCATTTCAAGTAATAGCATTCCAAAACTATAAACATCCGATTTATGAGATGCATTCCCAAAATTTCGAGACAACACTTCTGGTGCAATATAGCCAATAGTACCCTTAGCTACAATCATAGAAACAACACTTTCTTCCTGCGAACATAATTTTGCTAGACCAAAGTCAAAGATTTTTGGATTAAAATGTGATCTAGTAAAATATTATGAGGTTTGATATCGAAATGGAGGATTCTTTGATCACAACCTTGGTGAAGATACTCAATTCCTTTGGCTATACCTATAGCAATATGTTGAAGTTTCTCCCAACCAAGTGAATGATTCTCCCCAGCAACTGAAAATATGAACTTCTCTAAAGACTCATTTGGTAAGAACTCATAAATAAGAACTAGTTTAGATCCATCGGCACAAAATCCAACCAAGCAAACCACATTAACATGGTGGATTCTACTTATTGTTCCCACTTCATTAATGAACTCTTCCCCATTTCCCTTGGAATTGTTAAGAACCTTAACTGCAACAAGAATATCATTGGAAAGTTTTCCTTTGTAGACCGCCCCATAACCTCCTTCACCCAGCTTCTCCTTAAATTTACTTGTAATCTTCTTAATATCCACATAACTATATGTTGAGGGCTTGAGAGCCTTGTAATCCTCTAAAAATGATTCAATCTTTATTTGATTCTCCTTTTTGGATTTACTTGTGCAATACGCATGGTAGACTGCAACCAGCACAAGCATCAGAATAAAGAATCCGAAGATTATACCTGCATATAGAAACACCTAGTTAAGACTCCGTTTCCCTCAATAATAAAAGAAGCATGGGAAATAAGAACTTTCACCTCCAATGAGCCGCATAAGTGCACCTGCAGCAAATCATAAAATTGTTAGCTTGATGTGCTTAGAAAACTAATAAAATCAAAACATATATTGTTTTCTTATATTCAATTTTCTCTATTTTTTTATACATTTTCAACTCTTTCTCCTTGTATCCCTTAACCTTGGGCCTTCCAAGTGCATTTTTAGGTAGCCAAGGTCTTTAACAAAGAGTGAATTCCCCATTGGCTTGTAGTCATTACAGAAAGGCAGGTAAGCGAATTATATCATCTGGGATTAACTGCACCAAGAATATTTTTGCTTGAAGAGTGAAAAGAAGCAAGATAAGGAATGAATATAATACCGTTTTCTAAGATGCATTCTGTTCCAAGTTTCTTGGTTTCGGGATTCAGTCTGCATAACTGACCTTGTGCCTCACAGTTTTCACATATAGATTTTTCCCAAGTCATAGTAAAATCACTTTCCCCAACAAGTATTTCATACGGGTGATAAGCCCTGTAAATCCCATGGCAAGAGAATAGATCCAAGGAATGGAGATGAGAGGAGGAGGGAACAGCATAAACTGAGTTCCCGAAGGCACAACGGATGGGCTGAAAATAATCTGATTCTTCCTTAGGTGAGGAACAGTTGAAGAAGGTGAAGTCTTGTACCACTTCCTTGTCTTTTTGGGGAAAGTTATTTTCCAATTTGAAACGGAAGAGAGAAGCACTTGGGTTGAGATTCAGAAGCTGACTTGAAAGGCAATTATCCGGGTCTTGGACTACAATTTCCTGAGATTTGTAATTGATCTTCTTCACCATAAGCTTTACTGAATTTGGCAGCTCTAGCATGGTTAGCATGGTCTGCTTCTTCTGTACGCAAGCAAGCTCAAAGCCGGGATACCCACAGCTGTGTGGCTGGTCTTTGAGCCTGAATGGGAACTGGACCAGTGGACCCTGCTCGCTGCAACTACTTGGTACCTGGCAGTCATCTTGGCTCGCTCCAATCCCTGCAAAAAATTTTACAGACAAGAACAGGAATAAAGAGATCAGGACCATCTTTGATGAACTACTCATCTCTAAAGATTGGACTGCTCCTCAGCCCCTTCACACTTAGGTTTTAATGCTTTAGCTGGCCTTGTCTGATAAGTTGTTTGAAGGAAAGTCAATGTTTTTAAAAAAAAATATTTCATCTGGGATGCTGACAATTCTACTGAATTTTCCAAAACCTTTTTGATAATTCCAATCTTCGATCGGCCATTTCAAGAGCCTATTCTACTTTGGAGTCATGAACATTTTGTACTCTTCCCTAAACAATAAATTCCCATAAGAGCCTTGTTAGAAATATGGAATCCAATATTTATTAATATTTAGGTATTATCAAAGACAATGCTCATAGGCATATTCACTCACCTAGGATTCCTGTGTTATTTTTAACAAATGTATTGCTACGACAAACCACCCCATCGATGGTACCTAAGGAAGCCAAGGAACTGAAACAATGACCTCTTGATCTTGATTTTCGGTAATCGTTTTTCTTCTTCTGAAACTTGAGGTGAAAACAAAGCAGTTGCAGCATGATGTTGAGTGAAGGAAAACTTGCGGCAGTAGGGCTCATAACATTCCTCCATGCCTGCATTCTTTCAGTATGTGTTGCATGGAAATACCAGTCGTGCAGCACGTCTTTTTGTGGGGATATGATATCAGTGACCCTTTCTGGTTAAAAGGTAATAATACATCTGGCTGTGGTGATCCCAACTATAAATTGGCTTGTGAAGATAATAGGACAACGTTAGAACTTTACAAGGGGAAATACTATGTTGCCAATATCAACTACTTAGACCGTAGTATTTGGATAGTGGATCCTGGGCTAAAAAAGGGAAGCTGTTTCTCATCTCCTCACTACTACTTGACCTTTCAAAATTTCAGCCATGGAGATCCATATTCTTTGCCCTTAGAATGGGGATCAGCTTCTACGGTTTTCTTGAACTGTACGGTGAGAATCAGTAACATTAACTACATTCCCATTATTCCATGCAACAATAGCAATGGCACTTCGTCTTCCTCACAAACATATGCTTATGCCCTGATTGGAGATGTTCGGGCAAGCGATATTCCTTATTCATGCACCATAGGAAGGTGCCTTATCACTCAATGGAAGGTACTTTCAGGCTCCAGCAACCGCTCAATGCCAGATTTACAAGAAAAGCTGCTTATGGGCCTGGAGCTTTCATTTTTAAACGTCATTTGCAGCACATCATGCAAGGGGAACTGCACTGTGGATTTTTATAAGAATGGTGTACATTGCGGAGGTATGACAATGATATAACTGCAACATGGGCAAAAGGCTGCATTTGGTTGTCAGAGAGAACTAAGGAAAGAAAAAAAATTATTCAAAAAATAATATATATTTTTTTTTAATAGTTTAGTTTAGATAAAATTTTGAAAAAAAAAAAAAAAAAAAAAAAAAAGAACTGAAGTCAGGAAAAGAAATGCTAAGGAAAAAATATGGGAAAGTCGAGAAAAGTGCAATTTTCAAGGATTTTAATTTTCTTTTGCTTAAATTTTCCATGTATAAATGAACAAGAAAATAATTTTATTAGTTTTTTTTTACCTTTGTCATTCCTTCAATTTTTCCTTCCTTTCAACTTTGCTAGAACCCAACATCGGCTAAGTAAATTTCAAATGCATGTTCTGTGATTTGTTCTTCCTTTCCTACTTATTTTCCTGGCATAAGGGTCTTCAATTTCTATGACTAATATCATTTGAATGACTTAAACATGCAGAATACGATGACAATGCCATGCAAGATGCTTTAAATTGTAAGGCTTTAGCTTCGCATCTATATATATATTTTTTTTTTCTTGTTTTATAACTCTACTGGTATCTATTTCATTTGCATCGTGAATGGACATAAATTTGTATTAATACTTAAAAAAAAAGTAATACAGCCTCAAATTTGATTTTGTTGTGCCGACAAAAGCTTTGATGTGTTAGTCAATAACACGAAAATAAAATAATCAACACATACGGTATACAAGATTTTAACATGGTTCGAGCAACCATGTCGACGTCCATGAGAGAAAATCATTCCACTATACAATAGAGAACATTACAAATGACAAAACCAAAACATTACAAAGGACATAACCAGATACAACTATTTGGTTCTCGAAACATCATATGTTTCCCCACTCTTCGTATCCCTACCCTACAACGAGTCTGTTCGTTCCACCGGGTACCTCTCACTCTTCGTCACATCTCTATTCACCTTGTATAGTCTTTATATCTTCATCTCATAACTTTTTCCCCTCATGACTTAGAATATTTATAGAGATATTTCCAACAACCTTCCTTATTCTATAAAGAAGTCTAATATTACAATAATATATCAACCTAGAAATATTCTATATAATATTCTTTACGAAAAAAATTTTATACTAATTAAGAATTTGGACACTTCCTAACAGATTTCATTATTTTTGCTTCTAATGCTCCCCTAATTTTTTTACAACAATAGTAATAATCACATATATGCCTTAGATTAATACTTTGCACTTCAACTTATGTTTCTCTCTCATTTGTAGGTTTTCTGTTTCTGATTGGTAAGGATTTCAAGGCCCAACTATTCATTCCCTGTGAAAATAATTTAATAAGGTTTTCGCTTGAATCCTTTGAAATCTTGCTTTCACGATTGTACATTTGGCTAACAACCTTTCTGTTCCTTATTTTGGCTTAAATTACCATGCAAAAGTGGATATGGGAATCCGCCATTAGAGTGCCCAAAAAAAGCCACAGATGATGGAATTGGAGTAGTTCCACAATTCCTAAGGTCCAATTCTTTGACCAAGTATAACATGATTTTCTATACCATTTAGCTCATTATCACTACCATTAGACGTACCCAACACCTCCATTTCAAGTAAACCGCCAATAAATGATTATATATTGTCTTACATTGTGCTATAACATGACAATCATCTAATGGTTTACTTAATTCAGAGGCATGGAATGGTTTTCTCAATTAACAATATATGTTGTATTGGATAACTAATGCATATGACAATAAACCTTGTGATCCGTTCTCTTGTTCTTAATGATGGGAGCAAGAGGTGTGTTGGCAATAATGGGCCTGCTGACTCATTTGATCCACTTGTTTTAAAGAAGACATTTATCATTGGATGATAATATTGAAGAGTTCCTACAAAGTCACAAAAATCTCTAGCCAGTCAAATACTTGTATCCGATAATTGGGGCAAGAAGGATTTGGCACTGTATATAAAGTAAAACTTCAAAACAGACATATGGTAACCGTGAAAATGTTGGGCATGTCCAAAGCTAATGGTCAAGATTTTATCAATGAAGTTGCAACAATTGAAAGGATTCATCATGCCAAAGTGGTGCGACTCATTGGATTTTGTATAGAGGGATCAAAATGGGCCCTGGTATATGACTTTATGCCAAATGGTTCTCTTGATAAGTTTGTTTTTCTTGATAAAGAAATTAACACTCTTTTAAGTTGGGCAGGTTGTATAAGATTGCACTTGGAGTGGGACATGGAATTGAGTAAGGTTGTGATATGCAAATCCTGCATTTTGATATTAAACCACAAAACATTCTTCTTAATCAAGATTTCAACCCAAAAGTGTCTGATTTTGGCCTTGCGAAGTTGTATTCAACTGATAAAAATACTGTCTCTTTCACCATAGCAAGAGGAAGACTGGGATATATTGCTGCTGAATTATTTTACCAAAACATTGGAGGTGTCTCATACAAAGCCGATGTTTACAGTTTTGGAATGTTGCTATTGGAAATGTTGGGGAGAAGAAGAAATGTTAATTTACATGCAAAGCACTCAAGTCAAATACATTTTTCATCCTAGATTTATGACAAATTTCATCAAGAAAAAGACGTAGAAGTGAGAGATGCCACTGAAGATGAAAAGAGACTGATAAAGATATTTCATCACCAAAAGCTTTACTGAATTTGGAAGCTCTAGCATGGTTAGGACGGTCTGCTTCTTCTCTACGCAAGCAAGCTCAAAACCGGGATACCCACAGCTGTGTGGCTGGTCTTTGAGCCAGAACGGGAACCGGATCAGTGGACCCTGCTCGCTGCACCTATTTCGTACCTGGCAGGCAACTTGGCCCACTCCGATCTTTGCAAAAATTGTTACAGAGAAAAACAGAAATAAAGAGATCAGGACCATCTTTGATGAACTACTCATCTCTAAAGATTGGACTGCTCCTCAGCCCCTTCACACTTAGGTTTTAATGCTTTACATGGCTTCATCTGTTACCTTGTTTGAAGGAAAGTTAATTTTTTAAAAAATTTATTTTCATCTGAGATGCTGACAATTCTACTGAATTTTCCAAAACCTTTTTGGTAATTCCAATCTTCGATCGGCCATTTCAAGAGCCCGTTCTACTTTGGAGTCATGAACATTTTGTACTCTCCCCTAAACAATAAAGTCCCAAAAGAGCCTTGTTAGAACTAAGGAATCCAATATTAATTAATATGTAGGTATCATCAAAGACGATGCTCATAGGCATATTCACTCACCTAGGATTCCTGTGTTATTTTTAACAAATGTATTGCTACGACAAACTCCCCCATCAATGGTACCTAAGGATCGAAGCCAAGGAACTGAAACAATGACCTCTTGACAAATGATCTTGATTTTCAGTCATTGTTTTTCTTCTTCTAAAACTTGTGGTGAAAACAAAGCAGTTGCAGCATGATGTTGAGTGAAGGAAAACTTGTGGCAGTGGGGCTCATAACACTCCTCCATGCCTGCATTCTTTCAGTATGCGTTGCAAAGAAATACCAGCCATGCAGCACGTCTTTTTGTGGGGATGTGAATATCAGTAACCCTTTCTGGTTAAAAGGTAATAATCAATCTGGCTGTAGTGATCCGAACTACAAATTGGCTTGTGAAAATAATAGGACAACGTTAGAACTTTACAAGGGGAGATATTATGTTGCCAACATCAACTACACTAACCATACTATTCGGATAGTGGATCCTGGGCTAGAAAAGGGAAGCTGTTTCTCATCTCCGCACTACTACTTGACCTTTCAAAATTTCAGCCCTGGAGATCCATATTCTTTGCCTTCAGAATAGGGATCCGATTCTACAGTGTTCTTGAAATGTGCAGTGCAAATCAGTGATCATAACTACATTCCTATTACACCATGTAACAATAGCAATGGCACTTCGTCTTCCTCACAAACATATGCTTATGCATTGGTTGGAGACATTCAGGTGAGCGGTATTCCGTATTCATGCACCATAGGCAGGAGCCTTATCACTCAATCGAAGGTGGTTTCAGGCCACCGGAACCGCTCAACGTCACATTTACAAGAAAAGCTGCTTATGGGGCTGGAGCTTTCATTTCTAAAAGTCCTTTGCAGCACATCATGCAAGGAGAACTGCATTTTGGATTTTAATCAGAATCATGTACAATGCAGAGGTATGAGAATTACATTTGCTAAGGAAAAATATGGGGAAGTTCGAGAAAAGTACAATTTTCAAGGATTTTAATTTCCTTTCCCTTAAATTTCGCATGGAGAAATGAACAGGAAAATCATTTTATTATTTTTCTTACCGTTGTCTTTCCTTCAATTTTTCCTTCAAACTTGCATGAACTAAATATGGGCTAAGTAATTCCAAATACATGCTCTATAATTTTTCTTCCTTTCCTCCTTAATTTCCTGGCATAAGTTTCTTCAATTTCTATGACTAAATACCATTTGAATGATTTAAACATGCAGAATATGATGCTGCCAATGTCATGCAAGATGCTGTAAATTGTAAGGCCTTTGGCTTCACATCTATAATTTTTTGTTTTTTCTTATTTTATCACTCTGGTAGTATTTATTTTATCTGAAAACATGCATATGGCTTAGATTTGTAGTTTCTGCTTCAACTTATGTTTCTCTCTTATTTGCAGGTTTTCTGCTTCTGATTGGTAAGGATTTCAAGGCCCGACTATTAGTTTCACGCGAAAATATTTTAATGGAGGTTTTCACTTGAATCCTTTGAAATCTTGCTTTCATGACTGTACACTAGGCTGCCAAGTTTTATTTTCCTTATTTTGGCTTAAATTATTATACAAAAGTGGATGGGAATCCATTAGTGTGCTCAATTCTTGTTTCACAGATTTTCTCTACCATTGGCTTATTATCACTACCAATTCAAACCCAAGTGCGGGAGCACCCAACACCTCCATTTCAAGTAAACCAATAAATGATTGTTGTCTTACATTGTGCTGTAACATGACAATGATCATCTAATGGTTTACTTCATTCAAAGGCATGGAATGGTTTTCTCAACTAACTTTGTATGTTGGATTGGATAACTTATCTATGTGACAATAAATCTTATGATCCATTTTTTTTTCTTAATGTGTGATCTATGTTTTTAGCTATAATGATGGGAGCAAGAGGCGTGGTGGCAATAATGGGCCTGCTTACCCATTTGATCCACATGTTTCAAAGAAGATATTTATCATTGGATGATAGTATTGAAGAGTTCCTACAAAGGCACAAAAATCTCCAGCCAATCAGATACTCATATTCAGATGTAAAAAGAATGACTAATGGTTTTCAAAATAAATTAGGGCAAGGAGGATTCGGCACTGTATATAAAGGAAAACTTCAGAATGGCCACATGGTAGCTGTAAAAATGTGTAGCATGTCAAAATCTAATGGCCAAGATTTTATCAATGAAGTTGCAACAATCGGAAGGATTCATCATGCTAACGTAGTGCAACTCACTGGATTTTGTATAGAGGGATCAAAATGGGCCCTTTTATATGACTTTATGCCAAATGGTTCTCTTGATAAGTTTGTTTTTCTTGATCAAGAAAAGAGCACTCTTTTAAGTTGGGACAGATTGTACAAGATTGCTCTTGGAGTGGGACATGTGATTGAATACTTACATCAAGGTTGTGATATGCAAATCCTGCATTTTGATATTAAACCACACAACATTCTTCTTGATCAAAATTTCAACCCAAAAGTGTCTGATTTTGGCCTTGTGAAATTGTATTCAACTGATAAAAATACTGTCACTTTCACCATAGCTAGAGGGACACTGGGATATATTGCTCCTGAATTATTTTACCAAAACATTGGAAGTGTCTCATATAAAGCCGATGTTTACAGTTTCAGAATGTTGCTATTGGAAATGGTGGGGAGAAGAAGAAATGTTAATGCACATGCAGCACTCAAGTCAGATATATTTTTCATCATGGATTTATGACAAATTTCATCAAGAAAAAGACGTAAAAGTGGGAGATGCCACTGAAGATGAAAAGAGATTGATAAAGAAGATGGTGATAGTTCCACTATGGTGTATACAAATGAAGCCCACAGACCGTCCTTCTATGAGCAAAGCACTAGAAATGTTGGAAGGTGATGTTGAACTTCTGCAGATGCCTCTTAAGCCTACCGTACATCCCATGGAAATATCAGATGAGGATCGCATGAGTATTCCAATAGGGGTACCAATTTCCTCACGTAATGCCATGGATGCTGTTGCCTTAGATGGAAGTTAGTTTTCACTATCTACTTGTGTATTCTGCCCTATTGAATACTACATGTTTGGCTTCGATGTAAGATATATTACTGCTCCATCCATAATTAAGATCCTTAATGTAATAGTATAATATTTTATCTTAATGCTGTTCCTTGGCACAACTTGGAATAATGTATACATGTAATAACATCAATAATTATTCTTCATTTCCCCCTCTAGCAAGTCTCACTTCCCTGAAAATTGAAATATAAAAATTGTCGTGCTTGCAGAGGTTTGGGACTTCGGTTTTTTTTTGTTACAAATACATCTGTGTCCTACAACACTCTATACAAAAAATGAACTAACCCTTTTGCAGCATTGTTTTGGTTCTGCCATTTCCATGTCTTGCTAGTTTTCCTTCTTCCCTCCAGGATCACTGTTGCTATGGTGTGAGCTTCTCTAACTGTTAAAACTACTTTCTTTTTCAGTTTTTTTCTTTCAGTCGTGTTCTCATGGTTTATTCCTAGCTTTCTTGCTATGTTAGCCATGGTGTTATCTGTTATCATGTTGGCAAAGGAAATGATGCATGCCTCTATCATTGTGGTTCTATTAGACACCATTTGTAACACTATAGCTGAAAGCTGTGCTCCCAACCACTAGAACACCCGCAGTTATTTTAACAACTCAGCATGCACAAAGCCATCAGCTGGCATTGCTTACCTTCTGCTTCACAGTTCCAACAAATAGAGTTTGGTCATTTCATGGAAACACTATTTTCCTGCTCAATTATCTGAAGTGATAGTGGAACGTTGTGAATCCTGCAGCAAGAGGAAAGATCCAGGAATAGAGGTAAGAGGAGGAAGCAACTGCATAAACTGGAAGACCAGGAACAGACAGGAAAGAGGAATGGGCAGAAAATAGTAATATGATGTTTTTTTTCTTGTTCTCTTAGTTGCCAAACAATTGAAGAAGATGATTTGTTCTATGGCTTGGTAGGCTGGTTCCAATTTGAACAAGAAGAAGCCAGAAACAGCTAGATTAAGGTTCTGAAGCAGTACTCTTGGAAGGCAAATGTCCGATTCATACATGATAATTTCCTGAGGTCTGTAAGCTATACTCTTCACCAGAACTTTTACCGAGTATGGAAGCTCTAGCATGGTCTGTTTCTTCTCTGTGCAAGATATCTCAAACTGGATATCCACAGCTGTCTGGCTGGTCTTTTAGCCAGATATCAGTTGCTGCAATTACTGGATACCATGCACTCATCTTGATTTGCTCCAACCTTTGCGAAGATTGTTACAGACAAGAACAGAAGTAAAAGCGGACCATTGTATGAATTACTGATCATCTCCTTAGACTAGACTGCAATTATAATATTGTTTCGAAGAGGCTGTTTCAACTCAATCACATTGTATAGAGTTGTGATGAAATAATTAGTCGTATTCATAGGACAGCTGCCTAAAGTACAAGGAATGCTAGCATCATACTCTGCTCCAGTATTCAAAACGGCGTCGTTTGCTCCGATTAAACCGACGCCGTTTCGAGTCCGTATCGTCCCCATCGGGGGTCCCGCCAAACGCTCTTACTGGCTCTCTCCTATTCTAGAAACGATGTCGCTTTGGGGTCGGAATGCCGTCATAACCCTAAATAGCGTTCCAATCTCTCCTCTATTTCTGAAATTTGTGCCCTAACCACTCATATGAGAGCAGCTCTGAGAATCATCGTTTCTTTTATCTCTTTGGTCTTTCTATTTCCTTCGTCTTCTTCTTCTTCTTCTTCTTCGCTGCATTTTCGATTCTCAGAAACTAGTTCGCTTTCAGGGCTTCAGTGAGGCATATACGAGACAGCGACCTAGGCACTGAGAGAGCAGGTTAGGAGACACCGAAACGCAGCGTTTCGTGCGGATAGGAGAAACGGCGAAACATTAAAGCTTCAATCTGGGTAAGTACTTTCTCCTTTCGTTCGTAGTTTCTCCGTTTGATGTAGTGGAGTGGAATTCAATTTCATGCCCAAAATGTCGTCGTTTTTGTAAAAGGATAGCGTTTTATATTCACCGTTTCTTCCCTTATTTTAGGATTTTCCGTTTCTTACAAAATCTAAATATGCTTCTGTTTTTTTAATTTTTTTCCCACCTGTTTTTCTGATTCATCTGTGTTGGGGAAACACAACTAGCTGTAAATTGCTTCAATTCATCATCAGCATTTACGCATAGAAAGGAGAAAATGGAGAAAGGCAAGTGTCATAGTTCAACTCAGAGGGGACGAAAACAAAATAACCCAAATGGTTTGTTCTCAAACAATTCTCTCTTATACCTAGCCTACTTTCCAATGTCCAAAAGCATGCTTTCTTTAGAATTGGTTTGAAGTCATGGGTTATGAAGGTGATGGGTAGCTTGATGATTGGAAGGAATTGATCCTAGCCTTCATTTGTGTGATTTCTTTTCAAATCATGGGGGACTCTTCTAATGTCCAAAAGCATGCTTTCTTTATATTTGATTTGAAGTCAAGGGTTATGAAGATGATGGGCAGCTCGTAGAGTGGAAATAATTGATTCTAGTCTTCATTTGAGCGATTTCTTTTCAAATCATGGGGGACTCTTCTTGTGAAATTTCTTCAAGAACCAAGGCAACTGATGAGCTCCCTATAGAGCTGTACACATCCCCTACAAATTGCCCACCAACTTATTAACTTCGCATGCCTACTTCCTTTGAAGAAAGGGCTTGTATGCATCTTTTATACTCTAAAAAATGTACTGTGAATCGTGTTCATTCCAGCTGCTAATGAGATATCTAACATCAGTTAAGGGAAGAAGTTCATGTCATTATATATGTATGTTCTTAACAATATAGATGCATTTTAAAGTTGTGAGAACCCTTAGGCTCAAAGCGAATAATATCTATAGGGGAGGAAGTGGGTTGTTATAGTTAAGCTGGTTCCAAACTTCTACAAGTTTAAAACTAAACTGAAAAAACAGGACTAGACCTAAAGCTGTGGTTGTGCTAAGAGGATTTGATAAAATTCTTCAATGAAAGATGTGAGAGTCATGTCTTCAAGATATAATGAGATTGAGCCCTTAAAACTACCCTGTTGAACAAACAATGTCTCAGCTAGTGGTAAAACAAAGAGGGGTTACATTGAAAAAGTGAGGTTACATATTTACATTGATGAAGTATTCGAGTATTAAAATTTGCCAGCTAAATTTACTTCCACTCTCATTCTGAGATGACTGCAAGCTCCCTCTGAAGAGGTGTTCTTGACCGGCTTGTATTTGTATTTGTTGGACTTGTAGACGCAAAAGGATTTGGAGGCGTGGTTAAATTGTCTTCTCCTTCTAACATCTGAACCACAAGTTTCATGGATGGACGATCAACTGGATACCATTGAATGCACCAGAGTCCCACAATTGCTAGTTTCTTTGCTATTGTGGCATCTCTCCTTTCCTTAATTCTGATGTGCAGCTCTTCGCCTTGATTCAAATGGTTATAAATCCATTCTGGGAAGTATACTTGGCTAGGGTTCTCAGCTGTGACATCACTGTTTTTCCTCCCCGAAACCATTTCAAGCAACAACATCCCAAAACTATAAACATCCGACTTATAGGACACATTCCCAAAATTCCTGGATAACACTTCAGGAGCAATATAGCCCATAGTCCCCCTAGCTATAGTCATAGAAACAGCACTTTGGTCCTTGGAACATAATTTGGCTAGACCAAAATCAGAAATCTTTGGATTGAAGTTGTGATCTAGCAAAATATTATGAGGTTTGATGTCAAAATGAAGGATTCTTTGTTCACACCCTTGGTGAAGATACTCCATTCCTTTGGCTATGCCTATAGCAATATCTTGAAGTTTCTCCCAACCAAGTGAATGTTTAGCTGAAAATATGAACTTGTTAAGAGAATCATTTGGTAAGAACTCATAGATGAGAGCTCGTCTCATTCCATCAGCACAAAAGCCGACCAATCGAACCACATTAACATGGTGGATTCTACCCATTGTTGCCATCTCATTAATGAACTCTTCCCCATTTCCCCTGAAATTGTTAAGGATCTTCACCGCAACAAGTACTTCATTAGAAAGTTTCCCTTTGTACACAGTTCCATAACCTCCTTGGCCCAGTATGTACTTAAACTGATCTGTAATCTTCTTAATATCAGCATATGAATACCTTGAGGGCTTTAGAGCTCTGTAATCTTCTAGAAATTTTTCGATCTTTCTTTTATTCTTTTCTTCTAGTTTTCGTGAGCGGTGCACATAGTAGAGTACACTGATGGCTAGGACAAGAAGAAGGAAACCGGTGACTGCACCTGCATATCAGAAGATCCAGGTTAAGAACTCCTGTCTTTAGGCTCTGATAACAAATGAAGTACAGGAAATCAAAAACTTCACCTGCAACCACCAGCTTTGTTGCTGCACTACCTGTAAAGGATAATAAAGATATTAGTTTGCTCTACTCAGGACATTACAGAATCAAAGCATAACTAAAAAAACACATTTTGTGTTTGACGTAGGTTTAATTCGGTCTATCTTTTTGCCTTTCAACTCTTGCTCTTTGTACCCCTTCCTTGGCCATTGCAAATTCATTTTCGAGTTAACACTGTTTCTTATAGGTCTTTAACAAAACAAAAAACTAAAAAATAAAACAAAAAATCAAAACAAAGGTCCCTTCTGTCTTGTACTGCAAAACCTGATTTCCTTGTATAATTAACACTATCAACAACCATAGTTATCTTGAGCAGGTGGGAAATGGTTTGGAACATTGATTTTGTACTATTTTGTGATGAAAAATGGTTAAACAAAAAGAAAAAGAAAAAAAACTGCTATACACCAACTTCCCAGTAATACAGGGCATTACAGAGCAATTTTGGCACTTCAATGCTGTTAGGAGGGGAGTGTGTTGTCTTGAATAACAGAAATCAAAAGGAAAAATGGACTCCTGGGTTGTCAAAAAGAAAAAGGGATATCAAAGAAAATGATGAAAGGAACATGAGAAAGAACAATTGGTTTCTTTGTTAGGAGATTTGTGAATTATGGCTAATGCTGCCCTTATCACTCTGATGTGTGCAGATAGATTTGCCTTTTCAAACTAGTATATTCTTATCTGCCTTTAAGGATTTCTCATCTTTCTTTGTATTTCTATTTCAAGACAATGAAATCGTTGTTTCTGATTTAAAAAAAAAAAAAAAAAAAAAAAAAATCTCCATTTAAAAGTCATTTTGTCCCTAGCCTTATCCTTTCCTGTAACTCAACAGAGCATTGAAGTGCTGGTAATGTGATTTTGTGCAGAGAAATTTCATAGCTATGGCATTTCTTTTATAACTATCATGTGCCACACATCTAGAAACACTGAAACAAGTACTCCAATCAGGATATGAACTGGACTCATATGGATTCACTCTCTACAAGACTGCACCCCTCATAATGAATTTATTTCTGTTTGTTTGATATGTGAAATAAAGCAGGATAATAGAATGAATGTATTACCTTTTGATGGATTATTGATGCATTCAGTTTCAGGTTCCTTGCTGTTTCTTTTCAGTCTGCATTTCTTGCCTTGTGCTTCACAGTTCCCACATATCGATTTTGACCACTTTATAGAGAATTTTCCATTCAGATCAGATATACTATACGGGAGTGTGAGATTGTACATTCTACGGCAAGAGGATAGGTTAATTTCATCAAGATCAGCAGAGGACATAATAGCATAAACTGGGTAACCAGGAATAGAGAGGCAAGGGATGGACTGAACAAAATAGAATTCTCTTTTCTTTGATGAACAATTGAAGAAGGTGAAGTCATCTAGGACTTCCCAGGCATTTTCTAGTTTGAACTGGAAAGGGGAAGCCGCTAAACTGAGGTTCTGAAGCTGTCCTACAAAGCAATTATACGGATATTGGACCATAATTTCATGGGAGTCATAACTGATATTCGTCACCAAGAGCTTCACTGAATATGGCAGCTCCAGCATGGTCTGTTTCTTCTCTGAGCAATATAACTCAAACCCTGGATATCCACAGTGGTCTGGCTGGTCTGTTCGCCGGAAAGGGAACCGTATGGGTGGACCCTGGTCACTGCACCTTGATGCCATGCACTCATCTTGGCCGGATCCAATCTCTGCAAATATTGTTACAGACAGGAAGAAAAACAAAGAGAATACCATTTTTGAGGAACCGCTCATCTCTATAGAATTTTTACTCCTCCCTTGCTAATTTCTTCAAAGAAAAAGGTTTTTTCTCAGATCACCATAGTCATGAAAGAATTATTTATTATATGGGACCTGAACCAGTCAATTCAGAAGGAAAGCAATTGGTCAAATGGCCAGCTGGTCAATGATGTCTGCTGATTAATGTCTGTATATCTGACAAGTTCCTTCATGGTAAGGACAAAAGAGCCAATGCTTATGGGTGAGGATCCCTCCCAAAAGTGTCAAGAAAGTCAAAATTAGGAGCCGGTTCAAGGTGTTTATGGGTCCCCGTGGACCAACCACTGATCATAACCACCATTCTTTTATTGGTTTTGATAATGGGTTTGTATATCCTCCTCTGAAACCCAATTATCAAAGCAGTTGCAGATCTCTCCGGCTTCAAAGTCTATGATGTTGAGGGAAGAAAAACTTGTGGCAGTTGGGCTGATAGCACTCCTCCATGTCTGCTTCATCTCAATCTGTGCTGCCAATGAAAACCAGACTTGCAGGCCTTCATCTTGTGGAGATATTCGAAATATCAGCAACCCTTTTCGGTTAAAGGGAGACCCATCTGGCTGTGGTGATCCTAACTATGAATTGGTTTGTGAAAATAATCGTACCATGTTGAACCTGTACAGTGGGAAATACTATGTTGCAGAGATCAACTACAAGAACTACAGCATTCGGATAGTGGATCCTGGGCTTTACAAGGGAGACTGTTTCTCCAGCCCTCTCTATTATTTGACAAGAGGAAACTTCAGTTATGGAGATCCATATGATTTGCCTTATGATTGGAAATTGAGTAGAACGGTTTTAATGAACTGTACAAGTTCAATCAGTGATCATAACTACATTCGAATTACTCCCTGCAACTCCAGCAGCACTTCATTTTCATCACAGGGATATGTTTATGCGCTAGCAGGAGTTTCTGAGGTGGGAGACATCAAGTATTCATGCACAATAGGCATGACTATTTCTACTCAGCTATTGAAGGAAGTTTCTTCAGAGCCTAGGAATCGATCAATGTCAGAATTGCAAGAAGAGCTTCTTGTGGGACTTGAGATTTCATTTCTGCCTTATCGCTGCAGCAGCGAATGCCATATGGAAGGGCAATCCTGCTATATGAATTTTATTGAAAATACAATTGCATGTGTCTCCAATAGGGGATGCGGGGACTGGAGTGAGTGCATAAAGCAAACTTGTAAGTAACAATTACAAGATGATATAGTCAATTTGTTTTGGGTACTCCGAATAGAGCTTAGAAGTTAGGCATGATGAAATCCATTTCACCTCAACCCATGATATCAACTTGAAAGAATCCTAATCGTATGTAATTTTAGGGATTGCACTGCCATGGAAATTTGAATATGTAGTTCAGATAAATAATTAGGACAACCAGGTTCAGGCTCTTTAATCTTTCTACTTTCATGCATGAATCTCTTTATATTCTAACTTGCTTATTTTAAACATGCAGGGCTAAGGAAATTCCTCTTCGACTTCCTGTTTCCTTTAATCAGTAAGGCTTTAGGAATTCCTCCTATTATCTTTCATTTTCCCATTTCCTACAGTTGGATTTTCATTTTATTTACTTGCAATAATAATTGATTTTTGGATGTTCCTGTCTTATCAACAGGTGCCATAGGTTCGGTTGAGCCCTCTCAAATCTTCAGTAAGGCTTCTAACTCCAACCACTAATTCCTTGTAGAAAATACAGTGGTAAAGTTCTATTTAGAGCTCTTTCCAGTTGGAATCTTTAGAATGCTTGCTTTTTCACAGATTATACTCTGGAAAAAGAAAGGATTGCTCTGCATTGGGTTGAACAAAACTGGAAGTGAATTGCTCAAATCCCTTGGTATATGGAGAAACCAAACAGTGGAATTGGAACTAAGGCCTTGAATTCTACAGCCCTAATTCCATGAAGTTTGGTTAAGTAATTAGGATAACCAAATGTAGACTGTTCAAGTTTTCTCCCTTTCATGAGAAGGCACTTCAACTCTTATAACTAACATTACTTGTTTTCATCGTGTAGGTGTTAGAGATTTGCTCAACAATTTGCCATTCAGTTTACTTGGTAAGGCTTTGGGGATTCATTTTATCATCTTTCCTTTCTTATAACTTGGATTTTCCACTGTCATTATCCTTCCTTCTACTACTATTTTACTGTCTCAATCAACAGTAATAATAATAATATTGTGCTTATTTTTACCCATTTTTTTAATCTGATTTATGTTCCTCTCTTATTGACAGGCTGGATTATCCGAGTGATCCGTAAGGCTTCGATTTCCCACATATTAATTCTTTCTAAGGTTAATGTAATGAGGTCTTAATTCAGTATTCATGGGATTCTCGCATTCAAGATTGTACACTGGGCTGTCAAGTTTGTATTTTTTTTTTCTTGAAAAAAAAGACTCCTCTGCAGTGAGTGTGCAAAATTGGATGTGTAGTGGAATCCCAAATTTGTGAAATCCAAAATTTTACTTCCATGGAATTGGGATGGTATTGAATTCAAATTTAGTCTCAAAATTCTTTGTGATCTGAAGGAAAAAACAACGGAAGTGGGATTGGGGTCTCCAATTCAAAGGCCCCAATTCCATACAACCAAACAAAACCCAAATTTTCTCTGACTCTCAGCCCTTACCTCCATCAAGTTGCCCCCTAAAAGAGCAGTTGGTATCTGGTGTAAAAGCCTCTCAGCATCTTCCCTTTAGAAAAAACCAGTAAGTTTTGCCAAAATACTCAAGGTAACCACCTACTGGTTTACTTTGTATGGAGATGGAGAGGATTTTCCAGTGAACTGTCTTCAATAATTTTGAAAGGCTAATGCATATGGTCGTAAATTTTGCCTAACTTCTCTGTCCTCTTTCTAAACTATTTCATTCTTTTAACTAATTATTTGTATTCAGTTATAATCGTGGCTGGAAGAGCTGTGATTGGGATGCTATGCCTATGTGCCTTTCTGATTTACAAGTTTCAAAGGAGACACTTATCAATGGATGATACACTTGAGGAATTCCTACAAAGTCATAACAATCTCCAGCCAATCAGGTACTCATATTCAGAAATAAAGAAGATGACTGATAATTTTCGAGATAAATTAGGTCAAGGAGGCTTTGGCTCGGTCTATAAAGGAAAGCTTCGAAGTGGTCAGATTGTAGCAGTAAAAATGTTGGTTGTGTCAAAATCTAATGGGCAAGACTTCATCAATGAAGTTGCTACAATTGGAAGGATTCATCATGTGAATGTGGTGCGACTCGTAGGGTTTTGCACAGAAAAATCAAAATGGGCTCTTGTATATGACTTCATGGCAAATGGATCCCTTGATAAGTATGTTTTTCTCGAACGAGAAAATTCCATTCCTTTGAGCTGGGAGAGGTTGTATAACATTGCACTTGGAGTGGCTCATGGGATTGAATATTTACATCAGGGCTGTGACATGCAAATTCTACATTTTGATATCAAGCCACACAACATTCTTCTCGATGAGAACTTCACCCCAAAAGTTTCAGATTTTGGCCTTGCAAAACTGTATTCATCAAATCAAAATGCTGTCACTCTCACTGCAGCACGAGGAACACTTGGATACATTGCTCCAGAACTGTTCTACAAAAACATTGGAGATGTCTCATATAAGGCTGATGTTTATAGTTTTGGAATGTTGTTGATGGAAATGATGGGGAAAAGGAAGTACATGAATGCCCGCACTGAGAAGAGCGAAATATACTTTCCATCATGGATTTATGACCGGATTGATCGAGGAGAAGACATGGAAATGGGAGGAGCCACTGAGGAAGAAAAGAAGTATATAAGGAAAATCATCATAGTTGCATTATGGTGTGTTCAAATGAAGCCCACTAACCGTCCTTCAATGAGCAAAGCACTGGAGATGCTGGAAGGTGAGGTAAAACTCTTGCAAATGCCTTCCAAGCCTACACTAAATTCCGAGGATTTGTCGATGGAGGATCGTATGAACAATCCAATTGGGGCACCAGTTTCTTCATGCAATGGCACAATGACAATTAGCTTAGAAGGAAGGTAGAAACACTCTGTCTCTACTTGCACTCTGTGCTGTAGTCCTGTAAATTTTCTTGGCTTGGATGTAAGCATTTTTCTGCTCTTTCTGCTAGATTCAAATATATACTCAACTGCTAACAACTAATGATTTTGTAACCATACATGAGGTACTAGCTTAGATGGCTCTAAAAAATGGAGTTTGTTATTCTTTGCTGAGGTCTTAGTTTTGTGCTCTGTTATGCATATGTAGCAACCAGCAACAACATTTTTACTAGTTTGAGTTCTTTTGAGATATTAGAAAAGAAATCGGCATTCGGGTTTGTTTGGGTACATTTTGGAAAACTATTCTTAAAAATCAGTTCTAGTTCTTAATTTTTTTTTGGGAACAAAATTCTGTTTACGAAAAAATAGTTTTTCGACTGATTCTCAATTATGGTACTATGCATTTATGTACAATACAAGTGTCTTTAAAATATTATTTATATTTTTAAATTTATTCTAAAAAACAATCTATTTGCAAAGTAATTCTCAAAAAACTGTTTTCAAAACATGTTTTTTGAATTACAAAATTATTTTTTGTTTAAAGAAAAGGAAACCGTTTTCAAGAACGGATTCAAACAGGCACACTTGTCTTTGTTTTCATTAGGTTGGTAGAATCAAGTGGATAGAACTTGTTGGGGGAATCGGTTTGGTTATATGAGTTGGGGAATGTTTGGGGTCTGAGAAAGTGGTACAAAGATGGTGTTTCTAGCCCAAAGCATAGTGGAAATTTTTCATGGGATTGGATTTGGATCATACAGAGCATGTTTGGTTGCTCAGAAAAAGTAAATAAATAAATAATAAAATAAAATTCAAAGTATCAAGATTCAAATCTTAAGATTCTCCATTATTGAGGTCCCAAATTTTCTTTTCCCTTTAACTTTATACAAATTATGAAGTAAAACCTTCACAAAAATTAGATTAATCAACAGTTACAATTGGGTGCTTCCTAATTTACACACTCGCAATAATAAAACAATTAAGAGTCTGTTTGGTAGTGATTCTAGGAAGTGTGTCTAATCTTCCCAACACTTGAAAATTTTTATTATTCAAGTATTAAAAAGACTAGAAACATTTCCTAAAATCACTCCCAAACACATTCTAATTCCAACATTTTTCATTCAAATTTTGAAATGACTCCCAAATCTTGTTAAATCAAAAGATGTTATCAAATTGCCTAATCCACCATCCATTGCCGCTGAATTCACCAAAGCCCCATAAATTTTTAGTTTCCTTAATCCAGATTTGCAGCTCAGAGCACACTGACTGCCACCAGAAGAAGAAAGAAACCTATAATTGGACCTGCAGTCACAAGTTTCTTTCCTGCACCTGAAAAAGAATAAATAACACAATTTTAGCCTTTTTTAAACTTAGTAAATTAATAAAATCAAACATACTATATGAATATATGAATTTAATATTTCTTTGTCTATGTAACATGTGATTTGGACCGGCTGGTCAAACCTAAGAAAGGGTTGAGTTGAGTTTCTCGAGTTAAATATTGGGTTGGATTACCTATTGAGTTCAATTACGAAAATTTTCAATTCAGGTTAGATTGAGTTGACCTCAAACCCGAGCCAACCTGCCGAGTTGCACCCATCCTCTTTCTAACACTATTTCTACCAGGATATGGAATGAAATAATACCTGTTGCTGGCTCTCCTATGCATTCAGTTTCAGGCTCCTTGCTGTTGCTCTTCAGTCTGCACTTCATGCTTTCTTCACAGTTTTTGCATATCTCGCTTGACCAATTCAAAGAAAAACCCTTGCTCAGCTCAGATATCGGATATGGGACTGCTGAGATATTGTACATCTTCTGGCAAGATGATAGGTCCACATCTCTAATACCAGCAGTGGACATAACAGCATAAACTGGATAATCAGGGAGAGAAAGGCAAGGGATGGGATCGACATAAGACATTTCTCTTTTCTTTGATGAACAGTTGAAGAAGGTGAAGTCATATAGGGCTTCCCACTGGTTGCTAAGCTTGAAGTTGAAGGGGGAGGCTGCTAAACTCAGGTTCTGAAGCTGTCTTGGAAGGCATTTTTCTGGGTCTTGGACCATCATTTCATGAGACTCATAGCTGATATTCTTTACCAGGACCTTCACTGAATGTGGAAGCTCTAGTATGGTTTCGTTCTTCTCTGTACAAGAGAGCTCAAACCCCGGATACCCACAGCGGTCTGGCTGCTCTTTCAGCCTGAACGGGAACCCGATTAGTGGACCCTGGTGGCTGCAGCTGCTTGAGACTAAGCAGTCGTACTGGCTCACTGCAACATCCAAGGAAATTGTTACAAACAAGAACAAGAAGAACATCATTCTCAAGGAAACTCCACTGATCATCTCTAGAATTAATCTGTAGAAATACTGCTCCTCAACCCTTCTGCACTCAGATTTTAATGCTATTTCAGATTTCTCCTCTTGTGGATTGGTTCAAAGATGGATGTTTCTGTTGGAATTTTTATGTATGGACTTACATAATTAATTTTGATAATGCCATAAATCAATGTTATTTATTTTTTGCATTGTGGTCCATAATGGGGCTGGACACATTATTGCTTGTTTTTTATGGGCTCACCCTAATTCACTTGACTGGCCCATTAAGTCTAGTGGTCCAAACTGTGTGATATATACACATATATATATATAAGGAAAAAGACAGGGGTGGCTATCCTATTCTTGTTCTATTTTCTTTGGGGATTGAGAAGAGAACGTCCTGAACGAACTCTTCAGAGCACACAGATTGTTTTGGGTGTAAAAAGGGAAGAGCCAATTGAACTTGGGGTTTCTCTCCTTCACGAATTAAGCGCATCCTTGAACACTAGACGAGCACAGGAATGGCTTTCCATGGAATCAATCAAGGTCAGTTTTTATTAATCCCTAATTTCTTTTAGTGTATGCTTTAATGTCTTTCATGAGATCCTATTTGGCATCTAAATTTTTCAACAATTGGTATCAGAGCAACCATGAATGACATTTAAGCTACGAATTTTGGATTGTTTAGGGTTTCCATTTTTTTTCTTTTGGAAGCCAATTTTGGGGCTTTTTTTGTTTGGTGTTAATTCTCTATTGTGAAACCCAATTGATGTTGGAAATTTGTAGAAAACGATGTTTGGAGAAAAACCCATCCTTTTTTTGAGTTTTTGGAATCCGTTTGATGGGATTTTGAAATTTAGGGTTAGTTGTGGTTCTTCATTCTATGCGTTTTTGTGCAATTTTTGCAATGGATTGATAGATTAACATTTGTGGATGGAAAATTGATTGTTTTTCATCAGAAAATACACTTTTTTGGCCGAAAGAATTTTTTTTTTTTTTTTTTGTGTGCAAGAAGAACCAGACCTGTTCAGCCGAACCAGGCCTGGAGATCTCGTGGAGAAGATGATGACGTCATCATGACGTCATCATTTAAAAAAAAATTAAAAAAAATTAAAAAAAAAAAAAAAAAAAAAAAAATTTGTTTGTTTGTCTTGGAAATCTTGGAATGATAATGCATATGTTGAAATTATTATGCATTTGTTAAGTTTGTCTCTCTTGGGACTATTATTATAATTATTATTATTGTTCTTTTGGGTATAATTTTTGTTTTATACCAATAATATTGTCCTAAGCCATTTTGTTAAATATTTCAATTTATTGTGATATTAAAGAACACTTGTGTGATTGCCTATCGCAATTCCAAGTATGCCAAGTTGTAGAAATTGAAATATTTTGAATTTTTTATGACAATAGTGAACATATATGTGGTTGCCTATCGTAATCCTATATGTGTCAAATTGTCTTTGTTGAGATATTTTATCTCCCACTGTTGATTCTTTTATTATTGAGATTACTAAGATCCATACGGGTATTGTAATTGTCCTATCGATGATTATAATATTTGGTAGGATGCTTAGATTGGTGAAGGAAATTAATTATATATTATGAACCGTACTAATTTTCTTTGCCCTTTCGGTAATAAAATTAGTACATCTTGGTTGTGATATTTAATTAATTGTCCTTACCGCTGTGGAATTTTTAAAATTCCAAGCTATTGGTAAATTGAGTAATTCTGGAAACTAGCAAATAGCATGATTTTGTAATAACATGCATATTGTTTAATTTTGCTATTTTTCAGCTACTAGCAATCCTGGTATTACTCTGCAACTGTCTGCCATCAAGCCTCTTACAGGAAACAATTTTGAGGAATGGTTTGAATCTTTCAACGTGCATATGACTCTACACAATCTGGACTTGGCATTGAGAGTTAATGAGCCAAGTAAACCCACTGATATGAGCTCTACAGATGAAAGATCCTTTTATGAGAAATGGGAGCACTCCAATAGGAGTTGTTTGATGGTGATGAAATACACTATGGATAAGTCCATTAAAGAATGTGTGCCAAAGACCGAAAGTGCGAAAGAATTTTTGGAATATGTGAAGGCCAATTATACCAAGACTGATAAGTCAGAAATGGCAACTTATTTGAAGCTTCTCACAACCACTATGTATGATGGAGTAGGTGGGGTCAGAGATCACATTATCAAACTGAAGCACTACTTCAACAAGGCAAATGAGATGAAAGTGGAGTTGAGTGAGAAATTCCTGAAATGGTTGGTACTTGAGTCTCTTCCTGCTTCCTTTGATGCAGTGAAATTGACCTTTAATGCCTTAAAGGAAGAATGGACTTTGGAGGAGTTGATGTCCATTGTGGTGCAACATGAAGTCTCAATGAAGAAAAATGAGACTCACTCAATTGCTCTTGTTACTGACCAAGGGAGCAATATAAAGAAAAAACCTCCACATAAGAATTTTGGAGGCTCTAAGCAATTCAAAAGGAGAGGGAATTCGAGTCAAGGAGGCTCTAGTGCATCTGCTTCATCTAATGCTACAAAGAATGAGAAATTCAAGGGGAAGTGCAACTTTTGCCATAAAATTGGTCACAAGCAGGTTGATTGCTTCAAGTTTAAAAGTTGGCTAGAGAAGAAGAAGAAAGGTAAAATTGTGGTTGATTTGAATGCAAACATGATTGAGACTAATATTGTTGATGTTCATGCCAATTCTTGGTGGTTAGATACTGGGGCCACTATTCATGTTACTAATTCTTTGCAGGAGATGACAAAGAAAAGGAGGCCATCAAAGCATGAAGAATTTGTTTATATGGGTGATGGAAGCAAAGTCAAAATAGACTTTTTTGGCATGATAAAGCTAAGATTGGCCACTGAAAGCCTTTTATTGTTACACGATGTTGCTTACATACCCTCACTTAGGAGGAATTTGGTTTCTGTATCTACTTTGGATAGACAAGGTTATTCTTTCCACTTTGGAGGTGGAAAAGTGGATATTTTTAGCAACTCAGTTTTAATTGGCAATGGTGTTTTGTTTGGCAATCTTTATAATCTCAGTTTGCATCATGGTTCTTTTTGTGATTCATCTTCTGTTAATTCTGTTGTTGGTTGCAAGCGTGCTAGAATGAATTTGAGTTCTTCCATGTTGTGGCACAAACGCCTAGGTCATATTTCTAGGCAAAGATTAGAGAGATTGGTTAGAGATGGTGTGCTTTCTAATCTTGATTTCTCAGATTTCGAGACTTGTGTTGTTTGCTTAAAGGGGAAGATGACAGCTAAGACCAGAAAGGAGAAGATTGATAGATGTGGAAGCACTTTAGACTTGATCCACACAGATATATGTGGTCCTTTGACACCAACTGCTTTAGGGGGTTATAAATATTTCATCACTTTTATTGATAATTTCTCTAGATATGGTTATGTTGAACTGATCCATGAGAAATCTGACTCTCTAAATGTGTTTAAGGCCTTTAAGGCTAAGGTGGAGTTACAGTTGGGAAAGCCCATTAAAGCTGTGAAGTCTGATAGAGGTGGTGAGTATTATGGGAGATATGATGAGACTGGACGGAATCCGGGACCATTTGCTAAGTTTTTGTTGGAATGCGGCATCGATGCTAGATATACAATGCCAGGCACTCCTCAACAGAATGGGGTTGCAGAAAGGAGGAATCGCACATTGTTAGATATGGTGAGGTGCATGTTGTCTAATTCCTCATTGCCAGAATTTTTGTGGGGTGAAGCCTTAAAGACTGCGACATATATTTTGAATCAAGTGCCCAGTAAGTCTGTGCCTAAGACACCTTATGAACTATGGTCAGGGAAGAAACCGAGTCTTCATCATTTCCATGTTTGGGGATGTAAGGCTGAGGTTAGGCCATATAACCCACAGTCAAAGAAACTTGATCCTAAAACCATCAGTGGTTTCTTTGTTGGTTATTGCATTGGATCAAGGGGTTCCAGATTTTATTGTCCATCTCATACCACCAGGATCATTGAGTCAGACAGGGCTGTATACTTTGAGGATGAAGTTAATGTTGATTCCAATTTTGTGCCTCGTGAGATACCTTTTGGAGAAGAGCATGTTGTGATTCCTTTTCCTACATCTTATGTTCCAAATGTGGATATTCCTATTGTCCAACAGCCAGACACTAATCAAGGAGAACATGGTGATCAAGTGGAACCTGACTTTCCTGTTGATGATACTGTTGTTGATGAGATTGCTTTGAGAAGATCACAGAGGGTTCGTAAGCCAGCTATTTCTGATGACTACATGATTTATTTGCAGGAGCATGAGTATGATGGTTATGATGCTTCTGATCCAGTCACTTATCAAGAAGCAATTCATTGTCCTCAATTCACTTCTTGGAAAGAAGCCATGGATGATGAAATGAACTCTATGTATATGAATGGTGTTTGGGATTTGGTTGAATTGCCACAAGGTTGTAAACCAGTTGGGTGCAAGTGGGTCTTTAAGACCAAACGTGATTCTAGTGGGCGAATAGAGAGATATAAGGCCAGACTTGTGGTTAAAGGTTATAGTCAAAGAGAAGGGATTGATTTTAAAGAAACCTTTTCGCCTGTGTCGACCAAGGACTCTTTTAGAGTGATTATGGCCATAGTAGCTCATTTTGATTTGGAGCTACATCAGATGGATGTCAAGACTGCTTTCTTGAACGGTGATCTAGATGAGGATGTGTATATGGAACAGCCTACTGGTTTTACAGAAGTTGGAAAGGAAGACTTAGTTTGCAAGCTCAATAAGTCAATTTATGGTCTTAAACAAGCTTCGAGGCAGTGGTATCTGAAGTTTGATAGGATTATCACCCAAAATGGTTTTAAAGAGAATACAGTTGACAGATGCATATATTTGAGGGTTAGTGGGAGTAGTTACATATTTCTTATTTTATATGTTGATGATATACTACTCGCATCAAATGACTCTGACTTGTTGATTGAGACAAAGCACATGTTGTCAACTCATTTTAACATGAAGGATCTTGGTGAGGCTTCTTATGTTTTGGGCATAAAGATTCTTCGTGATAGAGCTAATGGGGTGCTTAAATTATCTCAAAGAACCTATATTGAGAAAATATTGAAGAGGTTCAATATGCACAACTGTAGTTCTACTAAAGCGCCAATTGTGAAGGGTGATAAGTTTTCAAAGGCACAGTGTCCTCAAAATGATGATGAGAGAGAGGAAATGAGAACCATTCCTTATTCATCTGTGGTTGGCAGCCTTATGTATGCTCAAGTATGTACACGCCCTGATATTGCTTTTGTTGTGGGCGTGTTGGGAAGGTACTTGAGCAATCCTGGGAGTCAACATTGGAAAGCTGCTAAGAAGGTCCTTAGGTATTTGCAAGGAACTAAGGACTTTATGTTGACATATCGGCGCACCAACATACTTGATGTAGTTGGATTTTGTGATGCTGATTTTGCTGGCTGCATAGATGATAAGAAATCTACTACGGGCTATATTTTTATGATGGCAGGAGGAGCTGTATCTTGGAAAAGTGTCAAGCAAACACTTACAGCATCCTCAACTATGGAGGCAGAGTATGTGGCATGTTATGAGGCTTGTTGTCATGCTATATGGATGCGGAATTTTATTTCAGCTTTGGGAGTTGTTGACTCCATTTCTAGACCGCTGAAATTATTTTGTGACAATTCCGCAGCTGTTGCTTTCTCTAAGAACACTAGGAGTATTTCTCGCTCCAAACATATTGATGTAAAGTTCTATTTTGTTAAGGAGAAAGTGGCAGAGTCTCTTATTGATATTGAGCACATGTCCACAAAAAGTATGTTGGCAGATCCACTAACAAAAGGCTTACCCATAGTTGTGTTTCAGGAACATGTATCTCAAATGGGGTTGTTGGAAGCCTAGGTTGCATTAAGTTAGTGGGAGCCACTTTTGGTATTGTAATATTATGGTATTATTGGAAGGATTGCTACTATTGTATATTTCCTTGTGAATCAAGCAATGAAGCATGTATGATTGCTTTTGATTATTTATTTTGATGAGATTCTATGAGACATTGATTTATAATTATGCATATGTTGTAATATTTGATTATGTAGTCCAAGTGGGAGATTGTTGGAATTTTTATGTATGGACTTACATAATTAATTTTGATAATGCCATAAATCAATGTTATTTATTTTTTGCATTGTGGTCCATAATGGGGCTGGACACATTATTGCTTGTTTTTTATGGGCTCACCCTAATTCACTTGACTGGCCCATTAAGTCTAGTGGTCCAAACTGTGTGATATATACACATATATATATAAGGAAAAAGACAGGGGTGGCTATCCTATTCTTGTTCTATTTTCTTTGGGGATTGAGAAGAGAACGTCCTGAACGAACTCTTCAGAGCACACAGATTGTTTTGGGTGTAGAAAGGGAAGAGCCAATTGAACTTGGGGTTTCTCTCCTTCACGAATTAAGCGCATCCTTGAACACTAGACGAGCACAGGAATGGCTTTCCATGGAATCAATCAAGGTCAGTTTTTATTAATCCCTAATTTCTTTTAGTGTATGCTTTAATGTCTTTCATGAGATCCTATTTGGCATCTAAATTTTTCAACAGTTTCCAGTCACATCTCCATAGTCATGGGATAACGGATTCTTATATCAAGCATTGACCTTGATTTTTAGACGTGTTTTGACAGTTCAAATCCTTGGTGAAATTCAGCATCCTTGAAACTGGATGCCGGTCAACAAAAGTTGCTTTTCTAAGTGGTCTAAATCTGATTAATACGCATGCATGCCACCGCGTAAAGAATTTATTTTCTGTCTCTTTCCTGCCCTTGACTCTTTCAACGATTGCGGATGTTGAAGTGAAAAAAGTTTTGAAATTTCAAAGCTGGTTGACTGCAACTTGTCCTAGGGACCATAAATTGCCTATCAGATAAGGCATAAAGCCATAAACCAACCCACAACCTCTTCTCCAGCAAGCATATATAGATCCCTTTTTTCTCTGAAAGTATCAAATCAAAGCACTTACAGCTCCTCTCTCTCTCTTGTGAAATCATGATGTTGAATAAAGAAAAACTTGTGGGAGTAGGCCTCATAACCCTCCTCCATCTCTGCTTCTTTTCCGTCTGCGTTGCCGGCCAAAACCAGCCCTGCAGGCCTTCTTCTTGCGGGGATATGCTGAACATCAGCGACCCTTTCCGGTTAAAAGGCGACCCATCTGGCTGTGGGGATAGTCGGTATGAATTGGCTTGTGAAAACAATCGTACCATTCTCAATCTGTATCGTGGGAAATACTATGTCGAGGAGATCAACTACCAAAACTATAGTATCCGGGTGGTGGATCCTGGGCTGAAGAAGGGAAACTGTTTGTCCACTCCTCTCTATCACTTGACTCCTGAGAACTTCAGCTATGATCATCCGTACGCCTGGCCTTACGATTGGGGATTCAGAACGACAGTCTTGATGAGCTGCTCGAGGCCGATCAGCGACGGCAAATTCATTCCCATCACTTCTTGCAATAGTACTAATGGCACAACCTCTTCCTCCTCACAGCCTTATCATTATGCGCTAAGTGGAGATGGAGAATCGCTGCAGGTGGGCGATCTCCCGGGCTCATGCACTATAGGAAAGTCAATATTTTCCAAGCTGGGGGCAGCTTCAGAGCCCGGAAACCGGTCAATGTCGAGCCTCCAAGATCAGCTTCTTCTGGGGATTGAGCTTTCGTTTCTGCAAATCCAGTGCATCAGAGAATGTAGGGTGAAAGGGCAAAGCTGCTACATGGATTACACTGTCAACTCAGTGAAATGCGATGACCCGAATTCATGCAAGGAGTTGAGTGATGACTGCTACAAACCAGTCTGTAAGTGATAATTTACTGTAACTCTGTGTTTTTGAGTATGAAATCCATCATCAAAATTTATTTAAGTAATACTGGTTTCTTGGTTTTAATCATGCAGGGCTTAGGGGTTTGATCATCATCCTCCAGATCATCTTTGCTTCAATTTACACTCCGATCATTGGTAAGACTCCCAAGTTCCAGCTCTATTTTCCTTGTAAAAACGGGATAATCATGTAACATTCTTGCTTTTCAAGGATTATACTCTGGGGTCCTAGGATTTTAATTCTCAGCTGTTTCTCAGCACCTGGTTATGTAAAATTAGATGTGAATTGATCAACCAATTCGAAAAAAAAAAAAAAAACCCGAAAAATCTACTTTTGTTTTGAAATTTGTATGGGTTAGGGATTGCATTGAACCTGAGTTCACTCTTCAATCCACTTGTATGAAACGAACATGCTGCGAAATTGGAACTGAGGCCTCCAGTTCTGAGTACCCCAATTCTAGGAAACCAAACAGAAACTGATTTTCTCCCCTGGAAAAACACGACTTTTCCAACCAAATACACATCATCATAACTTTCACTGTCCGGGTTTCAAAAATCTGTCATTTTTCTAACATTTGATTCACGTTCAGCTGCAGGCATCTTAGGAAGAGCTTTACTTGGGGTGGTGCTTTCCTATGGAATCTACAAGCTTCGACAAAGACACATATCAAAGCATGATACTACTAAAGAAATCCCATGAAGGTGAAAAGAAATTTGAAGGAAAATGTGTGTACAGAAGAAGCCCGAGAGCCATTCTTCGGTGTGCAAAGCACTGGAGATGCTGGAAGGCGGTCTGTGTTCGAAAATTAACAGATTCCTAGAAATTTTTCCTCGTTTGATATGTAAGGAAATTGATGTAATTTAGACATATTCATAGGATTGTAATTCTGCGTTTTTTTTCCTTTTTTGAGAATGACGTTTGTCAATTACTGTCTTTTCTGTTACTGAGACAATTCATCAGAAGTGAATATACATATTCTGTTTATAGTCTTCCATTCTTCCCAAGAGATGGAGAGATAAAGGGAAAATTTTTCATGGGATCGGATGGAGATCATAGTGGGTATGTTTGGCTGATTGGAAAATGTAATAAAAAGGAAAGAAGTCAGATTTCTGAATCGTAAAAGGTTCAATTCATGTGGCCCCCTCAGCACTGTCTAGAAACACCAGGCTCCAGATTAAGTCAATCTAGGTATCTCCGTTGGATAACACGGCGTCGTTTTGATGCTGCAGTTTCAAGAGTTTCTCCGTTTCTTCCTTCATCTTCTAGTATTCCCCGTTTAAGGTGACAAACCATCCACCCTTAAAACGACGACGTTCATCCTCCTTCCTGTAACAGGACGTCATTTTTTTCTGAGAAACGACGTCGTTTTGGGATCCCAATCCCTCTCTTTTTTCTGAAAATCGTGCCCCAACTCCTCAGCTGAGAGAAGCTGTGAGAAAAATCCCATCAAAATCCATGAAATTGTGTTCCTGAGAATCACCCCAATCTCCTCTTAGTATCGTTTTCCGTTTCCAGAAAATCGAACAATTTCCATGGATTCACTCGGGAAGGCATCAGAAAAAATCCAAGAGAGCTATGTTTTTCATAGAGTGATGGGTAACGTAATCAACAGAGAGAGAAAGAGAGAACGGAGAATCCAAACGCTACGTTTTCTTGCAGAGACGAGAGGCTGATTAGCAGAAAACGACGCCGTTTTGAGGTAACAGTTGCTTTCTCCACCTTCAAGCTTTCTCGTCGTCTTCTTTCTGCGAATTTTTACTCTCATCCCTACACAAAAACGGTGTCGTTTTATTTGTTAAAGTCTGATGATACCTTGTTTTGATTTCTCCGTTTTGGTAACACCAAATTTTCTCCAAAACGACGCCGTTTTGTATTTTACCGTTTCTTCTTCCCCAGTTTCAGGATTCTCTGTTTCCTACATGATTATGTTTTGTTTCTGTATTTCTTCAATTTTCAACGAAGACAACCATCGACGATTTGACCCATTTCGCCATCTTCCCGGTAAAACCCACGCTGCATTTTGATGTGGAAAGGAGGAAACGGGGAAAAAGAAAAAGAAAAAAATTCAATGCCGTGTTTGAGATCAAAGACAAGGACAGAAGAAACATTTGCATTTCCAAATTTCCACCCACGAAAATGACTCAATTTCTATCTCATTTCCAAGCTTATTTCTTAGAAATAACTGATTCAGATTAGTGATTTGTTGATTTCTCTTACAATCTTGATGAATTTTCTTGTGAAGTTTCTTCAAAAAAAAGGCTACATTGATGAACAGTTACAACATGGTTGCTACATAAATAATGTGAATTACTTTCATTCTAGTTCTGAGATGATTTCCAGCTCTTGTTGAAGAGGTCTTGGTGGCCTGCTTGCAGTTGTACTTGTTGGAGTTGATGAAAAAGGATTTGGAGGCATGGTTAAATTGTCTCCTTCTCCTTCTAACATTTGAACCACGGTTTTCATGGTAGGACGATCCACTGGGTACCATTGAATGCACCGAAGTCCCACGATTGTTAGCTTTTTTGCTATTTTAGCATCGCCCTCTTCCTCAACCCGAATCTGCAGCTCTTTTCCTTGGTCCAAATGATTATAGACCCATTCTGGGAAGTATACTCCGCTGGGATTCTCTACTGTAACATCAATGTTCTTTCTCCCTCCGACCATTTCAAGTAGTAGCATTCCAAAACTATAGACATCTGACTTGTAGGACACGTTCCCAAAATTCCTAGATAACATTTCTGGTGCAATGTAGCCCATAGTCCCTCTAGCTGCAGTCATAGAGACTGCACTTTGCTCCTTGGAACATAATTTGGCTAGACCAAAATCAGAAATCTTTGGATTAAAATTTTGATCAAGCAAAATATTATGAGGTTTGATGTCAAAATGGAGGATCCTTTGATCACACCCTTGGTGGAGATACTCAATTCCTTTGGCTATGCCTAGAGCAATGCTTCGAAGCTTCTCCCAACCCAGTAATGGGTTCTTATCAGCTGCTGAAAATATGAACTTCTCTAGTGACTCATTTGGTAAGAACTCGTAAATAAGTGCTCGTCTAAACCCATCAGAACAAAAGCCAACCAAGCGAACCACATTGATATGGTGGATTCTACCCATTGTTCCAACTTCATTAATGAACTCTTCTCCATTTCCCTTAAAATTGTTAAGGATCTTGACTGCAACAAGAATTTCATTGGAAAGCTTTCCTTTGTACACTATTCCATAGCCACCTTGACCTAATTTGTCCTTGAATTGACTTGTGATCTTCTTAATATCAGCATAGGTGTATCTTGAAGGCTTGAGAGCTTTGTAATCTTCCAAAAACTTTTCAATCTTCATTTGATGATCTTTTCTTGATTTATTTTTAGTATAGACATAGTAGAGTACAATGACTACTAGCACAAGAAGAAAGGAACCTATAATAGAACCTGCATAACAAAAAGCAATTTAAGAATACTAATCTTTCTTAGCCTAGATGACAAACGAAATCTGGGGAATAGAAAACTTCACCTGCAACCACTAGCTTTTTTAATGCACCTGAAAAAGGAGAATAAAATTATTAGCTTGTTTTTCTACACAAGTTTATTGATTTTCTCAATCTTCCAGATTTTCAGGTCATATTCTTTGGATCCTTCTTTTCCCTCATTCTTACTCAGATTCAAAACAGATGTTCAATTTGTTGACTATATGACTTCCTAATGCCACATTGGGACCTTGGAAAAATGAAGGGAAAAGGACACATTTTCAAGATCCAAATTAAGCCAAAGCCTAGAGTGGATAACAAAGAAGGGAAAATGGATCAAAGAGAAAACGTAAGTTTGATCCAAAAAGGTCTTTCAGAATGCATAAGTTTTAAAGTAATTCCCGTCACATTTTCCTTCTATTTCTTTTTCAATCATGATCAAAGAACACTGATCTTTTCCAAGATTCAAACATAGGATAAAGAAAGTTCTTTCAAGGCTCTTTTTGCATAATTTGGTCTAATAACTATCATGGATCTATAACAAACATAGCAAAAACTAATTGTTTTAAAGGATATTAGGTGGGTTTGACTAGAAATGATATATGTTTGTTTGAAAAATGAAAGAAGGATACATAATGAATATAGTACCTGTTTTTGGTTTTTCAATGCATTCAGTCACAGGTTCTGTGCTGTTACTCTTCAATCTGCATTTCTTACCTTCTGCTTCACATTTTCCACATATGGAATTTGACCAGCTCATGGGAAAAGTATTGTTAGACATCGGATATGGGACTGAGATGTTGTAGATTTTGCGGCAAGAGGATAGGTCCAAATCACCAAGATCAGCATAGGAAAGAATGGCATAAACCAGGTTACCAGGAACAGAAAGGCAAGGGATGGAACGAAGATTGTATCGGTATGCAGATTTATTCAATGAACAATTGACAAAAGTGAAGTCCCCAAAGTAATCCCAGGAATTTTCCAATTTGAACTGGAAAGGGGAGGCAGCTAAATTGAGGTTCTGAAGCTGTCTTGGAAGGCAATTATCCGGGTCCTGGACGAGAATTTCCTGCGTTGTATAATTTATCTTCTTCACCAAGAGCTTCACTGAATATGGCAGATCTAGCACAGTCTGCTTCTTCTCTGTGCAAGACAACTCGAACCCGGGATAACCACAGTGGTCTGGCTGGTCCTTGAGCCTGAATGGGAACCGTATCAGTGGACCCTGGTCACTGCAATTACTCAATACCAAGCACTCATCTTGGCTCACTGCGTTCTCTGCTAAGATTGTCACAGGCAAGAGTAAAACTAAAGAGAGAATTATTATTGAGGAACTACACATCTCTGGAGTTTGTACGGCTTCTCACGCTGTTATGCGCTTCAGAATTCAATACTTTATACGTCTTCACTTGTTAATATTGATTCCTTTTTTTAATGTTTTTGGCAATTCTCATCCTCATCCAATTCAACAGGCAAGGAAGCAACTTGTTAATGGCCTGCTGGTCAATGGCTCGCTGGTTAGTGCCCACATTTATCTTGATCATAATATAATATATCAGGACTGTAGCACTCAAACCAGGCAGACCATAGAGTAGAATATTTCTTTCAGTTCTGTTGAGCTTGACCGATTACAAAGGCATCCATAGAGAATTTTTTAATCCTTGTGGGTGGTTGATGAAAGAAATTCAATTCTGATCAACACTGGATCTGTGTCAGAAGCGGTCAGAAAGTGGAAACTTCAAGCGGGTTTCTCACTTTTTTTTTCCTTTTTTCCCGTTTTAGTAATGTGTACGTATGAATCATTAGGTGGTATCTCATTGAGGGACTAGCTGGCATCTTGACTTTTGGAAATTGTTTATCTTTCTCAGAAACTTACCTTATCAAAAGGAAGCAATTGCAGCTCTCTCTAGCTCTCAAAACGGATGATGTTGAAGGAGGAAAGACTCGTGGGAGTAGGGCTCATAACACTCCTCCATATCTGCTTCCTTTCGATCTGTATTGCCAGTGAAAACCAGCCCTGCAGGCCTTCTTCTTGTGGGGATATTGCAAAAATCAGTGACCCTTTTCGATTAAAAGGTGATCCTTCTGGTTGTGGTGATCGTCAGTACGAATTGGCCTGCGAAAACAATCGTACTATAATAAACCTGTACCACAAGAAATACTATGTTGCGCAGATCAATTACCATAACTATACCATTCGGGTGGTGAATCCTGGCATAAAGAAGGGCAACTGTTTCTCCACTCCTCCATATTCCCTGACAAGTCAACAATTGGGAAATGGTGAAGATCCATATTATTGGCCATATGAATGGGGAATCAATACAACAGTTTTTTTGAACTGCACAATCCCGGTCAGTGATCATAACCTCATTCCTATTATTCATTGCAACACAAGTGGCAATTCCTCTTCCTCTCATACATATTCTTATGCACAAGTTGGAAACCCCAAGCTGGGAGATGTTCCATATTCATGCGCCATTGGTACAACTCTTTTTTATCAATCAGCTGCAGTTTCACAGCCCAGAAATCGTTCAATGTCAGACTTGCAAGACGAGCTGCTCATGGGAGTTGAGCTTTCATTTTTGTATTACCGCTGCAGCAGAGAATGCAATGTGCAGGAGCGATACTGCCATCTGAATTACACTCACAGTACTCTACAATGCAAAATTGTGCCCACAGGATGTGACAACCCATTAGATTGCATCAAGCTGATCTGTAAGTAAGAATTTCAAGATGATAGAAAATGTGTTTTGAGTTCTCATAGGCCTGGAGTTTGAGTTCATCATATTTTCTTACCTTCCAAAATCTTTCTATTCACATAGATTAAATTGATCCAACTTCAAACTGGACCTGAGTCTCATATTATCACCAGAACTTCAACTTATGGACTAATGTCACTTGCTTGGTTTAATTATGCAGGGCTGAGGCATTTGTTGTACCTGCTTGCTCTAATTTGTAAGGCTTTGAGCTCCTTTTACCATCATCCATCCTCACTTTTACTTATAATACTGTCTTCATCTTCTCTAGTAAAAATACTGGTTAGCCTGGTATATATTAGAGCTCCATATCCCAACAGCTTACACTCTTAAAAAATCTGGAAGTTTGACAATACAAATAGTAGTTCTAGTTTCACTTACATTTGTCTCATTTTGAATTCAACTTATGTTTCACTTGTTTGCAGGGACAGCCATTTTTTCAAATCAATTTGGAATCTTTGGTGAGTCTTCAAGCTCCTAAAATTTACTTACTTCCTTGCAATGATGGGATAATGATTTGGTTTTAGCTCTTTTCATCTGGAATCGTAAGAACTCTTGCTTTTTAAAGGATTACTCTGGTTTTGGTTATGAGAAATTGGATGTGACTAAAATCAGTTCTATGAAATGAAATTCAAAATTTACTTTTTCCATGAAATTTTTTGCGGCAATTTGAGATATATTGAATTAATTTCCAATCCAAAATCTACTTGTTTACAAATCCAAGAAGAATCAATGCAGTAATCAGCATGTAGGAATGCATATCACCATAACCTTGCCTATGCTGCTTTACAAAATAATACATATGTTTAATATGTGATTTTATGTTCAGCCATCGTCATTGGAGGAAGAACTGTGCTCGGGATATTGTGCCTGTCTGCCTATGTAATCTATAGGTTTCGACGGAGACACCTATCCTTGGATGATAGTATTGAAGATTTCTTACAAAATCAGAGAAATCTCCAGCCAATCAGGTACTCATACTCAGAGATAAAGAAGATTACTAATGGTTTTAAGGACAAATTAGGGCAGGGAGGCTTTGGTTCAGTATATAAAGGAATACTCCGAAGTGGTTGTATTGTAGCAGTGAAGATGCTGGTCATGTCAAAAACTAATGGCCAGGATTTCATTAATGAAGTTGCTACAATTGGAAGGATTCATCATGTTAATGTTGTGCGGTTCGTTGGATTTTGTGTAGAGGGATCCAAATGGGCTCTTATATATGATTTCATGCCTAATGGATCTCTTGATAAGTATATTTTCCCTGAAAGAAAAAATTCTGTTCCTTTGAGTTGGGATATATTGTACAAGATTGCCCTTGGAGTGGGGCGAGGAATTGAATATTTACATCAAGGTTGTGACATGCAGATACTACATTTTGATATCAAGCCACACAACATTCTTCTTGATAAAACCTTCGCACCAAAAGTTTCAGATTTTGGCCTGGCAAAACTGTATTCAGCGAATCAAAGTATCGTCTCCCTCACTGCAGCACGAGGAACACTGGGATATATTGCTCCAGAACTATTCTACAAAAACATTGGTGGTGTCTCATACAAGGCTGACGTTTATAGTTTTGGAATGTTGTTGATGGAAATGGTGGGAAAAAAGAGGTATGTGAATGCGACTCAAGCGAAATGTACTTCCCATCATGGATTTATGACCGAATCAACAAAGGAGAGGACATGGAAATGGGAGATGCAACTGAGGATGAAAAGAAATGTGTAAGGAAGATGGTGATTGTTGCACTATGGTGTATACAGATGAAGCCTACAGACCGCCCTTCAATGAGCAAAGCACTGGAGATGTTGGAAGGTGACATCGAACTCTTGAAAATGCCTCCTAAGCCTACTCTATATTTCCAGAACATGTCAATTGAGGATCATGGAAACAACCCAAATGGGATTCCAGCTTCCTCATGTAATGCCATGATCACAATTTCCTTAGATGGAAGGTAGTGTTACACTGTATCTACATGCCTACTCTTTCCTATAATACCATATATTTTATTGACTTCAGTGTAAGTGTTGTTGCTCCTCTGTAAGATCCAAAAATGTATCCAGAAATGAAAATGAAAAAGCAAATATAAACTGGCTTGGCACCATGGAAGCATGGAAACTTGTAAAAACACAGCAATCCAGATGTTTTAGCAGTAAATTTCTCCATTTTCCCTGAAGAACTCATAATGTCTTCATTATTATTCATAAGAAGAGGAAAAGCAAAAGGGAATAGTTTCATGGGGTTGGATTGAATGCATATGGGGTCTGTTTGGTTGGGCAGAAAAACGTAGGAAAAGAAATATCTTCATGGGGTTGGCTTTAATCTATATTTGGGGTCAGTTTGTATGTGCAGAAAATGTAGGAAAAGGAATATCTTCATGGGGTTGGATTTAATCATGTATATGGTGTCATTTGGTCGTGCAGAAAAAGGAGTATCTTCATGGGGTTGATAGGAGGTCTGTTTGGTTGTGCAGAAAATGCAGGAAAAATAATCCAATCCATATGGGGTCTGTTTGGTTGAGCAGAAAATGCAGGAAAAAGAAAAGAAATCAGTCTTGATGATTCAAAACTTCCATAAACCATGGAGCTCTGATTCTTTGCAATAAAAAGGCAAAAAGAAAAAGGAGGAAGAAAGGGAAAACTTATCGTTTCCCATTCATGAAACTCACTTGACATTCAAACATGACATTGTCACAATTACACATTTTCCTCCAAAACCTGGAAAAGAAAGAAAAATAAAAACATTAGACCATATCTTACAAAATTTCAATTTACAAGATTGGGCCAGGACGGACCGGGCAAGGCCCAAACTAGAAATTTGGTCCATTTTCATGACTCCTGGGACGGAGGTGATTTCTCCGGTGAATTCCTGCAGATTGGGCAAGATGCATTCAAGTGAAGCCACTCATCGATACATTCAGCATGGAAGCAATGCTGGCATTCCGGTATGATCTTTAGGGTTTCCTTGGGCCGATACTCCGACAAGCATATTGAGCAAGTGTTGTCGTCCGGCTTGGGCAGGCGCCGGCTCTCTCCCAGGACTACTTTCGGGTAGGACTCTATCGTGGGCCCATCGAGGCCCATGACAGCAGTGGGCTGAGGAGTGACCATAGACGTGAACTCTGCTATGGGCCGGCGGCGTCTCACACCAAAGGCCCTAACCCTACCGCAGAGGAAGCACAGCAGCCCAATAAAGCACATTAGGGCCGGTATCCCAACGCCCACGGTTATGGCATAGCGAGCAGTCCTTGGAAGCCCTGGAAACAAAAAAGTTTAACACAATAAATAACTGATATTGGGCTCACAACATTGAAGCATTGGGCCCAAGCCCACTTCCCATAGGCCAAAAAAATGATGTAGAAGTAGAAGCAAGTTGTTCATCCACGATGTAATATCCCATATTTAGTGTGTGTATGAGTGTGCGCATATGCGTGCAAATTATTGACCATCAAGCTTCAATCTCAAAGTCAACACAACCAAAACTCATCATTATCATAGTCAATAAACAATCAATAAATTAGAATTTACGATGATCAAATTCTTTTAATCACTATATAAATTCAACACGAATCTCACCGTCAAAGTCAACTAAACCAAAAGCTAAGATTGGTTGAATTCAAAGTATAAAATACTTCTAAAATGCTTACCTTTAAGATGACAAAGCATTGGCCTTAGTTGGCAACATATTTTTAAATTACCAAATCATGACTTAAATTCATATAAAGATAAGTTTCTCTAGCTTCGATCATTCAAAAATCATATTTTAAAAACCATTTTTTAATTTATTTATTTATTTATTTATTAGTCTCGACAAAAACAAACAAACAAACAAAGGTGATAAATTTTTTATAAATATAACAATTATAATATATTGGTTAATTTATTTTAGTTTCATTTTCGAATGACTCCTCTTCATTATTTTAGTGTAATTTTATAGTTAATATCCAATGACTCCATCTATAATCTCCATTAAATTATTTTCAAATGACCATATCATTATTTTATTATAATCTTACCATTAATATATGATGACTCCATCAATAATTTCTATTATATGGTTTTCAAATGACCCTACATCATTGTTTTAGTATAATCTTATAGTCAACACTCCACGACTCGTCAATAATATCTATTATATAAATTTTTATAACAATTATTTCATCATTCCATTTTCGGTAATATTCACTTAACATTTACATTTGTCCACATTCCAAAGCCTTTTTTAAAAAAAATATTTTCATACTATCGTTTTTGTTTCTTACTTGGTTAGATCTTCTTATCTATAATTATACATACATACATACATATATAAAATTGTTCTACGCAAATAACAATTTTTAATAATATTTCTTAAAAACGATTTTTAACTTATTCTCCACAGAAGTACATACACAAAAGTTTACAAATATTTTCCATATTCTCAACTATTGTTCAAAACAATTAAAAAAAATGAGAAAACACCAAAAATATAACCTGTTTTTAGAACAAATTCTAAGAAACAAAGTTTGTTAAGCATGTTCTCTAAGTTAAAAAACAATTTTGTATTCTTTATTTGAGTTAGAAAGCATGGCCTATTTGTCTTTAGTTCCAAATGAGGTCCAAATTGACCAAATCAAACCATCAAAACAACCCCAAAATTTCATTCATAACCAATATTCAACATCAAAATGAAGGGAAAAAAATCATAGAGAAGAAGAACCAAGGATTATACCACGTTTAGGAACATCAAAGCATCCAATTTCCAGGCTGGAGTTGCTCCTGAACCCGCACCGCCCACCCTCCATCTCGCAATCTCCGCACTGGGGTGCACCCCAGCTGAGCCGGAGGTCACTGCTGAGGTCCGAGGTCAAGACCGGATCATAAAATGGCAGCTCAACAGGCACCATGACTGATTTAATCAAATCACAAACTGGTGACAAGAAATTGATCGCTCTACTAGAATTAGTAGCAAAGACAGTATAATTATCATCACTCAAGCAAGCAATTGAGTCTAATGGATACTTAGAGCCTGCTGAGCACTTAAAGAAGGAGTAATTATGATAATAAATGCCACTAAACGAAGAACCCGAAAGATTAAGTGAAAGGATTAGTCCAGGGAGGCAATTCTTTGGATCATTGATCCATATTTCTTGTGTGCCATAGTCTATGCCCTGAACACTGAACTCTCCTGATGGCAACTTAAGGATGGTTTGCATGGTGGCATCACATGATAGGTCGAATCCTGGGTAGCCGCAGGACTCTGGCTGGTGGTCCTCTAGCCGGAAGGGGAATCGGATCTCGGGTTCACCGCGTTGGCAGCTGGATTTCTCGCAGGCTTGGGAGTTGGCTGCCATGGTTGAGAGGAGGAAGATGGAGAAGAAAAAGGGGATAGTGTCCATTTTGATTAAGTCTAGTCGTCGCAAAATCTTAACCATATGTAGTAGTTGGCATTAAGCTTTATATTGTAGCCATAAAGAATGTATAAATCATATGTCATGATGAGGCATTTGTAACCGTTGGATTGGACCAATTCTATCGATTAGAAATCAAAGTAAATTGTCGAGTGGAGAAGTCAAATGCATCGGACGGTGGACAATGAAGGGTTACGTGGATCTTCGGGGAAGATCAAGGGCTTGGAAGAGGCTATATTGCCTTTTCAAAGGGTTGGTGGTTTGGTCAATTAATATGGAAATAAACAATAATTATTTTTTTATATTAAATAAAAGTGTTAATTGAGATTGAGAATTGAATTTGGCTCTAGCAACCATTGATTTGTTAAAAATTTGGCTAAAAATTGGGAAATTTGTGGACAAGTGGGCAGCTTTTGAAAAAAATGGGCTTTTAATAATCTAAAAAACCCCTCTTGAGAAATTGAATTTGGTCAAAAAAATTTGTGGTAAGGTTCTGGAAAAGCCATCCCCACTATCTAGGAGTCGTCCAAAATAAATAAATAAAATAAAAATGCATAGTGGTATGAAAACTTACAAATTATTACTATTATTTTTAATAATGGAAAGCCATCCAACAATATAGACAGGAGAGACATGGACATTTACCAACTGTCGATGAAGCAAGTTCCAAATGATATTGAAGTTCCACTTAAATAACAAAAACATGAACTACAATATTTTAAATAATAATTCTTGAATATTTTCAAAAATAAATTTCTAATGGTAATCTAAAATATAAAAACCAATTTTTTTATGCCCAATACAAAAATTACTAATTTTAAAAAATGTTTTTAGTAAAAAATTTTAAATATTAAAAATATTAAAAATACTAAAAATACTTTTTAAAATTATTACCAAACGTATTATAAAAATCCTTTGATAATGACCTTAAGAAATATTCCTAATATTTTTAACACTTAAAAATTTTTATCTTTTAAACATTAAAATAACAAAAAATTTTAAAATCACCATCAAACACGCTCTACATTATTTATCTTTCAATTACGAACCAAATATATTTGATTTAAGCATAATTTTGGAGTTTCCTTGATGTTTTGGGAAGCATCTGACTTAGAGAAAGGGTATCCTGTGCATCATGACGGAGCTGCCAAATTTCTTGAAAAATGTTACATTAATCTATTAAGATTATTTTTCAAAATTATTATACTAAAAATGTTTTCATTTAGTCACACCTACCACATCATCGTATCAATAGTGCTACCAATAACATTGGGAACCTCAACATCATTGAGAATATCACCTATTTTATAATTTAAAACAGTTTTCCATTTTTCAAAATAAAAAAACAGTCGAACAAATTTGACAACCAAAAAAGTAAAAATACAATTTTCTATTCTTTAACAAATATATATATTGAAAAATATTTTTTTAACTTTTATTTATTTTCAATTTTTTCTAAGAAAAGAACCCTTTAAAAAATAATCATAAAAATATGAATAATGATTATAAATAAAACTCTATTTATAAAAATTATTTTTGAAACATATTTAAAAATATAAAAATGAGCAAAAAGGAAAAAGAAAAAGACTCACATCTACAAAATATAAAATAATTTTCAAAGACTGTTTTTCATAATTGATTTCAAAAACACTCTCAAACAAAACCTAAGAATCTGACAATGATTTCCAAAAACAGTTCTAATATAAAAATTATTTTTTTTAAATAATTAAACATTTAACAAAATTTAAAAAACACTTTTAAAATATTAAAAAATCTCAAATAATGCTTCCTGCACAAGCACTTAGAGTGCGTTTGGTAGTAATTCTAAAAAACATTTCTAACCTTTCTAATACTTGAATAATAAAAAATTTTAAGTGTTAAAAAAATTAAAAACGTTTTTCAAAATCACAACCAAACAGGCTCTTAATAGATAATCTCCCCAAAAATCACTTCCGAGAGAAGTATTTTTAGTGAAAATATTTCTACAACTCAAAATCATTCCTCGTGAATAAATGCCCATTACTTTCTCCATGGCTAGCTTCCAACAACGCCATGACTAGTACAATGAAATTGATTACAATAAGAATGTTTTTCTTAATTGTGCTTTTGTCAAACATCACTTTGGCGGGAAAATCCTTGACTTTTTTAAGGTTTCCCAAATCATTAGCCATCTACGTTGTTTGCTAAAATAACAGGTTTCCTTACAAAACCGATTTGGGGCAAATTTTCTACTCTCCAACATTGAATCAAATTCGAGCATTTGGTCCAACCACATGCAACTAGTTTTCGAGTTTTAAATCATTCAATCGTTGATCAATCCTAACCATACTGCATGCCAACTATAGTTTACTTTGACCAATTCCCTAATAAGCTAAATCATGGAACACGCCTAACATGGAGGACCACAAAAATAATATAATGAAAAGCATGTTTCCAGATTTCAACCTAACAGAAAAGATTACTCCTACGGCGCCATCAAAGCACCCGAAAAATCAAAATCTCTATAGATTATGACAGTATCTACAATGTATGTTAATGGGTAAGGAACTATTGCAAGAGAACAGTCAACTCAAGTATACAATATTATAAAGATCTAGCCAAACAGGAGTTTATCAACTACAAGATGTATAGAAATCAATAGCAGGAAACCGAGAACAATTGCTAAAGAAAAGCCAACCATCTGCAACTATATATCTTGAATTAAAGCTACAAGTGACTAGGAAGTGCAGAACTACTAGGATCAGATCACTAGAGCAGTAAAAAGTCACATCCAAATCACTGAAACTAAGACTCAAGCCAAGCACACCAGCCTTGGAATGACTCTCCTGATATGCATTTAGCCCCAGCTGGGCAAATTAAAATCCAGGTTTTGTGCGTCATCACAAAGTCAAATACCGGGCAGTCTTGCTGGATTGAGCTTAGATCAGGACTCAACCTAGGCCAAGTTGAGGTAGCTTCTTATCTAGTCAAAGTTCACATACCTTAGATCACCTGTTGTACATTATTTACTATGGACTTTTTAAGTTTTCCTGATCAACAGGGGGTTAACAGTCAAAACCTATACCTACTATGTAATAACTAACTAATAGTCCTAGCAAGAACACAAATTAACAAAATGCAATGACTAAATTTCAAGTCTCTAGATTAGGAAATAAATTAGCTAAGTCAAACATTAGGTAGTTCCATGGCTTGCCCTCAGCCAGACTTATTTAAGCTTGGTTCCCATTACAATCAGTCTGACCATTTCAGCTGATTCAGTTACAACCCACTCAAACATTGGTTTCTGTATCAGAATGGTATAACAATATAGAAACTTACTTTGTTGCCAACAACGAAATAGGGGTGGCCAGGCACATTCCACATCCCCGCAACTAGATATAAAGTTTCAGTTTTAAATTTAAAGCATAAGCCCAGTTATGATTTTAGGTTTTAGAAAAGCTAAAAACACAACTTCCAATTGAAATTTTGCAGGGCAGCAAATAAAAAATAAATAAAGGGGGTTAAATTCATGTAATACCTCAATTGGTAAGAGCATAATTCAGATGCCAAAAGATTCTTCAGCAAAAAAGAGGAGAGGGGGGGGTGGGTGTTAGACAAACAAGTGCAAGATCAATACTCTTTTTTCCATTCCATTTATCTCATTCATTTTTATGAAAAGAGCGAAGATTTGAAACATGTACAACACTCAACCAATTTTTATTCTCTTTCATTTTTATTCACAGTTTCCATCACAACTAAACAACTAAACAATTAAGATCCTCAAAAAAAATTAAATTGCTTCTTGAAAGAAAAAATGACATGTTAAAATTTTTTACAAAATCAAGAACATTGACGTATTCTATCTCATCATAATAATATCATCCATATGATCATATCAGTATTCTTTACAAAACACAATACATAAATAATCTTGATTTTGTAGAAATATTACATATCATACCACCAAATGTCTGAAGGTAAAGAACTGATTTCAAAGTTACATGCAAATATGTAATAAAGCAAACTTGAACCAAAATAATTGCAATATGCAGTCAAGTTATCAAATCTATTAAACTAAAAAGTCCCGATTTTCTTTCTATTATTAAGAAAATGAAACCTATGGTAGACAAGCAAGAAAATTGTCCACAGAGAAACCAGGCAAAACTGCAAGAATATATCCTACCTGAAGGTAAAAGAGATCAAAATTTGAGAAACCAAATATTAACCATTGCTGAAACTAAGAATTGAGTATTTGCTTTTGAATAAATCATTAAATCAATAGGGACTGCATTTGGCATTCATTTTTATTGAACTTTACCACTTTCCAGGTGGACAGGTAGATCAGAGGCATAACCTCTCTATAAAACTAGGACTCAAACCAGAACACAGACCATATCAATAAGCTCTGTATAACTAAGTTTTGTTCTATGCATAGTCCCAGTTGGGATGCACATACTATATTTCAACCTCAGATCAATCAGAATCTGTCCATATTCCCAATTGACACAAGCAAATTTAATCAAATCAAATACTGGCCATTTACTTGGTTGACCTTAGACCAAGCCCCAACATGATATAAGTTCAACTAGCTCCTTGACCTAACCTACTTATTTAAGCATGGATCCTTCCAGTCAATGTTAACCTCAAGCATGTCTCTGAAACTTGCTGAGTTTGCTCAATCATTTGAGCTAGTTCACCAACTCAATCAAACACTCCTTTCCAATTTTTTTTCAGTATCAAACCTTCATTTCTATCTTACAATCAATCCGGTCCATTCATCATGCCACAACAACACTCACACAACTCTTCCTCTCACCTCTACTTTTTGAATTATTCTACAGAGCAATAGTTTCTTAAAGTGTTGCCTCCCCACAATGCTTCAATTGTCATAAGCCTAAATGAAATGCTATTTCCGATGGTGATTGATCAGGTTAAGTAATCCAGTCTCAAAACTAAGCTTCTTGGGCTTATTTTGACTTGAAGCACACTATCCATACTTCAAAATTTAAAAAGAACAAAAAATGAACACTAAATATGGAGGACATTATTTGAGCATTCTCATAAAATCTATATGCATAAACCCTCTAAAATATTTTGGTCAACCAACATAATAAATAAAGCAATGGAGCAAAAGTAATTATGTGGTAAAACCCTCCTTATTATGAAGGAAACCTTTAGGGGGCAAGACTGGCAAAATTCTCCCTAAGAACATATAATAATTACAACCCCTCTCTCAATTAAGAAAAGATAATATTTTGAGAAAGGAAAAATAAGATCAAAGATTATAAAATGATGGAAGCTTTGAGATGTGAATAGAGTAGGATGGGAAAGTCTCCTTATAAAACCTAAGGAAACTCCCTCCCTTTATCTCCTAATCAATGTGAGATGACTTCAAACTTAACATTCTCTCACTTGAAGCCATTTTCCGGTCTTGCCCTATGGAGGTTTCCCTCATAATAAGGAAAGTGTTACCACATAAGTACTTTTACCTCATCTTGAAGAGCTTCCAAAAGTAATTTGTCCCTTTGTGCAAGTGTCTTTCAAATATCAATAAGAACTTTAAAGAAATCTCCCAGTTTAATCTGGAGGATTCACAATGGTCTCGCTTAGAACCCAAATAAATTTAATAGAGTTTCCAGAAAGTTCATAAACTTTAAAAAATGTTCTTTTGATGCAGTATGTAAAACTTAAAGAACAGTTGAATTTTAATTTGAAAATATCATTCAAATAATAAAATAATTACAAAAAGACTTTTAAAGATAAACTTACAATCTTTAAAGAGAACTTTTACAAACAGAGCTTTGAGCTTTGTTAATTACAAGGCTTTCTCTTAGAGGGATATCTTTCTTTTTCTCTCTCAATATCACTCCTGAAAATTTTTTAATGCCTTACAATGAGAACTGAGGGCCTTATATAGGCTTTGAGGACAAATCCAAAATCCTTTGAAGTCTGTGGATTTCAAAAGCTTTGGAATCCACCAAAAGCGATTTGTCCTTTTGTGCAGGTGTCCTTTGAATTTGAAAAGTGGTTTGAAGCCCACCGATTGTTCCAAACACATGGAATCTATTTTGGGTTTGAGTGTTGGGTTTTCCTTGTTTGACTAGGGGCATTGCATAACAGGCTTTTGAGGTTTTGGAATTTGATTTGGGCTTTCGAGAACTCATTGTCCCTGTAAAAACTCACATGAGGGAAAATCAGGAAGAGAATTTGAATCTCCTTTTATAAATTCTATTCAAAATCAAAAATAGACAAGATCGCTTGCCAGCTAGCAAAGATCTATTTTGAAACTATATTTTGAACATTTTTTTGAAGAATTTCTTTTACACTTTTACAATCAACACGAAGAAGAAATTTTTTATTAAAAACATCCTCTTGAAACTTTTGAATGCATAAAACAATTGCTAAAATTTCCTTTTTGATAGTTGAATAATTTTCCTAGGGTCCACTCCAAATTCCGGAATGCAATAGGACAATAGAGATTTGATTTTGAAAATCTTGTTTGAGGATACCACCATATCCTATGTTAGAGGCATCTGTCTCTATAATAGGAAAAGCTGAAGGGTTAAGGATTCCTAAACAAGGAAGACTCTTAACCTTTTCTTTGACTTGTTTGACTATGTTTGTATGTTCCTCTATCCAAGGCTTTGGATTTTGTTTAAGCCTGGCAAATAAAGGTTTGGTAGTGGTTCTAAGGTTTGGATAAAAATCTGACACATAGTTTAGACGTCCTAAGAACCTTTGAAGTTGAGTTTTATCTTTAATTTCATCAGGAAATTTGCTAGAAAACTTTATTGATCTTTGAATGGGTTTAATCATACCTTGGTAGATTTCATATCCTAGAAATCTAATCCTGGTTTGAAATAATTTGATCTTAGGAGCAGACACAACTAATCTGTTTTCCTAACAATTTTTTAAAAGATTTCTAAACGTTTGAAGTGATGTTCAATAGAATTGGAAAATATAAGTACATCATTAATGGATACTAAAGAGAAGTTAGTATAGGGATTAAAAATGTCATTCATTATATTTTGAAATTCTGAAGGAGCATTCTTCAAACCAAAAGGCATCACATTCCATTCATAATGCCCAAATGGAACAGTGAATGCAGTTTTGTATTTGTCTTTTTCATGAAGTTGAATTTGTCAAAATCCAGACTTCTATTAAATTTTGAGAAAATTGAAGCATTATAAAGATGTTCTATAAGGTCTCTTTTGTTAGTGTTGGGTTTTTCCTCATATGGAAGGTCCGAATTAAGATCCCAAAATTTAAGGCCTCTTAGGCCTTTATATAAAAGGGTTAGAAGAAGAATCCCTCTTCTTCTTTCTCCAATTTTTTTGCAACCATCGGAGGTAGAAGAAAAAGATAGTAGAAGGAGAAAAGAGAGAGAAGGGGAGAACCACCATTTTTGAAGTTAGGGAGAAAAACTCGATTTTTTCTTCACTGTCCAAATTTCATCAAAGGTCCGATCCCGCTTCGTTTGTAGGCGGATTGACCTAAAATTTAGAGGAGAGATTCATGACTCATTGATCTTCAATCTGAATGGTGGATATCGGATTTGGAGTTCCAAATGGTCGTCTTTCAGTCCGAAAACAAAGCCTCTATTTTGGTGAGTTTTCTATCCGGACAGTTTTGATCATGAGCTCCGATCAAGGTTAATCAGTGGTTCAATTGAGCTGCTTTTTGGTGAGCACGTTTAGAACTCATAAATCTTCATTCTGAACGATGGAGATTGGATTTAGAGTTCAGAACAGTTATATTTCAGTTTGAAAACAGTGGCTGTATTTGATGAGATTTCTCCATTATTCTTATGCAAAATTGTTGAAATTGCCAAGATTAATTTGTCTTGAGATATGGTTGATGTATGCCTCTAGTTTTATCTAAAGAGAATTGTGTAACCCATTTATTATATTAGTAGAGTTTTTAAGTGACCTAAGGGTCCCGTGGTTTTTACTTCTTACATTGGAGAAAGTTTTTCACGCTAAAAATTGTTGGTATTCATATACTTGTTGATTGGGTGAATTTTTGTTACTCTATTTGATTGATTTCTATTAAGTTCTTACAAGAGGGGATAAAACCTAGTTGTGCATTGTTTGTGTTTATCCCATCAAAGTGGTATCAGAGCATTGGTTCAAGATAATTTGTGCCTTGTGTAGAACAATGGAAAGCAATACAAGTAGAATGATTACTCTGAATGGCTCCAATTATCATGTTTGGAAAGGAAATATGGAAGACTTATTGTATGTGAAGCATTATTATTTGTCTATGTTTGCTTCTGAAAAGCCAGAAAATAAAACTGATGTAGAATGAAATTTATTTACTTCATCGGCAGGTTTGTGGTTATATCAGACAGTGGGTAGATGATAATGTTCTTAATCATGTTAGTGAAGAGAAACATGCACGGAGTCTATGGAACAAGCTCGAACAATTATATGCTCGAAAGACTAGTAACAATAAATTGTTTCTGATCAAGAAGATGATTAGCTTGAAGCATCAAGATGGAACTCCTATGACAGATCACATAAATACATTCCAAGGTATTATTAATCAGTTGGCTGGAATGAATATCAAGTTTGAGGAAGAGGTGCAAGAATTGTGGCTTCTTGGTACATTGTCGGACTCGTGGGAGACGTTTAGAACTTCTTTGTCTAACTCAACCTCAGATGGTACTATGAATATAGATTTGGTTAAGAGTTGTGTTCTGAGTGAAGAGATGAGAAGAAAGCCACAGGGTTCTTCTTCACAGTCAGATGTCCTAGTTACTGAAAAGAGGGGAAAGAGTAAGAGTAGAGGTCTGAAGAAAAGAGACAGAAGCAAAAGCAAGACTAACAAGTTTGCCAATGTTGAGTGTCATTATTGCCATTTGAAAGGGCATATAAGGAAGTATTGTCGCCAATTGAAGAAAGATATGAAACAAGGGAAAGTGAAGGACAAGAAGAATGACAATGGTGGTGAAGATGATCGAGTTGCCACTACCACTTCAAATTTCCTTATTGTCTATGATAGTGATGTTAATTTTGCTTGCCAAGAGACCAATTGGGTGATTGATAGCGGTGCCTCAATCCATGCTACACCTCGGAAAGATTTCTTTACATCCTACACATCCGGTGATTTTGGAAGTGTTAGGATGGGTAATGATGGCTCAGCTAAAGCCATTGGTATGGGAGATGTGCGTTTGGAGACTAGTAATGGTACTATGTTGATTTTGAAGAATGTCAAACACATTCCGGATATCCGCATGAATTTAATCTCCACAAGTAAACTTGATGATGAAGGGTTCTGCAACACCTTTCGTGATAGTCAGTGGAAGCTCACCAGAGGTTCTATGGTGGCGACAAAAGGAAAGAAGTATTCCTCATTGTATTTGATGCAGGCAAGGGTAATTGATTCCAGTATCAATGCAGTGGATGATGATAGCACAGTTGAGCTTTGGCACAACAGACTCGGTCACATGAGTGAGAAAAGCTTGATGATTTTGGCTAAGAAGAATCTTCTTTCTGGTATGAAGAAGGGATCTTTGAAAAGGTGTGCTCATTGCTTAGCAGGAAAGCAAACCAGAGTTGCATTCAAAACACACTGCCATACAAGGAAGCCAGGTATGCTTGATATAGTGTATTTTGATGTGTGTGGTCCTATGAAAACAAAAACACTTGGTGGATCTCTGTATTTTGTGACTTTTATAGATGATCATTCAAGAAAGATTTGGGCGTATACCTTGAAAACAAAAGACCAAGTGTTAGAAGTGTTTAAACAGTTTCATGCTCTTGTTAAGAGACAATCTGGTGAAAAATTGAAATGCATCTGGACTAATAATGGGAGTGAGTATTCTGGTCCTTTTGATGAGTATTGTAGACAACATGGTATTCGACATCAAAAGACACCTCCTAAGACTCCTCAGTTGAATGGGTTAGCTGAGAGAATGAATAGGACACTGGTTGAAAGGGTGAGATGTTTACTTTCACAGTCACAGTTGTCAAGATCCTTTTGGGGTGAGGCTTTGAATACTGTTGTACATGTCCTCAATCTTACACCATATGTTCCTTTAGAATTTGATATTCCAGATAGAATTTGGTCAGATAATGAAATCTCTTATGATCACTTGCGTGTCTTTGGATGCAAGGCTTTTGTGCACATTCCAAAAGATGAAAGGTCTAAGCTTGATGCTAAGACAAGACCTTGTGTATTCATTGGCTATGGTCAGGATGAGCTTGGTTACAGGTTTTATGATCCGATGCAGAAAAAGCTTGTAAGAAGCCGAGATGCTATGTTTATGGAAGATCATACCATACAGGACATTGAGAAGACTGATGCAACAGAGTTTCAGTATAGTGATAATCTGATTGACTTAGATCCAGTTCCTTTGACACATCTTCCTACATAGGTTGAAAATGAAGCACATGATGACCAACCTGACATTGGTGATGTTGAAACTCCCACACAGGTTGACATCCTTCCACACAGTATTCTATTGATGATTATGTATTACTAATTGACGGGGGAGAACCTGAAAGTTATGAGGAAGCCATGGGAGATGAGAATAAGATGAAGTGGGTTGATGTTATGCAAGATGAGATGAAGTCATTGCATGAGAATCATTCTTTTGAGCTTGTCAAGTTGCCAAAGGGAATAAGAGCTTTGAAGAACAGGTGGGTTTACAGAGTGAAGCAAGAAGAACACACTTCACAGCCACGTTACAAAGCTAGATTGGTTGTCAAAGGGTTCAGTCAAAAGAAAGGTATTGATTTTGATGAGATTTTTTCTCTTGTTGTTAAGATGTCGTCTATCCGTGTAGTTTTGGGCAAATGGATGTTAAGACTGCATTTCTCCATGGTGATTTAGATAAAAGAATTTATATGGAACAGCCAGAGGGTTTCACAATAAAAAGAAAAGAGGATTATGTGTATAAGTTAAAGAAACGTCTTTATGGCTTGAAGCAGGCACCGAAGCAATGGTATAAGAAGTTTGTATCAGTTATGGGGGATCAAGGCTACCGAAAAACTACTTCTGACCATTGTGTATTTGAGCAGAAATTCTCTGATGATGATTTTGTTATATTGTTACTCTATGTTGATGATATCTTGATTGTTAGCAGAAATGTTTCAAGAATTGATAAGCTGAGGAAGCAATAAAGCAAATCCTTTTCCATGAAGGATTTGGGGCCAACAAAGAAAATTTTTGGTATTAGAATTGAGCGAGATAGAGCACCCAAGAAGCTGTATATGTCACAGGAGTAATATATTGAAAAGGTGCTTAAAAGATTTAACATGAGCAAAGCTAAAGTGGTTAATTCTCCTCTAGCTAGTCACTTTAAGCTAAGCAGCAGACATAGCCCTTCTACAGATAAAGAGAAGGAAGACATGAGAAGAGTTTTGTATGCCTCAACAGTAGGAAGTTTGATGTATGTCATGGTATGTACTAGACCAAACATAGCTTATGCAGTTGGTGTTGTTAGCCGCTTTCTATCTAATCCAAAAAGACTACATTGGGAGGCAGACAAGTGGATTATGAGATATTTGCGAGGCACTTCCAAGTTGAAACTCACTTTTGAAAGAAGGAAACCAGTACTTGTTGGCTACACTAATTCAGACATGGCAGGGGATATAGATAATAGAAGGTCTACTTCAGGCTATTTGATGACATTCTCAAGAGGTGCTGTGTCTTGGCAATCAAGACTACAAAAATATGTTGCACTTTCTACAACAGAGTCAGAGTACATTGCAACAGCAGAAACATGTAAAGAGTTGTTGTGAATGAAGCGTTTCATACATGAGCTCGGGTTTAAGCAGTAGCGCTATGTGGTATACTGTGATAACCAAAGCGTCATTCACCTTAGTAAGAATTCTACCATTCATGCAAGATCGAAGCACATTGATGTGAGGTATCATTGGATGAGAGATGCTCTCAATGACAACTTGTTTAAACTTGAGAAGATACATACTGATCACAATAGCTCAAATATGTTAACAAAGTCCTCACCAAGGGAGAAGCTTGAAGCTTGTTATTCAATCGCCGAGATGCTCTGATACCACTTTGATGGGATAAATACAAACAATGCACAATTAGGTTTTATCCCCTCTTGTGAGAACCTAATAGGAATCAATCAAATAGAGCAACAAGAATTCACCCAATCAACAAGTATATGAACACCAACAATTTTTAGTGTGGAAAACCTTCTCCAATGTGAGAAATAAAAACCACGGGACCCTTAGACCACTTAAAAACTCCACTAATATAATCAATGGGTTACACAATTCTCTTTAGATAAAACTAGAGGTATACATCAATCATATCCCAATACAAATTAATCTTGCCCATTTCAACAACTTTGCATAAAGACAATGGAGAAATCTCACCAAACACAGCCACTATTCTTGGACTAAAATATGCATGTCCGAACTCCAAATTCAATCTCCACCGTTCAAAATGAAGATTAATGAGTTATGAACGTGCTTACCAAAAATCAGCTCAATCGAACCACTGATTAACCTTGATCGGAACTCATGATCAAAACTTTTCGGATAGAAAACTCACCAAAACAAAGGCCCTGTTCTCGGACTGAAAGACGACCGTCCGGAACTCCAAATCCGATCTCCACCGTTCAGATTGAAGATCAATGAGTCACGAACCTCTCCTCCAAATTTCAGGTCGATCAACCCATAGACGAAGCAGGATTGGACCTTTGATGAAATCTGGACAGTGAAGAAAAAAAACTGAATTTTTCTTTTTAACTTCAAAAATGGTGGTTCTCCCCTTCTCTCTCTTTTCTCCTTCTACTCTCTTTTTCTTCTACCTCCGATGGTTGCAAAAAAATTGGAAGAAGAAGAAGAAAAGGGACTCTTCTTCTAACCCTTTTATATAAAGGCTTAATAGACCTTAAATTTTGGACTCTTAATTTGGACCTTCCACATGAGGAAAAACTCAAAGAAGTTTGATGTATGTCATGGTATGTACTAGACCAGACATAGCTTATACAGTTGGTGTTGTTAGCCGCTTTCTATCTTATCCAGGAATACTACATTGGGAGGCAATCAAGTGGATTATGAGATATTTGCGAGGCACTTCCAAGTTGAAACTCACTTTTGGAAGTGGGAAACCAATACTTGTTGGCTACACTAATTCAAACATGGCAGAGGATGTAGCTAATAAAAGTTCTACTTCAGGTTATTTGATGACATTCTCAGGAGGTGTTGTGTCTTGGCAATCAAGACAACAGAATGTGTTGCACTTTCTATAACAGAGGCAGAGTACATTGCAGTAGTAGAAACATGTAAAGAGTTGTTGTGGATGAAGCGTTTCATACATGAGCTCGGGTTTAAACAGCAGAGCTATGTGGTATACTGTGATAACCAGAGCGTCATTCACCTTAGTAAGAATTCTACCTTTCATACAAGATCGAAGCATATTGATGTGAGGTATCATTGGATGAGAGATGCTCTCAATGACAACTTGTTTGAACTTGAGAAAGATACATACCAATCACAATGACTTAGAAATGTTAACAAAGTCCTTACCAAGGGAGAAGCTTGAAGTTTGTTGTTCAATCGCCGAGATGGTGAGTCTCTCCACATAATCGAAAATGAAGAGATTTGTTGAATTTTTCCTCATATGGAAGGTCCAAATTAAGAGCCCAAAATTTAAGGCCTCTTAAGCCTTTATATAAAAGGGTTAAAAGAAGAATCTCTCTTCTTCTTCTTCCAATTTTTTTGCACCCACCGGAGGTAGAAGAAAAAGAGAGTAAAAGGAGAAAAGAGAGAGAAGGGGAAAACCACCATTTTTGAAGTTAGAGAGAAAAACTCAATTTTTTCTTCACTATCCAAATTTCATCAAAGGTCCGATCCTGCTTTCTTCTGTGGGCTGATTGACCTGAAATTCGGAGGAGAGGTTCGTGACTCATTGATCTTCAATCTGATCGGTGGACATCGGATTTGGAGTTCCAAATGGTCGTCTTTCAGTCCGAGAACAGAGCCTTTGTTTTGGTGAGTTTTCTATCCGAACAGTTTTGATCATGAGCTCCGATCAAGGTTAATCAGTGGTTCAATTGAGCTGATTTTTGGTGAGCACGTTCAGAATTCATTAATCTTCATTTTGAACGATGGAGATTGGATTTGGAGTTCGGAACAGTTATATTTCAGTCCGAGAACAGTGGCTGTGTTTTGTGAAATTTCTCCATTGTCCTTATGCAAAGTTCTTGAAATTGTCAAGATTAATTTGTCTTGAGATATGGTTGATGTATGCCTCTAGTTTTATCTAGAGAGAATTGTGTAACTCATTGATTATATTAGTGGAGTTTTTAAGTGGCCTTAGGGTCCCGTGGTTTTTACTTCTCACATTGGAGAAGGTTTTCCACGCTAAAAATTGTTAGTGTTCATATACTTGTTGATTGAATGAACTTTTGTTGCTCTATTTGATTGATTCTTATTAAGTTATCACAAGAGGGGATAAAACTTGGTTGTGCATTTTTTGTATTTATCCCATCAGTCAGGTATTGGATGACTTATCCATTTGAGAACCTTATTTAAAGGCTTGTAATTTATAACAAGTCTTGGAGCACCTCTTTCAATTTCCAAAGGTTTTTTAACATAGAAAGTTGCACAACTCCAATGGGAGTGACTCTTTCTAATTAGATTTTTATTTAGAAGATCTTTTATTTCTTTTTTACAATACTCAAGCAATTGAGCATTCATTTGAATTGGTCTCGCCTTAGTGGGAATTTGATTTCTATTAAACCCTTCAACATAGGGCAAGGAAACCAAATGTTTAATCCTGTCCCAAAAAGTATTTGGAATAGAAGAACATAAATTTGTTTCAATTTGATTTTTGATATTTTCTATTCTTGTTTGAACTTCCTTTTGTAAAAGATTTTCCTCTATTCTTTTATAATGTATTTCTTTACTTATAAATTTGATATGTTATTTCTTCTTTTGAATTAGGTTTACTTCATTATCTTGAAGTACATTTAATTCTTTAATTTTTAAAGAATTGATAAATTTGAAACAAATGTTTTGTCCTTTGTAATCCGTTTTAATTCCTTCATCATTTACTTTAAAAGGATAAAGCAGAGCGAGGAATGGTGTTCTCAATATCATCTCTTTATTCATGTCTTTGACAAGTAAAAGAGAAGTCTTGTAACAAACATTTTGATTACAAATATGTACATTTGAAAATAATCGTTGAATAATAAGAAAATGAAAAAAAGAACACTTCAATTTGAATATCGATAAAAAATTTGAAGAAATCTCTCAATTTAATTTGAAAGAGTCACAATAGTCTCGCTTAAAACCCAGATAACTTTGACAGAGCTTTCAAAAAGTTCATAAATTATCAAAGAGGTTCTTTTGATACAGTATGTAAAACTTAAAAAATAGTTAAATTTGGATTTGAAAATATCATTTAAATAATAAAATCATTACAAAAAAACTTTAAAAGATAAACTTACAATCTTTGTAGAGAACTTTTACAAAGAGAGTTTTGAGCTTTCTCAATTACAAAGCTTTCTCTTATAGGGATATCTTACTTCTTCTCTCTCAATATCACTCCTAAAAAATTTTCGATGTCTTACAATGAGAATTAAGGGTCTTATATAGACTTTGAGGATGGATCTGAAATCCTTTGAAGTCCGTGGATTTGAAGAGTTTTGAAATTCACCAATAGTAATTTGTCCTTTTATGCAGGTGTCCTTTGAATTTGAAAAGTGGTTTGAAACCCACCAATTTGAACCACAGTTTTGAAGAGTGGTATTGATGACTCACCATCAACCCACCCGAATTTGAAAATGTTGGAGTCTACAACAGGGAATCAAAAATGAGTCCTTGATTCTTTGAAAAACTTGAGATCCTTTGAGATTTAGCCATGATATTCGAAGTCGCTTTGAAAAATATAGTCAAAAGCAAGATTTTTTACCGTTTATCAAACACGAAGGCCAAGATGCCATTTTTGAAGAGCTTCGCAGACAAATTTTGAAGGCAGCTTGGAGACGTTAATCCAAGGGTGTGTATGGCAATCCATAACACATGTCTTCATTAGGGGAGGGGTGGTAGATATTCAGAGACTTAAAAATTCTTGTGCGTAATCTATGGGCTTGGGCCAAAGTGTATATTAGAGAGGAGCCGCTCTCCCTCATAAGATTTCTGGAGTAGTTAGCCTCCAGTTAAAGGGTGGTGGGTTTTTTGTTCTTTTGCTTGTGAGGCCTTAGTTGCTTTGTATACCCCCTGTATACTTCGTGGCTACTTTGCCTCATTTTAATATATTCTGCGATTACTTATCAAAAAAAAGATCCACTAAGAAAATAGAGGATGCAGTATCATTATCAAAACCAAAGTTAAAAAATTGAGACAAAGTTTCTGAAGCTTTTTTCTTAAGCATTTTGAGACGCTTTTTGAATTCTTTATCATTTTGAAACATATTGTCTTCTAGGAAAGGGTAATTAATATTATTATTTGAAGCATATCAAGGGATCGTTCTTGATTCCCTATTGTAGAGTCAAAATATTTTCAAATCCGGGTGGGCTAATGGTGAAAGTTGATAGTGAGTCATTAATACCACTCTTCAAAATTGTGGTTCAAATTGGTGGGCTTCAAACTACTTTTCAAATTCAAAAAACATCTACACAAAATGACAAATTACTTTTGGTGGATTCCAAAGCTCTTCAAATCCACAGACTTCAAAGGATTTTAGATTCGTCCTCAAAGTCTATTTAAGGCCCTCAGTTCTTGTTGTAAGGCATCGAAAAACTTTGAAGAGTGATATTGAGAGAGAAAAAGTAAGATATCTCTTCAAGAGAAAGTCTTGTAATTGAGAAAGCTCAAAGCACTCAAAACTCTATTTGTAAAAGTTTTCTTCAAAGATTGTAAGTTTATCTTTCAAAGTCTTTTTATAATTATTTCATTATTTGAATTATATTTTCAAATTCAAATTCAAATGTTCTTTAAATTTTACATACTGCATCAAAAGAACCTCTTTGAAAGTCTATGAACTTTTTGGAAGTTTTGTCAAAGTTATCTAAGTTTTAAGCGATACCATTGTAACTCCTCCATATTAAAATGGGAGATTTCTTCAAAATTCTTATCAATATTCAAATTGAAGTGTTCTTCTTTCTTTCATTTTCTTATCATCCAACAATCCTTTCATTATTGGTATCAAAGTCATGTTAGTTAGTTTTCAAATTGAATTTGTCATTTTATTTTATGTTTATCTGTTTTAAATCCTAACTGTTAGCATTGGTCAGCCCTTAGTTACCATTGGTCAACCATTTATTTTGTTTGACGTTGTTTTCCAGGCTTGTTTTTTTGAAACATATTGACTTCTAGGAAAAGGTAGTCAATATTATTATTTGAAGCATATATTTCCAAGTATGTGAACAGAGTGATCAAAGGGGGTGAAAGAAAAAATATAGTACCAAGCGTCAATATAATCATTATAATCATATGACTTTGGCCTAAAGTTTTGAGAAAACATTTTACGACTGTCAGGAGACTAACCCCACATTTTTTGAGAAAGAACTTTGCAAATTTACTATTCTATTACCTTAGATTATTCTATTTTCAAATTATTGCTACAGGCACATTTCATAAAAATGGTATTAGAGCTAAGGTTAAGACTATGAATGGCTACTTGTTTGGTAAGTACTATCTAGGAAAATTCAATCAAAAAGGCAATAAGAGCTTAAGGAAAGCGGGTTTTAAATATGACCATGGTGAGGTCACAAGAGTCTTATGGTCTGGTAAATAAGACCATTGTGACCACACCACTTTCCTAAGAACTTTCCTGGTGTATTTAACACATTAGCACATACTACTATTTTGGGTTACTATTCATTGGAAAAGTGAAACAAATAGCAACGAATTTTGAAATAGAAAAGTTCAATGGCAGCAATTTTGGGTTGTGGAAAATGAAAACGAAAATCACCTTAAGGAAAATTGCTTAGAAGCATAAAAGAACAAAAAAGGTTGAAGACAAAAGGTGGGAAGCAAATGAATGGAGATGTTGTTTCAAGCTTGCATTTAGTAGTAAATGATATACCATCAAGTATCTTAATATTATAAAAGGCAAACAAAATTTAAGATACTTTGACAAAATTATATGAAGCCTAAGTCGCCACACAACAAAATCTTTTTGAAGAGAAGACTCTACACTCTTTGGATCAAATTCTACTCTATGATTGAACACATCAACACCCTAAAGACTCTATTCTCTAAATTTTCAGCTATGGAACATAACATAGAAGAGAAGGAATGTGTTGAACTTCTACTCCAAAGTCTACTTAATTCATATGATCATCTCATCATAAAAGTTGTCAATAATGCTTGGGAGACAATGCTAATCTTTAATGATGTTGTAGCTACTGCATTTGAGGAAGAAATTAGGCGCAAAAACAAGGAAAACAACATATCATCTTCTTAGCAAACTAATGCTCTAATTATTGCCAAAGGAAGATCAAGAGAACGTGGTTCTAGTGAAAGTCACAAGCAGAATAAGCCAAAGTCCCAAGATAAGACGAAAGTTAAATGCAATCACTATGAAAAGCAAGGGCATGTGGAAAAGGAGTGTTGGCGCTACAAAGAAAGTGAAGGAGAAACATGAAAGGGAAAGAATCTATGTCATTAATTACTCAAACTTGTGTAGTAAGGGCTTCAAAAGAAAAATATTGTACAACAAAGCAATAATCGTTTCTAAAGGCAAAAGAAGATTTGTTGAAGTTTGGTTAATTGACTTAATAACAACATGGTGTAGACCCTCCATTTTGCCATCTTGGCACATATTTTCCATAAATTACCTTCCCTCATCCTATGTTCCCTCATTGCACACTTGGTTGGTACAAGAGATTGAATCCCATAATTGAAGGCACAATTGGTTAGGATGTTGGAGATGAAGGATTTAAGACCAGCAAACAAGATTCTAGGAATGCACATTCACTAAGTTAGACAAAGCAGGAAGATTTGGCTCTCATAGGAAAAACTATTTGAAGAAAATTTTACGTCACTTCAACATGCATGGTTGTAAGTCAATTTCTATTCCACTTATTGTGAATTACAAATTATCTTTAAGCATGAGTCCTAGTAATGAAGCAAAAAGGATGGAACTATCTCGGACACTGTATGCATCAGCAATAGGAAACTTAAATATTAACAATGATTTGTACAAGACCAAGCAATGGGAGTGATAAGCCAATTCATGACAAATCCAAGGAGAAAGCATTGGAATTAGTTAAGAGGATCCTTAGATACATCAAAGGGACCTCAAATGCTGCATTATATTTTGAAGGATCAAAATTCTTCATCAAAGGATATATTGATTCAAACTTTGCAAATAATCCCAATAAGAAGTCTACTATAGGCTATGTGCTCACACTTACAAGAGGAGTTGTGAGCTAGGTTTCAAAACTCCAACTATTGTGGTTTTATCTACAATAGAAGCAGAGTACATAGCAATTACACAGGCTTGCAAGGAAGCTATCTAGAGCAAAAGGTTATTAGAGAAGCTTGGGCACAAAACAGAGAATTTCATTATTATGTGACAATCAAAGTACCTTGCACCTCGCTAGGAATCTAGTCTTTCATTCTAGGACACATAGGAGGTCAGTATCATTTTGTTCAAGTGTAGAAAAAGGAATTATGAACATGCAAAAGATTCATAGAAAAGACATCTAGCAAATGCTTTCACAAAACCAATTAATATTGACAAATTCAATTGATACAAATAAATACTCTTATGAATTGACAGTAACATAAGCAACAAGTGATAAAGCAAGATATAGAAAAATAACTTCATATGGGAGAATGTTAAGTTTGAAGTCATCCCACATTGGTTAAGGAACAACAAAAGGGAATTTCCTTAGCAAAATATTTTCACCTCCTACTCTAAGCATCTCAAAGCTTCCATTCTTTTATAAACTTTTATCTTTTTTCTCCTTTAACAAAATATTTTTTTTTCCTAATTAAGAAAGAGGTTGTAATTATTTTGTGTTCTTACTAAAAAATTGTTTTCAGTCTTACCCCATAAAGGTTTTCCTCATAATATGGAGGATTTTTACCATACAAGTACCTTTACCACATTGCTTTATTTATTATTCTATTACCTTTTATTGTTCTATTTTCAAATTATCATTGCAAGTACATTTCATAACATGACATACTTGCAATTTTTACAAGTATGTCATACTTATTTAATAGACATAATGACAAATTTCATAATTATTTATAAAATTAAGAGCATTTATGTATTGCATTTTGTCTTGAGAATTCCATGATCCAATACAACATGTATAATGTTAGATCATCAGACCAAGCTCTCTAACAAAGCACAATGCATAAATACCCTTAATTTTATAAATTATTACATACATGTCACTATATCAATGAAAGCAACGAAACTAATTGTAGTGAATACATGCATGTATCTAATAAATCAAACTTGTAACAACCAAATTTGCAGTCTTCAATCAATTTGAATCCATTGAATTACAAGTCCTAATCCCTTTTCTGGTCATGAGAAGAAGATGCATGGATGGTAATGGCATTCACTAGATAGAAGCCAAACTCATCGACAACTACATATCAATGTTAAACTAGTAGTTTAAAATTGATAAAAACATGTATTTTTGCATTCCAACCTTTAAGATTTTAGTACAAAACTTTTAGATCAAATGATCAAACCAATAGAAATTGCATTTAGTATCCATTAACATAACAACGTTAACTTGTATCATTTTCTAGTGGAATGAATAGATAGAGTCAGGTTTATCCCTGAAACTAGTGACACCAAAACATCAATAGTATGAGAACTATACTCCTAGTCTACACATAGTTCCAGCTAAGCACACAAACATGTCAAGCCAAATTAATCACTTAGTATTTTGCATGATTATACTTAGATCAAGGCTCAACATATGCTTGATTCAAATAGATCTAAGGCATAACCCAAGTTCAATTGGCCTCATGTTCAACTCCTTTGGGTTGTCCCAAACTCAAGCTTGTTAAATAATTTGAACATGTGCATTATCAGCCAATTACCAAATTGATTTCTATTTTAGAATCCAACCATCTACTCTTAACAACACATTTGAAATGCCAATACCCAAAATCTTATACAATTAACTTTACTTTTAAATTGTTCCACATAGCAAAAGTATCTTATAGGGTTCTATCCCCACAATGCCACAACCATCACAAAGCTAAGTCCTTCGTAATTTGAAACCATAATTGGTATGTCAAGTAATTAGGTTCAGAAATATAAGTTTGATATGTCTTGTTAGTTATTGGAAATCAAAACCGAACCACATCCCTTACCCTTTAAAAAGCCTTCCATGCTAGAAACATGTGATTTTAGCATTCCTAACAAACTTTCTTTACATTAACTCATAATTATACATTCCTTACCCTTTAAAAAGCCTTCCATGCTAGAAACAGGTGATTCTAGCATTCCAAACAAACTCTCTTTGCATTAACTCATAATTATCTAACCAACACAATGGCATACTCATAAATTTTATAAAATTAAGAGCATTTATGCATTGTGTCTTGTCGAAAAATAGTATTATCCAATAATACAGTCGGAATAATGTTAGTTTTAAAATCAAACTATCCAAACATATTTTCCGACAAAACACAATACATAAATACCCTTAATTTTATAAAATATTACTCATAATGTCATCATGTCATGGAAAGTAAGGGGGTTACATCTTCAGGTTCAGCCAAGTTAAAATACAACTCATGATTTCAATTCAATCTTGATTTGATCGGTTCATGCTTGTTTTGGATGACATTTGCTTATTTTATGGATCCATATGCTTTGCATTGATTGTTGTATCAAACAATGCATCCATAATATAAATAATTGCTAAATGCTCCCGCCTAATCTCTTTCTATCCCCGCTTCATTTCTTTTCTTCTCAAATAAATAAATGAATTTGGCCCCCTCTTCTTCCTCTTCCTTCAAAACTCACTCACTTCATTTCTTTTCATTTCAAATAAATAAATAAAAAATGAATTTTACCCCCATCTTCTTCCTCTTCCTCCAAAACTCACTCTTACTAGAAAGTTGTGTAAATTTCATTATTTTCCCTTTCACTATATGGCTCTCCTTTCTTCCTCCATATTATTGAATGTTTTGTGTCTGGATTTTGATAGCCTTTTCCAAGAAAATGTTCTTTTATTGCATTTTCATGTTTTCTTCTCCCTTACTCTTTGTCTCTCCCACGTCTCTATATGATAGATTTATTATTTAAAAAAAAAATATGTATTCAAAAAACAAAATTCCACTTATTTCTTATTGATTTTTTTGTTATTCCTCCCTTTAATTCTGCATTATATTCTTACTGATTTTCTGATATTCTTCCCTTCAATTCTGCATTATATATCCAACGATTTACAAAGATCTGTTTCATCTCCTTCTTCAACAATAAATTTCGTTTCCAACTTAATATGATGTTAGCATCTTAAGATTAAATTTAATTATAAGGTTAATATTTAAGGTTAAATTTAATTCTGACTTAGGAAAGGAAAGGGAAACTAAAATCAGAAGTTAAAAGATTGAGCTGAAATTGAGGGAGATTGAGCTGAAAGCCTGAAGATTCAAGCCCATAACCAAAACACGGCCCAACCTACAAGGCATCGTTTTGGGTACAAATAATCTTTAAGAAAATACTAAACAGTAATTATACTTCTCATCTAATTAATTTTATTTTTCAAGAAGCTTTTTTTTTTTTTATTGTTAGAAAAATGAATTACCGACAAGCCCTAACCTCGCTTTGAGGGTATATTCACGCTGGTGGGTAACCATACCGGTCTCAGAAATCGGAACACCGGCCGTTCCGCTCCCAGTCGCCGTACCGAGTTGGCTCCGGTCCTTTCGGCCCTCCGATCTCGCCGGTTTGTTCGTTAACGTGAACGCCGCCCCCTCCTTCATCTTCTTCTTCCACTTCTTCTCCATTTTCGCCGTCATGACTCTGTTTGTTTCTCGAGAAGGAAGAGACCTCTTCCTCTTCTTCTTGCTTTTCGCGGTGTTGCGGTTGCTGAGCTGAAGAGCAGAAGAGTCGCCTCGATGCGTTGGAGTGAGTCAGTGGCTTGGATCCACATCTGGATCTCGCACACGCTAACCCTAGCCTCGGTGCGGAGAGATCGATCAACGATGAGAATAGACGGCTCAGATTGCTCGACATCTTCTCTTTAGTCTCCAGTACACCCTACCGCTTCACTTATAAAGGAAGGAGAGGGATCGTAGAGCATGGTCACTTATACCGAACTGAATTTATAGGAGACTGAAAGCTGACCCTTGGATTTAGATAAAAAGAGGTGGTTTGCATTAGAATGGAGGTCTGACGTGGGTGATCCATGCAACGTGGCAATAGGGGAGCCACGTGGTTGTTACTTTAGAAGCCACGTTGCAATCACGGAGTAGATTGTGTCAGTGATATGGATTGTTGGAACACTGTGCCGCCCATGGTTTTATGAAATTTGCTTATGGGCTTGGGCATCCCCCGAATCCTTTGAGCCTGCTTGGCCTGTTTTCTCCCTTTTTTTAGAAAAAAAAAAATTAAAAAAAAATTTTGATAACACTAAATAATTTTTTTATTAGGTGTTTTCTAAAATATAATTATATAAATATGAGAATAATTAAAAATAAAATATTAAAGATAAAAATTATATTTAAAAAATATTTTAAAATATTAAAAATTGGATTAAAAACATTTTTGATTTCAAATAAATTTTAAAAAAAGAAATTGTTAAAGAAATTCCAGAATTTGAGAGTTAAAGAAAAATCAAAGATGGTCTATTAGTTATTAACGACCATTAGGGATTGCGTCATTCAGATAGTTGGGCTCATGTCTGGCTGTAAACGCGCAATTGACAAAGAAGAGAGACAGACGTACGCGAGAAATGGGTGGAGCTGGGCAGGTGATGAAGAGAATCCCACGCATTAAATTCCCCCAAAGACACCCTAAATCCTCAGCCTCAGGTCTCTCTCTTTCCCTCCCTCCTCTCTATTCTCTCTGTATATCATATACATCGATCTGTATCAATTCTTTTGATATATCTCTTGCTTTTTTTTTCTTTTTCTTTTTTTTTTTGTAATTTATGTTTCCTTTTAACATATTCTGGTTGGGTTTGTGTCAGTGGCTTTTTTCTTTGATCTTTTCAGTGGGCAGTGTTTCGGATCAAGTGCATGATGTCTTGAAATTGCCAGGGTTTTGGGTTTCGTTTTTGTCTTATCAAAATTAGGATATGGGTTTTCCTTTTCAGTATGCAATGCTTGAGGAACCAAAAGAATTGGGTTTAGGAATGGGTTAATCATGATTTGGACCAAAGGCCTGATATATTGATAATTTTTAGGGTTTCCGTTTTCTTGGTTTGTCAAGTTAACCAATGGGTTTTCCTTTTCAGTGTGCAATTTTTAAAGAGAAGAAAAGAAATGGGTCTTAGGTAGTGGGTCAGTTTTGGCTTCGATAAATGCCTGATTTATTGACATTTTCAGGGTTTTGGGGGTTTGATTTTGTTGTTTTATCAATTTAAACAAACGGGCATTAGTTAAATTATATTGATGACTCTTAGTTTGAATTTGAGACAATTTTGTGTTGATATAGTATAGGTTCAAGGATAGAAAAGATGGTAGGTTACAAATGCTAAATTTCATATTGCAAAATCGTGTGGATTGGAATGATGTGATAGGAAGTTGTTGTATTGATGTAGTATTTATGATTTTTAAATAGTACTCATCAAGAAGAGAAGGAAAAATGTGAAATGAGGATATTGAGATGAGTCATGCTATTCAATCCAAAGAGACTCCCTGATTTGATTCTCTCCACATTTGAAAAATGCTTTTGATTTTGTATTAATGGCATGTCATTGTGTATGTTGAAGAAGCAAAGTCGAGCGTCTATTTGGAACAAAAGTGACTTTCCTGTTAAGGTGGATGAGTGGCAAGATGAGAGAAAAAGTTAGATAAGATTGTATGTCGTTGGGTAATCAAGACTGACGATTATACTAGCAAGGAATGGAGGTTAAAGTAGAAGGCAAAAGGAGCAAGAAGGATGAGATGTGGTGGAATATGATTTAAAAGATAATTTGACAGTAGCTCCCTGGCATTACTAAGAAATGATATAATTGAAAATGGCCAAAGGATTAATGGTGTGTGGTTCAATGGAAATTATGGCCGCCTTTGATTTTGCAAAATAGCAAAAGAGGAGTTCTATGGCCATACCCAGCTGAAAGAATTAGGACCCTTTTTAGATAGCCCGTCTTGTACAGTTTTATTAAATTTGTATGGGCCTGAAGGAGTCGGCAATTTCTGTATGGTAGCCCAGCTTTAAGGATTTGCTTAGAGTAGATCTATCACCATTCTGGATAACTAAAGTTCAAAATCAGCTTGGGTGTGGCAATGATTTGACCATTTCCTTGAATCCTAGCTCAGGTGGCAAGGGGACAAACATGGGAGAGGTTCTAGGTTTGATTCCAGGTTAAATAAATAAATAAGAAGAAGAGTATATGTAACACTTCTTTCTGTAGCTTCTCATGGCTTGAAATCTTGAGGGACATCTTGGTTCTAGTAGTAGAGTATATGTAACACTTGTTACTATGCTCTTTCCTTTCATGAAGTTCTAATCTTTGTGCCTGTGGAGCATTCTGAGAACACACACCTACTGTATGGAGATGAAGTGCCCTGGGACAAAATGCAGGTGTGAAGGATGCAAGTCCTTTTGATGGGTTCTTGATACTCCATGATTAGATTGTGTGGCTGATACTCTTTAGCAGTTACTTTTGTCTCTTCTCCTTAGCCTTTGTATTTTATATCCTTGTAATACTGTTGTGGTCAACAAGGAAATAAAGTTATATGATGAAGGCATGGTTTTCTTTGGAATTATCATGGCCACCCTTTGACTGTAGAATGAGACACGTGCCGAAGCTGTCACATTGTATGTTTAACCGTTCCTCATCTTATAACCCAATCAACTACGATGAGAAATGGGAAGTGCAGCATTTTGGCATTGAGCAGTTGAAGTGCCCAACCTATGCTAATAAGAGTGTATATCCATGTAAACCCACAACGTCCTGGTCAAAGAGACACCCATTAGATTGGTTCTTGACTGGATGGGCTTGTAACCCATGCAATCTGTCTGCCTTCATTTCTCTCTCTGAGTTATTGCTTTTATTGTCAAGTACTTTTGCAATTTCATTGCTTTTTATTTCAAACTGATGGACCAGAAACCCTGAAATGCATCCCTGAAGCATCTTTTTGCTCATCAGTTTGGAATCCTAATGAATAAACACTTCCAATGGATGGATTGTAGCGATGGACCTTGTTGTTTATGGGTTTCACCATCTCAATCTGTCTAATTATCCAGCTGGTTTCAATTGCTAACACCATCTTGATTTGTACTACACGATTCTCAAGAGTGTTACTCGCATTCATTTTTTTATTTACACACGTGGTTGTGGTATTTGAAGTAGTTTTGAATTGAATTAAATCTGCATTCACATGCCAAACTGGCAATTTATCGATTAATGCATTGCTTTGCATTTTAATTTTCTATACATCGATTAAGTATGACAATTTTTATTAATGTATGTTCTGCATCACAAACTAAAGCTATGCCAACAAATGAGGATGCTCATCTAAGATTCACTTCAACATCGGAGGTTCCAGCCCCACCCATCAACACTGCCATGGGAGGGAAAGCTTCTCTTCAGCCCAAACGTACACCTGTTTCAGACAGAGAGATAGAGGCCATTCTGGTGAGTACCCTTTCCAATATTGAGGAATTCAAATTACCCTTCAAAGCTTATAAATTAAATTTGATGAGTTTAGATAGCCATTAAAAGTATAAATTGTTATCAGTTCAAACACGCCTTTTCTACCATTTAAATCTGCATGCTTGTAAAGAAAAAGAAAAAGAGGCCCAAATCTAACTATTTCATGAACCCTCTAGCCATTAGATCAAAGTGGGTGTTTATCATTTCTTTAATCACCGTTTTGCAGCTGGGTGCTCCTGATCTTGGCTGAAGTTGAAGCACAATGCAGTTTTGAATTTCCATCATTTTTCCCCCTTAACTTCTGGAATAAGAAACTGTGTTTTCTCAGGAAACTCATGATAAAACATGTCTAGCAAAAGAAAGACGACCTTTGGTCACCTGACCAGGGCATTGTGATTTTTTGTTCAAGAATCAATTTCCCTGGATGTAATTGTTTTCTGCATTTAGCAGCTAAAAAACAAGGGCCTTTTCTTGTGGGTAACTTGATACAGTTTCTTCTGCTTTGAATTCGCGATCTGGGTTTTGCTCTGTTGCCATTACACCGTCTTTGGTGAAATATTATTGCTGGTTCATGTTGGTTGTTGATGGATTTTATGCTTCAAAATTACTTGTAAACATTTACATGTGAGTTTCAATCAAACATTTGTAGAAACTTGGTTCCATCTATTATTACCATGACTCTCAAAACAGAACCATTGGTATCCTTTAGTCCATTAAGAAGAAGCAACCATATCCTAATTCAATCAAAAACTGCCTATTGCCTACTGCCTACTGCCTACTGCCTACTGCCTATTAAATGTCATGTGATCATCAAATTTAGTCCTTTGTTTGAGACAACTTTTTGTTTTCAACTTTAGCCAGTAGTAGAAGCAGAAATCAATAGCCATTATTCTTGATAAAATAATATTGGTATTGTAGAGCTTTTATTAAAGCATTAAGTAGCTTGCTAGGTGAATATTTTCAGGCCATTTATGTTAAGCTCTTTTAATAAAACTAAGCTTAGAAAAAAACAAGCTTGAGGGGCAAAGATTGATTGAAAAACATCTTATGAAATATTCCATGTTCTTGTTGTAGGATCCCTTGTTTTTTTTTACAAAGACATTGTTTGGATGTTTATTTAAACAAGAGCTTAATAAGAAAATTGGAAAATATTACTTATAAATTTTTTAAATACTTTAATCATGAATGTTTATATTGTTGAACGGTAAAAGAAATTTTATATTTAAATAGAAAATATTAAAATATACTTTTTTTAAATAAATATTAAACAATAAAAAATAATATATATTTTACTTAATTTTTATTTATTTTATAAATTAAATATAAGTATAATATAATATAACATATCTTAATTTCATGTTTATTGAATATAATATCCAAAAATATCATATATCCAATTCAACATAATATCCTAGGATATGCTATCCCGCCAATGTGAAAATAAATTCAGCAAGCCAGAGCACACAGCGGTTTTTATAAGCAACAAATCCTCATTTTTATAGCTTTTCAAATCAAAATATTCAGATACAAAACTGTACATTATTCTTCCTTTTCAACAACCACCAAAGAGCTGACCTTGAGGACAACAAAAGAAGGGGTGAAAAGCCCTATAGACAGAAAGATGATACTTTAAAAATAAACACAAGACAATTCCTAAAACCCTACCCCATAGCCCAGAAGTAGTCCAGCTTGTTCCTTAGCTTCTTCCAACTCCTTCAATTCCTTCTGTGGTTTCACAACTGGGAATGGAGCATTGCTATCAATTTCGAGAACGATACGCGTGTAAGAATTATCATTTTTGCTTTGGCTTTCGACCCCAACGTTTTGATGAAGCAAGGTTACCCTATGTCATTACTGTGTGTTTGATGCTTTGTTGTTGCCTCTTGATGTTATCGTCTTGCCAATTGTTGGTAAGGTGTTCGTCTTCTCGCATGAGGAACTTGTCCACCTGTGAAGCAGCCTGCCGGCCCTCTGAGATGGCCCATACCACTAGAGACTGGCCACGCCGGCAGTCCCCTGCTGCAAAGACCCCTTCCACGCTGGTTGCAAAGCGGCCATAATCTGCCTTTAAGTTTGATCGGTTGTCTCGCTCCAACCCCAGCTTCTCTGCTACTGTCTGAAAGTTCGAAGAGTACAAGAACCATTAACCAAAATCAGAAAATTTGGAGGTACAAGTCATTGGTGGGATGACGTTATAGAGTACTTACCGCCTCAGGGCCAAGGAATCCCATGGCTAGCAGAACGAGGTCAGCCTCAATCACCTCCTGGCTGCCCTCAACTTCCTTGAACTGAAACTTTCCACTGGCATCCTTCTCCCATTGGACGCGAATCACTTCAAGTCCTTTCAAGACCCCGTTCTCATCTCCAATAAACCGCTTGGTCAATACTTCATAGGACCTTGGGTCTTTTCCGAACTTGGCAGCAGCTTCCTGGTGTCCATAGTCCACACGGAATATGCGAGGCCACTGCAATCCAGAAGTCAAGAGAATAAAACACCTAGAATGTCCTAGACTTGCAAACAACACATTACAGGCTACTGGTCTAAGCAAGGTACACATCCACTTGCAGTAACGATAGATTTAAAGTAGAAGAGCATTTTAACAACATGAACAAGGAGAGGGAGAGGGTTATGAGTTGAACCTGTGGCCATGGGTTGCCGGGAGCCCGGGTCTGTGGTGGCTGAGGGAGAAGCTCTAGATTCACAATGCTACTGCAACCATGGCGGATGGATGTCCCTATGCAGTCTGTGCCAGTGTCACCTCCACCAATCACCACTACCTTCTTGCCCTTGGCAGAAATGTAGTTACCATCGTCAAGGTTGCTGTCAAGCAAGCTTTTCGTGTTTGCATGTAGAAATTCCATAGCAAAATGGACTCCTGATAACTCCCGCCCCGGAACAGGAAGGTCCCTGATACAAATCACAGTTCATGAGTCCAACACAAGCCACTTAGTGGCAAATGGATTTAAACACTATCATGGCCTATAGCTTTCCCCTTTCAGTTTTTTACCTTGGTTTTGTGGCTCCTACAGCCAAAACAATGGCATCGTTCTCCTCCCGGAGCCGGTCAAGAGAGTATGATGGATCTGTTCCAACACTAGCATTCACAACAAAATTGACTCCTTCCTCAGCCATAAGGTTAACGCGCCGTTGAACTACATCCACTTTGTCAGCCTTCATGTTGGGAACACCATACATCATAAGACCTCCAATTCGGTCAGCACGCTCAAACACTGTCACAAAATGGCCCATTCTGTTTAGCTGATCGGCAGCAGCCAACCCGGCTGGTCCACTTCCAACAATCGCAACTCTCTTCCTGAAATCATTAGCATGTGAAATCTTAATCTTGGAACAAAGAAACAGTCATTTCAGCAAGCCTCGCAACAAAGAATATTAAAAAAACTAGGACCCAAGAAGTTTTTTTCATTTAGAACATTTGGAGGTAAACATAGGACAATATCTAAATATGCTACAATGAAGAGAAGGCGTACCCAGTTCTCTTGGGGGGAGGCCGCGGCACCATCCAGCCCTCCTCAAAGGCCTTGTCTATGATGGAGCATTCAATGCTTTTGATGGATACTGGATTTTCGATAATACCAAGAACGCAAGAACCTTCACAAGGGGCAGGACATACCCTTCCTGTAAACTCTGGGAAGTTATTTGTCTCTAGGAGCCGATCTAATGCTTCACGCCACCGATTTTGGTGCACCAATTCATTGAATTCGGGTATTTTGTTTCCAAGAGGACATCCAGAGTTCTCCTGCACAGTTTTTTCAAATTTAAACAAGATGCAAGAAATTTTATTTAAAAAAAGAAACATATGATAATGTAAATGAAACCAGTGCTCTCACCTGGTGGCAGAAAGGAGTACCACAGTCCATACAACGGGCCGACTGGGTCTTTAGAAGTGGGCCAGGTTTCGTTTCCACCATAACCTCCTTCCAGTCATTCAATCTGCTATTTGGATCTCTGTATGAAATTCCCTCACGCTCATAGGCAATGAAACCTCGATGTTTGACAGCATTCGCTACTCTAGTAGGCCTCTTATCTGGTTCAGCCTCTTCCACCTTCTGCAAATTCCAAAACAATCATTAGACCCTTAAATAGACTTATAATTAATGAGAAATAGCATAAAAATTTCCAAATTAAATCCACTCAGTTAGAAAGATAAAAAATTTTAGAATCCAATTACATGATTACAGAAAAGACTCCCATAGAGCAATGAACATTCCTACATGCACCATCAAATATTGGAAGTAGTCTCCAGTCAGAAAGTGGATCAGCTATGAAGCTTGTGACAGCTCCATTTCTCAAATTTTATTTTACATTTTCCTTGTCCTAATGCCGAAGGCCTCACCACTTGTTAGCTTTAAGTTCAAGTTTAAAAACAAACCAAGACCACATGCCTTTTAAAAAATCCTGCCATTCATGGAATTATCACAGAGGGGGAGAGAGATGATGGTCAAGATGTTACCAGTGGTCCCTATTGAAGCAATATATATAAGGAAGCTCGGTGCAAGAATTGATAATGAAGAGGAAATTTTACCTGACTATTTTTACCATTCAGTGATGTAGCTGCCAGCTTCTTAAGTTCTTCAAAAGCATCTTTCTCCATTAATTCTTTCTCGTCTTGATCCTCAGCCTCCTGAGTGTCCTGCTCCAATGCCTTTTTGGAAGCCTCCTCTTGTTTCATGCTTTCAAGAACCCGTTTATAATCCCTGGGGAAGACCTTGATAAATTTAGGTAGAAGATTGTCGAAGTCAGCAAGTATTTCTTTTGCTAATTGGCTGCTTGTATGACGCTGATGTTGTTGTATCATCATTCTAAGAGTCATAATATCCTCCTCTTTTTCAACTTTGTCAAGATCTACCAGCTCAGGGTTGCATCGAGAACTGAACTTCTCATCCACATCAAAAACATAAGCAATGCCACCGCTCATACCTGCAGCAAAATTCCTCCCAGTTTTCCCAAGCACAACAACAGTCCCACCAGTCATGTATTCACAACCATGATCACCAACACCTTCTACAACTGCTCTTGCCCCTGAATTCCGGACACAGAATCTTTCCGCTGCCATCCCATTGAAATATGCTTCACCACTAGTTGCCCCATAGAGAGCCACATTACCAATTACAATGTTTTCCTTCGGATCAAACTTGCTTTGTCTTGGAGGATAAACTACAATCTTGCCACCTGATAATCCTTTCCCAACATAGTCATTGCTGTCTCCTTCAAGCTCCAGCATGATGCCAGGACATAGAAAAGCTCCAAGGCTTTGTCCCGCACTTCCACTGAGTTTAATATGAATAGTCTCTGCTGGAAGCCCTGCACTGTGGTACCGCTTAGTCACTTCATGGCTAAGCATTGTACCAACTGCACGGTTCACATTGCGGATTGGTGTTTCAATATATACAGGAAGACTTTTTTCTAAAGCTGCCTTGGACAGAGCTATGAGTTTTTGGTCCAAAGCCATGTCCAAGCCATGATCCTGTTTCTGTACACAATACTGGGCAGCTTCTGGCCGGATATCTGCAGCAGGTCTAAGTAATAGTGAGAGATCGATATTCTGCACCTTCTCATTGTTCTTAGTCACTTCTTTATCAACTTCAAGCATGTCTGCACGACCAACCATCTCACTGAGTGTTCGAAACCCAAGCTGAGACATAATCTCCCTTACCTCCTCTGCTAGCATAAAGAAGAAGTTAATGACATGTTCGGGTTCTCCAGCAAACTTCTCTCGAAGAACTGGATCTTGGGTTGCAATGCCAACTGGGCAGGTGTTTTTGTGACACTTTCGCATCATGATGCACCCAAGTGTGATAAGGGGAGCAGTGCTAAAACCAAATTCTTCTGCACCAAGAAGGGCAGCAATTGCTACATCTCTGCCAGTTTTCAGCTGACCATCTGTCTGGAGAACCGTGCGTCCACGAAGGTCATTAGCAACTAAAGTTTGATGGGTCTCAGCAAGGCCAAGTTCCCATGGCAGCCCAGCATTCTTGATCCCAGTCCATCGAGAAGCCCCTGTACCTCCATCATGACCAGAGATCAAGACATGGTCAGCATGCGCCTTCACAACTCCACTAGCAATCACTCCGACACCAGCTTCAGATACCAGCTTCACACTAACTCGGGCGGATGGATTAGCATTCTACAAAAAAAGGTAGGAAGGAGTAAAGATGGAGTGAACAAATCCAAAAGACATATGTTAAAGAGTCCATATTCAATATCAAAAGTTCAATTCGCTTCTTTTAGCTTTTAATAAATTTGCTTTTTGCCAAGCATAATTGCTATATAAGTAAAAACAGCCTTCTATCTATACCTGGGGGAAAACAAAAGGGTCTGCAAAGAGATAGGAATCATCATGCAAACCTTAGAAGCATTTACTTGAAGAAGCATATCTGCATACCTTAAGATCGTGAATTAATTGGGCAAGGTCTTCAATTGAATAGATATCATGATGTGGAGGTGGGCTGATCAATCCCACCCCAGCAGTGGAATTCCTTGTAACTGCAATATCTCCAATAACCTTGTGACCCGGAAGTTCACCTCCTTCACCAGGCTTTGCTCCCTATGTAACAAGGAAGACAACAGTTTTAAAACATGTCCAACCATAAAATATAAATAAACTCAGTTCATATTTGACCTCACCAAATGCCAAATGTAGGTATCAGATAAAGATGCAAAGACACCCAAAGGTGCTTTGCAGAAACAGCAGCATCTGTCCATGAACATAAATCCATAAACAAGAAGAACCGCTGTTCCAATAGGAATACAGGGGCTAGATAGGAACACATGAACATCAACAGAAGCATAAACAATGACAAAAATGTTTTGAGTTCAAATATGCAACGTCCAACATATACCTGAGCCATCTTTATCTGCAGTTCATCAGCATTAGTAAGGTAATAACTTGAAACACCGAATCTCCCACTGGCTACCTGCTTAATTGCACTTCTTTTTGGATTCATTGATCCATCAGGGAGAGGCTCCAAACGAGATGGGTTCTCACCTCCCTCACCTTCAACAGAAATTGGACAAGGAAAATCAAAAAGGAGAAATCATGCAAGCTGTATATATATTGAAGCAATTGAAGTTGAAGAAGAGGAAAAATTTTACTGAGGAAAAATTTTACTAAAGAAAATGGATTCACCAAGTTCCAAAATCATCCTCACCAGAAGTTTATATCAACATAACAAACTTTGTTTTTTGATAGATTCATATAGTTAGCCTATATCAAAATAACAAACTATACACATCTAATGGAATTAGTACCAATTAGTACAAAGAAATATGAGACTCGAGTCTTTTGAAACTGTCCCTACTGAATTCTTGCATGGATACATGCCTACACACATAAGTGCAATGAACATCTATATATATATATATGCATGTGCAATTAGCCGCATAAGATATCCATCACACTAGAAAGATTACTTGATTTGAAAATTCAAGCAACAAGAACAATTGATAGCATAATCAGCCTAATAAAAAAAATAACAAATTCCTCCGCATATTCTGGCCAAACTTAGTAATTTAACTATATCAAAAATCTATTCTTATAGCAACTGCATTATAAATCTTAAGGCAGTGCTGCATTATAAATCTTAAGGCAGTGTTATTGAGAACATACCTGTATTTGACTTCCCTCCAATTCTGTTCATAGCAATAGCCAGGGTGGCGTGTGCCTCTAATGATATTGATCCATAACTCATGGCACCAGTACAAAATCGTTTCACAATTTCACTGGCTGGTTCCACTTCATCCAAAGGAACCTTCACTTCTGCCTCTTTGAACTTCAAAAGTCCACGCAAATTACACGTTTTATTCAGTTCCTGTATGCGCTTGGAGTATTCTTTGTAGGCAGCCACACTATTAGATCTGGCAGCATCTTGCAACTTGGCTATGGCAAGGGGATCATTCAGGTGAACCTCACCACCTTTTCTCCAATGATAATCCCCAGGATTGGGCAGCGCTACAGCCTCTGCACTTCCTGAAGGGAAAACCCGGGTGGGAAATGCCATCTCATGCAACTGAAGCGCATCCTGTGCAAGCATTTCAAATGTTGCACCCTCGACTCTACTTGGAGTTCCTGTAAAACACCTTTGGATCACTTCTGATGAAAGACCCACAGCTTCAAAAATCTGAGCTCCCTTGTAAGAGGCCAAAGTTGATATCCCCATTTTGGCAAGAACTTTCATCATCCCATAGTTGCTTGCTTTGAAGTACTTCTTGACCAACTCATCCTTGGAGTGGAATTCACCACTTGCTTTAGGTGGGATCTTTCCGTCAACTTGTAGTCTCCAAATAGCCTCTATGGCCAAATATGGGCATATAGCATCAGCACCAAATCCAACCAATGTACAGAAATGGTGCACTTCACGTGGCTCAGCGGATTCAACAATCAACCCAACCTGAGTGCGCTCAAGCTTTTGAACCAGATGCTGATGCACAGCACCGACAGCCAATAGGGAGCTCACAGCTACACGCTTTGATGAGAACGCTGCAAAATAAGATGAATGATAAAGAGATTAGTTAAAAATAGAAAAACCCAGCAAACAGAAAATAGTTCAAACACCCAAAAGTATATACACCCAGCAAAAAGTGAAATATATTTCTGAGTACATATTATTTGATAGGGAATTTTTCAGTGCAAGACAGTTTACAAATCTCAGTACCTCTGTCAGAAAGTACTAGCACTGTATAACCCTGCTTAATGGCATCATGCGCTTCAGAACAAAGCCTATCCAAGGTCTCCTCCAATCCCTTCCTACCACGGTTTTTAGAATAAGTAATGTCAAGAACTTTGCTGCGCCAACCTCTGTAGTTCATCTTTTTTATTGCTTCCATTTCTTGGATAGAGAGAAGAGAGCCTTTTAATGAGAGACGATGACATTGTTCTTCAGTGGTTTCTGTGAGATCACCTTCTGGACCAATCATGCACTCCATGGAGGTGACTATCTTCTCACGGATTGGATCAATAGGAGGGTTTGTGACTTGAGCAAACATCTGTTTGAAATACTCAAATGTGAGTTTTTCTCTGTTTGACATCACAGCCAATGGAGCATCATTTCCCATTGAACCAAGGGCCTCAGTACCATCTTTTGCCATGGGCAGCAGCAGCATCTCTAAGGCTTCAACAGTGTAACTGCATAGGAACACAAGAATTAGAATTTATCACGCATACAAGTGCAGATGTCTCAAAAAAGGAAAAAAAAAAAATGCTGCATCAAGAATGAAATCATTACATACCCAAAAGTTTTTAAAGGAGCCAATAAACCATAAATGCCCATGTTTTCCATGTTGTCATCTTGGTTAGATGCCTACAAAGTCACAGTAGGGATACAAACAACATCAGGTGAAAAACAGAAAGAGAAGCTGGCAGGATAAAGACGAGTTTGAACTTACTGGCATCACCCCTGCAATAGTTGGAGAGACCTTGTCAGATTCATGAACAGATTCCACAATATCCTTTAGTTCTATCTTTTGCCGTTTAAGCCACTCCCCATAAGGTCTAGCTAGTGAATACTGCTGCTTCAGGGCATCATCATCTACAACAACATGATTCTCAAAATCCACCAGAAGCATCATGCCAGGGTTAAGTCTTCCTTTTCTGCTCACATCTTCAGGAGCAATGTCTACAACACCAACTTCACTGGCCATTATAACCCGTCCACTATGTGTTACATAAAACCGACCAGGACGCAATCCATTGCGATCCAATGTAGCTCCAAGATAGCGCCCATCAGTAACTGCAAATTGTAACTGTAAGCTCAAAATAATTGTAAGACAAATAAACAAATGTGTTCAAAATTCTATGGAAAACCATTTACATGATATAAGAGCAGGCCCATCCCATGGCTCCATTAGAGCTGAGAAATATTCATACAAGGCCTTTCGATCAGGATCCATATTCTTGTCATTTTGCCATGCTTCAGGTATCATCATCATGACAGCTTCGGGGAGACTTCTACCTGCTCGAACCAGAAGCTCAAGAACGCCATCAAAAGCTCCTACAAAGCAAACAAAATTCAGACACAAGCCAGTTAAAAGAGGCATGAAAATGCACTTGCATGCTTCCACCAATGATTCATGTATTCATAGGAATTAGATAGTAAAACACATGGATTCATACTTGTATTGATATATATCAATGACTGCATATATATACAAAATGTCGAATTACAATCTAACCTGAATCAGATGAGCTGGCATCTACAATCGGTAGAAGCTTCTTCATCTCATTCTTTGATAGGCCAAGTTCCTTGCACTTCAATAGACCCTCACGTGCCTTCATCCTGAAAGAAGAAAACATGCGGCATCAACCCAACATTTCTTCAGTTGTTCTAGAATGGAAAATTAAGTAATTAGACTAACAAAAAATACAAAGAATCGACAAGGTCACAGAGACGCAATGTGCTTCAATTAATTAGAAATATATGTTTGCTCTTACAAGATAGTATAATATTCTCAACAATTATCTCACAGAATAAGTAAAACAAATTTCATTAGACTATAGCACTGGCCAACCACTAGTTACTCAAGTACATGACAAATCCTCCAATTACTTGAGAACATACCAGTTTACATTGCCTCGAAGTGTGTTGATTTCCCCATTGTGGCCCAATACACGCATGGGTTGAGCTCGGTCCCAACTAGGAAATGTGTTTGTAGAGAACCTAGAGTGTATCTGCATTGCAATAAAGGAACAAAAAATTGTCACTGTGAAATTCATCTATCTTTATTCAAAATATGGAGAATTCACTTGGACTACGGACATGAAATTGTGTTCAGGGCACTTCAATAAAGAAGATACTGCAGTGCCAGTACAGAACATCATGAAAACCCTAAACTACCTTTGACCAAACACAATTTCCATTCCACCCCTAAATTGGAAGTTTCATCCTCAAGAACTGATCACTGAGCATTGCACCAAGGTTCTGCAAACATGATTTACTTCATAATGAGGTTTCTTACCAACTCATTACTCGATAATGAAGTTTCTTACCAACTCAGCCAAAGGCATCCAATCCAGCATCCAAATTCAAACAGTAATCAAGGGAGTGGAAGAACTTAAGAGATCATTCAACTTCAATGCCTCAGAAGTCATCCCTCAACCTTGCATCTCTTCAGTTACTGGTGATTCCCATGCTGTTCGTTGTTGAAGTATGGAGTTAGCGGACAAGGAAGTAAAGTATATGGAAAAAATATTTACCAGGGCCATGTAGCTCGTAAACCTTTCATTGCCAAGATCTGCATAGTAGTATTCCTTCACTTGATCAGGCTTTAACTGCCCTTTGTAAACAACAGTCCTGAAAAACCAGGCAAAGATGTGAAAAAAAGTGCTGGTAGAAATGCAATTAATCAAGATACAATACTTTTTAAAGGGAACAATGCAGCTTTCTGAGGAATAGACCTTGAGGAAAGCGAACATATATAGAAGTCCCTCACTCCTCCATGTTGGAGGTTCAGTGCAGCTCTGATAGCAACCATTGAGACCCTCCTTAGTATGTACATCTGTGGACAAAGCAATGTAAGAGCAGAAGGCATAAGTTCATTGGACTAAAGAAACTAATAGGACAGAGGAGACAAAGAAATTGACTACCACTGTAATTTATAAACTTATATATGATACTGCAGAAGGGTCTCTGTTTCCCTTACTCAGATTCTAAAACTGGATTGTAGAATAATTGAAATAGACGGCTACCTGTTGCTCAAAATCAGCTTTTGATCGAGGAGTAGGTGTAAGAAACACCTGTTCAATAACAGGTTCTGTCTGCAAAGCAGAATTGCCCAATCCTGAGTTATTTGTTGGGACAGAACGCCACCCAAGTACTGTATGCCCAAGAGATTCCGCAACCTTTAAATGCAATCAAAAAACCTGTTAGTTATCTTCAAAAAATAAAAACATGGGTTTGTCTTGTCATTTTGCTGGAAAAAACAAACAACAAAAGACAAAATAATAGAACAACACACGCCTAGGTATGTAGCCTCATCAATTGCCATCAATTTATCATTTTATTCCTACAATTATTATTTTTTCTCAACTAGACTAGAATTGCCATCACCTAATGTAAAACATTGCATGAACAGAAGTCTAGACTGAAGGGGGCCAAGACATGCACATAGATATCCATGCAGTGATTGATACAAACAACCCCTCGCCAACTGTTAAACTCATCAAAACTGACAAGGTTCTTGTATCAGAATTACCTTTGTAAATACATTTTTGCTTTCTTCCCTTCGAGTGTGAGATGTAGGCAAAAAGAACATGCCCACTGCATATTCCCCAGGGGGTGGTAGCTCAAACCCAACATCCTTTGCAACCTAATCAAAGGCAACCCAACAATAAATCAGTACCAAGGTTCTAGAAATGGACTGAGTCAACTCCAACAAAACCTGAACCATATTTATGAGCTGATCAGAAAGCCATAGATTTCTAAGTTAAAATGTTTTCAAACTAATTTAAAAAATAAATAAATAAAAAATCCATAGAAATAGGATCAACACTGCACAAACTGAATTTGCATGCCCTTGTTTAACATGCAATTTTCCTTTTTGAAATAAAAAACCCTTTTCTTCATGTGCGAAAACAGAAACAAATCCAAAAGATAAAAATTCAAATAAATAAAAAAGTAAAAGGCTTATAAACAGATACTTTAACTGTATACACAAGCCACAAACAAAAAGGGGACGAAAAGCGAGTTAACTAGACGCAGCCGTGTAAAGTGTGCCTAAAAGGATCGGAAAGCAAGGTTAACAGACCTCCTTGAAGAAGTCATGAGGAAGACCAACGAGAATGCCAGCTCCATCGCCAGTATTTGTTTCACAGCCACATGCACCTCTGTGTGACATACGCACCAGCATCTCCACAGCATCCGTCACCTACAGCCCAAATATCACATGTGTCATACATATTTTTTTATACCCAAAATATTATGTAACAAAATTACTTTACTCAATTTGAATCTGGTTTTGGGTGCTGAGAAAAGTGAGAAAGAAATGAAATGGAAAGGGAAAAAAAGACAACTTTGGATCTTATCTTCCCCTAGTTTTGAAATGAAAATTTCTTCCTTTCCTCTGTTTTCTCATGCTTTAGTCAATTTAAACCATATTCAAAATTCAATTTCTCCCCCTTTCCTTCATTTTCACAGGGAAATAAACATCTCTTTCCAGAAAAACAAACATTCCGGACTCGATCCCTACCGTTTTTCGGCTGCTTTCACCCGATAATTCTGCGACAAACCCAACGCCACAAGAATCCTTATCGAAAGACGGATCATATAGACCGAGAGGCTTTTCCGGCACCTGCGACAATGCCGACCGCACAACAACTCTGAGCCTCGGCGATCGACCAGGACCATCCGATTGCCAAAAATGGAGCCTTTCTGATCCACATCCCCGCAATCTGGTCCCCAAAAACTTGTTCTCAACAACATTAGATCGTTTTGAAACATAGCAGCTCGAACCCTTCGATTTGTTATTGAAGCGACTCAAAGGAGTCACATTGAATTGGTGAGCAAAGGTAGGACGCTTCCGAGAAGGGACAAGACCCGAACCAGAGTTGTTTCGGATTTGAACAACAGAACCAGAACCAGACGTCGCCGACATTCTGGATATGATGTATATACGATTAGGGAAGCAGAGAGCTGAAGAACGTTCTTTTCTTTACAAGATTAACAGATTCTTAATTAAAATTGCCTTTAGATTAATATTAATATCCGATCAGCTCAGTCCAAGAAAGGAAAAAACAGATCTCGAATCTAACAAGGAAATCCGAGAGGAAACGTCAAGAAGATCACCTGATTCGGTAACTTCAGGAGATAACCACCGGATCTATACCTATGTGCAAGACCAAATCCAACAATTTTCACCAAGAAACCATCTCCAGCACAAAAACTCGCAAAACCTATAGGTTAGATGAAAACTCTCAGATTCAACGAAAGGACTGTTGAAGACTACAAGTAATTTTAGTGTCCTCCGTCGGACTCTTCGAGATCCAATTCACATAAACAAACAAACAAACCGCTCCGGTTTAGCTACCGAAAACCGAAAACTGAAAGAAAATCGATTTACTTCGCAGAAACAAAACGCACAAAAACACAGACGAGGACGGAAAGCGAGCGAGAGAACGAAGGAGAATGAGAAGGAAAAGGGCGAGAGGATTGAGAGAGTCTTCCGGTTTAGCTACCGACACAATCTCTGCTCTCTACGGTGGTTGTCTTCTCGGCGGAGAGAAGATGGGCGAACATTTATAGAGCGAGGAGAAGGGTGCCGCAAGACCATTTTTACCCTCGCGTCCTCACCATCTCTAATGAAGTGACAGCTTAGAATTTTGTGTACGTGCCACGTGTTTCGTCACCCTATGCGGCACGCGACAGCCGCTCATGGTGGGACCACGTCCCTCATGCCATGCTGGGGCCTCTCCTGAGCGGCCCTCTAGGTTCGGTTCCGAGCCTCGGTTGGTTAATTTTTTTCTACTGAATGAAAATTAAAATTACCGTAATAGCCCCGACCAGTCATAATATGTCTATTGACCAACTTGCCCTTAATTAGGTGATGGAAATTATTTACAATTATAAACATAAATATTAAATATATATATATATATATATATATATATATATATCACCAATTTTATATTTTCAATAATTGGAATAACCTTTAAAATGGTATTTTAAAAGCTTTCTTACAACCAAAAGGTGTTTTTTTTCAAATAAAAGTGGTTTCAAAACAGGGTCTACTATTTTTCCTTTGAAAGCGAGCATGGATGAGGAAGGGCATTTTGGGAAAAGGGAGTAGGTGAGTAGGAAAGTTGACCACGCAACATGACGAAGTGGGTGACGAAGAGAAGTTAGAGAAACGGGGGCGGAAAAAGGAAAAAAAAAAAAAACAACAACAACAACAATGTATTAATAATAAGAAACGCGGCCAATGGTATAAGTGAGCCAAGTGCCGCCGGTTTACGCGGCCAACAGTAAGAGAGATTAGCTGTTATTATCCACAAATTTTGTTGATTCTTTTCATATTTGGAATAATACCCAAAAAAAAAATGTATTTAAATTTATTTTTCAAATTTAGCACAAGTATCCATAATTGGATAATATAAATGTCACATACTATAGTTTTTCTATTTTTAGAATATGTTATTTTAATTTTAAAATACAAAATAAATTTTATTATTTTTTTATTTTTAAAATTTAATAAATATGATTTTATTATTTATTTTAAAAAAATAATAATAATATGTTCCTAATTACATGATCTTAACTATATTTTGTCTTGTTCTTTTAATAAATTTTATAAAAAATAATTTCAAAATTTTTGAATTTTCTTCTATTTAAATTTTGCTTAAAAGTAACAAAATTAATTTAATTTTCTAGAATTTGAAGTATAAGGGATGAGATTTATGCGGTGAATGAGAAACGTTATCATTAAATTTGTGTTTTCAAAAATCAGAAAAATGACACACATTCGATAAATTTAAGATAATTGAAAACATTTATTTTGGTTCCATGAAATAAATAAATCATTTGGAAATTAATTTTCCCAAATCCAAAGAAGATATGCAATTAGATACTTTGAGATTTTGCATGTGATCAATAATTAACAACTTAGACACCAAATCTACTTTTTGGACCATATTTTATTTTTTGGATTACATCAAATAATTACAATTAGATGGCACATGTCCACATTGCGACAAAAGTGACATGTTACAAGTATCATGCCTTTATTCATGAATAATGTTTTATTTTGCACAAATTTTACAAACACATTTATTAGCTACAAAGCAATTTTTTTTTCTAATGTAAGGATCTTCTATCATATAGATATATCAATAGATGCATTTTGAAAATTTTATTCGATAATAATATATATTATTTATTTTCTCGATAAATTTATGTAATGAAGCTTCTAAATTTAAAATATATATATATATATATATATATATATATATATATATATATATATATATATTATTTTAAATAAAAGCAATCATTTTCAAATGACACCTGGATATTAGTATAATGAAAATGTTGCACTTGTTTTATTTAATCATACATTTTCTCAAAATAATGACTTAATGTATAGAGTGTAAAATTTTCAAAGAAAGCGGTTTTTTTATCATATATAGATGTTAGTTAGATGTATTTTTAATAAATTTTTTAATAATAGCCCATGGTTTCAATTTTTGATAAATTTGTACAATGAACATTCTAAATTAAAAAATATTCTCTTAAATAAAAAGAGTTTGTCCCTTTCGATGACGCCTCAGCATCGGTCTCATGAAAACTTTGCACTTCTTTTATTATATTTTCTCGAAAATGATTCCGGGATTTGATTAATTTGATATAACATTAATCTATTGCTTTCCAAAATTTCAAATCATCCATCATTTTCTCACCAATTTGTTTTATAATGTTACACGTATTTATTGGTCTAATGCATGCATGGTTGGTTTTAATAATTTATAATAAGAAGCAAATAGCGAACTTACTACCGTGTAGACAACATGTACCCCACCAACACCCTTTTTTTTATGTATGTAGAAAATTTGGGCATGGATAAGAGGACAAGTGACTTATTCTAGCCTCAAGGGTCAAGTTGGCTGAGAATTTTAAAGCTTGTTCAAAATGAGGTTGCACTATAGAAATTGAGTCTTGATAAGGTTATATGATGCTTTTGAATTATTAAATTTTTAATTAATTTAAGTTGGTGTGTGATATCCCCCGGAATAAAGTTTTTTAATTACCTATTTAAAAAACTTTTTCTTTAAAACTAACCATTCATTTAAAAAATAAATTAAGAAAATTTGGTTTTAACTCACTAATATAAAAATATATGAAAAAATAACTTAAAATTTTAAATCAATATTATTTCATCTATTTAAAAATAATTTAAAATAAGTCTCAACTTTTTTTAAAAGGTGTTTGTTTGTAAAGGAATTTTTTTTTTTTTTTAATAATAATAAATCTAAAAGAAAGAAAAACATTTACATGAAGAAGTATAGTTATTTTTAATCGATGTTAATGACATGCTAAGCAAAAATGGCATTTTAGGAAATAATTAGATGATTCGTTAAAAAATGCATGCATTTCAAATTATTTTATATTAATTTAAAAAAATTAAATATTTTATATATATATTTTCATATTAGTGAATCAAAATTTATTTTTTTTTCAAATAAATTTTCACTTTAAAATTCACACATACGTGAATAATTGACTACAGTATCCAAATAGATACATTTCAAATGTAAATATTTAAGGTAAATTTACAAATTTAGAATCATTTTATCCGTTATAATCAATTCATTCTAAAAAAAAAATATGATAAAAGATATTAGATATGTAAATATGATTTATTGCTTTTTATCTTATATATATAATTTAAATTTTTTAATTTTAATATCATTTATTTACATTAAAATTTATATATTTTTATTTTGATAATTCAAACTTCATGCATTTAAACTTAAAATTTGATAGAAAATTTTCCTATAAATAAATTCTTTTACAAATCCTCCTTTTATTGCTCAAGAAAAATCATATATTCAAATGAAATTACATCAAAATACTATGTACCAAAATTAATTAAAAAAAATTGAAAACAAATGTTGTGATTGTGAGAAGAAAGATTGGATTATAAGGAGGTCGTGTTATCGACAGTGAGCGAAAAGTACGGAGCCTCAGTTTCCTAGTAAATGGGTGTGTGTTTGATTGGAATCTGGACTCTGTCTGCAGTTGTTACGAACTTGTGGTTCATAAGCTAACTTTGAAAAGTCCACCATGCTACAGTTACTGCCCGTTGTATACTTGCAACAGCCCTTTCATTCCGCGACCGACACCTGTCACATCGTCCATGTCAGGGGAGCATTCCCAGCGGCTTTCCCCACCAACCCACCAACCACCCTTGCTTGTGGCCTGTTGGTAGGTAAAAGTAAAACTTAAAAGAATGTTAGAAGGTAACTTTATTGGAGAGAAGTTTTATATTTTTTAAATTTTATTTATTTATTTGTGAAATATTTATTATTTAATATCATATAATTCTTAATAAATTATTTTCATGTTTTTTTATATATTTTTTTATTGAAATATTTAATTTTATACTACTCATGTTAAATCAAATATAAGAAATCTTTTTAAAAATTGTTAATATAGAATACTAATGCTTTTGTTCATGTTGAATTTTTTTATTGAAATATTTTTCAATTTATTTACATCTATCCAAAATTATAAAATGTATTTTTAAAATTAAAGAAATGTAAAAGCTTGTTTGACGGAGTTTTAAAAGACTATTTTCTATTTTCAAAGATAGAAAATAATTTTTTAAAATTTATAATATTATTTGGTTATTGTTATCTTTTTACAATTTTTTAAAAATAATTAAAAAATTAAATAATAAACTCATTAATACCATAAATTTATGAATATAATAATTTTTTTTATAACATATAAAATAGTAAATATTCTACTAAAAATATAATTTATGATTTTGTTATAATATTACTATTTATGTTTTACTAAAAATATATATATTTTTAATTTATTTGTAATTACAAAGTTATTTTCATTTTCAATAAGGCTTCAATTAATTTTAATTAATTAATATTATATAAATTGAATCTAAAATATTTTTACAAAATCAAAACAATTTATCCAAACAAGTCTTTTTTGTTTTTTTATTTTTAAAATCCTTTTATAAAAACAACTTACCAGATATCATTAATTTTATAAAGCATTAAAAAAAAAAAACTCATTTTGATTCTTTAACTTAAAAAAAGTTTCTAAAAAAAGCATAAGAAATCATGATCAAACAATAAATAAATAAATAAATAAATTAAAGTATTTATTTGACTTGTATTAAAAATTAATATTAAAATCATTTTTATCTTATAGAAATTTTTGTTTCACTACAATAAAAAAATTGTTTTATAATTTAAAAAAAATATATTTATCTTTAACTCATATATAATTGTAAATTTAAATTTTATTTTTTAATAAGACTTAACTTAAATTTAATTTCATATTATTATAAATTAATTTTATAAAATATATATAAAATAAAAGTAATACATTATCTTTAAAAGCAATACAAATTCTTCCATTCAAACAAGTTTCTTGTTTTTTAATTTTAAAAATTTGTTTTTTAAAACATCTTATCAAACACTCTAGTTTTTAAAAAAATTCTAAAAAACTATTTTTTATTATCTATTTTAAAAACAAAATTTAAAAAATACCACCAAATGAGCCCTAATTTTATTTAAAGAATAAAAAATAATTTTTAAAAAATAAAATGTTGAATTGTAAAGTTCGAATGTTAATATATTTTGAAGTTGATAGAAATAAGGTTTTGAATTATCATCTAAATACACAAAATTTAGATTAATTATTTTATCGATAAATTATTTGCCCCGAGCCTTGAATAGACTACAAAAATTGAGAACACTATTGTGATAGTGCAAATGCCTTAACATTCGTTTTAATAGATAAAAAAATAGATATAATCTGAAAGAAATAACTTTTTTTTTTTAAGAAGTGTGTTTTTTAGTTTTTTTTTTCAAATGAGAGATAATTTTTTTTTAAATTATGAAGGTTTTTTTAGTAATTTTAACTCCTCGAAAATTATTCCCCATTTCTATTTTGTTGCATCAAGTCAGGTGAACCCATGGTACACAAATCTAACTCCAAGATGTCTAGAATATGAATTTTTTTAATTTACTATATATATATATATATATATATATATATATATATAATATTATTTTTTTTTTATACTTTCTTCATTTTTATCTTACTTCATATTTTTATCATCTTACGTGTAAGAAAGAAACATTGCGTAGAATATGAACCACTCATCTTGGCGGCGCCACTAAGTGACCTCACAATCGGACGACAGTAAAGATAAGCTTGACCACATAGCTCTCATCTACAAAATACGAGGGCCCACAGCAGGAGCATGTAGACAAACGTGGCTTACGTTAGAGCCCTTGGATCCTCTCCAAACATAGAAACATGATAAATCCTACGGACACCGTCTTGTCCTTTTCTGTTGAGGATAGGGTTCATTGCATGTGAAAGCTATACCCTCCAATCACAGCCGTTCAATCGTTGACTTTTTTTGTTTTGGTTTTTCAAAATTAAGAAAATGACTTCCTGCTTAGCCCACTGGAAGATGATAGGAGAATTTGATTGGAGGATTTCGAATCATTTAATCTGATTGTGAAATTATAAAAAAAATAAAGTCAATTTTTATAGGTCACACCAAGATTTGTCCTCTGAAAAATTTAACCTTTTGATTTAATTGAATTGATAGATGGAAAAGGTAGTTGGTGGTGTCGTGTTTTTCAAAAAAAGAAAATTAAAAAATTAAAAAAAAAATTAAATTCACATGTAAATTTATATATATATATTCTGAAATTCGATATAATTTAAATTGCAATTTTAGATTAAGTTAGCTGAATTTATTAAAGTGAAAAATATAGTATTAGAAAAAGAAAAATTATAGTATATTTCATAAATTTTTATGATTTATTTGATAATTATTTTCGGAAACAATTTTAAAAAATAATTTTTAAAAATTATTCTTAATTTTTTTAGAATAAAAGTTTATTTAAAAATTAAAAATATTTTTAATCTATTTTTAATATTTTTAAATATGTTTTAAAAATAATTTTTATATTTAATATTTTATTTTTAATTATTTTATATGTTTGTATAATTATTTATGAAAATAGCTCTAAAAAAATAAGTGAAAAATAATAATTTTATATGTTTGTATAATTATTTTTACAAAGGTTATATTTTATTTTTTTATTTGATTTTTAAAAAATTTGAAAGAAAATATAAAAAATAAAAATAAATTAATAATTAATTTGAATTTATGTTTGATTTTTGAAAAGCATTAAGGAAAAAAAATAATTTTTTAAAGTTTGGTTTCATCATTAAAAAAATAAAAAAAAATTAAATATAATTCAAATTAGTTAATATATATATATATATATATATATATAAATTATTTAATATTTTCATAAAAAAATAAAATAAATTTAAAATATTATATAAAAATAATTTATTAATTTTAATTTTTATTTTATTTTCTTTATTTCACGTTTCTTTCTAAATTTCTTAACAACCAAACATATTCAAACTACATTAAACATGATAAAAAGAATTTGATTCATGATTTGTTGGCCAATGTGTTACTATTTATTTATTTTATTTTTTCAAAATTTTTGTAAAAGCGACATGAGAAGAAGATTTTTTTTTCCTTCGTTTTTTTCTTAAAAAAATCTTAAATATATCTTGTATTCTAATTTATCCATTTTCTATGGATAATTATCGGAAAAAAAAAAAAAAAAAAAAAACAACAACAACAACAAAAGGACCCACATTTTATCAAGCATGCAAGCATCCAAACGATGCCGTTCTCATCAGTCACACCTCGAAAAATTCCACTCCACGTACCAGTGACAGCTCACGCTGAAAGTGAAATTCTATTATTACCCTCTCTCTCTTCTTCTCCCTCTTGCATCCTCCTCCGTGTTAAATATATTTGTTAGAAGGTAGTGGACACCACTGGGCACAGCCTTTAGATTCAGAAGCGGTATCCACGATCCTTTTCAATCAATATTCAATACACGAACCGCAAAACGACAACGCTTTTGCCCTTTTCTTTGGTCGATTTGAGATGATGGCTGTGGTCCAGTCTCTGCTTCACTTCCTCCACACCTCCTTCCACTCATTCCCGCAGCCACACCTCACACCTGCCACTGCCACCTTCTCCATTTTATGCATGTGACTAACACACTCTTGATTTTAATATTAAAAATAAATTCCATTATTGTTATTATTATTAAGATTTTTTTATTTTTTTTTAAGAATTCCTCGTTATGAATATGAAAAGCATAGTTTATTTCATTAAAAACTATAAAATATTATAATTATTTTTATTTAAAAAAAAAACATATTTAGAGTACACATCACAATAATTTTAAAAAGTATTTTTAACTCAAAAAAATGGTTTTTTTTTTTAAATTATATATTTAATAAAATTTAAAAAATCAACTATAATGTTTTTTTACATATCGATTTTGTTAAAAATGCTTTCACTAAAAAAAAGTTGAAGTAAAAATATTGTCAAATATATTCTTAAAATCACCATATTGCGTTTTTTAAAAGTTCGCTTCTCGAACTTTTACCACTTATTTGTACATATTACGATTGCATTTTTTTAAATTAATTATGTTTTTTTTTTCAATTTTAAGAATAGTTATTTAGCGTTCACGTCTTTTTATCTATCTTAACTTTTTAAAGAATAATTTTTTTAAAAAGTATAGTCCATGTTTAATAACTGTTTTTAAAAATAATTCTAAAAAATAATTTTTAAAAAATATTTTATGATATTTTATAGAACAAAAGTGTGTATAGAAAACTAAAATATTTTTAATTTATTTTTAATATTTTAAAAATATTTAAAAATAATAATTTTTATGTATATAACTTTATTTTGAATTATTATATATATTTGTATAATTAATTTTTAAAATAGTTTTTAAAAATAAGTAAAAATAATTTAAAATTTATTTTTTAAAAACGCCATATTTTCTGTTTTTGAAAACAGTAAAAAAAAATTTCTAAAATTGTTCTCGATTGTCAACTATATAAAAATGCTTGTAAAAGTTAAAGAATACAATTTCTTACATCATGCCCATCTTACTAAAGTGGGAAGTGTAGTGGCATAGTCCGAATCTAAATGGGACCCATAAATAGAAATGGGTTCGAAGTATGGGAATGGGAATGGGAATGGGGAAGTGGACACATGGTTCCATTCCTTTCAAAGTCAGTTGGAGTGGGGCCATGCTGCCTCCTGCCCCTCCCCAGTCCCACCAAACAATGAAAATTGATGGCGAGTTGGAACTGCCGCTGCCGCTGCCTCTGCCTCTGCCTCTGCCTCTGCCTCTGCCTCTGGTCGCATCCGGTCAAGCCATTATATCGTTTTGCAGTTGCCTCCATTGGTGAATATGGAATCAAGTCTTTGTTAGCGTATGTTTGGCACTCTTTCTTTATTTTTTTATTTTTAAAATTTAAAATATTTAAAGTATACTTTTTATTTTTTATTATTAAATTTAAAAAATAATTTTGATATAAAAAATACAAAATTTTAAATGCTTATATTAAAACAATGATAATTTTAAAAATTGTTTTAAAACATTAAAATAAAAAATAAAAAAATAAAATTAATACCTCAAATTTAAAAACTTTTAAAAGTGATTTTTAAATATATAAAATAAAACTATATTTTTTAACAAGATATTTCAATTTTATTCCCAAGTTTTTTATTTTAAATGTAAAAAACAGAAAATATAATTAATTAATTAATCATGAGAATTTTTTTTCCTTTAATTACATTTGAATTACCTATTTATTTAAGATATATATATATATTTTTCATTTTGTTTACAAACTAAATTTATGTTTATTTTTTTAAAAAAAATAACAAGGATTTTAGTTTTAACTTTTATTATCGATTTTTTTTTTTTTTTAAAGAATAATTTTTTCAAATGATTCTCAATTTGAAAATGAAAAATTATTCTATTTTATAGCTCAAAAGAGTGATAAGTCCTTTTCTTTTATCTTAAAGGCATGACTAATTAAAGTATCAGTATAAATTCTCTTATTCTCATAACAACATTTATAATCATATTATTCTCCATCATCTCCCAAACTCTTGCGTTTATTATTGAAAATACCTGAAAATATTCTTCTTGGCTTACTAGAGATGCTTAACTCCACGAGTGATATGTTTATTGGTTGAATAATTAAGCAAAGATGATTTCAATAATTGACAAGAGTTTTGAAATCCTGACATTCGATAGATTTCTAATTTTCATTTGATATTAGTTGATACGTCACTAAATAAAAGATCATCTCAATAATTGAAGAAATTTTGAAACCCCGACAATCAAAAAGTCAGTATAAAGTAGATATAACATCATGATCACAAAATCTATTCCATATAAATGGGATTTTAATTCTCATTTATTTTCTTGGTCTTTTAATCTAATTCATCAACAATTATTATGGTTCCATTTCCTTTTCTTGTCCATCATAATTATACTTTTAAATGGATATGCCACACGTCACATTATTAACCACACACTTAGGTCTTTATACATTTACATTTCATTTCATTTCATTTCATATTCATTTTGAAATTAGGGTTTGGTAGCTAGGCACACCAAAGTGTCAAAAAAGGAACCATTAAGAAGCACATGTGCTTAGCTACTAGACCTTACTCACCAACCCCATGAGCAATTCATGAACATGGTTCTTTGTCATAGTGGCTCAATGATAAATTTCAACATAGGCCATTGTTTCTAGCAACAAACAATTAGAATCTAGACATTTAATCATATAAGTCTTTCTTTACCACCATCTCCCTTTTGTCAAATTAAGGATGACTTCCTTGACCATTTATGTTCACCAACTAAATATTAATATTTATTTATTTATTAATTAATTCTAAGTAATTTACTTTAAAAAAAAAAAAATAGATAGAAACTATATTAGGAAGCTTCTATTAATTCTATTTAATTGAGAGTTATAGAAATCTTTCCTTGAGTATTTTTAAGAAAATTTGATTTTAAAAGGGTATGTATAAGCTAAATTCATAATTTTTGAACTAATTTCTCGATATCTCTTGTTTTAATTGAATGAATGGTATTGATTTTCTTGTTGTAAAAGTCAATGATAATTTCAAAACCACCTTTAGTTTCAAGGTAGTTAAACTTATAATTTATAAATATTAACATACTATCTCTAAGTGTCGTATATTCCATGATGTTGATTATAGGATTGTCCAATTACCATTTTGATGAATTTATTCGAGCAATTGCCATTGAGAAAGCATTCAATACTTTCATTGTAACGTGTCATTGTGCTTATGTAAATGATCACTTAGTATTATTTTGTCATCTCAAGATTTAAAAATAAGTTTAAAAAAATAAAATTTTGTACTTAACCCTTTATCAATGGACATCAAGATTCATTCAAACAAGAAGAAAAATAAAATTAAATCAGGCATAAAATTATTGGAGCACATGGAAGTCAGACTAGGGTTCTTGGCCTTAATCTCTAGATTCCTTTTGGTGGGTTAGAATCTTTGAAAGTGAATCTAAATTTAGAGTAATTTACAGCCCATGTGATCTTTATGTCTTATATTTTAATCAATGGGTTTACCAATTGTTGTTTGTCTCTATGGTGAATACAAATCAAGCATCATCATAGACGTTTTTTTTTTGGAATTTTTAAGTTTTTTTTTTTTTTTTTTTAATGGAACACCCACTTGCCACAACCTGCTAGCTAGCCCAAAAAAATTTCATGTGTTAGTTTATTTATTTTTATTTCATTTTTTGCTTTGAGTTGTGATGTTAGTTGGGTCAAGTCCTCTTTGGAAAGCAGTTTTTCAATTTTAAAAACATTTTTGGAAATCTTTTTATTGAAAATAGTTTTTAGGCAAAATTAATTTTAAAATATTTTGTTTTTGTAGAATATATTTGAGATTTTTTTACTTATATTTTGCATTTGAAAAAAAAAAACAATTTTAATATTTGAATTCTTGAATAAAATTTTGTATCAAGAAACAATTAATAATTTTTTTAAAATTATTTTTTCATCATTAAAATTTGCTTCATGTTCTATGGTTGGAGGAAGACCATGTGTTTCTTTTCATTCTCCACCTTAAATTATAACATATGTAGGTATATATTTATTTATTTATAACATATTTGTTTATTTATTTATAAACTTACCAACCACAAATTTGACTTTCTCATATTAAATGCAAAAGTCACAACATTTTTGTTCCACCTAATCCTTCAACATCAAATCAAATTAAGATCTAATATTTCTATGCTTTGTGGTTTCCCCCCTCTTGGTTAGGTAAACGGTAAAATTTAAAACCAAGATAATCCGAACCTAGTCACCAAACCATAACTCATGTCATGGCTCCCGAACCTGTCACGAAAATCTGTTACATATCTTTCATCGACATTAAATAAAGGTGGAGGAAGGAAAAAAAAAATTAGAAAGAAAGTTTCTTGCACGGCGGCGTTTATTGTATGCTCCGCTTTTGTTTTCTCATGTCATCATATTCAAGGAGCATCATGAACCCAAAAAAAAAAATGTTTGATCATAAGAAGGGCTATCGACTAAATATTAATTATTGTAATAGTTTATTAATATTCCAGATCACTTAGCTCAAGGAACCCTACATATAAAGCAAAAATAATGAATAAAAAATGATGATGAATATTTAATTAACAGCCAAATGGGTGCTAAGTAGCATTAATTTTTTCAGCCATTGTACCACACTCCTAATATATTTATGGGCTAGCCGAGCATTGTTGAACTGACTCGCCGATGTTACACTAAAGAAGTTATATTAAGCTATTAAAATACTTAGATAAATTCATTAATTGGTTGAAACCGTTTGTTTGGTAGCGTCAAATGTCTAAACACGTAAAATAAATAAATAGCTTTGAAATTATACAATCGCGACAATAATTGTCATTTAACCTTCTTTTACAACATACGATTATAATAAGTAAATTAGGGTGTAGACGTTATTTGGATGTATATGTTTGAATGTATTTTTTGAAACTTATTCTAATTCTTAAAATATGGTTTTGGTTTTTGTTTCTTTGCTTAGGCGAAGACATTTTTCTCTTTCTTTCTTTCATTTTTTTATCAAGCAAACCCACTTAAGCATAACATGCTTTGGACTAAACATATAATTAAATGAACTGCACCCCCAAAGTAAAATGAAAAGCCAAAAAATAGATTTAGGTTACATTTGTTTATATAGCTTTTTTGTTAAAAGTAATTTACTTTCAGATTTTATATATATATATATATTGTTAATTTATTACTTATTTTTTAACTATTTTAATCGAATAGAAAAAAACTAAAATATTTAGACCTTATTTAGTAATTGTTTTAAAAAATAATTTTGAAAAATAGTTTTTAATAATATTTTTGCAAAATTGTTGTATGATATTTTTATAGAATAAAAGTCTATTTGAGAACTCAAATTATTTTTAGCATATTTTTAATATTTTTAAAATAATTTTTATATCTAATACTTTATTTTTAAATATTCTATATGTTTGTATAATTATTTTTTAAAATAGTTATTAGAAAATAATAAAAAGATGTTATTTGAAAACACTATATTTTTAATTCTTAAAAATAATTTTCCATTACCAAATGTTTTTTTTTTTTTTGGATAATAGAAAATTGTTCTAAAAAACAATTGTTAAACAGACTTTTAATATTTTTAAATGCTACAAATAACATTTTAGGTTTTTTATTTATTTCTTAATACTTAATAAAAATAAAATATTAAAAAAAGCAAACAAATTGGTACTTAACACTATTAAACACTATTTAATTCTAAATAGAATTTAGAATTAAGAAAAAAAAAACACACCATCTTAATATATACAATAGTTGTTATATAAAAAGCGACCATGTCCTACCTCCATGCAACATTTATCACTCAACAAGTCAAAATAAATCTTGAATATTAGGAGTCGATAAATAACTTTTTTTTTTAAATGTCTATAATTACTTCTATGATAGTTTATTATTAACAAAAATATGTAAATATTAATTAAAAAGTTACCTTTAGATACCAGAAAAATGCTAATAAATCTATTAAAGCTTTTATAAAATTTTTTTTCCCAAATTCCAAATAATTATATTATGTTTGGTTCAAGGAAAATATCATAAGAAAAATATTAAAGAAATTAATATTTTCATGTTTGATTTTCTCATAAAAAATAAAATACAAGTAAATTATTTGAAATTTTAAACTCATACAATTTTAAAATATTCAATCTTTATATAAAATAGTTAAAATAATTACAATGAATTATAAATAATATATAAAAATAATTTATTAACTTTAAAACTTTTTATTTGTTTATTTTCCTTCCCTTTTATTTTTATTTTTTTATTTTTTATTTTTCCTCTTCCAATAAATTTATTAAAACTTTTACAAAAGGAAAAAGTTTTTCCAAACTTCAAACAATTCTATTATGTTTGGTGTGAAGAATATATAGGAAAAAAAAAACATTAAAGAAAATAATTTTCTAGTATTTGATTTTCTTATATAAAAAATAAAACATAAGTAAATTGATTACAATAAATTAGAAAGAACATATAAAAATAATTTATTAATTTTAAATATTTTTATTTATTTAGTTTTCTTCATTTTTCTTTGTATGGATGGAAAATGAGATGAGGGTATTAGGAATATATAGGCACATCCAATGCACCTCTTGTATTTGTCTGCACTAAAGGTAAGTCACCTAACCAAATTATGGAATGTCTACATTCTTACACAAGTTATAAGCACCATATGCTTTCACTTGAAGTAATCAAACAACCTTTCTATCATGGATAAAGTTTTTCATGAATTTTTTTTTTTTTTTTTTGGGTTTTGTTTTTCTTTCACCCTTTAGATTGTTGTTGAATTGATAGAAACCTACTTTTCATTGGAAAATGTGGTCTCTAGGGCTTGGCTCACTTGATAAGCAATAGAACGTGTTTTTGGCTCAAACATGACAAAATTGTGATGACAGTGAGAATATCTTTTATGGTGATATTTCAAAAAGCAAAAAATATATATTTTTTTCCTTTTCTTTTTTGGTGATTCCCTTTTGGAAAAAGTTGGGTGATATGAAAAGTTAATGAAAATACACAGACCAAAAAATTAAAACAAATATTTTTGGTAAATTTATATATATATAGATTGATTGATTCAGCTAACTAAACCATTAGAAGGTGCTTAACCTTACCCTATTATTATATTAAATAATTTTTTATCAGTAAAAATGGATTAAGGCGTGTTGAACCAATACGTATTTTGACAGGCAATTTAGAAGATGCCATTTCGAACGATTTGTTCAATATATTAGATCATATAAAATTTTCAAAAATATTTGTCCTAATTTTTTGGTTGACATATCTTCCATGTAATTTTCATGGGACCCAACTTATCCAAAAAAAAACAAAAATAAAAACAAAAACAAATATATAGCATAGGGAAGGAGTAGTAGTTTTTGGCTCAAAGATGACAAAATTATAATAATAGTGAGAATGACTTTTTTGGTGATATTTTAAAGAGCAAAATAATTTGTCAAAGATATAATGCAACTTGTATATATGTGTGTTAGCGTTTTTGTTTTGTTTTTTGTGTGATTCACATTTGGATAAGTTGGGGGCCATGAATATTACATGGAAGGCATGCCCGCTAAAAAATTTGGACAAACATTTTTGACAAATTTATAGGATCTTGAAAAACAAAAATGGCTAAAAGAAGCATAGGGAAAAGGTACTATTTCTAAAAATATGGCAAATTTGGTCACATAAACAGTAGGTTTGAAACAATGCAAAAGTTAATTTCAATTTTTTTTATAGAAATGGTAAGATAATTTCTATTAAAATTTTGAGTAAAAATCATTTTTTTAAAAGATAGTTTTAATTGAAATATACAAGTTTTTAATATAGAGGGGACCATAAATGGAGAATTTTTTGTGTTTGCATAAAATCGTCTTTAAAGTTCGCAAATGACAACTTTTGATATAAAGGTAATGATGGGAACTTTTTAATTATAAAATAAAAAGTATTGTAAAATTGATATTATTTTCACAAAATATATTTTTATTTTATTTTATTTTTATAATTTTTATTAAATTATTTTATATTTGATAAAAAAATTATAATTTAATATTGAATTAAAGTAAAAATATTAATACGTGTAGCATTTTCCCTAACTTATTATATAAGTTTTACACTAACAACAAAAATTAAATACTACTAAAAAAATGTAATCTTGCTTTCACACGTAAATGTATCAAATTATTGATATTATAGAAAAAATCCGTCAAAAAAAGTGTCAATTTTTTTCATAAATAAAAGAATAGACTTTTTGGAGCTTAGCATGGATGTTTCGGATCACACAAAACAGTAACATCACGAATAAGGGTAGGGCACGGTCTCACTTGACAAAGTATCATGTCTGGCGGGTAGGGGTCATGATCCAACGGTGTAACTGCTGACGCCTCAGCTAATGGCAAAGTGGAGGGTCCAGATTGATTGATGCACTGTGTTAAAGGATTAAGAAAATGGTCATTGGAAAGGACAAAGGCCAGTGGCCGTTGATCGAATGAAGAGTTCCGCAAGGATTTACTCTTGGATGATTCTAAGGGTCAGGAGCGCTAAGAGCCGGGGCCCACCTACAGTCCCTTCACCGATGCTACATGGTTGCAAAGGGCATGCCTTTTTAGATTGCCTAAGCCTTTTTTTATTTTGTATGGCACGTGCCTTTCACGTGGTTTGAGGTGGGATCACCCTCACCACCAATCATTTGAGTTCACCAAAATTTTATAAAGATATTTTTGACTTTATGAAACAAGCAAAATAAATTAAGGCCTAATGGTAGTTTTATTTGATTTTTTTATTTTGTTAGAAGTTGGGGGACGTGAAAAGTAATATTTTTTTATTTATTTCATATTATATTTTTCTAAACAGTTAATTATTTTATAAATTAACATCTACTACTCTGATTTTGAGGGGTGTTTAAAAAAAATTAATATTTATTACTTAATCATTTAAGTTAATTTTAAGTTATATTATTTTTAAATTATTAATTTAAAATTTATTACTTTTTTTTTACTTTAAGTATTAATGTTGTTTGATAAAATTAATTTAATATTTATTCTAAATCATTAAATTAACTTATTTATCACCGTTAATTTTGATTTATATTTATATTTTTAATAATATTAAATAATAAATTTATTTTTTAAGCATTTATGTTTAAAATATTATAAATATATAAGATAAGTATAAAAACATTTATTATATAAAATGAAATTCTAAGAGGTAGCTCAATTGGTCCGACCTTAGGTTTACTCCCAAATGGTTACCAATTTGAGTCCCCTTCGGATTACTGCAGGTTTACCTGGTTGTTAACTTCATAAGAACATTCATGGTTATAAAAAAAAAAAATTAAATAAATATTTTGACTTAATACTTGAAGTTATTTTTTCACTTTAAGTTTGTGATATTAAATTATTTTATCAAACATGTTTAATTTACTTAATGACTTAAATATAAAGGAGTGATGGGTAAAACTCAATACTTATTACTTAATAATTTAAGTTAATTTTAAGTTAAATTATACTTAAATTGATGACTTAAAATTTGTTACTTAATTTATACTTTAAGTATTAAAATTATTTGATGAAATTAACTTAAAATTTATTCTAAATCATCAAATTAATTATTCTTACAGATTATAATTAGGACAAAAGAGGTCGAGTCAAAATGAAAATCATGGAATAATAATAGATATCGTAAAAGTAACTAAGACAAATGAGGATAAAAAAAGTAAAATAAAAATATTGACTTAAAAATAAATTAAATATTTTTACTTATTTCTTAAAATTATTTTTGACTTTAAATCATACTATTAAATTATTTTATCAAACATATTTAATTTATTTTAAGTTATTATGTTACTTTAAATTATTAAGTTGATTTATCAAACACTCAATTAGGTGATGTTTGTTTTTTTTTTTTTTTTTTTTAATTCTAAACAAAACTTTAATATTTAATAATATTAAGTACTGAGTTGTTTATTTTTTTTAATATTTTATTTTTATTAAACATTAAAAAAAATATGGAAAGATTGTCATATTATTTTTATCCTCTAGAAAAATCTAAATATTTTGATCTTTTTATTTAATAAAAAACCCATAATAAGTCGTAAAAAAAAATAATCGCCGTAAAATTTGAAAACAAATTACTTTTAATAAAAAGTTAAAAAAATAAACGTCTTCTTTTGTAATGACTTAAATCATTAAATTGATATACCAAACACCCTCGTTTTCTTTCCCAAATTTTCATATTTTTTTACCTAATTTTAACCGTTGGTACGATAATAATGAAAATGACTCCTCCTCTAACGAGATAATATAAGCAAAAACCTGAACTAAATTGCTACGGGAGCATGCATGATTACAGAGGATGTTCAGTACAGATTCTTCTTATAGTACTGTTCCAAGAGTAGAGAAGCTTATTCCTGTGGATGTCCATTGGCCGGAGAGTAACTCTCATATTCTGATTCTGTGGTGGAGGAGGGCACACGTAGAGGAAAAAAAACAGTGGTAAATATTCATTGTGGGAATCATCCGCTTTCAAATAAAGTACGAGCCCAACTTACCAAGAAAAAATGAAAGACAATGAATAAAGGCATCCATGGTACATTTTTGGGCCCCACAAGCATCCGAGAGTTAAACTTTGGACTTCCGGAAGTGGTTAAAAAGGGCAAAAAAAAAATAAAAATAAAAATAAAAAGGGCAACGTGTTTCACCTTTTTATTTTTGTTTCACCTTTTTTTCAATCAATGTGAAATCCACTTTGAGGGAGGCGTTTATTCATTCCAACTGCCTATAAAACATAGAGAGTGATACCGACATACAGGCCGAGCCTCTACTTTATAGCTTATAGTTTATACTACTTAAATATCCACAAGGCTCATACTCAAAATTAATTATTCATCGTGGCGGGCACTACGACTTGACGTTATCAACTAGTTTGTTTGGCGGGCACTCCTACTTGACAAGATTCAAAGAGCACTTTCAAAAAATTGAAAAAGGAAGTGCTTCTTCACCAAGCATTTATTGGATAATTCTCTCAAAAACATATTTAGATAAAATAATTTTTACTAAAAATATTCCAAATAAAAATACTAACAAACACACTCTAAATATACTTCAAATAATAATCCATTTGATAATTTAAAAAAAAAACACTTTTAAAATGTAAAAAAATTGACTTATATGTTAGAGAAGTAATTCGTAAATGATTTTTAAACAAATATTCATAAAAAAATACTCTCATTAAAAATATTTTAAACAAAATTACCGACAAACACATTTAAAAATAATTCATTATAAAAACCATTTGATGATATTGTTATTTGAAAAGTACATTTAGCATTGATTTTAAAAAGTGTTTTTAATTTTTTTAATACTTGAAAAATAAGAATTTTTTAGTATTACAAGAATTAAAAACACTTTTAAAAATTACTATAAAATATACTTAAAATATTTTTTTTAGAGTGCATTTGAAAATGATTTTAAAAAATGTTTATAACATTTCTAACATTTAAATGATAAAAATTTTCAAGTATTAAAAATATAAAAATGTTTTATAGAATTACAATCAAACATGCTCTTAAAAGAATTGTTTATTAAATATTTTCCTAGAATTTATCAAGTTTTTTTTAAAAAAAATATTGTAAGTGATTTTTCTAATATTATAAGTAATTTTTAAAATTTTATCAAATCACTCATTTTTCTTGGAAAATACTTTTTAGGTTGAAAGTGTTTTTGAAGGACAGACAAACGGACCCATAGTCAAGTGGCTCGTTCCCGAAGCTTCTTAGTTGTGAGTCACCAGGAAGGGCACACCCACCAAACCTGGGTAACACAAGCATGTTTCACATGGAAGGAGGACTCATCTACTGTTGGATCCAATTCTTTTTACTTAAAAAAGATTTTTGGGCAGTCAAGATGGAACCTGGATTATTATTTAATTCATTAATTTTTATGATGAAGAGAAATTGTATGGTGATGTTTTGGTTGACTCAGTGGAGAAACTGTCACTTTGAGACCAAATCTAAAAGAATCACACGCTCGTGATCTACACTCAAAGCTTCTCATTGAAGTGTGTCTTTTCTCTTTGGGAAAGAATTTACGTTTCTTTTGATATGTAAAAGCAAAAATAAAAATTCAAAATTGTTTTCTTATGATTTAGACAGAAGGAAAAGAGATTCCTGTCTTCCTTTTAGTAAAGTTAAGTAATAAGTTAACTTTTTGGCGGTCTAATCAAAGGACTTTACTAAAAATTATTAGTGAATTCTATTTGAGCATCTTAATCTTAAAGTCCTTGACTTCTGTTTTTATTTTTTACCATTTTGTTCTCCTTACATTTTTTTTTATATTTGATAAAAGTTTTTATATTCAAATAATTTTGTTAAAAGAGTTTATGTATTAAAAAAATAAAATAATATGAAAGGGGAAAAGTTGTTTCTATTTATATATAAAAAAACAATATTTTGATTTTGACTGAATTTTTATTTGTAAAAAATTATGATTTTGATTTTGACTTTAGTTTTCCTTGAAGGTGAAAATATAAGCCTACGTCACCCGGGCCTAACAAAGTTTGGAACAGGAAGATGTGGACTATACAAATCTCAATCAAACCTACCTGTTTAGAAAATGTCTTTTTGTGGCACCAAAAAATTACTTCAAGTAGGGACACCGAACAACATATATAGTCTTATTTATTTATACCTTCACTTAGATCTCATTTGTTTGTACTTAGATTTTGGATTTTGCTATATCTATTAAAAGATTAAGCTTTGAAGTTCGGTATGTTGCGTATACCTAAGAATTTTCTATTTATAAATAATGATCTACTTTAGAAGTTGTGCCAAAGTTTTAGACATCCTAATCTCTTTGCCCTCCTAATTTGAACGTGCCTACATCGTTTCCTACTTTTTCTAGGCTTACCTATTCCTTTTTGGTCTTCATTTTTGACCCAGAAGTCCATCCTTGCCCAGCAAGTTGCGACTATCTTTTTGTGTTTTATGTGTATTTGATTGAGGTAGATGGTGGTAGGTTGGTTAATAGTAGTTGATGAAGAATCCTCTACTTTTGGAAGTAGCTGGGAATGGGGAAGGAAATGAGGCTAAAGCCCACCAAATTCTTTCAATTAAATAACCAAGTCATAATCACAAGGTAAAATGTCTCTACCAACCCAATTAGCCCTAAACACGTTCCCTGGGGTGATGTTTGTGTTCACCTCTCCTTCGCTTTAAGCTTTACATTAGTCAAAATCATCCTGCTTTAATTTGGTTCCATTTGCATCAATTGAAAGCGAAAGCTTGTAAAGGTAGGGTATAGCACTTTCTGATATCATTATGATGGGATAGTGATGATATCAGTAAACCATGTGGGATCCTAGATCATAGTTTTCGTAGTAATAAACAGAGCTTGGTACCTAAGGAAGCGAATTCGACGAACATTGGCTTTCTAGCTGAGAATTCTGGACCAAGTTGTGTGAGAACCTTTTTCTATAAGTTTGTAGATCAGTGTCCCTGGTTAGAAGGATCATTTTTAGAGGTTGGAAAGTCATATTCCTTTTAGAATTCACATGCCAAGGCTTCGGTTTCACCTATCATTTTTCATTTTATATTCATACTGACATCAAAACTGTGCAGACTTGAGCGGCTATTTTGTTAAGGCATCCATTCTCACAGGAGATTTTGGAGACAAAATGTCTCACTCACTAAAGGATTCAGCATAAAGTGCCTTCAAATTTGGATCTATAAGATAATAATTATTGAAATGAATCTAGGTTTTTGTGGAGGCCATGTTGGTCGTACTATCTTGGCTGTATGACTACGACAGGAAGTGATATAGGCGTCCCTAGATAGAAACTGATGTTTACGGGAATTTCATCAAATTGGTCAATTAAAGTTTTGGTAGCTAAGGCATGCTACCTTATGTGGTAGGTAGAGAGCAATAAGGTGGTTGAAGATTGAAGTCATAGAGTTTTGGTGTTGAATTAGAATCATCAATTAGATCAGCATTTGGTAGTTGGAAAGACAGAGGAAAGATTCTTTTCATTCCCAACCTCCAATCAGCAACCAAACTAAGGGTAAGCATTCTTTGTGTGTAAGGTTCTTGCAGATGGAAAAAGCCTTGGGAATTTCTTACACCAAAAAGTCAGACAGAGAAACAAGAAAAATGTTATGGATTAGAATAAGAAACCAAGTAATCTACAATGCCCAAGCCCAATAGAATAACCATCACAAGCACAAATGACCCAACCCAAAGAAATAATCTCTTTACCAGCCCAAACATAATCAATAAGAGGAAGAATAAATTGAACCCCAAAGCCTCAAGAGTTCAGCATGTAAATCTGAGAAATACTCACATTCAAAATTGCATAATCTAAATCTCTGTGTCAAAAAAACGGATCATCAGTCGAGAAACCATGCCACGAGCAAAAGGAATATAACTTAAACTGTACCTGAAACAGAAAAAAAAAAGTGGTGTGAATAACTATCGGATTGCATCACTAGATGTAGCAAAAATAGAAAAGAGTGAAGTGATAATAAATTGACAAATCAGTAATTAAAATGCTGAAAGCCTGGAAGAATTGAGGAAAATCTTATGAAAGTGGGTTGAAGTTGAGCAGAAGCAGCTCATGTAAACAGATTTTCTTCACGGCGTGGTTGGGTTGGGATTGGTTCTCTTTCATTTAAGATGTTCAAAGCAGACTTAGTGAAATATGTGTTTCAAAAAGTTGTAACAAAATGTTCTGTTAGAATACTTGAATTACACGCAAAAATTTACACTTGGCTAAATATCCTGCTGCTTATTAATGAATATGATGAGAAGTTTTTAATTCACTTGCATTGTTGAAAAACTATTCCAAAAAAAGTCCAGAATGATAACATAAACTTCTTTCTGCTAACATTGTTACTTTTCCTCCAACTAGATCCCTTCATGATTTATTTATTTATTTTTTTGATAAATAAGCATATATTAAGAAAAGAGGCAAAAAGCCACACGCATACAGCCCTTCATGATTTATTTTCTATCCAAATCCTCACAAATATTCATCTATGCCTAAGCAAATGGTGCAGCAAAAGGCACACCTGAAGAGGAGAGTAACAAAAAACAAGTTCCCTCTCCTTACTTTGAGCTATGCCAATCAATAAAGCCTCTCATTGTCAAAAAATGATCATCTATGTATGCTTTGATCCATTTGAAAAAAGTACTCATAAAAGATGGTTTAATTGTTTGTTAGTACTGTTCCAAATCTTCAAAAGACCTACTTTTTTCCTTCCACAACGTCCAAATAGCAACCATTGAAGCTTCCTTTCATTTCTTTCCCGCGAAAGATCCATGTCAATTCAACAGATTTCCTCTTGCGGCGAATTGCATCACCCAAGTGACATCAAATAGTGAGAATACCAGCTACCACAGGATATTTGCTTAGGCAATGAAGTAGCAAATGATAAGCCAATTCTTCCTGAACTTTGCACATATAGCATCTGTTCGACATTATACATACCCTCTTTTTAAGCTGATCAATCATCAAAATCCATCTCCATGTTGCTTCCCATGCAGAGAATCCCACCTTCATAGGTACCCAAGAATTCCAAGCTATGTTTGTGGGAAAAGCTATCTTCTTCCTTGGGTTAGGGAGTAGTAGTAGGATTTAATAGAGAATTTTCCACACTTTGGATTCTTCTACCCCATTTTGTCATCCTCCTTTCTCGACTGAACTTTTCAGCAGTTTCTATAGAAAGGATGTCATTTCTTCAAGCTCCCAATAGTGAAATTGTCTTATGAAGTTTACTCCACCTACCTCCTTCCCCAACTTGTTCCTATACCTCTACTACCCAAGAATCTTTATCAATGGTTGTAGAGAATAATGTGGGGAAGGACTCTTCCAAAGATAAGTTTCCACACCATCTATCTTCCAAAACATAACCCTTCTTTCATTACCAAGTATGAAATGATATCTACTCATGAAGGCCTCCCAACTTTTCCTAATTGCCTTCCATACACCCACCTTTAACCATCCCTCACACCCTTTGAGAACCATCCCCCTTCTTCTTTCTCAAACTTTTGTGTTATAACTCTTTTCCATAGGGACTCCCTCTCAGTTACAAATCTCCAACTCCACTTATCAAGGAGGTTTAAAGTGGAGAGATTTATAATGTCAAGGCCCCTGTGGTTTTTTTTATTTGTGCAAGCTATGGACCAATTGACCAAATGGAGTTTTTTTCACAGAAGTGATCCCACCCTAGAGCAAATTTCTTTGAATCTGCTCCAATCTTAAAACCACCTTTTTTGGAGTGATGAACAAAGACAAGAAACAAATTGGCAGGCTCGACATTGTACTTTTAATCGGCAAGTCTCCCTCTTTTCGATAGATATTACCTCTTCCACATAGAGGTCCTTCTTTGGAATCTTTCCTCCATCACGTCCTAAACCCTGATTACTTTGAAAGGGGGTCCCAAAGGCAAACCTAAATATTGTTTTTTTTTTATAAGTAAAGAAAAGATCTATTGAAAAGAGGCGCCAAAAGAGCGACTCAAGGCAAAGGCAAAAGAAGTGCCAAAAGAGGCTCCAAAGGCAAACCTAAATATGTAGCGGGTAGATGCCCCCACCCGACATTCAGTGTAGCAGTTAGAGCCTCCACATTTTCAACTCCCTCAATTAAAATCAGTTCACATTTATCCAAGTTTTTCAATCCAGATATTGCCTCAAACCACATAAAAGAACAATTCATATACACTAATTGCTCTTGGTTAGTGTCACAAATGATTAGGGTATCATCAGCAAACCCTTTCCTCAGCCCTCCATAAATAGGTGGGCTTTGTCAATTATAGTAAAATTTATAAGTATGCATATGAACACACAAATGGGTGCTCTGGGAAGGACGGCAAATGCAGAAATGCACCAAAACCAGAATTTTCACTGTGAAAAGCAAACTCACCAAATAAGGGCGCAGATCTCACATATGATTGCAATGATTGTTAAAATTTTATTATGGATCTGCAAGACAGAGGGGAGGAAGTAATAAGTTCTTTGCACAATCAATTAAAAATACCATGAACATGAAAATGATGCCAAAATTGTTTCCAACATTGAGACATAATTAAAAAGAAATCTGATATGAGGGACCAGGATGGAGACACATGGACATGGTACAATGAAAGAAGGGGCTTTCTAATTCACCAAGTAATTTCAATTACATGCAATTTCAAAATGTTGACCCAATTGTCTATGTGTTGTGTCTCACACATCTGCTTGGATGGTTGAAACAAAAGCAGATGGTTCATAAATCCAAAGCAGAATTTTATTCTCAAGAGTTACCCATATAAGAACTTCCCAGACTTTCACATGTAATTTCAACTTTTCTACATTAACTAGGGACATTAGTGTTGTTTGAATATGCTATTTGATAAAGATTGCAGACTTACCCAGAGAGCACAAATGAGGGCTATAACAACAAACCCGATGTAAATAGCTGTTGCATAGATACGGACAGGATCAAACATCATTCTTATTTGTTGTACAGGCCCAATTAGGAAGGCTGTGCTGTCACATAGAAATACAAATTTAGCACCTGAAACCTCAAAGAGAATATAAACAGTCAAATTAGACTTAAAATAATCACAGGAAAGATTTTGATATGTACATCACCACTTCTATATGACTGTAAACATATACTTGTATGTCTATAGAAGTCATTTTCTATACTTCATGATAAGTCAGCAACTTGACAACCTACCTTCCAACAGCAAGCAAGTTGCCAAAGGTGAACAATACTGCGAATTTGATGGGTTTAGCAAAAACAATCAATGACTGCAAAATAATCACGAGGTAAAGGAGATGTTAGATGGCAACAAAAATCACATTTGAAATTCTAAACTCTCATAATGGGGAAAAATAATAATTGCCTTATACATTTCTTTAGTACTTCAATTCAAAATGTGCACAATTAAAACTCCTCTACCAGAACAAGGAAATCATACAAGACTCACAAAAACCAAAAAAATCACATAAAATAAAAGTTCACAACTCATCCACATCAAGAACAATATTCTGAGGTAGAGGGCTACAATTCTCTCTCCTCATTCACTTGTGGAATATTGTTTCTCATTTATTGTACTAAATCCAATTTTAATTAGTCAAACTTTTTGAAAATGAGTCAATTAAAATGAAACAAACATACATGTGAATAATCAAGGTAAAACAAACGCATAATTTTCTCTATTGATACAAGTCATTTCATTGAATTGGGTCGGTTTACCCGACACTTGAACTCAGCTTGCACCCGGCCAACTCGCACCTCTATTAGGCTCTTAAATTGCATTAATTCTCATGAGCAGAGCTCAGCTAACAAAGATTTTCCCCAAACCAAAGTATTCCTATGCTCCGAATAAAATTCCCAAAATCCGAACTTTTTGCTCCTAACTAAATTCCTTGTTTCTAGTCAAGAGGCATATATTATCACAATATAAGCACAGAATTATACACAAACCCAATGTGATAATTCAATTTTCATGGCAGCATCAGAAGCACATTCCTAAAAACAATTCCCAGTAATAAAATAATATTTTTTTTTTTGAATTTCCAATTTATATTAAGTTTTTTAACACGGGCTAATACCAAATAAATAAATAAATTTACGGAAAGAATGGGATAAGTTGGTGGTACCAGGAGCATACAAGCGAAACCAGCAACCAAACAAGCTGCAAACCCGTACATCCTCTGCTCAAAAAGAACGCAAAACAAAAATCAGTATGAATGAATAAAAAAAAAAAGAAAAAAGAATTGAGATGAAAGGCAGTGAATTTTTTTACAGTACTTGCACTGGAGAGAGATTGCATAGGCCATCGGAGTCTTCCAAGAACTCGTCTTCTCGATCTTCTTCATTTCCTCTCAATATCGATTGCCCAAGATTCCACATTTTCGCTCTGATGTGGGGGAGAGAGTGAGACTCTGAATCTGAAGGTTGAGTCTGGATCTGGTGCGGAAGTGGCAACTGCTTTAGGTGGAGCACACCAATAAATGATCTCCACGTTGCAAAGGATCTACAAATTTCAAACGTGGCAAGAATTTATTGGCTTGCTTGTTTGGCCGATATTGTGAATACTCACCTGATAAAAGTTACTTATGGTCAGGCTTCCAAACGACGTCGTTTTCTAGGATCTTCAGGGGAAGCGGCAACGGGTTCAGTGAACATCACCAACTATAAATGTCCACGTGGCAAAAATTTTCTTACGTGGCAAGCAATAACTCCCACGAGCCCTCGCACGGCGTCGTTTTTGTTCTGTCTAAAGGAACTATTTGAAACGTGGCAATATATTATTGGGACTTGTTGTTCAGCAGGTCTCATGCCTTGTTTACCTGATGGGAGCTCTATTAGTCCCGACAAATAACGACCTCTCAGGACGACGTCGTTTCACTTAGGTCCAGTGTGGAAGTGGCAATCGTTTGGGTGGAGTTAAAAGCAATGAAAGCTCTCCACGTAGATAAAACGAACAAAAATTAGAGCACAAGGAAGGGCTCTTCGGGTATTTCGACGCCCATATTAAACGCGGCGAGAAATTATTGGTTAATGTGGGATGGATTACGACTGCCTCCAAACGACGTCGTTTTCAAAATATAAATCGAATTCATCTCCTCCCTTTGAAAACCCCTCGCAGTGCAGAAAATCAGGGAGACAGAGAGAAACCCTAGGTCGATTGGCTTGGTTCCGGCGAACGAAGCCGGAGAGACTCACCGGACCTGTTGAAGATGTCGTCGACTCTACTGGAAGTTACTCGAGCGGGTCACGAAGAAATCGAGCGGCTTGAGCGGCTCATAGTGAAGGATCTGCAGAACGAGCCGGCTTCGAGCAAGGACCGCCTATTTCAGAGCCACAGAGTTCGAAATATGATCGACACCATCACCATTACGACAGAGAAACTCGTAATTTTCTCTCATTTTCTCCAACCTTCGTTCTCTTGAGAAAGTATAAAAAAATTGTTGCAACCTTTGAGTTTTATGTGAATAAAGGTCCAGTTGTTGAACTAGGTGTTTTTTTTATCTCTCGAAATTTATTGATTTATTGATTTTTTTCTTGGTTGATTTGAGGTACTTAGCTTGCGTTGGATGATTGATGCTTGTTTTTTAATTCCTGGAATACTTAGCAAAACAGAGGAGATGAAAAGAAAATGCAAGAAAAGTTTTGGAATCGTGTGTCTTATGTGATTTGAGGTCCGGCAGTTATTCTAGGTTATGTTTTCTCCCAGCATTTGTTGATTTTTAGTCCACCAGTAGTACTAGATGTTTTGTTCTCTCGAAATGTATTTTTGTTAATATTGATTTTTTTTTTTTTGGTTGATTTGAGGTACTTAGCTTGCGTTGGATGATTGATGCGTGTTTTTAATTTCCTGGAATAGTTAGCAAAACTGAGGAGATGAAAGAAAAGATTGGAATCTTGTGATTTGAGGTCCGGCAGTTGTACTAGGCTATGTTTACTCCCAAAATTTGTTGATATATATATAAATGTGTTGAAGAACTTTAATTTCCTGTCATTTTCTCTAACCTTCATCTGCACAGATAACTAACTCAGAAACTGAAAAGAAAATGGAGGAAGCTTTTTGCAACTACATCATTAATGTGATTTTCGGTCCAGTAGTTTTACCAGTGTTTTTTTGTTCTTTCACAAGTTATTGATTTTTTTATTCTTTTTTAAAATCTTTTCTGTTTAGGTCAAACATGTTCGGCATCCATGTGGTTGCTGAGAAATCTATTGATTTTCTCATTTCTTTTAGTTGATGCTATTCAGCCGAAGGAGATGATTAATGTGTGTTCTGGGGATTTTCTTGGACATTTACCATCTATTTGATTGCTAAGCAAACTGGGGAAGAGCGATGAAAAAAGGAACTGGTGAATCTGACTATGTGTGATCTTTAGGTCTAGTATTTTTACTAGATTTTTTGTTCTCTCAAAATTTATTGATTTTTTTTTGTTAATTTGTGGAATTTAGGTTGCCATTGATGATTGATGCATGTTTTTGGATTTCCTTGTACTAAAATCGAGGAGATGAAGAGAAATGAAACAAAAATTTTGCAACCTTGTGTTTTATGTTATTTGAGGTCCAGTGGTGCTACTAGGTTATTTTTATCCATATTTATTGATTTTTCTTTTTCCTTTTTTTGTAAAACTTTTAGATGGAGGAAAAAACTGAAACGAACTTGTAGTTCCTGTCATTTTCAGCATCTGTTTGGTTGCAGAGAAATTTATTGATTTGTTAATTTTTTTTTTTTAGTTTCCACTATTTAGCTCAAGGAGATTATTAATGTTTGTTCTGGACTTTCTTGAACATATACCATCTGTTTGGTTGCCAAGAAAAATGGGAATGAGAGAGAGAGAGAGAGAGAGAGAGAGAGAGAGAGAGTCTTACCAGGTCTTATTTTTAGGTCAGTAGTTTTACTAGGTGTTTTTGTTCTTTGAAAATTTATTGATCTCTTAGATTTTTTCTCTTTACCTCATGGTAAATTACTAATGTTTATTTTGCATTCCCTTGAACATTTTTAGCATAAGTTTGGTTTCCAAGAAAACTGAGGAAATGAAAATAAAGAATTGAGGTTTTACTAGGTTCTCAAGATTTAATCATTTTTTATTTTTTTAGTTTGTGCTATTTTGGACATGGTTCTTATTAATGCTTGTTCTGGATTTTCTTGGATATTTACCATACATATGTTTTCTGAAAAAACTTAGGAATAGGAAAAAAATAAAAAAATTGCCAATTCAAAAAAGGAAAAATAAGGAAATAGAGATGCTTGTGTTTTGGGTATCTTTTGTGGGAAAAAATGAAAAAATAATTTCAAACTGTACAGAATGTTGTTTCAGGCATGAGTTGACTGGAGTTTTCCTTATTCAGTTTTGAAATAATGAAAATTGTAAGATGCAGAATCTTTGAATTCTTTTATATATGTTCATTTTCAGTATGCTAATGGAACTCAAATCTTCAGCTAACTAATATCATGTTATGTAACAATGCCCAGAAAATAGATTAATATAATGCAATTTACTTATTATCTTGTGTTTGTTCCAGATTGATATTTATGAAGACAAAGATAATGCAAGGAAGGATGAGATTGCAGCGCTTGGGGGTCAGACGGCAACCGGAACAAATGTGTTTAGTGCATTTTATGACAGATTGAAAGAGGTGATTATTAGGTGTTCTTTTTCTTTGGAAGGGGAAAAATAAAACAAGCTGTGTGTGTATGACTGTGTTCTTGCATGATTATATGTTGTATTTTTAGTGAAATATTTAGTTGTATATGCAGATTCGTGAGTACCATAGAAAGCATCCAGCTGCACGTGTTGTTGATGTTAATGAGGAGTATGAGGAGCTACTCAAAGAGGAACTGCGAATTGAGTTTCGTGGAGAGGTTTCTGTCTCTCTCTCTCATATGTGTCCTTGCTTGTGTTGACTCATGTTCTCACCTTTTTCTTGCCATTATTAATCTTGATTTGGTTTCAGGAAGCCTTTGGACGTTATTTGGACCTGCATGAATTGTACAATGAATATATTAATTCAAAATTTGGGGAGCACATTGAGTACTCTGCTTACGTTGATGTCTTTTCAGAACCACAAAAGATCCCTCGTAAGTTGAAGTTGACAAGGTGAACTTTTTTGCCTTCATTTTGGAATGCAATTTTAAAAAAAAAATAATTGATAATTTCAACTTCTGGTTGTTTCTGTCTTTTGGGTCTCCTGCAGAAGATTTACTTTATATTTTAAATTCCCATTTATGCCTTTTTTTTCTGCAGGCAATACAGGGAGTATTTGGAGAATCTACTGGAGTATCTGATATATTTTTTCGAGCGGACCGAGCCATTGCAAGATCTCGATAGAATATTTACAAAGGTTTGCTTTAGCTTGGTTCTTTTTTTAAAATTTTTTATTTTTATTTTTGTTGTCATATCATTGTTGAGTTTGCTTTCCATGAAGTCTGTTGTATTTGTTCTTATTTCTTGAAAATCATCACAATGTTCTATGACATGTAGCCTCCTTGTGTACTACCAAAATAGTGATACCTGTATCAACCTACCTGGCAGTGTGGTTTGCAGGTTCTCTACTTTTCAATTTTGGCTTTGATGGATTTTTACAGATCAAATGATATTTGATTTTCCTTTTTCATTTAAAACAAAGACAATTCTATTACACAATTTTCTTCAAAATGAATCCAAAGGAAAACATCAAAATCTTTGAGTCATGAGTCTTGTGACAATTTGAGCTGTGATTGTTGGCAGCCATATCACAATGTTATATGCACTTGTTATGGATTCTTTGTAAATCCAATGGCCTATGAGATATTTTGTTCTAAGAGCCAGATTTTAGCCATGGATGAAAATGTTGCTGATATTGAGCGATTTTGTAAAAATATCGTGCTTTGGTAGAGCCCGACACAAAATCTCGGTAGGATAAATCCATTCACTGATTTTTTGAGTTTATGCCCAAAAAATGCAACCAGAGGACTTGAACCTGGTTTGCCTACCTAGTTCTTAAGTAGGTAACCAATTGGGCCACTTTGGTCTTATGTTAGGAATGCAATATAATTATATATTATTGTTTTTGGAAGTTAGATTTAATTAAAAAACAAGATAATAAAATAAATTAATTTTAATTATTTTATTTTTAAATTTTATTTAATTGGTTGTTAAAAATAAAAAAACTACAAATCAACATATCATATATATATATATATATATATATACATATATCATCATTTATTTTATATCATTGAATACATTTGAGTTAAATAGATCATAATTTTAGTATTAAATATATTTTTAGGTTGAACATATCATTATCAAATGTTACAATATTATTGTTGAATAATATTTAATGTATCTTAATAATGAATGTACACTTATAAAATTCATATTTCTTATTCACACACACACACATGAATATATCAATTTCTTCAACAAAACAATTTCAAAATCTCTATTATTACTTCTTATATCATTTCTTACTTATAAAAAAAAAAAAATCATTTCTTAGAGATTTTCCAACGTTTTCATAAGTTTTGATCATTTTTTGCTTCATCGATATTTTGTGTCAAAATATTCATCAATATATCCCAATATATTCTTAAAATCGAGTTAGCCATATATTTGTCAAAATTGATATTTTCATCCTTTATTACAATCATCTCTTGTAATGGCTAGGGATTTATGTTTTGAGCCTAATTCCATGTGCGTCATTATTCTTATAATTAATTTTTTATTTTCCACATGCTTGTGGTGGGGAGGTTGAGAATCAATTAGTAGATAGAAGATGAAAGGAGTCCATTAAAATAATCTTGAATGACAAATGCTTTTGGTTTGGTCTTTCAGTCATGTCTTGTTTTCTTGCATAAGGATGGGTGTTTTTTTTCCAGCTTGCAACCGATTTTGAAGAGCAATGGGCAAATGGAATGGTAGAGGGGTGGGACAATGAGGATCAAGAAAATGGGAATGTTCCAACTCAACATGCAGCAATTGATCTTGATTATTATAGTACTGTTGAAGAGCTGATGGAAGTGGGTCCTGAAATGTTAAAGGAGGTAAAGTGGTCTTGGTAGTATTATTAAAGTTTCCAGTAACTCTTGAGTTTGCACTTCATTGTTCCCACTTTCAAACTTGTAGTTCTAAAACTTTTATGGTGATGCATTAATCTTATGTGTGGTATTTAGGACCGGGGTTGTCTGTGAACTAACCAATGGGGTATTTGGATAAATGAAAAGAATAGTGCAGAAGTTCTAATGGTTTTCCCTTTGTAAAACCATGGAACTTTTCATCTAAAGCATTATATGTGGTATTTAGGACTGGGGTTGTCTGTGAACTAACCAATGGGGCATTTGGATAAATGAAAAGAATAGTGCTGAAGTTCTAATAGTTTTCCCTTTGTAAGACCATGGAACTTTTCATCTAAAGCATTATTAGTTTTAATTATTTGGCTGGTTCTCTATCTAAGTGCTAATTTGAGTGTTAATAGAGTAACTACTTATCATAGAGGAATATCTGTCCTTGTATATGGGATGATGCAATCACTGAGTTGCTGCAATGAAAGACTTTCAAAATTTTCTTAGGTTTTTAAATTTTTCAAGTGACTGGTCTTATTTTTCATAAAACTGTAAACATTGTTAATGAAAACCTTTTAGCATTGAATTTTTAGAACCAAAAACTTAATCTCATTGCACGCCTGATAAAACTTGAGCAATCTTTGGATGGTTTACGGTCATGTGAAAAGAGTGCTTAAAAATGTAAGCAAACTTCATCCCATTTTGGTGAAACAAAAATGGAGTGATTTCTATATAACATATCCTCTAACATGCTTCACGTGGAAATATTCAGTGTTCTATATTGACTTGTGTTATCAAACGGATCTTTACCCTTATTAGCTCATAGAGGTTAGGTTATCAGCTGAGGTCTTATAATTGTGTTATCAAACAGCTTCTTACCCACATTGGAACAAAGAGTACAGTCAGTGCTCAGCCTTTATAGTTCAACAGTGATCGGGGCTCAATTTTGGTTTGTTAATTGTGGTGCTGATGTGGTAAAATTGTGGATTTTTGGGTCAAATTCAAACAGTTACTGAAAATGGTTGAAATTGATTAATTTTTCATTGAAAAGTTTTTATAGAACTTCAAATTGAAATGAAATTCTCAAAATGTTTGAAACTGTCTAAAAGTGGAAAGCTTGACTTTGTTACCCTGAAACATTTCATTGCTGATATTCCTAAAGTAGGCTTTGTTGTTAGTAGCCATGATTTCCACAGTAACTGGAGTCAATCTCTTTTGTATATTCTTTTTCTTTTTGCTTTTTTGCTTTTTTATTTTTTTTATTTGCCTATCCTTTAAGATTCAGACTCATCTGTTATTTTCCCTTTCAGTTATGATTTCCCCTCATTTATCATCATATCTTTTCCTGACAGGCATTGGCTGCTCTAGGACTAAAGACAGGTGGTACTGTTCAGCAGCGCGCTGAGAGACTTTTCCTTACAAAGGTAATCGTGTTCAGCTTCTTTCATCTTTACCGGTCAAAAAATCAAAATTGTGTTCAGCTTCTTTATCTGATTTAAGATTAAGAATTAAGTGAATTAAGTTTATTGAAAAAACATTGTATTCTAATCATGGACACAGATTGTAATTGATTATATTTGCCTTAATCGATAATCTTCTTTCTTATTCAACTAATAATCCTTAATTTAGTAGTCATTTCACTCTTTTTAGATGACTTTATATTATGCTCCAAGAAACTACTAAATAATAAAATAAAATAAAATAAAAATGTTATGTTGAATGCAAATTTGCTTTCAGATTTAGATGATTTGTTTTTAACTTTTTTTTTTTACTTATTACTTTTTTTTTTATCTGAATAGAAAAAGCTAAAATATTTGGCTTTTTGTTGAATGCTAAAAATAACTTTTTAATATAACCAAAGCACAATCTCAACACAATCTTCGCCCTATTAATACTTAGTACTTAACAGAAATAAAATAATAAAAAAACAAACAACTTAATATTTAATTTTATTAAATTGTATTTAGATTTAAGTCAAATTAAGTTCTATTTAGATTTAAAGGAAAAAAACAAACACCCTTATGTTTCATTCCTTAAAATATATTAAGGAAAATGATTTTCTTAAAATTAGTTAAAAATTTATATATTTTCAAATGATTTATTCTTTATATAAAGAGGTAAAATAAGTTAAATGTGTTTGAAATAGCCTATAAAAATAATTTATTGATTTTAGATCTATTTTTATTTTATTTTTTATTTTTTCTCTCTATTTTCGTTTCCTAGTATTTTCTCTCAAATTTTCCAAACATAGCCTTAGAAATCCAGTCATTAGGAGTCCTTAAAAACCATCATTTTGGTTATACTCCTGTTCGAACTCTTCCATTTCTGACCTCAAAACTTATCCCATCTAAAGAGTCGCTACTGCGCATCCTAAGTTCTCTACTGGAACATATCCCTCGTATTTCTAGTACCAATGTGTGAAGAATCCAATTTGACATGCGAATTCCATGTCTATTTTCCTTCTGTGCAGCACACACCTCTTGAGCAGTTGGACCAGAAGCATTTTGCCAAGGGTTCACGTCGATCAGAACAAAATGGTATTCCTGCTGCTCCAAAAGAAGCTGACAATTCAAAAGAAATCGCCCTCCTAGAGGCGAAGTTGAGAAAGATATGTGAATTACTGTATGAGGTTCGTATATGTTATAGTCCCTTGATCAAAATAAATCTCTAAGTCATTTCGTAATCCTTCATGCCGGCATGTCACAGTTACTACACCTGTCTGTATTCTGCATTCAGAATCAACATGCGTTGATATGAATAATCATTTGATATACCAAAGATGTAAAGCTTTGTGGTTACCAGTTGTTTATTTTATTTTTCTGACATTGTGCAGACTATCGTGCGAACAAAAGAAAATATCGAGAAGAAACAGGCTTTGACGTATGAGGAAATGGAAGCAGAACGTGAAGAGGTAGTTTTGCTTGCCCTTTTTATTTGTTTTTCTTCTCATGTCTTTTTCTTTTTCAGTTGTTTTTTTCCTCTCTAGAATTTCCTTGTCAAAATCCCCATCTTGCAAAGGTGTGAAGGCATCATGGTGACTGTGTGGCATAATCATTCCAGTGTCAGCATTCCCATGAACATGCTTTTTTGAATTAGACTTGTTTAAATCTTCCATGATACAAATTTAGATACAACCCACAATGCCCACTTTCTTATATATTGTCTAGACCGTTTGTTCATAATCAAGGGGAAGTCAGTTAATATGGCGGTATTTGTTGGATGGTGATAAAGAACAAGGAGATTCACCATCAAGATGGAGATTTGAACTTCACATCTTGTGCCTTCTTAAACTGCTTCTTTGGATAAAAGAAGTCACTTTTTGGAAGGAAAAAGCTAAAGAAAATTAAAAATGAATGGAAATTTTACTATCTTCTGCATGAAGCTGATGTCAATGAAATTTATTGTTGCTAACATGTTGATAAACTGGAAATCAGAAATATACAGAAATTTTCTCAATGTGTGACCACCATTTGCTTTCTTTCTTTTTTTCTTTTATTTTTTTATTTTTTATTTTATCTGCATTGAATCATACACTGCCATTTGCATGTCTCACCTCTAATAGTTAACATCTGGATTTGGAAATTTTGAGCAGGAAGAAGTACAAGCAGACACCGAAAGTGATGATGAGGAGCAGCAGATCTATAATCCCCTCAAGTTGCCAATGGGCTGGGATGGGAAGCCTATTCCTTACTGGTTGTATAAGCTTCATGGACTCGGGCAGGTAATCTTTTGTTTCATTCTAGGAGCCTTCTAAACATACATTTTTTCTTGTACTGATTTGTCTGGATCTCAGGAATGGTTAATTTATGCCCTTTTCCTTTTATTTCCTTAAAAAAATATTTGGAAAAGGCTTTTTTTATTTTGGGTATTACGGGTATTTATTTGTTAGATGCGTGTGGACGTATATTGAACTACAACTGTGAAAAACAATATTGTTGTCCATCTTGGTGATTGAAACTACCAGCAGTTGGTATAAATGCTATTTGCTTACTGAGAAAGAAGCCATTGGAGTTTACTTTGGGGGGACAATTGTGAATAGCCTCTATGGACTTTGAAGACTCTGCTTTTTTTTTTTTTTTAATTTCAGGAATTCAAGTGTGAGATATGTGGGAATCACAGTTACTGGGGGCGTAGGGCTTTTGAGCGGCATTTTAAGGAATGGCGCCATCAGCATGGTATGCGTTGCCTTGGCATTCCCAATACCAAAAACTTCAATGAAATCACATCAATTAAGGTATGCTCTTATCTGATCTCCTTTGCCTAATATTTAGGTTTGTAAGTTGGCTAGTCCAATGCACCCAACTTGGAGTTTGGATTGGTGTGAGGATGTTATAATGGGTTAGGGTTAGGCTTGTCTTGAAAAATATCAATCCAAATTCCTGTATACATAAGGTGTGCCCCGTTTTTCTGGTGCTAATAAATTTGCTCTGTTTGAATTTTTTTTTTTTTTTTTTTTTTACTATTTTCACTTTTCTTATGCTCATTGGGACTTGAACCCAAAACCTCGCATGAACCAACCCCAACCTTTTTACCAACTCAATTCTAGACTCTTTGTCCGATAACTTGTGGAACCCAAATGGCTCATAGGTTTGGCACAGGTTAAGCATATTGATAGATGGGTTTGGTGTGGGTTAGGCTTTTAACCTGTCAAAGTTGCAACCCTACTAATTTTCTCATTGAGTTACTTACACTGATGTAAATTATTTCCCTCATCCTAGTTCGTTTTCACCACTTACACTCTTGACTATTGACATTGGTGAATTATGCAAGGTTGAATGAATTTGTTAGAGCCTGGATTTAATAGTTCCACCTAACTACGATATTGCCAATTGTAGAAATTTGATTTCCAGACTTGTATCACACATATTTTTGAGAATAACTTATATTCTACATTTGTGCTAAGTTTTGCATTTACTCCAAACTCATATTTGTACTGAAATTTACCCCCTTTGTTTTTTGTAAGTAGGACGTTTTATGGTTAAGGTTGTTTATATGTTGTATGCAGGAAGCAAAGGTGCTGTGGGAGAGAATACAGGAACGGCAAGGACTGAACAAGTGGCGCCCAGATCTAGAAGAAGAGTATGAAGACAAAGAGGGCAACATCTACAACAAGAAGACCTATACCGATCTGCAGCGCCAAGGCCTGATCTAAGAAAAACACGGTTCGAGATTAACCTCATCTTCATTTGTAAGTTCTGCTGTGGATGATTCCTATTTATTTTTATTTATTTTCCCCTCATCTTCGTTTGGCTTGCAAATGAGACCCTTACCAAAATGATTAATGGTTTTCTTTATTTGCAAGTAACTTCAGTCTGAGCGCTCAAATGCAAAATTTTCCGACTCTTAATTATTCTTGCTTTTCATTGCTTAACTGTTTTTTCTTTTTATTTTATTTTTCCTCCCAAGATCCAGCATGTGGCTCTCTACTTTTAAGTTCGAGGACTGAAAACTCACCCAGTAACTTGGAGATTTGGAAGAGTCGGTATCCAGAATGATCTGGTCGGCGATGGACTTTTAGTTCTCTTCTGGAAGCTTCTACGAAGGATTTCTGCACTTGCATGACCAAAAGGAAGAAACAAACGGTTGGGGTTATATCGCTTCTGGTCCTAAAGCATAAATGTACCAAACTTTTAGGGATTAGTCTGTCAACTTTTATTAATGCTAATTTCATGTAATGAGCATTCCATATCGTGTACTCGAATGTCTTGAATGTTATTAGCAATTTTGCATTCACACCGTTCAACTCGTCAATTTTGCCTGGAAACAATCAGAAAATTTTTATTAACAGATATTATACAAAATCAAATGGTACAACAGAACCAATAAACAGAATGATTCTTTTATCTACAGCGCTTTTTCATTCACAAGACCTTGTAAAGAGGAGTGCTGATCCACTCACCCCACGAAGGACCAGCAGCCTGGGGTCTAAATACGTTCCGCAAACAATTTTCGACAGATCAAAGATTTCGGGTGGGACTTGTGTCCTAACTTCTCGGACTACGGTTCTGGCAATGTCTACGTTGGTAGTCAATGGGTCATCGAGACTCATTGTCAGCTCAACGTCATGTGGGGTGAATTTGGCCACTGGGAGACTCGACGGGAACTCCTTAAAGGGAATTGCTTTCCTCCATTTCCTACCTGAGAATTTTCGAATTACAGAATTTTGGGAAGTTGATGAGGGGGAAGGGAACTTTCCTGTGGTTTTATCTTCCTTGAGATACAGTCGTCTCCCGGCTGTTAATCTGAACATGGCGTTCACTTGCAGTTTGCCAGTCGTCCCTGACTTGTCATGGGGCCAATTTTTGTTTACCATGACTGTGAAACCGATGTCTGAAGTGAATGAAAGGTTGGTGTTGAGGGTTGATGTTCGTGAGACGGTTAGGTGGACATCGCCGATGAGGACTCGGGCGGAAGGCTGGCGGAGGGTGAGACCTATGTGCCGCCCAGTAGAGTATAGTAAACGCCATTTTCCGGGCAGCAATTCCAGCCAATTCTGTGAGTTGAGAACGAGAATGGGAATTAGAATAGATCAGGTAGAAAGGAAATTGGGGATGGGAAATAAGAGATGATGAATTACCCTTGGTTTTGAGTGAGGATTCAGCATCTCCATTAATTCGATGAAGTGCGCCAGCCTCGTCCGCTAAAACGTGGAAAAAAAAAAATATAAATACCAGAATCAGTAAACCTCGTATAGCAGAAATAGAATAGGCCAAGACATTTTTTACGGACTTCGGCACATCAGCTAATAAATATAATTTTACTTTTATTTAGGGCAACTCGTATTTTTTAGACAACTTTAAGCTTTCACTCTTAAAAGGACCCCCGATTAATCCAAAAATGATTCAAGGATAAGAGAAACACTCCTTTAAATCCGGAAGTTATTTTGGAAAGGTTAGAAATTCTTTATAATATTATGAAACAATTTCTTATAAAAAGTTAGGTGTCAAATAATTTATGTTTTTAAAAAAAAAAAAAAACATATCAGTTTTAAAATACTAAACAATCTCTTAAAACAATTCTTAAAGTTCCAAAAGTTCTTAAATATGCTTGATGGTATTTTTATTCAAATTATTCTTAATAAAAGCGTTTTCTCTAAAAATATTATCAATGGAATCATGGTCTAAAATAAAATTTTATTTAATATTATTATTATTCACACAAGAATAATTCTCAATAAAAATATTTCCAAATGAAATGTTAGCGAGAAAAGCATTTTGGACAAAAAAAAAAAAAAGAATTATGGAATCAATTGCCTTATAAATCAGTTTGAGTTTTCCAGGCGTAGGTAGAATCAAAGGGGGAATAGCTCCCATGTATTTTTAACAAGAGATGAAAATAGAAGCAGAAAATATACTTTGGTTTTTGGAATAGAAATGACAGAAATACCTGGGGTAGGCGATAAATGTATTCCTCCGAAATTCTAACTGCTGTAGAACCAAGACCCCATCTGATGATATCCATGGATGGGTTGACTCGCCATCTTGGTCCACACAGAAATGGGTGTCTTAAAGCGTCTAAACAACTGTTAAGCAGTTAAGCAAGGATCAGAATATATGGTTCACCACTTCTTTGACCTAAATGCAATTCTCTAATCACCTTGGTTAGGAAAACAAATACATCAATTAATATTAAAAATACAGAATTCATTTCTTATATATATATATATACTTTTTCAGTGATCTGAATACTCATTGAAGTCTTTCTAATTTTAACCACAAGTTAGAGTGGTAGGCAATGTTTGGTTACCATAAAATTTATGGAAGAATGTAAGGGAAAAAAGCAAAGACGAAACATAAAAGAAAAGAAAAGAAAAAATCAAGGAAACTAAAAAATAAATTTAAAATTAATAAGTTATTTTTGTATACTACTTCAAACTCATGTAACTTATTATTATTTTTATATAGAAATTAAATAATTAAAACAATGTATAAATTTCTAACTAATTTTAATTTTATATATATATTGTATTTTCAATAGTAAAACAAAATATGAGAAAATCATTTTCTTTATCATTTTTTTTCTTTTCTTTTGGTCCTAGCATTTTTTTCCTTAATACTTTCTTAAAACTAAATATAGCAATATTGTTTTGTCATTGATCCAGATAACAATCTTTCAATATCATTAGAAGCTGGAATGTAAGAAGATAACCATATATCATGACTATAACATATGCATTGTGTCTAAATCTTCAAAATTAGCACAAGCATACATGGCCACATAAAGGCCCCGAGCTCTCTATCTCAACGGTAGTGTGACTAACAAGGAACCGAGGTCCTAAGTTTGAGCCTAGTTGATATTTATGGTGTTAAGTAGAAGATGGGGCATATCACCCAGGATTTGCCTCACCAGCAAATCCATTCTATATAATTGTTGTTTCTGTTTTTAGAATATACCAGAAACTTATTTTGCAATTGTTGGTAACCAAATCAATGCTGAAAATGAGGTTTCTAACTTTAATATGTAACTGATAGGATACCTTATTCTCTTTGAAGATTTAGCGGCAAGCAGTGAAGATAGAAGATTCCAACCTGCACCCCAATTCCTATCTAGTATCTGCACAAAAGGATGGATGTCACTAGATCTTCACTCAAGGCGGGAGCACCAAAACTGCTATGATTTGTATTTTTGGAACATATACTAACCTGCAGCCCAGCATTTCCGGATGAGGAATTCCTATTGAGGATTTGCAACAAAAACTCCCGCAAGCACGAAGGATCATTTCCCTAGACTCACAAGTAAACAGGAGATTAGTATTATAAACAAAAGGAAATTTCCTTAACACTGAATTTTTGTAACATATGACCATCAATCCATCAAACAAGCCTTTTCTCATCAATATAGACAAAAAAAATTTTGCCAGGGAAATCTAGGCAGAAATTTAACATCTGCTGGGACTGATATATTGAGGTTTTCAAAGTGCTTGGAAGCTGTACAACTGGTCAAATGAGTGACAATGACTTTATGGTGAGTTTAACATATGACATAAAATACATATAACAAAGATGGAAGGATCCGTTGGTTCCAGCAGCATCATTTGTCAGGGGAATGATTAGAAGGCTTGGCATATAATACCTTGGTGAGGAATGATTTGAACTTTGCAAAGATTGTAGGATCCATCAGTTCCCGCAACACCATTTTTGCCATCATGAAGCCAACACATCTTGCAACAATAAAGAAACAGAATGAGGTCCAGAAAATAGCCATCTAACATCATAAAACACATTTAGATCTCGTCTCAGTTTGTTTTTACACACCATACCTCATGTCAAATGCTATCATCATTTGTCGTCTCTCTATGTTGCTGTCCAGGGTGCTACTATTCTGACTGCTCTCATAAAAATCAGCTGCATTTCCAAGTATCCCTACCTGATATGGTGAATTTTAGATATGTACAGTCCAACCAATCCAAACCCTCGGACATATGCCGAGACAGACTTACAGCACACAACTCCTTGGCTTTGTAAAAAGTTGTAATCCTAGTTCTAGTATTTTCTTGATGCCATCTACTGGAAATTTTGTTAGTTTGTATAAATCTTTCACAGGAGGGAAGTTGGAATAAATTTGCGGCATCATGTTTCCACATGAAGCATGATTCAATTAAACTATCGGATCACCTTCATCAGAGCTGTAAGACAATAAGTCCTAAATATGACACTGCTCAGAGAACTTTGTGGCCACGTTGAGTACCAATGCTTCCTAACACTATTAAACCCCATACATAAAGAACATGCTAATATGCTAAAGGTAGAAAATAGGTATATCAATTTTGGATATGACAAAGAACAAAAACCGTACTTACTTTAATATGTCTATCCACTGGACTAATATGCACATTCTCTAGCCTTAGCTCTGTATGGGCAAGTCCATGGCTGTGCAAGTAATTAACCTGAGGTGGATAAACAACAGAGGCATTATTGCTCCATCAATTTCTGCATAGAAAATACCAAGCAGTTATGGTCTTGTAAAGTTAAAAAACATACTCCAATCAATAGATCCCTCATCAAAATTCGTATAATACGCAGTTGTCGAGACACAGCAGGTCCTCCAACTGTGTCATCTCCCACTCTCCTAACAGACTCCTCATCCAGTGCAAGAGTGGCTTCTAAGGTTGGAAGCCAATCCGAAAGTTGAAGCCAATGCCTTAAAGAAAAACTACCATGATACTGCAGAAGGAATAAAAAGTAAAAATATTAAACTATTTCTCACAGATGTACCCAGTGATATCCTGGAAAATAAGAAGGCTTTAGAAGAGACAAAAATAACATGGACTAGCAGAAATCCCTGTCTATGAATGCACAGAGATAGGACTGCCCTGTTATTTAAAAAATCCCTGGTTTAATGAATCTTGTTGACCAACCAATTTATGAAATGTATTAAACAAGGCAGATCCACAAATTCTTTGTAGAACAACAAAATGATATGTTTGATCATCCAATCACACCATGTTTCAACCCAGAAAGATTCTGGTCATGCCAAACCCCTTGATTGCCCACCATCTTTGCACTGTGACTACATGAGTGGAAGCATAAGAATTAGTCTTACTTAGAGAGGGACCTACCCCATGAACCAGGGTAAATGAGCCACCATCCCCAATCATTGGTGAAGAGACATAGCCATGAACTTGCATGGAGTACGAATGGTACATAGGTCTACGACGAACTAGCCTCTTTAATACCTATAGCACATCTCAATAGAGAACTATGAGTGAAAGAAATCTACAAAAAATAACCGGATCAGCATAAATCTTTAACATGAAATGTACTATTTACAAACCTCAATGGCACGTTTCCCTCTACGCTTGGCTTGAGCACTTATGAGTTGCCTAAGCACAATCCTTGTGTCATACAGAGGGCTGCAGGTCCATAATTCCAAACATTAAGCTTTAATCTCTTCAGCAACATTTTATAAGTGTTTTTGGATGTCACTTAGAATTTGAAGGTTCCCTCATATTTTACATAAAGTTTAAAGGTCAAATTCCATAAGCCATAATGGACCAACAAAAGATCGTGGGAATAAGCCACCAAGCTAATGGTGTTACATGGTTTCATGAAATAAGCAGGGGCTATTTGGTAGTGGGAAAGAGAATTGTTTTCTATTTCAGAAAAAAAGGATACAAATAACACAGGACGTGCCTAGGGACATGTTTCTAAAAACATTTCCTAAAAATGGATCATTTTAGAAGACGTCAAAATGATATTTTTCATATTTGCAAGTACTTTTTAACAGTTAAAAGCGATGAAAAGAAAAAAAAAGTCAAACATGTTCCCTTTTTTCATTTCCAAAAATGAGAACATTTTTCAAAAATTCATTTTCATTTCCACCATCAAATGGACCCACAATGTCTTAACATGTTATAATCATTTATGAAATACCTATTATTGTTTATAAGCTCGATTCTAGATTATCGATTTCTACCTTAGAATGCTGTGAAAAACAAAATGGAACAACAAAATATCCATGCCACATCCAAATGTGCCCTATCTAAATTAAACAATAATTTGAACTAACCTTTGTGAATCTTTCACTATGGCTTCAAAAACTACCTCATCTGCCTACAATAAAGTTCAAACAAATTAGATCATTAAAAAAATTAAAATCATCCCTAGAACTAACCATATCTACACACTTTCAAGTTTTACATACCCGTCCTCCAAGGCCAACACTAACGCGATCACTGATTTTAAAATCAGAGATCTTGAACTTAATAACATGCTCCAATTCTTCCTCTACCAAGACTGAACTAACACTTTGAACATTCTCTTCTGATTCCATTGGCAGTGTGGATTTTCTTGAAGACGAACACCTTACTCTCCAGCATTTCTGCTGTAATGAACTGTGCTTCCTTTGGTTCAAGGAAGTACCTGAAGATCTGAGCAGTCTTGTTGATGAATTTTTACTATAATACCCTACTCCAACGCTTTCCAAACTCAATTTCAATCCAGTCCCACATAAAGCCATTGATTTGAGCTCTAAACATTAAAAAAATAACAATCTAGTCGAGTTTCATCCGCCTCTTCAGTTACCTCTGTTTATTTTCCATGGAACAAAAAGGAAATTATAAAAATAAGATAAGATAATCTAAATCTAGCATTTTTTGCTATTTCAGTCTCCAATTGTAACATATTCAAAGCATAGTCCACCATTTGATCACTGAAACAGTGGCTGAAAGAAAGAAAAAGAACAAGAAACAAAACAACCAAATCATATGTTTCCTGTAGTTTGACTCTCAAAATCAACTCAAACAAGCCTAATTAGGTTTGGTTGAGTGTAGAATTTAGTTGTCTCAGGTAGCAGAGGACTGAAAGATCAAGCACTCAAAATACTAACATCTTACATGCTTCCTCATCCTCATCTGTTTACTAGCTGAGAGAAACAAGGAAGAAAAGAGAATGAAAAATACATATAAACACATTATTCTTCTGTTGAGTTAGACTCAGACGAGTGAAAACTCTTAGCTTTCTCATGTCTCCAAAAATGAAACCTAAACCTCAAAAGTTTAAATCTCCTTTTATCCCCTGCATTTCTTCATCTGTTTGGTTGCCGAGAAAGCATACTTAGAAAACAAAAACTTTGTGTTTTCTGCTATTACAACTCAACCGAGTCAATTTGTTGAATTACCCCGAGCATGGTGAAACAAAAGAACAAAAAGAAAATACAATCTTAGAACTTGTTTGAATTCTGTGGAGCTTAAAAGAACAAAATGTTAAAGAAATATAATCCATTTCTTAGTTTTCTCAGCAATCAAGTGGAAATGAGAAGTAAAACATTGAATAAGAAGTCACAATTCAGCCATCAAACATGCGGAGAAGATCTCCTTTTCCCCCTACATTTCCTCGGCCGTTTGGTTTCTGACAATAAAAATTTTAAAAAATGGAGTCTCCATGTTTTCCACTGTTCAAATTTGATCAATCCAAATAGTTTGAGCTATGCTCGACTCTGCCAAGACCACAACAACATAAAATAAATCAATAAAATCGGATAAGTAGAATTAAACAAGCAAAATTATGATCAATTTCCATCGTTCCAAGTAAAAATTTACAATAAGAAGTCATAGCTCAGCCAATCTCCTTTTTCCCCAATATTTCCTCAGCCGTTTAGATTCTGAGATGAAAATCTAGGCTAGTAGTCTGAATTAGGCTCAACTCAAACTAAATTTCCTCCATTTACAGAGGACAAAACAAATAATGAACCAAATTTTCAAAAGAGGTTCTAACTTATCTTCCATCGGTTTCTCAGAAACCAAACGGAAACAAGAAGTTTCAATTCGAGTTTTCATGTTGTCCGCTATTTCAATTGCAGCCGATCCAAATAGCGAAATATGCTCAGCTCAGCTCAGACCATTAAAAACATTAAATAAATCAAGAAAATCACAGAACTAAAATCACAACTTATTTTCCACCGTTTTCTGGACAGCCAAACGGAAATGAGAAGTAAGAAAACCGAAAACGAAAAATTCAGAGACTCACCAGATATTGAAGAGATTCGAATAGAAAATGAAACGAAGGAAAGAACAAAACGAGAGGTATTTATAGAGAGGAAGCGTGTGAGAGAAGCGCGCGAGAGAGTGGCGGAAGCGTTTCCCCGTGGGTTTTTCACATGTCCACGTCCGCCTCTGCAAAAATCTTTGTGTTAGAGACACCGGCTGTGTTCGAGTTTTGTGTGACGGGCAAAAAGATTGAGTCAAACAGTCCAAGCTTTTGACTAATTTAATGACGTGGATTGAAATCATTGGCCGTTGTGAAGGGTAATTGGAGATTTTGGTGTGTCAGGGAAAAAGGATCTTATGATTGCGTGTTGGAGCTTGTGTTGTAAGACTGAACAATCAAAAATGTGTAGCTGCACCCTATTGGAAATAAAATGGAAACATGGTCGACATTTATAAAATTCAAATTTAACACATTTAATTTAAAATAATTAAAAATGTAATACTGTCCGTTTATTAAAATATTTTAGGGAAAGGGGTGTTTTGTATGATAAAAATTACAACTAAGAACGAGTTTATAAAATATAAATTTAAAATAGTTGTCTAAAATTAATTAATATTTAATTTTTTTTTATCAAAAATATATTATTTAGGTACTATTTTATTATTTTTTGACTATTTTAGATATTATATTTGATTGATGAGTATATAAAATTTGAATTATTTTAAAAAAATTATTATTTTATAATTATTTACATTTGAGTGTATGAAATATATATTTTTTCTAATATTTTAATGATATAAATCAATTCTATGTCATTTTTTAATTAAAAATGTTTAATTTTAATATATATTAAAAATGTATAAACATCCGCGTGTTTAAATCATATGAGTTCTACCCTTATTTCTAAAAAAAAGTTTTAATAAGACAAATTATTTGATATTAAAATTCATTGATATTGCCTTAAAAAAAATAATAATAAAGACCAGAAATGGGGTGAAAATACAAGGATAATTTTTAAAATTTATCAATCATGACATCTATTTTTTAACAAATAGGGGGTTAATTACTTTTTAAAATAATTACTTAAGTGATATTTGTTTTTAAATAAATTTTAAATTGGCTTAATTTATTTTTAAAGATTTTTCTTCACAAATTAAATATTAGACAATTTTTTTATTAAGGTATAAATATTGCAAAGTATAACTAATTTAACATCAAAGTACATCAATGAGACGCAGAATCGAGTGATGATAAAATTACCGTTTTTTTTTTCAATCTTATATTTGCAATGAATATAATATTAATGTAAGTATGCAAATATAAACAAAAATGAGGAATAAGAAACAAAGAGAGATTACATACAACGACTTGTAAGGATTCGATAACTCTTATGTCAACTCCCTCTACCTTCCTCCCAAGCTTTGAGGCATTTCCACTATCTTAAGAGGTTTCTCAACTAAATCTTTTAAATGTCTTGTATTATTGAATTTCTAGACTGTAATGGACCTTTGCATTAACTAAAGAGTATTTCTCAACCCCTTACACAATGAGTTTCTCAAGTGTAAGAGTGATAAATGAAGAAAACTTTCTCAAAAAATAGGTATATAAAGATGTAAAGATTCAGTATAAGTGATTTGTAGTGAGTAGGTATTTTTTGATATTGACCTCACCTTACCCTTAATAGGATGGGGTTAGGACAAACATAAATGGGCTTAGGATGGGTTTAGAGCGAACCTTTATCCTACCCCACCCTACCCAATTACATACAATATTAAATAAAAATTAATTTAATTGATTTTTTTTTTAATTTTCAACTTTTTTTAATATATAAAAAATATTAAATTTTGTAAGAATAAATTAAAAATATTTACATTATTTATTTATAAATTGTGTTTATTTTAAATATGTTAAAAGTAAAAAATTGTAAAAATAAATAAATGGGGTGAGGCGAGTATGAAAATTTTCTATACCTGCTCCTATCTTGTTTAATTATTTTTTTTTTGGTTGACGGGGATGAGAATTGATTTAAATAAACAAAACAAAGTTGGAATGAGCGTGATTTTCCCAAACTCATCTCGTTGTCATCCCTATTAATGAGAATTGATAAGTTTGAATGAAAAATACTTCTTGGAACTTAAAAAGGTTGAATGAGTAATAAATATAATTTTCATGTTTTTGTTCAACTTTAAATGCACTAAAAGTCAAGTTCAAATAGGTTTTGAAATCAAACTAGTTGTTAGAAATAAAATTTTCGTCCACTTGATGATCCGCATATTAGTCGATAGAGCATATAGAGCATATTTTATGAGTTATATAGAACCGTTGGAGGTTAAAAGACGGATGTGGAAGTTTAGTCGTCATTCACATGCCAAATAGTCATTTAGGTGGATGTCCTCGTGACGTCCAATGGCTAAAAAATCAATTCCTTAGGCAAGAGGTAGTTTAGGTGAACGTCCACTTGACTTCCAATATCCAAAACCCCATAAACAAAGCATCTATACGTCCACCTTAACGTTCACTTGTGTTCTTACAAAAATAAAATGACTATTTTGAGAGATTTTGAGCTACTTCTAATTTCTAATAAAATTCTTTGAGGCTTAACCAACTTTTTTGAGAACATTTTTAAACTTAGTCTCTTTGGTTAAATTGAAAATCAATTTTATAGAGACTTAAAAATTTTCTTGAAAATTTTTTAGGCTCAATGATATCTCCTATGCTAGGTAGCTTAAAATCATCTATATATAGAGCACAAAGACTTGAAATACAAATAAGAGAGATCAACAAAAATAAATTATTTATATCTTTGAAAATTATAGGGTCTGTTTGTTAACTATTTTCGAAAACAATTTTCTATTATCTAGAACAAGAAAATAGGAAAACATGTTTGGTAAACATAAAATATAAAACAGTTTTCTATTATTAAAAATAAAAAAATGGTGTTTTGGGATAAACATTTTTTTGTTATTTTCAGTTATTTTTCACTTGTTTTTTTAGGGTTATTTTTAAAAATAATTATATTGATTCCAAAAATGATTAAAAATAAATCATTAATAGAATTTATGGGATTAATTCATACAAAATCAATTATAAAAATCATATTCATACTTATTTAAAATTAATTACATATAAAAATGATTTCTAAAAACATTTTAAATATAGAAAACAAATTAAAAATATTTTAGGTTTCTAACCAAATCTTTGTTCTATAGAATATTAAAGAACAATTTTAAAAAATTATCATTAAAAACTATTTTTCATAATTGTTTTAAAAAAAAAAGCTACGAAATAGAGTCATAACTCTTTTAGTGTCTTCTTAATGAATTTTGCAATTTGTTTCTTATACTAGACTTATGAAATATAAAAACATAAAGCTTGTTCTCCATCATATGAAGTTGAATAATAAGCACATTATTATCATTTAACCTTGACTTTGTTATAGTTCCCGTCGAGATTACCAACTAACAAATAATATTAATTACTAATTTATTTGTTTTTATGAATGTCTTAGTGAACTTATAATTGAATTGTGGGATTAATTGTTATGGTTAATTTTTTTCAATTTGAGAAATTAAAAACATGAAATGCTAACATTTTAGTTTTTAAAAGTAATTAAAATTATTGATTGTTGAGTGTTTATTTAGACAAGTGTGAGGCATGCTTTGGACCTTTAATTAGATAATTTTTATTTGAACTGATGATAGTTGATATATTTCAAATTTTAATGTACTATAAGGGTTTAAAATTTGGAAGAAAAAAAAATGCAGTAAATTCCTTTTTGGTGTAAATTATGTGATTTTCAATGCTTTTTTTTTTTTTTTTTTTAATTTATTTATTGCATTTTTTGAACAAGAAATCTACAAAAATTTGTAATATTTTAATTATTATTTTTTTTTGGAAAATAGGTTAGTTATCAACCAAAAATAATAACTATGTGTGATAAAAAATCTATTCCAATTTTGAAAGATTTGTTTTAAATTAAATTTATTTATTTAATTTTTTTTATAAGAATACCTACCTAGTTACATATAATATTAAATAAAAATCATTTTAATTGATTTTTTAAAATTTTCAACTTTTTTTAATATATAAAAAATATTAAATTTTGTAAGAATAAATTACAAATATTTATATTATTTATTTATAAATTGTGTTTATTTTAAATATTTTAAAAGTAAAAAAATTAGAAAAAAACTGTAAAAATAAATAAATAAATGGGGTGAGAGAGTATGAAAGATTTCTATACCTGCCCCCATCTTGTTTAATTTATTTATTTTTTTTGTTGGTGGGGATGATAATTGATTTAAATAAACAAGACAAAGTTGGAATGAATGTGATTTTCCCAAACTCATCTCGTTGTCACCCCTATTAACAAGAATGGATAACTTTGGATGAAAAATACTTGTTGGAACTTAAAAAGATTGAATGAGTAATAAATATAATTTTCATGTTTTTGTTCAACTTTAAATGCACTAAAAGTCAAGTTCAAACAGGTTTTGAAATCAAACTAGTTGTTAGAAGTAAATTTCTCATAACTGATGTCTACTTGATGATCCACATATTAGTCGTTAGAGCATATAGAGAAGACAGATGTGGAAGTTTAGTCGTCATTCACATGCCAAATAGTCGTTTAGGTGGATGTCCTCATGACGTCCAATAGCTAAAAAATCAATTCCTAGGGCAAGAGGTAGTCTAAGTGAACGTCCACTTGACTTTCGATATCCAAAACCCCATAAACAAAGCATCCATACGTCCACCTTGATGTTTACTTGTGTTCTTACAAAAATAAAATGACTATTTTGAGAGATTTTGAGCTACTTTTAATTTCTAATAAAATTCTTTGAGGCTTAACCAACTTTTTTGAGAACATTTTTAAACTTAGTCTCTTTGGTTAAATTGAAAATCAATTTTATAGAGACTTAAAAATTTTCATGAAAATTTTTTAGGTTCAATGATATCTCTTATGCTAGGTAGCTTACAAACATCTATATAAAAAGTACAAAGACTTGAAATACAAATAAAAGACATCAACAAAAATAAATTACTTAGATCTCTGAAAACAATAGGGTCAGTTTGGTAACTGTTTTCGAAAATAATTTTTTACTTTATAAAATAAAAAAGAAAAAAGAAAACACGGTTAATAACCATAAAATATAAAATAATTTTTTATTATTAAAAATAAAAATATGGTGTTTCGGGAGAAACATTTTTTTTTTTGTTTTCAGTTATTTTCACTTGTTTTTTTAGGGTTATTTTACAAAGTAATTATATTAATATGAAGAATCATTAAAAATAAAGTACTACATATAAAAATTATTTCTTAAAACATTTTACATATATAAAACAAATTAAAAACATTTTAGATTTCTAACAAGATATTTGTTTTATAAAACATTAAAGAATAATTTTCAAAAACTATCATTAAAAACTGTTTTTCATAATTGTTTTAAAAAACAACTATGAAATAGAGTCATAAACTCTTTTTGCGTCTTCATAATGAATCTTGCAATTTGTTTCTTACATGAGACTTATGAAATATTAAAAGATAAAACTTGTTATCCATCATATGAACTCGAATAATAAGAATGTTAATATCATTTAACCTTGACTTTGTTATATTTCCAATTGAGATTACCAACCCATAGGCTAACAAATAATATTAATTACTAATTTATTTGTTTTTATGAATGTCTTAGTGAACTTACCATTGAATTGTGGGATTAATTGTTATGGTTAATTACTATGTGTGATCAAATATCTATTCCAATTTTGAAAGATTTGTTTTAAATTAAATTTTTTATAAGAATACTAAAGAAAATTTTGATCTATTAAGTTAAAAGTAATATATTAATATCATGGATCAATATTGCTAATTCAAGCCTATTCAACCAAAAAAAAAAAAAAACAAACACCACCCAACCTTCCATAAATTTTTCATAAAGTAAAATTTATTGGTATTCGGTCAATAATGTCCTTTTCAACTATCTTCCTTGAATAACGAATGCATCTTTATGTCTTATGATTTTTTCGGGCACGCACAGTAGATTAAGTTGTAAAGAAACCCGTTTGTTGATAGGATCTCATCATTTGTGAGTTGAATATCAAGGAAGTCATGAATTTAGAACCGAACCCTCTCTTGGATAGTTCATTCTCAAAATTGTTTAAAAATAAGTGATAAATTAAAATAAAACTACTTTAAAATGTATTAAATCTTAAAACATTTTGCCCATTAAAAATTTAAAATTAAAAACAACAAACAAAAACATTTCAAGTTGCCAAAGAGATAGGAAGAAAACTCCAAACTAGAAAAATAACCAAAATTTGGAATTAATCCATGAATGAAAAATTCAGTACATTTCAATACTATTGTCCTTGTCATTCTATAGAAATGTTACTTTAAAGTTAAAAAACAAAACACCATGTAATTCAATTTAATTATGTCACACCGACAATCCAAATCACTGATTTGTCTCTTTGGTCTCCATCCTTTTTTTTAATCCCCTAATAGAGGTGATGATTATTAGAGATAAATTGACAAATATTATTATGGAAATTAGAGCCTCTATCAAGATTGTCTTATATTCCAAATCTTAAGTAAGCATAAAATTGCATTATGTTTTATTAATTCGTCATATATATATATATATATATATATATCCACTTTATTTTCTCATTTTGACTGAATTAATTTCTTGAAAAGAAAAAAGAAAAAATATATATATCCACTTTATTTTCTCATTTTGATTGAATTAATTTTTTGAAAAGAAAAAAGAAAAAAAGGAAAAAAAGAAAAAGAAAAAAAAGGATATATAGAGAAATATTAATATAGAATTTATATTAATAAAATGGAAAATCATATTCCCAACTAGACTATAATTTTATATATATGAAAAAAACTTTAACTTTGGTTTAATGGTGAGAAAATTATATTGAATAAATTGGGAAATACACAAAAATAAATTTCACAATCAAACATTAATATATCTTACAAATTATTTTATATTATTTTCAAGAACAAAATAACATGTAATATATTTATTTTCAAAATCAAAATCATTTGTATGCTGCATCAATACAAAATCCAATATTTGTACACATCTAACTTCACAAAAAAATTTGTAAAATCCAGTCCAATTTATTGTAACCGATTAATTAATATATTGGTTAACGGTATTTTGAAACACAATAGAAAAAATTCATTGGCAAATTAAAATATGGATTTATAAAACATTTTTAAAATTATTTTTAATAAATTCCATATGGTAAAATCAAAAATCAAAATTATTTATTTATTATGGGTCGATAAATTTGACTTAATAACTTAAAATTACTTAATATTTTAATTTAAATAATAAAATATGTCGGTTATGTCCGATAAAATAACTTAATACTATTTAAAATCAAAATGAACTTAAGCCATTAAATTTAAAAAAATTATCTTTTCAAAATCTAAAATAAATTAGGGTATAATTGTAAATTTCATTGGATTATTATAAGGGTTTTAGCACAATCATAAACTATTTTATATTGTGTTAGTCTTATTAGTAATTAAATCGACAATTAACATCAAAGTAAATATTTGATGATTTATTTATTTGTTTATATTGATTTTGTACGAATTTAGGAGAATTAATTGGAAAAAGGGCAATTTGGTCATAAAAGAGGAATTTATCTCCAAGTCGTCTCCGAGTCGCATTAATTTCCATAAACAAAAAACCGAGCCTTAACTCAACTCATTTCCCCTCTCTCCCTTTCTCTGCAAATTCACTCACTCTTCCCATTTTCTCCCTCACCGTCCACACCAAATCCTTCGGCTCTCTGTAATTTCCCACTATTTCGATCCCAATTTGGTAAATTCACCTCACCTCCCCGGCGATTCCTTCCTCCGGCGGCCATTTCCAGTTCCGGCGAGTTCGTGTTTGTTTGAGATTAGGGTTAGGGTTAAGGTTTGGAGTTCGATATGCCGCGGAGTTCTCGGCACAAATCTCACAGAGAGAGCAAGCATAGTTCGAGAGATTACTCGGATTCGGAGAAGGAGAAAGATACGAGTTTGAAGGATCGGAAGGGGAGGGAGGATGGTGGCACTAGGGTTTTGAAGGATTCGGCATCCGGCGAGAAGCGGAAGCACGCCGCGAAGTCTCCGGAGAGCAAAGATTTAAACGGGCAATTTGTGGAGGAGTCCGGTGCGTCGAAGCGGCGGAAAGATAGGGTTAGCGACGGAGTAAATGATCGGTGGACTGGCGGCGAGGAGGAGTCTCAGAAGTCAAAGGATTCGAAGAGCAGGAGGAGGGATGAGAGCGGTGGGAAGGTGGAGTCGAAGCACAGAGATTCGAGTCGAAAGGAGGGGAGAGGAGCTGGACTGGAGAGGGAGAAGAAGGGAAAAGAAGGAAAAATTGAGAGGTTAGGTGAAAATGTGGTGGATTTGGATGGTGTGGATAGCGAAAGGAGTAGGAAGCAGGGGTCTAAATCAGGCGGTTTGGAGGAAGAGCGTGTGGCCAAGAAAATGGCTGAAAATACTGGTAAGGTATATTAATTGAGTGTTTGTTAGCTATGCATTATTGCAGTTACTATTTTTCTGCTAAGTAGTATTTGTTTTGTGGATGTTCACAACTATCAATCTGGTGTTACTTGAGAGTAGAATGTGCAATGTGAGTTGGAGCTACCACTCGCTGAGGGCCTGGGTGTTTTCTGTGCTCTTTTTGGAGGGCTTGCTGTAGGTGCTCCTTCTATATGTCCTGTGTGCGTTGGTGTACTTTGCTTCTTTTTCATATATATATATATATATACATTCCTTTACCTATATAACAAAAAGAGAACAATTACAGGAGTGAATGAGTTTGAATTAATTAGTTTAGTTTTTTGCCGATGAATTCTGTGATTTCTTTGGGTTGCAGTATTAAGTTTTGGTATTTGGTGTGGGGAGAAAGTAGCGGCAAGTCTTAAACAGGGCCTACCTTAAATAGAAGGTGTGGGGGATTTGTCATGATGATGGCATAGTTTCAATTAGTAGTGTGATGGTCAGGTGTTTTTTTGTGTAAGAATGGATTCAGAAGAATTGGTAACATGTTTTAGGTATTCTTCAAGGAGAATAGTTACAGTAGTGGATAAGGAGTTCAGTATTTTGCCCATAACATTTATCAGTTCTTTAGTAGATGATATGGTTAACTTTTAGAATTTGAAGTGGGAGTGTGGAGGGGAGATAAATTGTGGTCTAGCTTAAACAGATGGTATCAATGATTGATTTATCATAATGGTAGCATTGTTCAATCTAGTAGTATGAATGTTCAGTGGGCTTTTGTGCAATAATGGATTAGGAGGAGTCAGGAATGCTTTTTTTGCATGGATACAAGCATGTATAAGCTTCTAAACGCAGTTTAGTCTTTTGCACATATATTTTGTGATTTTGTGAGTGACAGGGTTAACCATGGTTGTTAATTTATAAAACATATCATGCATCGTTTTTTTATTTTTCTATATCATGTGTCATAAGTTTACATATATATATGATATGCAAACATGTATATATGCATTGGAAGTATAAAGTATAGAGTAATATATGACCATTCTCGTGAAAGATAGTAGGATTAAAAGAGTTAAATTATGTCATGTATATGGGAACATTAAATACTAGAGTTTTGAAAATTCAATTTAACGAAATATGCATTTAATGCATAGATTTATAATAGAATCCATACAAAAAAACTTGTTGAACTTTTAGGTATGATTTTTAGTTCCAAATTATAACTAGGCATATGTACTTTTATGTGTTGTGGGTATCTATATCTTTATGTGTCCTCTCCAAAGTTTCTACTTTTCATGCTTGTCATTATTTTTTCCACACTGAAAAGAAAAAGAAAATAAAAAATTAATTTATAAAGTAAATTTTTTTTTTCATTAATCAGCATTATTTTCAATGTTAACATTCAAATTATTCAAATAAAAATCCCTTAATATTTATTGTTAGAATGAATTTACTTAACTTCCAACATTGTCTTTGACAATAAGAATGTAGTTTTTAATGTAGGATTATTTTACCTCTTTGACTCCCTTTTATGATAAATTTTTAACATTACCATTCATTTTAAAAAATTAATATAATAATTCTTTCAAAAAAAAAAAAAAAAGGAATTTGATTTTTCTTAAAAAATATGAAAAATAGTTGAAGGTGTATGTATTATATTATTAGTATATCACATATTTTATGTCGTATATATATATAGATGGATAGATAGATAGATATGCTTAAGATAAGATATAAATTACAATACATATCGATTTCCATTAAAAATGTATCATATTATTGTATTTTAAGTTTTTAACAACTATGTTAGCTTTTAGCATGTGATATAGGAGAGACTTAAATGTGGGCTATATTAGATACATGGTGCAGATTATTTGTCATGGTGGCATAGTTATCATCAGGTGGGTTTTGGTTGAGCAATTGGTAACATGTTTGATATATTCTGCAGCATGGACTGGAGATATTTGTCTTCCCCATTAAATTCACCTCTCTTCATACATAATATATATTTATTTCTGTGTTGGGGTAGATCATGGTTAAATAGAGGTCTACTGGGTTGGTTGTAAGGATGTTCTAGGTTCAAGTACCTATGGAAAAAAAGGAAGAAAAAGTTAGATAAGGAAATAACCTTTCAGGCCTAGAATATGAGAGAGTTCTATATCAAGTAGGTTTGTAGTATTATTTATTTAATTTATCCATATATGATGAATAAATACAAATCGCCTATCAAAAAAGAAAAAAAGAAAAAACCAATTTATGCTTGGGTTAGGTGCCTCCATATCTCCTGAATTTGATAGTTAGTAATTAATGCCATGCCAGCAAGTCATGTGATTACTTAAAGTGAGTTATTGGTGAACCAGGAAGGGCATCAGATCAAGTCAATTTTTGATGTTTTATCTAAACAGCATGAGTTGAATGCTTATCTATTGTTATCTAGGAAATGCCAACTAAGGTAGCATATTCCATGGATATTCGATTAGGATTTTTTTTTTTAAATTATTTATTTATTTGTTTTTTATTTTTATTTAACATCTGGGTTTATTTGGAGTTTTCTTGTCTAGGTATAGTTTTCTGGAACTCTATTATAATAACCAGGTAATAGTCCTCAAAAGTAATATACATCTTTTTCCCTTTTGCGTTTTTCCCTTTTGTATGAAAGCACTTCTTGGTCACAATCAGAGGAATGTGAATTGTTACTTGTTGTAAGATTCCAACAACGCCCTTGATTCTTTAGATTTGGACTCGAGTACGGTTGGTTGGGAATGGTGAAAATCTGTTCTCCCCCTTTTCTGCTTTTGTACTTTGCCCCAATTTTTTTTCTTTATCTTCATTGGTTTCTCCATTTATGATCCCATGTTTGAAGCTCACTTTGGGCTTTTGGTCTCAATGAAATTTCTCTTCTTTAGTTGGTATGTTCTCCTATTTCTTCCTAACAAAATATTTAATCATAAAAAGGAGTGTTTTATTGACTGTCTCACCAACTTAATCACTTTGTTTTCATTGATTTAAATACAGTTATCACCTCTATTTTCTAGGTTTGGGAAGAATTTCCTCTTACACACCTCTGGAAGAATTGGCTTACTTGATGTTTAGATATGGAGGCTTACATACCAGAGGTGCAGTTACCATAGCATATTGAGGTTTGAGTGATTAGCACACTTCTCTCATAAAAGCTAAGTATGGTGGAACTTTTGAAACCAGAACAGAAAAATGATGCAAAAGGTATTATGCTGATCAAGTTGTACATTGACCCAACAATTTTTTCAAAATAGCAAGTTCTTTTTTCTTGTTGGTAAATGGGAAGCACAGGTCATAGATCGGCATGACACTGGTTAGGTTATGAGTTTTAGACCAAGTTTTTGAATTTTCTGAAATTCAATAATCTGTTTTAGCTTCATCATTATTTATCAAAAAAAAAAAAAAAAAAAATCTGTTTTAGCTTCATCATTCAGATGTCTTGTTTGTTTTTCAATTAGATCCTCACTGGCCAACAAACCTTGTGATTGTCTGTGAAGCTCTTTTCTTCCACTTGAAGGTCTCACCAGTTTGGATTTGACGATTTGTATCCTGGCTTGTTCTACATTCAAGATCCATCATGTCTATTATATCTTGCTGGCATTTTATCACACTGCTCATTTGATTATATCATCATTGTTCTATCATTTGTTTTAACAGTTTTCTCAACACGTGACTTTCATACCATTATTGTGTGTTGTTTCTTTCTGTTGCCTTACTTGTTACTGTATTTGTAGTTTGCACATGTTATTTAAGTAGTTTCTTATTGTTGCTTTTTTGTTGTGCCACCAAATATGATTGTTGTCAATTTTTCATCTTAAACCAATTAAAGTTTAGGAAGAAACCACAATTTATACTGACATATTTCTTTAAACCAGAATATGGATGGCAGTTCATTGCAGGAGTGGTTGCTTTTGTTTTGAACATGATGGTAGTTCAACTTTCATTCTTAATGTTTTGGCAATAACCCTTCACTGTTGTGACTGACTGAAGATCAAATTATCAGGTGAAGCTTGGTTGAGTTTGAGGGGAGGATGAAACAATGTGGTGCTATAACTATATCATTTATATCACAACATAGGAGAATTCTGAGAGCTTTAAAACATGAATGCTATACCTTTTACTTAAGAGTTACTTTTGGAAGATTGAACTGTGGGTTCACAGATTGCTAATATATCCGTTTTAGTACTCCTAAGTTAATCAGGATTAGATTATTGACTAGTCTCTGGTTTGAAAATGTTTATGTTTGTCTGTGTGTCTTTGTGCACTTAATTTGACGAATCAGCATACTTCACTTGTGTGTGCTTGTATGTACACTTGATTTAGATGATTCAACATATTGTCTGTGTGTGTATGTGTGCACATTAATTGGGATGATTTAACATATTTCTGAAATGGGACTATAAAGCATTGTAGAATTCTGTTTGAAGTACTTTATGAGGATGGGTGCCTATAAAAAAGACTGTATGAGGAAGAGCTTTTGCGATCTTAGCTTTTCGTGCTAAAATTCAAGTTTACATCTTGATCCATGTCTTGTTGCAGAGTTGAATTTACAGGATGAGTTGCCAAATCCTGAATCAGATAATCAGCTTGAGAGACGAATTAGGAAGAGGAGAGATGGCTCTGGTGATTGGGATAAGCATCAAGACAATATCAGAGACTTTAGTGATAGACAGTTATCCTCCAGGGATGATACTGCCATTGATGGAAGATACAAGGATGAGAAGTATACAGACAAATACCCAGAAGACTTGGACAGGGACAACAGGCATAGAGATGACAAGCAGAGAGATGAGCGCCTTGTAAGAGATCGTACTAGCAGGCTGGATGATAAGCACTTAAGAGATGACAAGGAGACTGTAGAAATTCAACAGAAGAAATCCGAGCCTCCCGACAGTGACCGTAATCGAGACCGAAATAGGGACCGGGATCATGAGAAGGAGCGAGAGCGTGACTATGAACGAGATTGGGACAGAGACCGGGACCGAGACCATGACCGTGATCGAGACCGGGATCGAGATCGGGAGCGAGATCGAGATCGAGATCGGGATCGGGAGCGAGATCGAGATCGGGAGCGAGATCGGGATCGGGAGCGAGATCGGGATCGGGAGCGAGATCGAGATAGAGACCGAGATCGTGAGCGAGATAGAGACCGGGATCGGGAGCGAGACCGTGATCGGGAGCGTGATAGAGACCGTGACCGGGATCGGGATCGGGAACGAGATCGAGACCATCATAGGGATTGGGACCGGGACCGGGACCGAGACCTAGACTGGGGACAAGAGCGAGACAGAAACCGAGATCGGGACCGTGACAGTCATCGTGACCGTGATCATAGTTCACATCTTGATGACCGAAGTAGCAAGTACAAAGATGATAGAGGAAAGAAAAAGTCTCCTGATGATTATGAGGAGCATAGTATTACTAAATCCAGAAGTGCTAAGGGTAACTATTCTGACATGGAAAAGAAATCATGGAGCAGTAGTAAAGTGGAGTCAGATGCTGATAGGGGAAGGTCTCATTCACGTCCAGCTCAAGTAGATACTACAGCCCGGAGGGCCTCCCCTGGCTCCAGTTCACAGGTCATGGATGAAAACAGGTATTCCTTTGTATTATTTTTTATCCTCAGTCAACCTTTTAAAAAAGAATTACAGATGATGTTTATAGAAATTTTAAATTTGATGTCTTCACTACCTAAATTCTATGTTTATAATGTGATTTTGGCCTCTGTGAACTTTTAAAAATAAATTTTACATTAGGTTACTAGGTCTTTCCCAATTTCCAAACAAGGGTTTCACTATCTTGGATTGCTGTTCTGACTTGTTTGGGTCAATGCATCACATGTGCTGTGCTACTATTTTCTAATACATAACAGAATTAGTGAAGTGCATTGAGGATAAGAAAGAGATACTTGGTTATTGTAAAATGAAAAGAGATTCTTAGTTCCTTTTCTCTTTGGGTGGCTTAATGAGCATGTTTCTGGTCAATGCATATACCATTTTTTCCACTGTCATGCATTCATTGATTCAAATTATCTCATGTTGGGAAATTGTATTTATGGGAATCATTCTGTTGGTGCAACAGCATCACTGTTTCAATGCTGATTTTGTTGTTCCAAAGTGCAGAATTGAAAGGTCATGAGATTATCCAAAATCTGGTTTTATGTGAATTAAGATAAGCAATAATCTGAATTGATGTGTTAATTTGTTTAAATTTAGAAAAAAAGGAGTGGATATGTGATGTGATCGTATTCTCTTGTCAATGAGTTGATTCCAGTAACCATTTGTTGTCATATTTCTCAATACAGGTATATAAAACAAGAAGATATTAAGTACAAAGATTTTGTGACAGACCATGCAACTCCAATGAGAGAGGTAACTGGTGTTTCTGGGGCACAAGACAGAGTTTCCAAGTACCGATCCATTGAGAAACCCTTTAAACTGGATGACAGCAATTTGGGTGCCTTATCAGTTGAAAGGTCTTTAAGTTCTAAGGCATCACCTGTGGGCTTGATGGATAGATCTCCATCAACAACGAGTAGATACATGAATAGAGCTGGAGTGAGGCGGAGTCTTGACATTGAAGAAACAGGACGGAGGAGCACAGGTTCTAATGATGCAAGAGAGAGTTCTGTTAATGAGGATAGATTAAGTCGGGATTTAACTTCTGACAAGCTTCTGGCAGATGAATCTTCGCAAGCAGATTCACCCGCATACAATAGAACCAGTCAGAGCAACCCATCTTTAATTCCTCCATTACTTGCTTTCAGGGGTGGAGTTGAGAGTCCTTTTCTGGAAGAGGGCGGTAGGGTTAACTCAAGCACCCGTTACAAGAGGGGTGGTGAGCCCAATGTTGTAAGAGGGCACGGAAATGCTTGGAAGGGTGTCCCAAACTGGTCTTCACCAGTACCAAATGGTTTCATTCCTTTTCAACATGGGCCACCTCATGCGGGTTTCCAAGCATTGATGCCACAGTTTCCTTCACCTATTTTTGGTGTTAGACCTTCTATGGAAATAAATCATGCTGGGATTCCTTATCATATCCCTGATGCTGATAGGTTTCCTGCTCATTTACGCCCACTTGGGTGGCAGAATATGGTGGATGGTCCTGGTATCTCTCATTTGCCTGGATGGGATGGAAATAATGTTGTCTTTAGGGATGAACCTCAGATGTATGGGGGACCTGACTGGGACCAGAATAGACATTCCACAAATGGTCGGGGATGGGAACTTGGTGCAGATATGTGGAAGGGACAAAATGGTGCTTCACATCCAGAGCTGTCCTCAACATCCCAGAAAGAGGATTATCCTGTGAAGTCCATGGCAGATGAACCGCTGGCAGGGCCAGCATTGCAGAGGTCTCAGAGTGAAAGTAACTATCATGGAGTTCTTGCAAAAAGTGTTGAAATAAAAAGGTCCAGTGACACCACTCCAGCAAAAGAAACTTCTAGGTCTCTACCTAACACTGTTAATGAGAAGATGCCTGAACTGTCTAAATCATCAACTGATGATGATGATGCCACTCATTTTAGCCTAGCTTATCTTTCTACACTTGACATTTCGACAGAACTTGCTCATACTGAGTTGTATAATCAGTGTACAAGCCTATTGAATAAGAAAGCAAATCCAGCTGCCAATGAAGACATTTCTAAACATGTAAAATTAGAGGTAGAGGGTCCTAAGCCAAATTTAAATCTTTTTTTCCCCCCCCCTCAAATTATACAGTTATAATTATTAATTATCATTTTTTTAATGTGACAGGATGGTGTTAGAGCAGGTCCAGCCGCCAATGAAGACATTTCTAAACATGTAAAATTAGAGGTAGGGGGTCCTAAGCAAAACTTAAATCTTTTTTTTTTTTCCTCTCAAATTATATGGTTATAGTTATTAATTATCATTTGTTTTAATGTGACAGGATGGTGCAAGAGCAGGTCTAAAACTCAACACCTTGACAACAAGTACTCTTTTTCCTGCAATAAATGACTCTATTTATCAGGTATATTGACATGATGGTTGAAGATGATAGGCTTTAGTTATACTATGAAGTCTTGTCTCAGATTGCTTTATATTGTTGTAGACTTGAAATTAGCAATTTTTTTTCCTAGGAACAAATAAATGGTAGAAACTCACTTCCGCAGCAGTCAGTTTGAAGAAAAAAAAAAGGGAAAAAACAGAATATTTTATGGTTTGTTTGGCAACATTTTTGAGAACAGTTCCCAAAAAAATAGTTTTTTAAACAGTTTTCAGGGACAAAATTCTATTTGAAGACTGAATTACAAAAAGAAGTTTTTTGGGATATGTTTGGTTCTGGGAACATTTGAAGGAAAATGTAAGGGGAAGAAAATGGAGAGGAAAAGTAAAAGGAAAGAAAAAGTGAAGAAAAATAAAAAATAAATTTTAAATTAATAAAATTTTTTTATATACTATTTAAAACTCATTTAATTTATTTTTCCTTTTCCATGGTGAAACCAAACATAAGAAAATAATTTTCCTTAGCATTCTTTTTCTTCCCTTAGTACTTAAATATAGCCTTGGTTTATTTTCCATGAAGGTAACATGCGCTTGTGTATGATGCTAAAGTTCTTAAAGTATTTTCCATAATATCAAATTTTTCTCAGAATATTCTACAATAGACACCTTAAACATCCCAAACTTGTCTTCAAAACAAATTTTTAAAATTTGTTCGGTCAAAAGTTGTCAAAGCTATTCTCTTAATTAGAGAACCATTTTTTATTTTATGGGCTCTTAGTTGTGCACATATATCAGATACTACGTAGTTGAGTTCTTATTATGCAATCAGAATTTTTATTGTGTAGCATCAGTTGATCATTTAATCCTTTTCTTCCTTCTTACTCTTAGCCTAGGTTGGAAACCACATCATGGTATTTGCATCCTATATTTAATCAACCTGCAAACCAAGTATATGAAGAATGTCTAATCCTTTTTTTACTTGTTTGTGAAGAAAAAACATTTATAATTTTAACAGAATCTGTTTCCTTGATTCAGTGCTGACAGAAACTCTACTCTTATGTTGGGTTTTTTTGAACTGGTCAGTTGTGGATTATGTGAAGAAGTATGGATTTCTCAAATTGATTATAGAATCTCTGTCAGTTGAGTGTAAGTTGATGAATCATTTATGTCATTTGTTTTTCTGAAAGTGATTGTTGGCATGCAGAGAGCCATGGACCTGTACAAGAAGCAGAGCACAGAAATAAGAACCAGGCCCATTGCAGCAGTTTCTGATCAAGAGATGGTAGAAACAAATGTCCCGCTTTCTGATGAGGTAAAAGCAGAGGAGCCTGTCCCTTCTCCTGACCAAGAAACATCAAAGGAGACGATTCAAACATTTGCTCAGAAAAAAGCAGAGGAACCTGTAGCAGTTGCTGGTCATGAGATACATGAGGAGCTAGCCCCTGCTCCCAGTCATGAAGTGCAGTCTGAAGAGGCAGCGGATGCAGATGGGCCAATACCTATGGCGATGGATGAAATGGCTCAGGAGCCAGAGAAACCAGTGGATGGGGATGGAAGCTGTTTTCCATCTCTTGGAAATTCATCTCAAACAGCTCCAGCCACAGACATGTCGGCCGATGATAATGATGTGAAGGGTCTTAGCAAGACTGATGCCGGTGATGATGATGTGAAGGGTGCCAGCAAAACCGACGGCAACCATTCTGCAGATGATGTTGATGAAATGCAGGCTTCTTCGGGTCATGCAATGAGTGTTCCCTCTTTTTTTCCAGATGGTTCCCCAAAGGAATGTGAGGCTTTGATGCCAGAGTCAAATGAGTCAGAGTCGGTAATTTTGAGTCGGATACATCATTCTCCTGAAAGTACACATTGAGACAATTTCCATATCCAAGTTTTTAAGTTATTCTTGCTCTTTCATATTTTTGTTGCCTTTTTCCTCTTAATAAAAGGGAATAAAGAAGATCACCCCATTGGGTTCCTGGGTTCGGAATCTTCAGCCCTCTACTTCTTCTCTGATTTTTTTCTACCGTTTTCTTGGTCCCCAAACACCATCAGCAATGTGGGTTCCAGTGATGTTGGCCAACTATGCCAGGCCTTCACATGGACATCAGGAGTTCATTTCCTTTGCATTGGATGGGGATTTTTAGAGGTGTCTTGAGTGAAGCCAATGTGGTCATTGGTGGAGGAAAAGTCAAAATAATCCTAGGAAAATGACCTTTAATGAAGTCTGAACTTTTTTTCTTTTTTTTTTTTCATAAAAAAAAAAGAAGAAAAAAGTACCTTTTATAATTTTTTTAATACCCATTTCACATAATAAAACACTTTCTATAACATAATATAGGAGATATTTATAATTTATAATTTTATAATATAGGAAAGGTAAAGGCATGTGAACATTAAATTGTCACTTTGATATAGAGAAAATGTTTTTGGAAGAATTAGTATTTTTTATACCAGAAATGTTTCTAGAAAAACCCACAATCCAACTCTAAATCACTTTTTAAAATTAAATCCAATTTTTGCAAAAAAAAATATTCAATTTGTTGACTTTTGGTTGACTATTACAATTTTTTTTTTTCTTTATCCCATTGTTTCATGTACGACTTGTGTGTAATATATAGAAATTAAGAGAGGAATGAAGTGGAATCAGGCATTCTGCACTGTGATTAGGGATCATGACTATGCAGCAGAATACATTCCAAAAATACAGAGAGAATCACAATAGTTAAGGAGGCAAATCCGCTTGCTGAATGTGTTAACTGGAAAGGGAAGGTGTTAACCGGAAGGATGTGTTTTCCTTTCTTTCCTGTCACACGCACCATGATCAAGAAAGTTACAGAATTGTAGAATAGGTTGTCAAAACCGAAAAAGAACTGGGTAGGGAGCTGAATCAGAATTCAGACAAACATATAAATTCTTTGTGCTGGTGGGTATATAATTTCTTTCTTTGTTTCTTTGCTCTTGTAAAGATTCCACAGAATTGAGGGACAAGTCTATCAGAGTGGAAGACATGAAGGAGGATGATGGAAATAATGACCACTCAGACCCTTTTTTTGATGAGTCATTAAAAAAGGCTGTGCAAAAATGCAGAGAAAATAGAAAGCGTTTAATAAGACAGAAAGCTCTCGAGAGGGGATTTCTGGAAGAAGAACCTCAGACACAGATGGGAATCGGCGATAATGAAGAAAAGGAGAGAATTAGGAGACGTAATATTGGGCTCATCGTTCAATTGGAATGGGAGAAGTTGGAAATGGAGAAGAGACGGAGGATGGAGCGACGGAGGATGGAGCAGATTGGAGTCGGCCATGAAGAAGAAGAAGAGGAGCTAGGAAAAACGGAGACTTCCCCAAGATTGCAAGACTCGAATAATTCTAAGATTGGGGTCGAAGATTCTGGGCGGAAGAGAGGGAGGTGTGTGTGTGAAGGTACTGCAAATACCAGCTAAGCAAACTTCAAGAACAATAATATGCTGGTTTTTTCATGCAAAATGTTCTTCATTCAATGGTTGTTCTTAGGGTTTCTTCTTTTGGGTTTTTTCTGGAAAGATTTGTTCTAGTATCAGTTTTTGAAGTGGGGGTGAGATTAGTCTTGTTGATCTTTGTCACGCTCTTGATTATTGTGAATAAATAGCTTGTACTTTCCACGTTTTCATTCATTTTCCTTTCTATTTTATTGGGAAAGAAGAAGAAAAAGAAAAATCTTTAGTTGGAAGTATATATTCCTGTAAATTGAGTTGACACTTGTCTAATGAAAGAAAATAAAATATAATTAAAATAAATTAAAAATTTATATAATTTTAAATCATTTAATTTTTATATCAATAAATTAAAATAAATAAAATAAATATGAAGTAACAATAAAAATAATTTCTTGATTTTAAATTTATTATTTTATTTTTTTCTATTTTTTTTCTGTATTTTCCCTATTTTTTTTTTTTTTAAAACCAAACATAACCTTTTTAATTTTGTTAATTTATCACAATATTAATTACACCTATTGTAATTTCAACGTTTATATTTAATGACAAGACAAAATATTATTATAAGATTGTATTAATATAAGAAAACTAATCAAACTGAGGGTAGTTATTTCCAAATAAACTTGAAAAGTTTATGATATGTGAGAAGAAAGATACCTTAAAAAAAAAACAACACATTAGTAATTTAATGGTGAATAAAGTATTATAAAAAAATTACACTTTAAATTTATGAATATTATTAAATTAGATAATTGTAGAAATAAGGAAAATAAAATTTATGAAAAAGGAATTTCGAATTGTGAGAGCTAATTTTTTTAAAATTTTTAAGATTCTTTTAGAATTAAATGAAATTAGAAGTTTATTTTATTTTATTTTTTATTACTTTAAGCTTCCAATTTGAGAAATGAACAGGCTGTTTGACATTGTGTTTACAAAATAGTTTTTTATTTTTAGAAATAGAAAATAGTTTTTAAAAATTCATAATTTCACAATTGTTCTCTATTTTAAGTTTTTAAAAATAAAGTCAAATAGGGAATAACAATATTTTCATCGGTTTTTAGAAACAAAAAGGGAAAGATAGAGAAATTTAAAAACATTATAAAAAATAAATAAAATTAAATATGATGTTATCCTTTTTCTATCCCCACAATCTAATACCGATATCAAGTAGTTTAATATGTATAAAAGGTTGTTGAAATAACTATTTTCTTTTGGTAAAATGAAAATAAGGTAATTTAAAATTCTACTTGATACTCAATATAACAAAATGTAATAAAATATTTAATAGTAGACTGGTTTCACATATTACATCTTATATATAGGCTATGTTTAGTTATTGAAAAATTTGAGGGAAAATGTATAAGAAAAAAAATAAAGAGGAAAAGTGAAAGGAAAAAAAGTGAATAAAAAAAAAAAAGTTTAAATTTAATAAATTATTTTTATATATTTTTTCAAACTTATTTTAAATTAATTTTAATTATATTTGATTTTTTTATTTTATTTTCTATAGTAAAATCAGACATGAAAAACCTATTTTTCTTAATATTTTTTTTCCCTAGTATTTTTTGGAACCAAACATAGTTATAAGGTGTAAACTAAGTATTTTGTAAATATAGGGACTAATTTAAAGTATCTCTTAAAAGAAAATGTTAAAAATCAATTTACTAATGAACTATGTAAAATTAAGTTTGTATTTGGAATAGTAAGAGTGAATGGTGATTTTTTTTTTGGTTACACTTTAAAAAGTAATTAAGAATGATTTTAATATTTTTAAAAGTTTAGTCCAACTCAAATACACTTAAAGCACTTCTACGAGGGATTTCAACTCTAAATTAAACTCTTATTTATTTATTAACAAATAAAAAAAAAATATAAATAAACCTAGAAATGATAATTGGGAGGGTTTAGGATTGGCTTCAAAAAATAGGATAAAGAGGATTTTCTATATCTATTCCATCTCAAATGTGGATCTATTTAAGTTATATTTTAAAAAGTAATTAAAAATAATTTTAATATTTTTAAAATTATAGTTTATCACAAATGCACCTTCTCAAAGCACTTCCAAGCAAGAATTCAACTCTAAATTAAACTCCTATTTATATTTTTTAAAAATAAAAAGAAATCATTCATAAATTCCTATATCTAACCCATTTCAAAAGGTGATTTTTTAAGTTACATTTTAAAAAGCAATTAAAAATAGTTTTAATATTTTTAAAAGTTTAGTTTAACTCAAATGCGCCTTCTTAGAGCACTTCCAAGTAAGAATTCAACTCTAAATTAAACTCCAATCTATCTATTTAGTAAAAAAAAAAAAAAAAAATCATGCATAAACTTGTTTACAAACGATAATGTAGAGGGTTTCAGACTAGTCTTAAAAAATAGGATGTGAGATTTTCTTATATTAATCTCATCTTAGATGGTGATTTTTTAAGTTACATTTTAAAAAGTAATTAAAAATAATTTTAATATTTTTAAAAATTTAGTTTAACTCAAATGCACCTTCTTAAAGCACTTCCAAGTAAGAATTCAACTCTAAATTAAACTCCAATCTATTTAGTAAAAAAAAAAAAAAAAAAAAAAGTCAGGCATAAACCTATTTACAAACGATAATGTAGAGGGTTTAAGACTAGTCTTAAAAAATAGGATAAAAGAATTTTTAATATTAATCCCATCTTAGATGGTGATTTTTTAAGTTACATTTTAAAAAGTAATTAAAAATAATTTTAATATTTTTAAAAGTTTAGTTTAACTTAAATGCAACTCCTTAAAACACTTCCATGTAAGATTTTTCAATCAAAATATATTATTTTTGGATATCTCATATGACTACACGAAGGGAAGGTTTCTAATTCCGTTAGGGAATGTTTCTAATTTCAATCAAGAAAGGTTTAATTTAATTCGGCTCCCTGAATCAAATTGGTTGATTTTAATTAAATTTAACCTCATTAAAATCAATATAATTATGAGTATTATTATTGGATTCATTCAATTTAAGATTCATATCTTAAAAAAAAAAAAAAAAAACTACAATTACAAAACATATTTTAACTAAAAATATATTAAATGAGTTAAGCCGAAAAAAGGACAGACTGGTTCTAATTTTAGTAAAGAATCTCTCCCCCCTCCCCATCTCCATTCAAAAATGTCTCTTCACCATCCTAAACTAAAGAATTGTTCTTTTGATGTATAAAGTTAAACGTTCTAATGGATTTCCACCGCTTAAGAGCATCTGTATTTTACTAAGTGGAAAGATATTATGAAATTTGGCTTTGAAACTAAACAGATCTTGATCTTGTGAGTTTTTATATGTTCGTGTAACGTTTCTAGAGTTTTAGGCGTCATTTGAGAGATGGACATGTTACATACACACAAAACATAGACCCATTACAATGCAATATATTTTATTATGAATATCGAAATTAGAAATTATAATAACATTTTTTGAAAACTTTTAAACAATTAATTCTCACAACTTGCTTAAATGATTCTTCAATTGAGCTTTTATAAGAGAGTAGGAAGCTTTTAGAACCACTTGGAGTCATCTACGTATTCCTACCAATGGGGAAGTGTAGAGAATTTTAGAGAAGCTTGGTGACATCCACATATGAATAGGAGAAAGTGGAGTATTATGGAATGTTTTAGAGAATTCATGGGAACTCTTGTACATAACTTGTATGTAACATTTGTGTAGGGATTTCTAGAAAATTTTATAAATGTAAGGAACCTACAAGGGTTCCAAAAAGTTCTCTTGGTGCTTATAAATATGTGTTAAACTCATTTGGTGAAGGCACTAAGCACTTGAGAGCCTTGCTAAGCATTCTTGTGTAATAAAGCTTCCAATCTTCCAAACTCTTTCAAGTGTGCATCCTTTGTTTGTCCTACCTTATGAGTATAAATAGCAAAGTGTAAGTAGCTTTACTTAGCATTGACAAATAAAATTGAGGAAAGATTGACTTAGAAAATTTAAGGGTCTGTTTGGTTCCTATTTTCAAGAACTGTTTTCTATTCTTAAAAACAAAAAACACAAAAAACTTATTTGGGGAAGGGGGTGTGTTTTTGTTTTATGTGTTTTCTGTGTTATCAAAAACCACTTTTTTTATAACAATTGTTTTCTGACTTTGGCCAGACTATTACAAACTCTTTTATCCAATTGTTTCCGTATGACTTGTGTGTAATATATACAAATTACAAGAGCAATGAAGTAAGGAAGTGGAATCAGGCATATTTATGAGAATACATTCCGAAAATATATACAGAATCACATAGTTAAGGAGGAAAAATCCGCTTGCTGAATGTGTTAACCGGACTGGGAAGGTGTTGACTGGAAGGATGTGCTTTCCTTTCTTTTCTGTCACACGCACCATGATCAAGAAAGTTACGGAAATTGTAGAATAGGTTGTCAAAACTGAAAAAGAACTGGGTAGAGAGCTGAATCAGAATTCAGACAAACATATTAATTCTTTGTGCTAGTGGGTATATAATTTCTTTCTTTGTTTCTTTGCTCTTGTAAAGATTCCACAGGAGATGAGGGATAAGTTTCTTAGAGTGGAAGACATGAAGAAGGATGATAAAAATAATGACCACTCAGACCCTTCTTTTGATCTTGAGTCATTAAAAAAGGCTGTACAAAAATGCAGAGAAAATAGAGAGTGTTTAATGAGACAAAAAGCTCTCCAGAGGGAATTTCTGGAAGAAAACCTCAGAAACGGATGGGAATCAGCGATGATGAAGAAAAGGAGAGAATTAGGAGACGTAATATCGGGCTCATCGTTCAATTGGAATGGGAGGAGTTGGAAATGGAGAAGAAACGGAGGATGGAGCAGATTGGAGTCGGCCATGAAGAAGAAGAAGAGGAGCTAAGAAAAATGGAGACTTTCCAAGATTTCAAGACTCGAATAATTCTAAGATTGGAGTCCAAGATTCTGGGCCGAAGAGGACGAAATGCATGGGTGTGAGGGTACTGCAAATACCAGCTAAGTAGACTTCAACAACAATAATATTCTGGTTTTTTCGTGCAAAGTGTTCTTCATTCAATGGTTATTCTTAGGGTTTCTTCTTTTGGGGTTTTCTGAAAGATTGGTATCAGTTTTTGAAGTGGAGATCTAGCTAGGTCATGCTGATTCTTGGTGAATAAACAGTCTTGGTGAATAAACAGTATGTAGTTTTCATTAATTTTCCTGGAAAGAAAAAGAAAAAACTTTAGTTGGAAGTATATATTCATGTAAATTGAGTTAACATCACTATGAATCTGAATAATTTGGATTCATTACTTCACATCTCTTTGAAAAAAAACAAAAGTAAACAAAAAGAAAGCAACATAATTCCCTTATTGATGATGCATCATGGAAATTAATCTGTCCTGTTTTTAAGGATGATTGTTTGTGTTGGAAGGTGACTTCAAAACTACTTTGATTTTATGAAAATTAAGGATAATTTCAATATTTTCAATGGATTTGTTTAACTTAAAAATTAACCATTAATATTTTTATTTCATCTCCATTCAACATTGATAATAAAAAAAAATTAATTAAAAATTCTATATTATGGATATATTATTTAGTACTTAGTTTGAAATATGATTTTTTTAATTCAAATAACTAATTTTTTGATAAAATTAAAATAATATAATGTAAAAATGTTAGTTTAGATAATTTTTATTTAAAAAAAAAATAAAAAATAAAAAAATAAAAAAGCATGATTCCACCAAATATTTTGGATAGCTATTATAACGGGGAAATAGGGTTTCTAATTGGTAAGGATATATATAGAAGCGTATGTGAAGTGGAGTGCATCACCTCACAATCACAATTCTTTTTGAATAATTTTTTTGTTCCTTTCCTCTCGTGAAGATATGAAGGGTTACAAAAATAATGACTACTCGGAAAGGAGAAAGCGCTTACTGAGAGAGAAAGGCCTCAAGAGGCCTATTGTCGAAGAAGAAGAAGAAGAAGCAGAGGAAGAAGAAGAAGAAGAAGATAATGGAAGGGATAAAGAAGACAAAGTACAAGAGGAATCCAAGGAAGAAGAAAGGCTTGTGGAAGAAGAACCTGAGAAATTGAGCATAGAGGAAGAAGAGGAGCCCCAGAGACGAATGAAAATTAGCCATGATGAAGAAAAGGAGCGAAGCGGGAGAATTTTTATGGAAAGTATTATTGAAATTTTATCCGATGAGTTGGAAATTCAACGGATGAAGCAGATTGCAATTGATATTCTTGAAGGCTTCAGGACTCGGATAAGAGAGATGAATGATAATATGAATATCGCTTTACTTCATATCAAAAGAATTATTGCAATTTTATCCAATGAGTTGGAAATTCGGCGAAGACGAATGGTGCATAGTGGAGTTGATTTTCCCGAAGATTTCAAAAATTGAAAATTCCGCTGTGCTCTCATTCTCATTAAGCCTAACCAGTGAAAGCACAACAAAGATGAAGAAGAAGACACCCAATTTTGTAGTGGAGACTGGTTATAACTTCATGCATGTAGTTATTCTTGGTTTTTTTTTTTTTTTTTTTGATACATAGTAGTTTTATTTAGTGAAAACTATAATTTTATTTTTATTCTAAGTGAATTCAAATATTAAAGCATTTATAATAACACCTCTTTTCTTTACAAGTTATTAATGAACTAAAAATAAGATCTTAACTTGTTTCATATTTTACCAAAATATTTTTTTTCAAATCTTTAATTTTTCAGGTTATGTTTAGTTGGTGGGATAGGATACGTATATCTTACGATATCATATCCAATATCATATCCCATACATATTTTATTATATGAATTTCAATGAGATATAATATACTTGAATATATATATCTTATGGATATGATATTTTAAAGTAATATATTCAATGAAATATGTTATATTATATTTATATTTAATTTATAAAATAAATAAATAAATAATAATATGAAATATATATTATTTTCAATGTTTAAGAGAAAAATTATATCATATTCAAATATTTTCTATTTAAAAAAATGAAAATTTTGTTATATTTAACAATATTCATGATTAAAATATTTAAATTTTTACAAATAATTTTTTTATATTATGTTATTTAATATATAAAAATAATTTATATATCATATATTAATATTATTTTAGTTTTTCTTTTTTAATCATAAATTTAATTTATAATAAAAAAATTATTTTGTAAAATGAGTATATTAAAAACAAAAAATTGATAAAAAAAAAGAATTTTTGATACATGAGATATGTAAATCACATATCTTACCATTAGATTAACATATCCCATATGAAATGAATGAAAAAAGAAGTGGACAATATATTCCATCACTTATTCTATCCTAGCAAACATAGGATAGAATAAGTGATGAGATAATTTATCATATCCCGTCATAAGCTAAGAATATGATATAATATATCATCTCTTATCCTATTTCATACTATATTTGATCAATCAAATATGATCTTAAAAAAAATAGCATTAGAAGAAAAAAATAAATAATTAAATCATTTTTCAGTAACTAATATACTAACATCATGAAAAACCTATGGGCGTGAATAGGTATGTTTTAAGAATTATAATATAAGCATTCAAATATTAAATCCATGTCTAATAGGGTAACCCTTTTACCTTTTGAAATATTAACCCAATTTAAACATGTTGGATATTAAGAATAAACAAAATGTCCAAAATGAAACAAGTATATAAAAGACTTAGAAATATTTATATGAAAAATCTCATACTAATTGTGGAGATAAAAAATCATGAGGTTTAGTAAATTTAAGTTTATTGTGTAAGATTCAATCACATAATTAGTGAATTTGTAATCAATAATTTCAGTTTAATTATATTAATTTATATGAATAGGTTACTTTTACTTGAATAAAAAATAAATGGATATGTAATAATGATTTTTTTTTTTGGGGGGCATTTCAATAAACCTGATACTACTATTTTTTATCACATGAAAATAATATATAATATAAAAATATTATTCTTTATAACATAGTGTAATAAAAACATTTAATAGGCGTAGAATAATTATATATATAAAATAAAAATGGGAAAGAAAAACTTCACAATTATATGAATTCTTTTTAAATAGTTTTTTTTTTTTTTTTTGGTTTTTTGCTATATATTGTGAAGATTTGTTACAGGTGAAGGATTGCTCAGACTCTTGTTTTGATTTTGAATGCATGGAAAAGAGAGAGCGCTTAATGAGAGAGAAAGCTCTCAAGAGGCCCTTTCTGCAAGAAGATCAAGAAGAACCTGAGATGGAAGAAAGGGACGAAGAAGAGAGGCCTGTGGAGGAAGAACCTGAGGATCTGAGAGTAGAGAAAAAAGAGCCTTGGAGACCGATAGAAATTTATACCGAAGATGAAGAAGACCGAGTACCTGAGAAATACGAGGAACAAGAGAGGCCTGTGGAAGAAGAAGAGCCCCTGAATAATATGCTCGATGTAATTGGTTTAGTCATGAAGCCTGAATTGGATGCTCGGTGTCTGGAGAAGAATGTAGTTGGCTATGCAGAAGAGAAACCCCAGAAGGAAGAAGCAAAGTTGGTGGGTGAAAATAAAGATGAAAAAGAATGGGAGCCAAAGAAATCGAATAATTCTAATAGGCAACCAAGCCCTGAAGACTCTCTGCCGGAAATGCCGGAGGAGTTGAAAAATCACATCCAAGAAATGGGTGGAAGGAGTGTGAAGTTCCTGATTGAGAGGAGGATGTTCAAGACTGATGAAGTGAGCCACTTGCCAATTCCCATTCAAGAAATACTAACAGAAGAAGAGGAGAGGATGTTCTTGGAGGGAGGAATAGGAATGGAAGTGGAGGTTGTAGAGCCTTCTCTTCAACACGCTCACATAGCCATCAGGAAATGGAAGATGGGAAAGGGCCACAACTACGTCTTCGCAAACAACAACTGGGTCAATGTTGTCGAGAGAAATGCACTCTGGAAAGGCACCGTAGTCCAGGTGTGGTCCTTTCGGAACATGGATTCCAAGCTGTGCTTTGCTGTCGTCAGGGTTTGAGGAGGAGGAGGAGGAGAAGAAGATGGTGGCAGCACAAGCCTATAGCACTGTAAATACCAGCTCAGTAGACTTGATGCTATACCACCTTCAAGAACAATAATATTCTTAGGATTTTTCATGCAAATGTTGTTCATTCATTCAAAGCTTGTTCTTAGAGTTTCTGATTCTTGATGAATAAACAGTTTGTAGTTTTTCATTAATTTTCTTGATTCTTGATCTTTGGCTTGTTCCCCAAACACAATCAGCAATGTGGGTTGTTCCCCAGACACAATCAGCAATGTGGGTTCCAGTGATGTTGGCCAACTATGGCAGACCTTCACCAGGACCTCAGGAGTTCATTTCCACGAGGAATTTTTAGAGATGTTGGTTCACGGGATAAAATATATATGTATATATATCTTGAAATGTCATATATGATTTTTGTGATATATTAATGGATATGATATCTTAAACTAAGATATCTAATAAAACATGTTATATTAGGTTTATAAATATATTATTTTTTAAATTTTAAAATAAAAATTATATTACATTCTAATATTTTTTATTTTAAAAAATATAAAAATATGCATGATTAAAATATTTAAACTTTATAAATAATTTTTTTATATTATGTTATTTGAAATATATAAAAATAATTTATATATATATATATATAGAGTTCTTTTTAACCATAAATTATATTTTATTATAAAAAAATTTATTTTATAAAATAATTAATATAAAACAAAATGGATAAAAAATAAATAAATTTATAATACATGGATATGTATATTATATATTTGAACTTAGTATTAACATATTTATAAAAAATAAAGCAAATAATATATCTCACAATTTATCTGATCTCATATTTGATTGAATATATAATAAGACAAGTGGAATATAGAATAAGATAAGTGATCATCATCAACCAAACATGGGATATGATGTGTTTTCCTTTCTTTATCCTATCTCATGTTGTGTCATGCCAACCAAAACATGGTTTTATAACACTTCTACGTAGGATTTCAACTTTAAATTAAACCCTTATTTATTTATTAAAAAATAAAAATACCATACACAAACTTATATAGAAATGATAATATGGAGGGTTTAGGATTGGAATAAAAAAATAGGATAAGAGAATTTAGTATAGCACTTTCTTAAAGCACTTCCAAGTGAGAATTTAACTCTAAATTGAACTCCTTTTTATTTATTAAAAAAAAATAATCATGCATAAACCTACTTAGAGATGATAATGTGGAGGGTGTAGGACTCATCTCAAAAAATAGGATATGAGAATTTCTTATATTTATCCATTTCAAATGGTGAATTAGTTATATTTTAGGTTCAATTGGGCTCAGTGATTTTTTCATTAATGATGATAAATATTTATTTGCAAATAGATTTGAGTTCTATTATAATTTGAACTCTATCTCTTACTCTAATTCAAACTAATAGTAAAATTTTTTACATTGATTCAAACTCTATATTTTATTTTAATTCAAACTAATAATAAATACATAAATATTAATAATTAGAGACGAAGCTAAACCCTAACCCACTCCCTATAATTTGAACTCTATCTCTTACTCTAATTCAAACTAATAGTAGAATTTTTTACATTGATTCAAACTCTATATTTTATTTTAATTCAAACTAATAATAAATACATAAATATTAATAATTAGAGACGAAGCTAAACCCTAACCCACTCCCTCGGAAAGAGGACGATACCAATTGGGCCTCGCTGAGCAGGCCCAATCCAATGTATGGCCTGTCAAGACGATCCAAGATTAAGGGCTGGACTTAGGCTGGGTTGGGACGAGTTTGCAGAGAACCCTGAAATCAAGCCCAATCCATGCATTTAATTGATAAACCAAATTGAAATTTGCGTATCCATGGAAAGAAATCCTTGATGAAAAACATGTATAAAAAACGCTTAGTCTTAAAGGTAATTGCATGAATAATAAACAAAAATCCTAATACTCTTATCAAAAACTCTATTAAAAAAAAAAAAATAGGTCTTCAATGTCTTCAATGTTGCTTGTCTTCATGGGTTAAGCCTAACAAGAGCAAACCGCAATTCGGACCCAACCCGAAAGGACCATACTTGAATTGGAGTTCTTGCCTCAAGTGAATTGTTATCTACTATTAACTTCCATTGCCTCGTAAAAACGTAAAGATGACAAGTTTCCTTCATTTTCCATTTTTTGAAGGTTATTGTAGTTTCTTCTAGAGATGGTTGTATTAATTTTACTTGCATCCCTTCCACCACCCTCATCTTTTCATCTTCACTCAAGAACTCCCTTCGGATTTGTTTCAAGGGCATAGATAATCTATTTTCATGTTCGTCTATATCAGTCTTAAATAACTGCTTCTCTAGAACCAGAATCGGATGGGTGCCATTCATCTCTCTTATGCGAACTTTGAAATCTTCCGGAAGCTCTGGAGGTGGATCTTCACCTTCACCCATCTCCACCATCGGAAGATCAAGGCCAACTCCAATATTCTGCTCTATCGGAATCTCTGGAGGAGGATCTTCACCTTCATCCATCTCCATCCTCGGAAGATCAAGGCCAACTCCAATATTCTGCTCCACCGGAAGCTCTGGAGGAGGATCTTCACCTTCACCCATCTCCAGCCTCGGAAGATCAACGCCAATTCCAATATTCTGCTGCATCCTGAAATTCCATTGATTTTCCAAGTCATCATGTAAATGTTCAATAATACCTTCAACAAAATTTTTCATCGGTCTCCAACGATCTTCTTTCTCTATGCTTGGTTTCTCAGGTTCCTCTTCCACAGGCCTCTCGTCTTCCTTGTATGTCTCAGATACTTGGTCTTCTTCTTCTTCCTCTATGCTCAGTTTCTTGGGTACTCGATCTTCTCCAATCCTTTCTTCAATCACTAACGTTTCATTCCTTGATCTTTTCCTCTTTCTGGGTTCTTCTTCCAGAAAAGACTTCTTGAGAGTTTTCTCTCTCATTAAGCGCTTTCTCTTGCATTTAAAGCACTCCATGCACTCTGGATGCTCCACCTCCATATCTTTACAAGAGCAGAGAACCAAACAAATTATTTTTGTGAAGCTTTTTTTTGTTCCCTTTCACTTAGACTTTCGTATTTATCCTAAGCAATTAGAAACCTTCCCTTCTACTAGTTGTCCTAGATATCAAAATCTTAGATGGCAATGTTTTAAGAAGCTGCATTTGAGTTAAATTAAACTTTCAAAAATATTTAAATTATTTTTAATTACTTTTTAAAACATAACTAAAGAAGAATCACCATTTGAGATGGGATAAATATAAGAAATTCTTTTATCCTATTTTTTGAGATAGGTCTTAAACCCTCGCATTATCATCTTTAAATAGGTTTATGCATGATTTTTTTTTATTATGTTATTTAAATAATTTTTTTATATTATGTTATTTGAAATATAATATATATATATATATTAAATAATACATATATTAATATTATTTTATAATATATTTTATAAATTTTTGAGTTCTTTTTAACCATAAATTATATTTTATCATTAAAAAAAATTATTTTACAAAATAATCAATATAAAAAAATAAAAATTGATAAAAAATAAAATAAATTTATGATACATGAAATATGTATATTATATATTTTAACTTATGATTAATATATTTATAAAAAAGAAAGCAAATAATATATCTCATTATTTATCTTATCTCATATTTGATTGAACATATGATAAGATAAGTGACACATAGAATAAGATAAGTGGTTGAATAGCTTATCACATCTCATCATCAACTAAACATAGAATATGATGTGTTTTCCTTTCCTTATCCTATCTCATGTTGTGTCTCGCTAACCAAAACATGGTCTTAAAGCACTTCCAAGTAAGAATTTAACTCTAAATTAAACTCATGCTTATTTATTAAAAAAAAGAAAAATCATGCATAAACTTACTTAGAGATGATAATGTGGAGGGTATAGGACTTGTCTCAAAAGATAGAATAAAAAAATTTCTTATATTTATGCCATCTCAAATGGTGAATTTTTTTAAATTATATTTTCAAAAGTAATTAAAAATAATTTTAATAATTTTAAAAGTATAGTTTAACTCAAATACTGCTTTTTAAAACATTTCCACGTGAGATTTTTAAATAGAAAGGTTTAATTTAATTCGGCTACCCTGATCAAATGGGTTGATTTTAATTAAATTTAAACTCATTAAAACCAACATAAGTATTGGTATTATTAGTTGGATTCTTCAATTTAAATTCATATCTTAAAGAAAATGACAATTACAAAACATATTTTAATTAAATATAAGTTATATAATACAACAAAAAATATAATATAGGTTCAATTGGGCTCGATGATTTTTTTATTAATGATAGATTTGAGTTCTTGTAACTCTATCTTCTACTCTAATTCAAACAAATATTAGAATTTTTTATTTCAAACTCTATATTTTACTTTAATTCAAACTAATAATAAATACATAAATATTAATAATTAAATTAAGGGTAAAATTGAAATTATTTATTTTCTTTATTAATAATTAGATATCTCATTTTTCAATCAAAATATAACATTATCCGGATATCTGCAACAGCTGGTAGAAGTTCTAAATGATTAGGATAAATATGGAAGCCCACGTGAAGTGGAAAAAAGCTTCACAATCATATGAATTAGTCTCAAATAAATCTTTGCTTTTGTAAAGATTTGTTACAGGTACCCAGACTGCATGGAGTGCTTTGAAGGCAAGAAAAAGAGAGAGTGCATAATGAGAGAGAAAGCTCTCAAGAGGCCTTTTCTGGAAGAAGATCATCAACAACCCAGCAACATGAATAGAAGGAATAGAACGTTAGTGATTGAAGAAGACAAAGTACCGGAGAAATACGAGGAAGAAGAAGAGCTTTGGAGGCGGAGGAAAAATAATCTCGAAACTATTATTGAAGTCTTACATGATGAGTTGGACATGCGGTGGAACCTCAGGATGGAGCAGATTGGAGCTCGCCATGAAGAACAGGAACCCCAGAGTTTGAATCAGCGTGGAATCAGGGATGATGAAGAAGAGGAGCCATGGACATTGAATGAGGGAGATATTCTCGCAGATTTGAAGGAGATGGGTGAAATCAATTCTGAGAGGAAACCGAGCAGCACGCAGATTGGAGAAGAGAAACCCCGGAGATCGAATAGGAGGAGACAGAGGTTGGCGATTGAAATCAGCGATGATCAAGAATTCGAGCCGAGGAACGATGAAGAGTTCAAGCCGAGTGATGAAGACAAGAAACCCAAGAAGAAGAACAGAGTGAATAATAATAATAATGAGAAGCAGAAGGCGGTGGCTCCTCCGGCGGAGTGGCTCCGACTGTGGAGGTGGGGAAGGCGATCATGGTCTGTGTTGGAATAAAAACTACTTTTATTTTACGAAAATTATTTTAGATAAAATTAAAATAATATAATGTAAACATAAATTTTCTTTTCTACCAAAATATATCATGCAACAAATTTCCTTGAGAGATTTGTTGAAGTATCAGCTTTTGAAGTGGGGCTGAGATTCATACTCTTGGAGACCTTTGGCATGTTGATTGATTCTTGATGAATAATCAGTTTTTAGTTTCCAAGTTTTCAGCTTTTTTTTTCCCTTGCAATTAGTCAATTTCATTTTCCTGGGAAAAAAGAAGAAAATCTTTAATTGAACTACATATTCATCCATGGGGTATTCATGTCTGTCCTGTTTTTAGTTTCTCTTCTACATGCATAATGAAATTACTTGCTATTGAGTGATTTTTTTTTTTTATCACAAATAAAAAATTTTATTATCTTTATACATATATAAAATATTTTTATTTCCCCACAAAGGGAGAGTTCTTTTTAATTTCATTAATTCATCACAACATTAATTGCACCTAAAATGTGTCGATTTGTGATATAGAATCTAAAATTGTAGAAATGATATAAAAGGTCTAGTCTACCCTCCATATTATTTTTTCTATTTCTTGCAAGGGTGACATACGAGCCCTCGGTTAAATCTATTTTTTTTTTTTTTTAATCTCCCCATGAATCCCATGTTTATAACAATAGGGATAGACTTTCCCATAAACCCTATGTTTATAACAATAGGGACAAAATTTTCGAATTCCAATCGATCAAGCACATTGTGTCGATGTTTTTCAGTAATATATCTAAAAATGTCTATTGATTCCTTAATAACACAGTCTCGTACACAACTAGTACATTATAAAAGAATCCTTATTTAGACATCTTTACTTTTGGTTACAAACCTCTTTTAGATAAAATGATCAAAGTCTAATCCAACGAGTGATTTCACAACTCAAGGTCATGAATTCGGATCACAAGAGCATCATATTGGGGGAGTAATTGTTGGGTTGCAATAATAATACTCTTAAGCCAAGACATAGGTAACTCAAATGATTGTTCTTAGATCCCAATAGGATAACTTGATAAAAGTGTAGGCTTAGACATGAGTGAGATGCCGGAAGACTATACATAACCTATATATATAACTTCTAGTTGCCGGGATGCAGCTTCTAAGAAAAATGGCCGGTTGATGCATGCATAATGGTCTGTATGCATGAGATTTAAAAATGCATGAGCCATGCAAGTTAGACAATATAATGCCTCTTAAAGCCCAAACATGAATCTGATTTGCCCAAGGCCCAGCCCAATATTCAGCCCAGGAAGGCTGACCCGGTGCTATTTCTGTAAACTCGGGTTAAGTTTGATTAGCCAAACCAGTCGAGACTTGGTCCATGCAAATGCCCAATCTCAAAAAGCTGGGAAGAAAATCTAAGAAAATAGAAAATGAGGTTAATATATTGAGAAGGATGTTGAAATCAATATATACACAAATGCCTGGAGACCAATCTATAGCTTTTATTAAAGCTTGAAAGATTATGAGAACAAAATGAAAGATAAAATACAGGCTCATTGTAGAGAGGAAAAAGAAAGAAGAAAGCAGAATTAGCAAGACGACTGTGTATTAACTCCTTCGGAGAAGGCGATGATAGGGGGTTAGCGTTCCTTGCGGAGAAACAATGGAGTGTTGTGTGTGTGTATGTAAATACCTAATTCATGAATTTTCTGCAGTTTGGAGCTTTACACAAACAGGGGACCTTGCATTCGTCTGGCTCATCGGGATCAAACAAGTAGTCATACCTGCAAACACAACCCCATACATAGTTTATCACAACACTCTAAACATGTAGTGGTGTATGTTTTCTTTTATCTGAAGTGTGAATTTGTTTGAAATCTAAACAAGAATTGAGAAAAATGTCACCCAAGCTTCAAATTTGCTTTTTGTGTCCAAACAAAATATCTGCAAAAGGACTTCAAAACATATCATTTTTCTCTTGTTTACTTGTCAATGAAAATTTTTAGTGAAATAAAACTTAGCAAGGAATATAATTTTCTCAAACTATCCCCTCCTGTTTTTTTCAAAGGAAAATAGGGAGGGAACCTCATTTCCTTAAAACATATTTTCCCTCGTCCTTTCTCATAAACATGAATTTTTCTTCAACATTTTTTTCCTACCCATATTCCAAGAATCAAACATAACATAAAACTCCGGAGAGAGAGAAAAACACTGAGATGGGAAAGTTCCATTAAATGACACAAAGCACATGCACTGAGAGAGAGAGACAGAGATAGATGCATACGTTAGCTCATCGCCAGCAGCGACATTGGTCTTAGCAATAAGAACAATCCTGCTCTCATCGTCACCCACACTCATGATCCTCGCATAGCAGTTGGGGGCACACTGTTTCATACAAATATAATTTGGATTAATGAAAAATGCATATAAATTAAAGCAATAAGGCAGATTCAGTTTAAGTCTGGGGAATCATTTGTCCTAATATTTTTTCAACTGTCAAGCTGCCAGGAAATGTTAGGTAGTTGGAACTATTGGAGGAGGTACACAAACCTAAACGAAAAACTATCTGATGTGGATAAGAATGACTTACTGAGTGGTTGATTAGGCGGGCAATGTTTCCTTTATCTGTAGCATCAACTACCACTTCTTCACTGATCTTAAAGAGCTGCAAACACAACAATATCAATTTATTTTAATGCTCTAAAGAAAGAGGAGGAAATGCAAAAGTTTTGGTTGTTTTTGGTGGTCTTTTTAGAACACAAAGAAAGTCAAGAAGAGAAAGATTCTCACATAGCAGTCTTTTCCTTCTAATCGGTAGCGCACCTCCCTCAGATCTGCAATACTGCGCCTCACTTGTTCACCTCGATATTCAAGAACCTATAGACAAGCACATTGGTTTAAAAATTTATTTTTAACTCAGCTCATTTCCTAAGATCCAGCCCAGGAAAATCCTTAAAAGAGAAAGAAACTAAAACTCAATCAGAAACAAGGGCATGTATCCACAAGCAGTAGTAATCATTAGAAACTGTTTTGCTAAGAGTATGTGTACAGAAAAAAGGAGCATAAATGACTACAACATTATCTGAAATGGAACAGGCATTCATCAACATGTTTGAGAGCTCCTTTGAAATAGAATGGTTTATTGTCTTTTAAATTGGATTTGACATGAGTCAATAGTGTCTTTAATACTGTTCTAAATTAGTCTACTTCTTTACATTTTTAAGACCATTTTCTAGATTCATGAAATGATCGGTATCATTTTTTGTTTCTGACCATCATTTGAAACAAAGTGCATCAAGTTTAAAGGGGCCCCATGAGGCTAATGAACTTGAGAATCATTCCTTAACCTTCAGGGGGTAAAAAAGAAACAAAGAATTTTCTTTAGAAACTCTGTAATTTGAACTTTTTAGAGTATTTACCATATCTCCTTCTTGAATAGCTTGTCGTGCAAAGAGGCCCCACCCATGTATTCCAGATCTACCAAAGCAAACCCTATCATTTTCAGTCCTCTGGAGTCGTGTATGAATGCATACAAAAAAAATAAAAAAATCGTCAATCCAAGAAGTTGATAGGAGGATAATTGCTGAACAGAAATGATGAAAATTTACCTGTAAGTGGTAAAGCCGTTCCCTGAAAGTAGAAAAATTTTTAGGCTCTTCCACTTCCTGTTTCAAGAAAAGAAAAAACCACACATGTCACCCTTATAGTGATTTCTATTTGATTGAATGGAGGAAAGGACAATGGATTAGATGTGGTATAACAAAGAGAAGGAATTTACTCTGAATGAATTCAAGCTTTCTATTGCACTCAAAGAATGATGGAAGGGGCCCTTGACTTGGTGGGCAATGGCTTCTTCTACTGTCCTCTAGCAATCAGAAAAAGATACAAATGAGAAAATAAAGAGGCCCGTCTTATACCACAATGAAAAATAATTCATTAAAAAATCACGACCAAACAAATAACTTATAATGGTTTTGAGGGAGCAGGAATTGTGACCATTACAGTTATTTTTAACATGGAAGAAAACACAAATGAACTTTACCGAGTAAAGATGTATATATAAATATCAAATTGAAATATGATAACTAATAGCTCTTTTCTCATTACTGAATAATTAATGAAGCATTCAATGAAGGGCTTTGGTCAAAGGAGGTAAAAGGATCAAAAAGTTCAATATGCTTGAACTATTGGAATAAGTGGTATCCAATTTATCACCAGCAGACAAGGACATGCACAGAATTGATAGAAAAGTCTTAGTTCAGAACTTCTAAAAAGAACATGTTATATAAAATTGGAGAAAATTGAGAAAGGGGCAACAAAATAGGATTGATTCAATTGAAGAATTGGTGCAGGGCCAGCATATGTAACTATTTAGATGCAAGAGTGGGCTAACAATGAAAGAACCTAGCAAACTGCAAGAGACAAGGAAATATGTAACTTTCATCTGAGGTACCTTAGTGTTTGATTTTGATCTTCTAAAAATCCGGCACCTTGCAGCAGAGAATGGCTCAAACTCGTCAGTTTCCACTGTACGAATCTGTTGAAGTTGTATCCTGTTGGATGAAATTAACCTTGAACCGGACTTCTTCTTATTTTGGATGAGGCTTTTGGTAGAGAAAACCCCTAGGGGAGTTTGAATGATTAAAACGGTATCAGGATTCGGAGCCCTGCACCAGAAACAAAACCATGAACAGAAAATCTTGATTAGGTTGTGAAAAACACAAGGTAGAGTTGAATCAGCATATGAACCCATCACATCCAACATGTTAGGGTGTCTATGTGTGCATGCATGTGCATGTGTGAGTGTGAGAAAGCTATATTTTCTCACACTCACACATGTAAGGATTCAATACCTGTGATAAGCACAATATGAAACCATCTTTGTTATCTGTCTGCCATTTTTCACCAAGCTGTGCAACTGCAATTAGAAGGCATGAAGAAAATGCAATCACCGATCAGCAGAACAATCATCGCCTTGACCCAGAATAAAAGTTTCAACAAGCTATGCAGAGTTCTCTAAACCCAAAATGTAGAAGAACATAAACCCAAAGGCCAGATTTGCCTACCGGGTGCTGATATTCCTATCATATGATGACATATGGACACTTGATAAACTTCCATTAAATGCTCATGGGGTAGCATATGCAAGACTTGGGGAATCAGAATGTGTGTGCCTATACACACGTCACTGCCAAGCTTCAAGATGCAAATAGAAAACAATGTCCCAAATATACTTGTGGAAAGCTTCAGTTCTTACAGATAGATCAACAATATGATGGGGAAAAAAATAAATAAATAAAAATAAAAATAAGAAAATAAGGCAGAAATCTGCAGGAGAATCTACCCAAAGTATTGGATACAATCAGAGAAGGAAACTATAAGCAAGAATACATAGTAACACCAATAACACCACCAAAGCCTTACAAGCTTTGTTACCAAGGAAGGATTGACATGCCTTTTCAAGTTTTTCCTTTTTCCCATCAATGCCAAAACTTTCACCAAAATGTACCCCAGGTTCACAAAATATGATCAAATAAATGGATAGAAAAGTATGACGACAAAAAGGAATGCGGCAACTCTGAATTCAAGACACTTCTTTTTGAGATGAAGTACTCTTTAAACTACAGTACTTTAAACCAAAAATATTATTACAAATAGACAGCAATGAGCATCTCACCTCCATACGATACCCCGCCCTTGATGCACACATTGCATGGTAGTAAGTAGAACACTTGCAACACTGTGTGCATGAACCATGTATTTGCTTACAGATTACGCAAATCTGAATTTTATGAAAACAAGGCAAACTCAGATCACATCAGCTGAAGATTCATGTGTAAGAAAACCAACTCATTATTAACCATCATGCTAACATTTTCAAACTAGAATGAGATTAACTAAACCAGATTCACAATCGCTCACATGATGCATTCTTAGATAATCTTTTCCATTGGCATAATTCTACATTGCTTAAATAGATAAAAGAGAAATTCACTCTTCAGCTTTAAACAAGAGTTCCCCTTCACATTTTTTTATGGATGAGTTTTTCTTAAACATTGTCACCATTTCCCATTGAAACTAATGACAAACTATATTCATAAATATTTGATTTATATCGTAATGAAAGAAGATCGAGATAATATTACAGTATTGTACTTTAAAATATAAACTAATAATAATAGTAATAAATTAAAGATTGCAATCCCCAAGAGATACCTAAGGTTCTCACAATAACTTCCATTTTTTTAGGTAATTTGAAATAAAGAATAAAGAATGGGGAGAAACATGGCAAGATTTTCCCCTACAAAGCAGATGAATAAGAACACGTGTGAAGCAGTTGTGACTAGCAGCTAAAACAGTTGCTTTACCTTTATAAAAGAATTTGATGGAATGCTCAAGATGCCAACAGCAGGCTCCATCTTTTCATCACTTGAGAAAGAAACTTCAGGTTGAAACCAAGCACAAGTGACATGAACCCATAATGTCTCAATATCAGTTGGCTTTAGAGCACCACCTAAGAGAAAGAAATTTAATCACAAAAAAATCAAAGAATGTTCTTCCTTGTGAGTAACTAAACTCTCCAAACCAAAGGAAACTCCTGAAAGAAATTCTGGAACTAAGTTATCCACATCTTTAAAGGGAAGAAAGCAAAGAGACTATGTAACTTTGATGTTGAAGAAACATCTATATTAGTTAGGATCAACCTAAAAACAATGGAGATTTTACATAGGGTGAGTAAAAAAGGGAAAATGGCAAAACTTCTTGACATGACACCTCCAAACAAAGCATCCTTTCCCGGGCATTGTTAAGAAAGAAAACATTATTCATTATAAAACTGCATAAATACAAATGACAAGCAAGTCCAGGTTTAACATTTCTATAACTTGAGATTCCTCTCAATCTTGGGAACATACCTTTTACAGGACAAAGGCAACACTCCCTCTCAACATCAGGTGTTTCACATGCTCTGCAAACCCATGAAGTGAAATCCCGAACATTTCTTGCCCCATAACACTCTTGATGGACAGCTATTTGACATCTGGTATAGAAATTAAAAAAAAAAAAAAAAAAGTAATATAATTTATTTAGTGTTATTGGAGTACTCAAAAAGTAAAACCTCCAGGCAACAAAAAAAACTCTTTGGTTTAACAGCTACATGGCCAGAAGATTGAAGCAATAATAAGAGAGGAGAGTCTGATACATAGACTCTCATTCAGCATTCAGCATTCATAATACAATGCAACACATTAACTATCAAATAATAATAATAATAATACTAATAATAATACAATGCAGCACATGGGTGTGAAAGCAGAAGACTTGGAGTAAGTACAATATTGCATGGATTCCACCAAAGAGATATAAAATGTGAAAGATTATTATTATTATTTTTTTTGATAGGAATAAAATGTGAAAGATTATCAATAACCTAAAACCATAGTTGTTAACTCGTAAAATATATCATGTATTATTTTTCCACTTTTTTGTATCATGTATCGTAAATTTTTTTATATAATGAAAAAAAAAAAAAAAAAAAGCATGCATAAATATACTTATCTATTGGAAGCATGAACTATAGAGTAATATATATATCCCCAGTGGGACTTGAACTTGGAACCTCCCACAAACAACCCCCCCAACCCTTTACCAGTCAAGCCTCAATAGCAACCATATTGTAATATATATTCAATTTTGTCATAAAATCTATAAAAATAAACATTTTGATTAGATATGATTTTTATTTCCAAATTATAACATAGCATATGTACTTACATGAGTTCTAACCTTTCATGTTTGTCATCATTCTTTCTCTACCAAGAAAAGAAAAATTCAAAACAATAATAATAGTAATAATATATTGAGTAAAAAATTTTGTTTATCAATTAACACTATTAATATTAATTTATTTAAATAATTAAAAATTTTATAATAATATTTATCAAATTTTTATAAAAAATTAGTTTAAATTCTTTTAATATATTTATATTCATTTATTTTTTAAAAAAAATTAAATACTTTTATTAAAACATGTTTTATTACATTTTAAATAAAAAATTAAATTGATTTATATAAAATATTTTATTTGAAATTTAATTTCTAAAATTTTATTAAAAATATGTGGTGACAATTTTTTCTATTAAAATTATTAATAATTTATCTTATCAAATTAATTTTAATTTATAAAATATTAGGACTACATTAAATTTTTTTTATATTGTAGCAAATTTTGAGTAAAATAATATTTTAAAATAAATACATTTAAAATAAAAGATATATTAAAAATAAATAATTTTAAAATGGATAAATTAAAAAAAGAAAAAAAACTTTCAAAAAGTCGACGATTTTTTGTGCTCTCTTCCACTGCCACTGCACGTCGCCCCACACTCAATTTTTTTTGCTGATATATCACCTTTGAACCGATATTTTGGCGATTTTGCCAAAATATTGGTACCCAATATTGTTTCAGACCCCATCAATATCCAATATTTCGCTGATATTTCAGCGAAAAAAACCGACATTTCAATCCTTGCTTATAAGAAATTAAAGATTTCAATGCATATCAATTTCCATTAAAAATGCATTGTTTCATATCTTGCATTATAAGTTTTTAATAACTATGCTTGAAGCCATCTAATCCACTGTGTTATTTAGCATTTGAAGACCTCATTGAAGTTTTGAGAGCTGCCACTATTGTAAACAAGCTGGAGGTTAGGACTCTGTCCAACTCACCCCTGCTAGGACATACTTGAAGGGACCAGTAGCGGGAAGCAGGAAGACTGTCAACATGCTAGGAACATGTACACAGCACACAATCCAAAATTACGAGATTGCAATACCTCTATACCCTAATAAACTCATTGGACGCTTACAATGGTGATCCCAAGTCATTGTGCTTCTGCAATATGTTCAGTTGTTGTGCTAAAGGACCATTATGAAACTAGCTACTCAGACACAAGATAATCTAAATTGACAATACCTGTTGCATATAATGATTTTGTTGTAGTCCCAATCTTCAACCCATCTACATACAGCACATCGTTCTGTTGTCCACCTAGCATGAACAGGCTCATATTTTTCTGTCACAACGGAAGTAGGAATGCAAGCAGTTGATTCATCGGTGACAGCAGCTTCTAAAGTATCTCTGCTGCAAATGCAGCTAAAAGAACCATCATGTCCAATATTAAAAATGCATAATAAAAGACCTATACCTTGCAAAAAAGTAAGCAACTTCTGTCTTCGTTCTCTTATAGAAGGTCGTTTAGGAGGGTTAACAGGAACAAAACTATTATCATGATACTCTGCAACCTGCAGCATCTGCACAGTCAAATAAGATTGCATTGGAAATCACATAAGTACAATGCCATATATTGAAAATCAGTAAAATTTGGGTGATATACAATCATAGTAGAAGAAAATACACAAGAAACAAAAAATGTACGTATTCAGCAAGTTCTCCCATATCGAGAAGACGGAAATTCATATCAACCATACGAGTACAAAAGAATATGTGAGAGAATATCTCTGCAAGAAAACAGAAACCCTAACCAATAAAATTACACAAAATACCCCAAGAATTTATCCTTGCCCCTTAGGCCTAGAAGTCCAATTAATATGAGAATGCAAGATTCCTAGCAAGGGGGGTTGGGGTAAGAGAGAAGAGTATGAAACATTTCCCTAATCACTAAGATAATCGCTTATAATTTGTGACGAACAAAAAAAGATGAAATATGTCATGTGCTTATCAAAAAAAGAAAGGAAAAAACGAACTGTTCACCCAACAGTTTCCAGTCCCCCACAGGCAGCTCGACTGAAAGATGCTCCAACTCCCATATGAGAGGTCTCAGGTTCAAGCACTAAGCTCTACCAAATACATGGTTCTAGGGCAAGGGGTTGCGCATCCAAAATTTTCCCCATCATTCAAAGCAGGCCTAGAGGATTTCCATCTTATTGGGGGAAAAAATCTCTCAACAGTTTCATCTAAAACCTAGTGGTTCCCCATTCCTCTTAAATCAACATTAGACTTCATGTAGCTACATCCAAAACTAAGCCTTTACCAAGATAATGGCGTCTCCAATTATGTTTGCAACAGAACTTGATATGGGGAAGACATTTGCAAATACTGATGGAGAAGTTAAAAATTAGGACATCAAAATCAAAAAAATAAATAAATAAAGAAAGAAAGAAAGAAAAGTCTGAGGCTTAATAAGAAACATTGTCAAAAGGGGGGAGTTTTTTTTTTCCCTTGAGTTTCAAGATTTTGAAAAAAATGATAAAAAGAGGTTATGAATATTAGTTACTAATATACAAAGCTACTCTTTTCCATAAAAGAAATGCATTTAAGCATACTGAGATAGACTACAGGGGATAATAAAATTAGCAATAAAAAAAATTAATGTAACACGAACCCATTGCTCCAATGACAACATGGAACCTTTTACCCTAACACTTGTCTTCCAATTTTTCCCTTTGGAACCTGTATGGCGCTCCCATTCAGTAAGTGATTGCTTTTCCATCCCGCACGACCCACACTTGCACACAACTCTGAAAAGAAAAGAAAATATGAAGTTAATGGAAGCCCATCAATCAATCTTATTTGAACAATAACATATGTGTATATAAACATACAAGAGAAAGGAATAGAAGCAATTATCTATTTCTATGATCCATGTCTAAATGTAATCATTGCTAAATTAACTATTTTAGCCAAAAATAATTCTCAAATTATCCCCAACTTTCGCATATAGCTAAGTCAGCAATTTCAAACCACTTGCCAAAATTCATAGAAAAAATATAGACTCGGTTCTAAAGCAATGACAGTATTCTTTACAAAGTTACAAACATGCACTGGTATTCTCAATTTCCACTCTGCCAAAATTCATAATAAAGAAATGTAGTCTAAGTTCTAAAGCAATAACAGTATTCTCAATTTCTTTCCTGAATTAACTCCCAAATATCCTAGAATCCAGATACTTTCAGACTCCAAAAGCAAACCTCACACCTGAAAATAACTATGAAAGCACCACAAGGGACTATTATAAGCCAAATTAAAGGTGATTCCAAGAAAAGAGCAAAAGTGGATTTATATTAATTAATCTAATATTTTCCAACTATGATGCCAAAAAAAAAAAACTCCCCAGTTATTATGTCAATAAAATTTGACAACCATATTACAGAAAAAAAGAAAAAAAAAAGTATCCCCTCCAAAATAGATTTTTCTTTTCTTTTTTAAAATGGTTTCCTCCAATGTGGATTCTATATCCAACTAATTAATAAGGAGCTCTGCATAACTAGGTCATTTAATGTGAAACCCCCATGTCAAATTGCAGGTCTTAGTTTCATTAATTCCAATAACAAGGCAACAAGTATCACCATCAAAAGTTTTAAGGGGTGGGGGGACGACCAGATCCTCATTTGGATTGGGAATTAACGCATGCTTGCAACAGAGATTCCAATTGCTAAATTCTCGTGGAATAGATTCTTGGATTTTCCATTTGGCAATAGCCCACTGTAACAAATAGAATATCTATTTACAAAATAAGTAGTCAAGCTTTCTTTTATGGTCTACATTTTCTGTGGGTTCATGGAATCAAATCAGGAACCCTCCACCCCCATCTCAAATTTTGCCACCTGAGGCCCCAGGGCCACAAAACAAGTGTATGACATCAGGAGAGGATGCAAATCCCAAACCCATGTAACCAATGAACAAGGCAAAATAAGAAAGAACAGGAGGAACTTATATAAGAATCTGTTTGCATATGCTGGCTTGCTGAAGGAGATATTAAACCCTTGGGGTAAGGAGGATTAACTAAATACATCAGCATGTTGGATTCAGAAATACGTGCACAAGCTCAATCAGGTTATGAGATGATGAGATTATGACTTCAAACTTAATCAGCACATTCTCTTTCAGGTTTGAGCACAGGCTTATGTTCAGAAATAAGATCAACGTGCCAGCTAAGCATTTAACACTATCCAGTGATGGTAAAAAGCTCCCTCCATCAAAACATAAATGAGGGGAAAAAATGAAATAAAGCTCAATAGAGTGGAAAAAAAAAAATTCTTTCTTTCCTATGAAAAATTGCAGCCTGCACAATTTTTTTTTTTGATAGGTAAATAAGTAATGTATTAAAAAGCAAGGAGATATAGCCTACACAAAATTATTTATGCTTACAAATGAATGCTTGGGAAATATATGCCTTCCACACCCGAGCAAGTAACTGTAACCTTGTTAGGCAGCACTAATTGACTGTTGTTTTTGTTGCATCTGTATTGAAAATTCCACCATTGTTAAACATCCAATACGTATCTGAATGCTACATAGCTGGCAAATGAACTAGTAATAGAAAGCAAAAAAATGAATAGATAAATAAGGAAAGGAAAAAAATGAAGATAGAAAAAGACTTACTTGACTTTAGGCTGCCATCTTTCTGAATCTGACAATTCAAAATTAAACTTTGCTTTGCAAGCAGGGCAGTAATAATCAGTAGCCCCAAGATTCTAAACAAGGAAATAACTCAGTCAGAGAAGTCTACAATTTTTTCCTTCATGCACTTAAAAATGATAAGTGGTTGTGGTCAAAAAACAAAAGAATAATGTTTGGAGATGGAACTGTGATGAGCCAACCTTGAAAAGTTTACTGGAAATTTTACCACACTCTGCATGCACCCAAACTTTGCAACCATCACAGCGCACCTGATTCATTGTTGGAATCCAACAATAGATTAATTAGACAAAATTAGCTAACTCTAAACAGAAAAAATAATCACAATCTCTAGTTGGATTGTCAGACTCCCACCCAAGTCCCACTGTCTGATTGATTCTGCATCTTCTTGCATATGCCACAATACTGTTTGGATTTTAACAACTGCAACAAGAATTCATATATTCATTAACAATACAGAATATCCAGAATAGAGAGCTTATGAAAAGAACACCACCGCAAAAAGCAACTAGTACAGACCCTATCACAGGTTTTACATAGAAAACGGCCTTTAGGAGTCAAAGCTTTCATTTTCTTTGTACTTTTAAGAGGAATTCTCAAGCCACAGCCATCACAAGACCATGTGTCCTTCTTCCTAAATATATCCTGCAGAGAGAAACTACATTGGATGAAAACTAAAGGTTGAGAGAACCAATTTCACAACAACAGAAAAAAGATCAATAAAAAAAAAAAAAAAAAACCTTTACTTTTAATCCACAAGTTAAAACCACAAAATTACAGAAAGGCCCATCATCATGCCCAGTATCCATTACTAAACTTAGTTCTACAAATGTCGTCTCATAGTTAATACTTTTGGCAAGGTTGCTCAAACATTCCTGCTGTAACATATGATATGTGAAACTGGGTGGCTCATGTTAGGTGTGGGTATGTGCTAAGCAATAGATTCATCTAATAATTAAATATTAGGATGGGGTGACATGGATAACTAGTCAAAGTGTCAAATAGTTCACATAGTCCCCCATTTCTACATGAAAGAAATTCTTCTTGTCTTCTTTGAATGCAACCTACCTTGTTAGAAAGGGGTATCTCATTCATTCTCAAACAATCCTATAAAAGAGAGAGATTAAGAAACTGATTAAGGGAACAGGGGCGGAGTCGGGAATGAGATATAGGGGGGGCCAAAATGAAAGAGATTAATTTCAGGGAGCAAAAATAAGTTAAAAAGCAAGATTTGGCTCACTGGGTGTTTTGTTTCTCTCTTAAACTGAGGTTACAGAATCAAAGCAGGATAAATTTTTTATTTTCCAGGGAGGGCATGTGCCCCCTTTGAGCCCCACTTGAATCTGCCAGTGCAGGGGAACTTATAGTAAATTAGGAATTTGTTCCACTCTTCCTTCACTGAAGCACTTCTGGTGGATACATGTCTGAAAACAAAATGCTAGATGCATCCAACAATACCCAAACCCATGCCATGTCAAACATAATTACGTTGCACATTTCAAAGTTTCCACATAAAACAAATAGACAATAAAAGAAAAAAATTCCTGACACCACTTGCCTGGTCCTGAGAATCGCATTCCTGATCCTGATTCGAACCAGTAGCCTCTTGGATCCCTCTACTGGATTCAAGATAATTGGGTTTCCCAGCAGCCACATTTATATCCTCTGTCAGCTTCTCAATAAAACCATTTTCTGCAAGAAATGCCTCCTCTATAGCTGTCCGAAAATCAATGGGCTTACTATCATTCAAGTCACTTTGTCCCTGGAACCTGAACATAACAGGTTCTACCTAATCACATACCCAAAAAAACAACTTTCTAATAACAAAAGAACAATCTATGCATGAATCCAACAATTACACACCTTTCTACATTATCTATGAATGGAAATATCATCCCACGTTTAATCCACCCATAATCCTGCTTGTCATCATTTTAAAAAAAATCATAATAAATAATCATATTCTTATTAACAAAATAAACAAGCCCATAAATACCAGAACAACTTCAATATATAAATTAAAACTCACTCGATTCCCATTTCCAGAATAGCCAAAGAACATTACACAAACTGTCCCAGCAATACATGAACTCAAAACTTGCCCGGGTGCTTGCGAGGCTGGATCAATGACAATGGCAGGCCAGAAAGGATCCTTCTTCCCCGACTTAGCCCATACTATATCACCTGAAATAAACTCCTCTAACCTACTACCACCTTTACTCTCTCTATCGACTCTTCCGAAACCGAACTTTTCCTCAACTTCGTCAGTTGGATATCGCTCGACCTCTGCCAATTGCTCATGCAGAGAAGTAAGTGAACTGCGCGAACTGGAATACTTCTTCTTGGTACCAACATTCTTAAACCCAATATACCCCATTTCATCTCCGTCTTCTTGACACAATGCCGAGAATTTTCTACATTGGTGTCCAAATTTACCCTCATTTAGCCCCTTTTTCACACTCTGTTTCGGTGTTTTCGAACAAGGTTTTTCTTTTTCCGGTTCGAAATCCTCATCTAGAATGATCTCACGAGCATTGGGTTTGCTCTCTTTCCTCCAATTATCAAGAATTGAATCGTTGAATCTAGATGGGAGTACCTGAACTCGTCCCCTCGACGTCCTCACCAGCGGTGGCCGGTGAACCTGAGCCGCACGATTCATAGCTCCCACGCCGTCTCCTTCCTTGGATTTCGACACCACCTCGCCGGGGGCGCAGCTTGAAATCTCCGTGCACCACGACGCCTCCACAACTCCGACGTGACCGCCGAATATCCGTTGAAGGCCGTACCCGCTCAAAGGAATTATTCCCGCGGCGACGTCCCCGAGCAGATTCAGAGGGAAATACCCATTCATCTTACGCTTCTTCTTCACCGCCGGCGACTCATCGTCGTCCGCCGCCGAGTGGCCGAGTCTGCATCGTTTCATACTCGGCATTTTCGATTTCAAATTGCGCTTAATTATCATTGTCCCCCCCCAACCAAATCCTATTCGAATTCCCAACAAAACCCCAAATTTCCCAAAACCCTAATCCCAAACCAGCCCTCCAAGACCATAGAAAATTTCTCCACAATTCCTCCGACCCAGAAACCAGCGACCCAGATTCACCACAAAAATCAACTTCCCCGCGAAAATTCACGCGAGAAAAATGCTGTTTGGCGGGATCGAAAATAGAGATCTCACCCCAGACGACGAAGAAGACGAAGAAGAAGAACAAGCAGAAGAAGAGAGAGAAAAAGAGAAAGAGAAAATAAATTCCATCAATACATATATTATAATTATACTAATTAAAAAAAAAAAAACCCCCTCCAAAAAAATATTCAATTTTTTTCCTAATTTTTTTCAGAAATCTCAGAGAGAGAAAGTTGAAGAGAAAGAGAAAGAGGTGGTGTTTGGGCGGTTTATCCTAGTATAAAGCTAAAAACTTAAGCCTTAGGTGGTCAGAGACCAAGCAATGGTGCCCATTTGGTTCAGCCATGGTCTGAGTCTTAGTTGGTTTTATGGCCTTGTCTTCATGGCTTTGATTGCAGACAGATAGAGGGATGAGTAAGCTCCAAGAAAGTTGGAAAATAATGTAAGATGGAAATTTTTTAAATACAAAAAAAGAAATTTTCCTTTTTTATTGTTGGGTTTGTTTTTTTTTTTTTTTGAATTTTTGAATTTTTGAATTTGAGAGTGGGAGCTTGGAGAACTTAATTTCAGTAGCTTGTTCATTTAACTTCATTGTATCAATCACTTGGTCTATAATTCAATGCAACGTTGCCCAATTTCATTCTCTTAACGTATGATTTTACGTTATCTTCAATCCTAGTACTTCAATCTTCTGAAATTTTAAGGTTCCGGCAAGCTCGGGATGCTAGAAGAGATTTTTGGGTGGCATTTGAGATTGTTAATGGGTAAGTTTCAGACATTTAGAAGTTTATTTGAAGATTTCTGCAAGTTTGGAGCTGAAATTTTATGATTTTTCGTTCGGGTTAGTGTTTTTTGGTCGCATTTTGGGCTGTAATAGGTTGGCGCGGGTGTGCTGAGATGGGTTTATGAATTTTGTGTTATTTCCCCTGTTTGGATGCTGAGAATTTAGTTGCATTTTAGGCTATATTTGATTTTTAGTTACAGGGAAAAGAAAATTTAGTGTTGATGGTGGGAAGTCTTTTGACATCAGAGACAGGGTAGAAAACGAGGAGGAAGAAGGGGCTTAACAGAGGCACCCATATCAAATTTAATGGAGTGGAGACGGGACTAGGGACAAAAGAGTCATTTCATCTTACCGATAAATCACCGGAAAAGTTTTGGCACAATAAATGGTCTGATCAGTGATCACAAGCCCATGAGCTCCCTGAATGCGTGATTTCACGGTAGCTAGACCCACTGATTCTGTACACATGACGACCCAAACCCTCTTAACAGTTTGTCAGCAGGTGATTTATGATCAAATTTGACCAATTTTCGGGTTTCTAGAAAACCGATTATAAAATTGGTACATTTTGTCATATGGGCTTGGAGAAAGGTAAGAGGTTTCTGCTCTGATACACATGTATAGAAGAAGCCAAGAAGATGGGGCTTCTCAGGGCTGGAAAATATGGGCATGGAGATGAGGCTAGCCTCAAAAAGGCCCTTCTTCTACCATTTTTCGGGTTCTATGATGATCGATGCTAGACTCTCGAGGCCCTCCCTTCTAGAGCTACGCCAATCCAAAAGATGCTGTAGAAGGAAGAGTCGAATAAATTTCTAAGTCGAAAAAGTGGGTTTTGGTAAGGAGGATTGAGGAAAAAAAGTACCCATGATATATATATAGAGAGAGAGAGAGAGAAAGAGAGAGAGAGAGAGTTGTATTTAAGAGAAATCGTTTGTATAAACTATATACTAAAATTATATGCTATAGTTTAGGAATATGATGTTTTGGTTCATGATCATGGCTCGACAAATCCTTTAGTTTTGGGTTCTAGGAGCTCTTGGGTATTAATATTTCATGTGGGTTCCTGGGGATTGATGGAAGGAGAGGAATATTTGTGGGACGATGGATCATTTTTACCATGTAGTCCCATTAAGTGGGGTTAGTTTTCTTGTGAATAAGGGTGTTTTTAGTAAATTTACATTGAAAGGTAACCAAATCTAGGGGTCAAACTGGCAATATTCAACTGCGTTCCTTGGGTTTGGTTTATTAGGTACTAAATGGGCTTATATTTGTGATTGGGTTGGTTTTGTGTTAGGCCCATTTACTGGGCCTGCCAAGCATCCCAATTTGAAAGTAACTGAAATTTATGTTTTTGAAAAAAAGGTAAAGTAAAGATTATTTTGAAAGCTTTAATTTCAATTTGTATAATCAAATTTTAAGATAATTAAATATTAGAATAAGAATAAAATTTAATATGAAATTACTAAATTTAATTAAATACTAATATTTATCAAATTACTAAATTTAACCAAATACTAAAATAGGAATATAATATTGGAATTTATCTTTGAAAATGTCATTTACATTATTGAATTTAGATGTCCCCAAATAAAACATAATGGTAGAAAAAGCTAATTGATATTGATAATGTTTATTTTGGGAAATATAGGGTTTATTTCATAGCTGTTTTCTAAAATAATTTTTTATTATTCAGATTAAAAACCAAGAAAAACACATTTGACAAACAAAAATTATTTTTTATTTTCTATTGTTAAGCACAAAAAATAATATGTTTTTAGAAATGTCGTATGCCAATCAAAACCTATTTTTTATTTTCTGTTTTTAAAAACGAAAAATTGAGTGTTTTTAGAAATGTTGTATGACAACCAAAAATTATTTTTTATTTTCTATTCTTAAGATGTTTTAAGAGGACCTATTATAATTGTTTGTAATTATTTTAAAGAACAATTATACAAACATGTAGAATGATTAAAAATAAAATATTAGACATAAAAAGTATTTTTAAAAATATTTCAAATTTCCAAACAAATTTTTATTTTATAAAATATTTGAAAATAATTTTCAAAAACTGTTTTAAAAAACAGTTATCATACCATAATTTTTATTTTGAGAAATACAAATTTTCATTCCCAAATTTAGATATTGATGAATAAAAAAGGAAAAGGAAATCATAGATTTTTGAAGTGTTTTTAAAATATGTTTTAAAACCAATACATGAATTATGGATGTTACAAATCATATAAAAATTTACATGACATACTCCTAAATAAAATTAAATGGCTTAGTGGGTTAGTCCATGGGTTAACCCACAAAGATAAATTAAAATAAAAATTTAAAAAATTAAAAAAAGAAAAGAAAAGAGAGAAAAACACAAACCACCACCCTTAAAAGAAACTACAATACTGTTATTTCATAACACATATATGGACAAGTACATTAATGTTTTCACATCCCCTTTTATTCAACAAACCCTATGTACAACCTCTAGGAGGGGATTTTTTTTTTGGTTCAGTTCTACAGAGGAGGAGATTTTATTACAACTAGTGACAGATCCAACCAGTTTGTAAGTGTTGGAAAGGGTCCCTCCCTTTATAGAGGAGATAGAGGAGAGGGGTCTGGCTTATTCTGATTCACTACAACAACACATTTATAGCCTCTTAACAAACTCTATTTGCCAGGCTTACGCTAGTACCGATCTCTTTCATTACTTTTTTCCGGTTTTTTTTTCTGTTTTCTTTGTGCTTCTTCATTCCTAACCTTTCTTCTTCCTGGAATTGCAGTTAAAACTAATCATTGCCTCTTGGTCATGTCCAGTTCTTCAGTCTTCGCAAACCTTCCGCGGATCCTTGGTTGGCTGTCAGCCAGCGCCTTCCTGCAAGCATACTGAAATGATACAATAACATGAGAAAAACATCAGTGGAATTGGCTGATTGGGTTGAATCCTACAGCGAAAAACTGAAAAATGGCTGAGGGTGTGGAAAGATGAGCAGATGGGGTTGAAAATGAAGGGTGGAGTGACAAGAAGATTCGGTATTTTATGATAGCTTGAGTTTTACAGTAAAGAATCTGAGCCACCTAGTGGCCAAGAGACTAACTGTTGAATTGATAATAACAGGCACGCGTGCCTTGTGGTGGGGCTAGCAGTTAAAAAATTGCTTGTCTCTTGGTCAGAAAACAGAATTTGTCCTGTCAACCATGGATGTCATCTCAAATGAAAATCAGTCACCAGGGGAATAATCACAATGTAAAAAATCATTGCTAGGTAAGACTTGAATTTGCAAAAATGGTTTGGTTTTCCGCCTCATTGTTTGGAGAAAGAAGACAATGAAGGGATGCAAGTATGTCAACTATTTGCGGAACCATCTGAGCAAGTCTATGATCTAATCCTTTACTGAATGTGCTTTGGGTTGGCAATAGGCTGGCCCACTTTAGTCTCTTTGAGTTTGTCCTAAAACCCCAGATAAAACCCTAGATCTGAGTGTAAAGAAACAGCAATTGGTTATTGTTTTACCTTGATTTTTCGGCCGAAGTTCCTCTTAGTCCTCTTGTTCCTGTATCTGGAAAGCTTTTTCTGGCGATCTTCAGTGGGGGTGTAGTTGCTGACAACAACTGGACGGTCGAGAGGAGTTCGAATGAGGCTCATATTGCCATTACCGAGTGTCTGTCATAAAAACTCAGAATCAATGACTCAGCCCCATCCTGTTGAAATGGCCAGAAACATCTAAACATTTCTCAGTCTGTAAGCTTCGTTACAAAGCCAATAAATGCTCAGTGATCAATTGGGAAAAACTCGGATTTTGGCAGTCACACTGGGTAGAACATAAAACCAAATATTGAGCCAAAACAACAGCTTTGGGTTTTGCAGAGAAAACATTATTTTTCAGGAACTAGATCTTGAAAATAACTGATCAGATCTAGGCTGCAGAAGCCATTGTAGGACCTCAGGTGTTATTAACTCTCCTAAAAGCAATTGCTATTAGGAAAGGCGCATACCCTAACCTTATAGTGTATTCACCCAAGCGCCCACGGCAAACACAAGGGGAGTTGACGAACGCAGCCAACTTTCCGATTTGCCAACAATCTCCTCCCAACAACACTCCTGGGGTTCAAACTCGTGACCTCGGCTCTGATATCACTTGTAGAATCTCAGGCGCTACCAACTCTCTTAAAAGCAATTGCTTTTAGGAGAGTTGATAGCGTCTGAGGTCCTCCGGCCATGAATACTCATATGACCTCTATTCAATTACCTAGACTAGAATTTGAAATCAAGAGATAGCGGTAAAGCAACTACTAGAACGGTTACGAACAAAACCGAGATCAATGCAAAGCAACCATTAAGTCTGACCTTTATGTCTCCATCACTGAATGCCCTCCGCATCCCATAAGCAGCTCCAAAGTCCATTCCAGGGAAGTCCAGAAAGTTCGGCCTCATGGCAGTCCCATTGACCCACTCCATCGAGCTTAAACACCCCGAGCTGACACTTTTCTGGAACAATCCTTCATAAAGTGCTTTCTCCTCTGCAGCTTGAGTCTCTCCCATCCTTGCAACCGGAATCTTGATATCCAGGGCCTCAGAGAGTGGTGATTCTATTACAGTTTTAGCCAAGAGATCCTTCTTGCATTCATAGAAAACCTCACTCAAAAGCTGCTCGCTTTGAATTGATTCGATATCCGAGACCTTGAGCCCTTGTGGGGAGATGACATCTTCCCCACAAGGTATCATCGACATGGCTGCAGTCATGGGATCAAGGCCCATGACTGGTTCTTCAATGATGGGTTCCGGAGCTTTGAACAGATCTCCTTCTGCTCCCAGGTCATATTCCAATATGGTGGACATCTGAGCCAGGTGGCTCTACATCAGAAAGGAACATAGAAAGAAGAACAAGATCAATAAATACCAAGATGTAAGGCAGGAAAAAAAAAAGGGAAAACAAGTACCAAAACATTGTAAACTAGAACATTTCATGATGATTCTAGTCATAGATCGTGAAAAGCAGGAGTGATCAGTGAATCTAGTTCTTAAACTAATACAAACATAAACATGTATCTAAGACCCAGAAATAACTGGAACCATTTGAAACTATATATGAAACAGGATGCAAAAGTAATAGAATTCTCATCTCGTCTGATTATGCAAACCAACTATTAAATCGGAACTCCCCTTGTGAAGGGGCGTAAAAATTTTTGTGGGTAACCTTTAAATCCTTCACATGAACCTCAAAACCAAACCAGGGGGTTTGTAAGGACTAAAACCGGACAAACCTCGGCTAGATTTAGTCAGCCTGAATTGGTTTCAGCTATATATATACGGGAAACAACAAATTAGTTTTTCCAGGAATTCACATACTTCTTGAATTGAAGCAGTCCCTAAGAATACTGAAATGAACAGATGCAACAGTAACAAGGCATGATTTGAGCCTCATCCAACAAGATGGAATTTGTATTCAGCTTTAGTTGTGTCAAGTTGGCTAAACACAGCTCAATGGCCTCAAAATGAAACCATAGGGTTGAGATTGGATTCAGATAACAAACTCCAAATGAATTGAAGTTACCCTAAAGGGTAAAATTCTCACATTTGTCTACTAATTCCGCATATATTTGAAAAAATTCACAACTTTGAGCCACCCAAATTTCGCCAAAAATTCCTAATATAAAAAAAGGCAAGCATGAGAGAACCCCTAGAGCACTATTCCTTCTTAGCAAACAGATGCAACCCAATTACCCTCAGAACACTCTCCAGATGACTAATCCACCTAACAACTCAGAGTGGAAGATTTCTTTTCCTGGAAAATCAACCACTTACAATGAGGGAAAAGCTCCACTACAAGCTTTTCACGGGGTTTTTTCCTTTTTTTTTTCCCTTTCCTTTTTTACAAATATGGTTTTCACACCATCAATCAAAACTCATGGAATTGTGTGTGTTTAGCAATAAAGTGGGAATTAACTTTCCCTTTTCCTCAACCCTTTTTTTTATTGTGAAGAAAAGTGAAAACCCAATTCCCAGTTGACATCAGAAATTCAAGGAAATGGAAAAAGGATTACACAATACGGCTCATATGACTGTGAAATGATTTCCCACTTGTATCCTCCTTTACACTTTTTTTTTTCCAGATCCAGCAAGAAAAAAGAGAACTTTAATGGTTTCCCATTTATGCTTTGTTTACTTGCTATGAAAATGTTGAAAAGAAATAAACTCTGAATCTTGGATTCCATTTTCTGGAAACCAAAACCACATAAAAAAAGCAAAAGATCCAAAATTTTCTTTTCTTTGTTTGTTTCCTCCCTTTTCGTCAATTTTCTCAGCAACCAAACACAAAAGCTATACAACAAATGCAACCGACATAAATAATTAAAAAAAATTCAGAAAATTTGAAAATTTCAAGATCAGAACAGGTATAGTCGGCAAGAATTTAATCACAATACAAAGAAAATATAAACTGATTCAGATTTTCACAGAATCACAGCAGAAAACAGAGACCCACAAACCCAAATGTTCTGTTTGAGAGCTGGGAAATTGCGAGAAATCAAGAAAGAAAACCCATTCATATTAAAAAAAAAACCCAACACCCACCTCAAAAACCCAGCTTCCATTTCACTTTTTCCACAATTGCCCACCATCCAAACACACCCAAATTTCCATTAAACCCAAAAAATCAACTTCCACACTCTGCTTCAAACCAATCCAAAAAATGCACACACAAAAAAGAGAAATGGTTACCATTGAAGCATTAGTTTTCTGTGAAAAACAAAACTCCTCAAGCTGCTGGAGCTCTTGAGAAAAGCACTGAAAATAAGGATACAAAAGCCCAGCTTCAGCATACATTTCTCCCCCTCTGTCTACAAGCATAGAGCTTTAATGAAGATAGAGAAAAACAGAGCAAAAACAGAGCAGGGCAGTAGAGTGAACCAGGTAGGCAGTAATGCAAGAGAGAGACGCTAGAGAGAGAACATGATATTTGGGAATCGATTTAGGAGATAGAATTTATAATATTGAAAAACAAGGATGATGATGCTATAAAAAATAAATAAATGTGTGGAAAAAAAGGGTAGGAAAAGAAAAGAAAAGGGTTTCTTTTTGGGTGTAATATGAAATGAGGACAAAGCATAAAGGACATCATCATACTATAATGTATCATGCACTGTCCTCATGTCTCTCATCATGCTCATTTTTTAATTATTTTAATGAATTTTTTTTTTTTTTTTTTTTAATTTATAGGTGAATGCACCAAACCTAAACCAATGGACATGTATGTGGGCAGGGGAGTGTTTGTCCCCATTCAAGTGCTGTAGTCCCACACTCACTCCTATGCATGTGGATGCCAATTACTATTTGTCTAATGCTTTTTTTTTTTTGGTTTCTTGTCCAAGAAGTTGGGCTTAGGCTAGCTCAATTGCAATGTGTTCATACTACACATGAGGATCCTAGGACAAATTGGGTAGAATTTTATCAAGGTGGCTTGACCAAAGTGAAAGTAGCTAGCTTGACTGTTAGAAAGTAATTTGGTCATATTTGAGAGATGACTTGGTGATTTTTCTTGTATTATTTGAATATTTGTTTCCATAGTTGGAAAATGAAAGTTATGTCTTTTTGGTAGAACAAAATAAACCGGAAAAAAACAAAAACCGAAAACTAAGTTAAAGTCCAAATGATCTAGAAAGTATTCATGTGCATCTTGTTAAGAGGAGTTGAGTAATGGTGCAAGTTAAGACCTTCTTATAGGGCAAAACTTTTCGCCCCACTCCAGCCCCGTGAGACATGTTTATGCTATACTATAAATATTCCATCATGAATTGGGATGAAGATAACAATGTCATCTAAGTAGGGGTCAGATAGGGCTAGCAATAACCACCAATATGGTTGCAAGCATGTAGCATTGAGTAAGAATAGTGCTGCAAGTGACATGACATCTAGGTATTATCACCTCGTGCTTGAAAGACATGTTGTATAAACGTTAATATTATTGGTAAGTGCATAAGACTTGACACGAATAATGGTACAAATGATATGACTTTAGCAAATTATTATCTTATCTTATAATAATTATGTAATGTTTTCTCATTGATATTGATGTCAATTCGAAATACAATATCAATAAAAATAAAATAAAAAAGAGCATGCTCATTATTTTATCATTAGTTTAATGTTTAAGATCCGAAAAAATATTTTCTCCATTATTTTCTTCTGGTTAGTTCCATTCAAATTATGATTATTATCACTATTATCTTATATTAAAAGAAATTAAGATTAATATCTTCATAATCATTAAAGTTGACCAAAGTAGTGTAGAGGTGATAGCAATAAGTTTACTTTCACCAACAATTGTTGAAGAGCAAAGCCACAATGCCATGCATATTAAAAAAAAATGAAAAAAAAAATCACTACAAAAAATAATTGAAGTCATAAAATCCATATACTAAATTATTATTTTGAGCCATTTTTCTCTGCATTTTTTCTCGGAAGGATCACATAGAGCTAGAATTCATCACAAAAGAAAGTGATATAACAAAAATTTATTTTGCTCTAAATTTGATAAAGCTTTGATAACCTATCATGAAATTATACTACAAGATTAAGCATGCATTGATCTCAATTAAAATATATGTATTATTTAGTCCAAAATATAAGTTTAGTAAACCAATACCACCAACCCATTATAATACAAATCTTTTCAATGATGAAAAGAGAGAGAAAAAGGAAAACAAGGTTTTAAAGAAAGTGTATTGACCAATGGCAATATGTTTCTTATTATAACCAATAGTTTAATGCCCACCAAGCAAGATAAAGGGTGTCTAAATGGTATTGTCCCATGATTCCACTAGACTTATCTAGAATCATTAGTGTTTGAATAAAAATTTGTATAGGTTGTTTAGGAGTTTAATATTTCTTAAATCAAAACCATGTTGGCCAATATCTTCAACATTGGTATTATAACCCATTGAAAGATTTTGACACGCGAAAGAAGAACACTTGTAATTTATATTGATAGAAAATATTAATATAACATAAGAAACTCTCAATCAATCATATTATAAACTCTAAACAGGATTTAAAATATCTTGTTTATTATATTTATTGATTTATATTTAGATTTTTTGTAATACCTCACACACTAAATAAGGAAAAAGTTTCGGATATTATATTTGTGTAAGCTTCTATTAACCACTGTCAATGCATTTTAAAGTTGTAAACACACTTTATGTTTGAAGTAGATAATATACATACGCTTAGAAGTTGATCATTACAAATAATGTCAAAGTTAATCTAAACCTTAGTGTGAGAGTTAATTTAGTCTTGCAAAAGATGTTTATCTTATTGATTCTGCAATTCTATGGGACATGACAAGAGCATCATATCTACTTAGCAGTTAATCCCTGACCCTATTGTGGGAATTTGTTTGGTCCCACAAAGGATGTCTATTTTATTAGTTCTGGAATTTCATAGGACATAATGAAAGCAACATATTTACATGAAGAGTGATTGTGATATCTCACATTAAATGTAAAAATATTTTAAAGTTACGTGGTTTGTTATATTTTTAAAATCATATTTTTTGTTTAACTTTTTTTAACCAAACCACATACATTTTTAACGTGGTTTGACCATCAATTTGATCTTTATATTTATGAAGTATATCAACAGTCAATAATCTATTAATCAAACGAGGTGAAAGAGTTATAATATTAAAAGCTATTCGTACTCTATTTTTTCTTATTTAAAATGAAACCTTACATTATAAAAGAATTAAAAATAAAATCAAGGCAAACTTGTCATTCAATAAATATCTTTTTTCAAGGGCATTAGACTTTGAAACCCCTGCAAGTTGATTGAACAACTCGATCTTATACAGTGCAATAAGATCTATTCAAATTTCATAATCCAACAACTTTAGATATTATTATATTATAGGATGATAGTGTTGTAAAAAAATAGACAACGATATCAAATTCGATTTGACTTATTTACCATAATCCAACAGCCTTAGATATTATTATATTATAGGATATTGTTGTAAAAAAAAAAGACAATAATTTCACAGTCAATTCGACTTATTTACCATATTTAATGAATGAAATTTATAGCTGTAGAACATTAACTTTCCATTTAAAGCTTAGAGATATTTTTGTGTACTATAAGATAGTGACATAAAAAAAAATTAAATAAATTGTGAGATAACGATTTCCCTATATTATTAAATTTGTGTTAGGTAGAATTAATAAATTATTATTGTTTTGTTCTTATTCTTTGAATAGGATCTTGTCATGCCTTCACATTAAGAGGAAAATGATCTTTGGTCTAATTTGCATACTACCATTTAATGGAATATGGGGATATGATTTGCACATTCTCAAAGTACATTTTTTTTTTCTCTAAATTGCTTAAGAAATATACGCTAATAACCTCAACCTAATCTCATAATTAAAGTTAGTGATTGAGATTTGCCCACTTATGAGAGGTCAAATTAATTAAATTAATATGCGTATTAGTATTTTAGAAGTGATTGGGTGAATTATTTTTAAAAATTTTAAATTGTATTATTTGAATTTTTATGGTGTTTCACTCTACCCGTTATGAGGCTATTATAATGCCAGAAAAAAGGTTTCGAGTTACTTTCTGAAATATCCAAAATTCAAATTGGTTGCTTCATCAATGAATTATCTTAGTAAAACTACAAAAATTTGAGAATTACTTTATTTCACAGTACAAATGCCTTAAACTTCTTATTTACGAAAAAAAAATGATGAAATTCAAAAGAAAAAACTTTATTATAGAAACGTGTTTTTTTAACCTTTTTTTTTTAGAGAGAGTGAGAGAGAAATATATATTTTTTAAATTATTATATTGGGGCAGTTTCAACTCCTAAAAACTTTTCCTCTATCTTTTTTTTTTTATTGTTGAATCGGGGGGTCGGGTCAACCTCACTTTGACACCCATACCCAACTTCAAGAGATAATTTAAATTTATAAATCTTTAAAACATTATTTATTTTTAAGTTTATTTTAAGGTTTTCTACAAAAATACAAAAATGAAAATCCCAATGGATAAGATTTTATAATTGTTTTCAAATTCAAATAATTATTGAGATTTTAAATTATTGAGATATGTTTCATATAATATGTTCTTCCTATATAAAAAATACCATGCATGGGATACGTCATGCAAGATGTAAGCTAGTTATGGAATGTGTTATTTTAAAACTATTTTTTAATTTTCTCTCAAAATAAAAATAAATAAATAAATAAGAGTTGTAAGAGCTGTAAGAGCTGTGAAACAAAGAAAGATTCTGTCTTCCAATTTGATCAAATTATTCAAATTCTCTTTCAATGTGGTGAGGCCTATTCCTCCACAATAGCAATTAATATTTATAAAGTGTCACACTACATCCAAACTTTGTCGTTTTCTCAAAAAAGCATAAAGTAAAAGAATAAGTCTCCCATGAAATGAACTCCATTGAATTGGAATTATGGGATACTTACTAGTTACATTTTTGGGAAATTTTAGTCTAGATGATTCAATTTAAATATTGGAAAAATAATGATTGAAAAATAATAAAAATATTTTACCATATATAAATTTAAAATTTTTTTTTCAATTGAAAAAGCCCATATACCAAAAAATTATAAAAAAAAAAAAAAATTAAAATGACTAAATTTCAACTAATTGTTGATTAAATTAATTTTATTTTAATATTTTTATTAATGGGTTTTTTTTTTTTTTTTTTTTTTTTTTTGTTCAATTGAAAGATTGAATAAGTTTAAATTTGGTTCAAAATTTTCATTTAGACTTAAACAAAATATTTGAGAATAATTTAAAATAAATATTACAAAAATACCCAAAATAAAAGAAATGTGTTAGACTTTACCACTACAATGTTGGGCTTAGATTCTGAAAAATGGTGTGACATTTTTTGAATCCAGTCAATGTCTGAGGAGGAATGTGAAATGTTGCCCTAAATAGTCAAGCCCACTAAGCTCTAAGGGATCTTACTATAAAAATGAGTTAATTATTGTAAGGTCAAATAGCTTTCAAGTTTGAAAGAAAATAAATGGGGGGAATATGGAGATGGGCTGTAAAGTGGGTAAAAAGCTAGACATGCAGGGAATTTCAACTGACCCTTAAAAAAGAAAGAATAGGGTATATGCCCACTTTTGGGCAATGAGTAATGAGGAATGTTCACTTTGGGATTGGCTTATTGAACAATGCATACAACCTTAAATTCCCACATTAGGAAAAAGAAAATTCAGGAGGAAAAAAAATGAAAAAAATGGGCCATTTGGAACCTCAATGAATGGAACCTCCATGGACCTTTTAGAGACATGAATTGATATTTTGTGTCACCATTTCAACCAATGGCCTGCTTACATTTGGCATGTTTTGGTTGTCACATTTGGTGGTTGCATGACCTAAAATTTCTCACAATACAGCATAAGAGATGAAGTGAATCAAGTCATTCTTTTATGAGTGTGGCATCCAAATGGACGCCTTTTTTATATTTATATATTATTATTATTAAAAAAGAAAAAGAAAAATGGAAAAAAGTGCCCACTTCTTTATTCATAAGAATGTGTCCTTCTTACCCTCATTTGGCCCATTCCACGTCTTGAATTAAATATACATTTTTTTAGGCTATGTTTGATTTGAGAAAATATTAAAAAAAAAAAAATGGTAAAAAATACGATTTTCTCATATTTAGTTTCACCATAATTTTTTTTTTAAATTAAATATAATTAAAATTAGTTAAAAATTTATATATTTTAAAATTATTTAATCTTTATATCATAGATGAAATAAGGTGAAATGAGTTTGAAAAAATATATAAAAATAATTTATTTTTTTTTTCTTTCACTTTTTATTTCTATTTTTTTTTCTTACATTTTCTCTCGAATTTTTCGAAAACCAAACATAGCCTTAAGTTTCTCAATTTTTCCGTACTACTTTTGTTTTTGTTTTTGTTGTTTTTTTTTAATTATTTTAATTTTATTTGTAATTCTTTTAGTTTATGGGAAATTTTTGGCCTTTTTGGGGGGCTTGAAAGTAGAGTAAGGGGATGAGAATTGAAGGGAAAATGGAAAAGATGCCAAAGAAGCACACAGAAACAAAACCAAAAAATAAAAAAATAAATAAAGAAAAATAGAAACAGCTGGATGGGATTGTCTCATAGTCATCTTTAATTTGGAGAAGAATTGTAATGGACTTGCTTTGGGACATGGGTCCCTCACTGGCCCTTTCATGGCCAAAACTTCAAGAAACTTTTTGGATTCTTATGAAGGCTTACATGAAATGATGTGAAAGGAGGGTTTGAGAGTGGCTTCTAACTGGTTGACATTGACAAAAGTAATTCTAAAATTGATATCATTTTAAGTGGAGATGGCCCCAAGATGTGAAGTTCAATGAGCCAAGAAACCCCAAAAAAGGAAAAAAGGAAAAAAGAAAAATAAAAAAAGGAAAAACCCACAATAAATTCAAGTTAATCATAAATTCATAATTATCATGATGAGTATTTCAAATCATAACCTTAATTAGAAAAAAAAAGAAAAGAATTTAATAGTTACCTTTCTTTTTTGTAATTTCATTTCACTATCATTTAATAATAAAAAAAATCACGTTGGATTAAGAAAGCGACAAAAAAATTTAATATAGTAAGTTGAAATAACATAAATTATCATCTACATGTGTAAATTTTATGATGTCTCATATCGTATGTTAAAAAAAGTTATTAAAATTATAAAAATATAAGTTTTTTTTCACTTTATATTATACATATTTTTAAATTATAAAGACTCTTTAAGATTCAAAAAGGACAATATTTATATGATTGGATGTGAGTCATTATAAATAATATTAAAGACGATTTCCACCAACTTTGATGTCGGGATTTGTTTCACCGTTTGGTTTCACGATCTTATAAGACACAATAAAGTCATTATGTTTATGAGAAGATGTTTGTAATATCGAAAAAAAAAATTAGGACTATATAAATATGAACTCCTTTTAATCTTATAGACGCATTTTAACAATATGAAATCCCTTTAGGGTTTAAAACGGACAATTAGGACTTTGACAATGACTGTACAATTGGGTACGAGCCATTATATGATTAATCAACTAAAAAGATAACTTATTTTAATGCATGTGAATTGCATTATTATTTTATAAATCTACTTGTCAAAGTAGAAATCATGATCCTAATTTACTTCAAAAAAAAAAAAAAACTTTTCTACACTTGTATATTAACTCATTAAAATAAAATAAAAAATACAAACCTACTCTTCAAAATAGAAATGATAACTATAATTTACTTTCAAGAAAAGAAAGGTATAATGGGAATTATAATTTGGTTGAGGCCACGCGTTTGGCACGTGTCGAGGAAGTATTGAATCAAATAAGACAAAATTTAAGTAATAATGTGGAAATAGTTTCAACTCTTTAATAATTGTTCACATCACTCTTGATTTTCAATCATATAGAAAATAAATTTAGTAAGTTCGCTAATTGTATAATCACTCTCCATGAATGAAATTTTGAGTGGGCTCAATGGAAGTACTAGGAATTGACATGACGCATATTGTCTAAATGACACGTGTTTCTATAATGTTCCTTAATGTTTTTTTCTTCTAAATTTCCAATGATTATATCATTAGGGTGATAATGGGCCGGGTTTAGAAATTGTTATTGAAAACAATTTTCTGTTTTTCAAAACAAAAAATATATACTACTTTTGATTTTTTATTCTTAAATAATTATTTTTACTTATTTTTAGAGAATTATTTTGAGAAATAATTATATAAATATATAGAATAATTTAAAATAAAATATTAGATATAAAAATTATTTTTAAAATATATTTAAAAATATTTTAGGTTTTTAAATAAAATTTTATTTTACAAAATTCAGAAAATGGTTTTTAAAAACTGTTTTCAAAAATTATTTTTCAGAATTTTTTTTGAAAATAAATACATACCCAATATCCTTTTTTTTTTTTGGTTTTTTTTTTTTTGCGATGATATATTTATTTATTTATTTTATAAAAAAGAGTCGAAATCTTATACGCCTGTGTTTCTTTAACTTAATTATTTTTATTAGACGATAATAATTCAATTAAGTGTCCAAAACCTTAGGGTCTTGACATATACTGTGCTTTTCTCGGCTCAAGTGGCATTGCCACGTCAAGAATAGAGTCTCTAAGTGGGGATGGTGAGGTGGACTTGGACAATGAATATGATTTTACATGCCATCCATGGAAATTGAAGATACATAGTCTCAAGTCCATTTTAGGGCATGTCACAATGGCCAAAAAATGCCTTGTGGAATACGGAGTCCTACATGGAGAATAATCCTTGAGATAAAATGTCCCATGCCATTTGGAATTTTGTGAATGTGACAAGTGTTGGAGCCAACATTTTGTAATTATTTTTATTTTTATTTTGGATTTTTTTTTATTGAATTTATGAAAATGAAAAAGGGTTGAAAATGACCCTCCTAGCACGCACTCCTTTGAATTTGTGCTTAAAAGATTAGGGTTTGTTGAAGTCATTTTCCTTGTCTTGGACTTGTTGGGTAAAGCCAAAAGATATAATATTCTTGTGTCTTTATGTTTGAAGTCCCTTTAAAATAATAATAATAATGATAATAATAAATTCACAATCTAAAAAATTTAAGCTCAAGGGTGTCTAAAAAATTATTCTAATATAAAAAATTATGAAGAAAGGGGAGGCTATGTGAAAGACTTATAGACATATGTCATTTGCAACTATCTCTAGTGTATAAGAGGAAAGAGTTGAAAAAGGCAATAATTTATGCCAATTCATTAGGATTGCAGTGCCTTAAATTCAACTTGAAAGAACTTAATATACTAAAATCCCTACAAAAACAAACACCAAATCTCCTTATTTCTGTCCTTATTGGTAATCTTTTTCCAAGAAAAGATTGAAAATGACAACAAAATTGAGACAATAATTTAATAATGCATTACTTTTTTCTTGGACATGAACCTCACTCATTCTAGGACAACTTTTCCCAAATGGGTTTTGGCCATTTCGTAAGAAAACTACCTCCCTACTTGATCACACTAGTTGAAATGTCTACAATTCAATGAAGTTGAAAGTGACCCTAGGGTCATTCATAGAATCATAGCCACAAGAATCCATCCAATTTTGGTTCCTATGAAGTTGATAAATTGCTGGTCGGACAATTGGGTGAAGTTTTATGATTGATTACCATTTTTTTTTTAATGCAATTATTGTTAATAAAAAAATATTGATGAAATGATTCTACCGGTTTTATGATTAATTACTTTGTTTATTTATTTTTATTTTTTAATGTAGTTATTATTGGAGTGTAAAGTCTCAATCAGTATTATTGTAGCATAGAGAGGTGTCGAGGCTGAGCTTTCCGTTAAACTCATGAGAGTCGAGTTGTCCTTGTTGTAGGACGAGTTTGTTATTATTATACTTAACTCTTTTTATGATTTGGAGTTTCGTGAGAGAGAAAAAAAAGTACGTGGACTACAGTTGTCATTTTCAATTTTTCACAAGTTAGATCGAATAAAAATCAAAACTTAAAATCAACTTTTCATATCTTTGGTAAAAGAAAAAAAAATAAAGGAAAAGGAAAAGGTTAAGAGAAGTAAAAGAAGACACGAAGATGTTGAACTTTCTTGGATTTGACAATTTTTTAGGGTTCTAACTTACCAAATACATGACGTAGTACTCTAAAATTCATAAACATAACCTCATTACATTAGCAATGATTATATTGAAAATACAATTTCAACTTGATCATCTATATGCCCAAAAAAACAAAAAAAAAAAAAAAATTATATTGGTATAGAAAATAATTAAAAATAAAGTATGGCCGATAAAAATTGTTTTTTTAAAAAATATTTTAAAATATTAAAAATAGAAATAAGCTTTTATTTTCTAAAATATCAAATAAATTTTTTTCACAATAATTCTATAAAATAATTCCAAACCAGTTTCTATCCCCAACCAAAAATTAGGTCATTTTCTAGCTTGGCTAGATGGGACTGTGACATGCCATGGAAGAGAACAGTGGTGCGTTGGTTCTAAAATGAAAGGGGCCCATAAACTTTTCTATGAAAAGAGAATTTGAGGCTGACCCAACTGACAAGTTTTAGGGCACGTGTCCCTATGTGGGGTTCTGTTCAGGACACATTTATGAAGTGAAAGTGAAGGTGTGATTTATCATTCACACACTCATTATTGGGTTGATGGATTCCCACCAAGGAGACACCCCTAAAACCGCATGGGCCAAACACCCCCTTAGCCTATGGAGGACAAAATATAGGGCTTTTTTTTTATTGTGATTTTGCCTTTATTTAAAGGTAATATTGTGGGGATGTCTATGATTCTAGAGCCATCATATTATATGCGACTTAAGGCCTCAAGGTAGGTATGATTGGAATACGGGCTTGACCCTGGGTCAACTTCAAGTTCGCAAGTGGCCTGGCCTTGGGCCATCATAATAGCTTCGAGAAGGGCTATAGTTATTGCACACAACAAATTATTGATGTCCTTTTGGAGGCATATTCTATGGGGAATAGGGTATCGACAAGGAGATGTTGTAGAGAAGTCATGGGTAAATTATTTGGTGAAAATAATTTCACTTTTAAGTTGATTTGTCCCATCGATGCTGATCAAGAGTATGGGTTTTTTTTTTTTTTTTTTTTTTATTATTATTTTTTAAACAATGAAAATATTAATAGTGAGATGGGAAAAGAAAAAAATATATATGTATAGCGATAACTCCTCTTACTCCCCGACCCCCCGACCTTGTTTGGTAGTATTTTTAGAAATTTTTTTAATATAAAATAATATTTAAAAAAAAAAATTAAATATTTGATAAAATTTAAAAATAATTATAATGTTTTTAACAAGAAAACTTAATAGATGATTATCTTAAAAACACTTTTAAAGAAAATTTTTCATTAAAAGTATTTAGAATATAAATATTGTCAACCGCATTCTTACTTCCATTAGATTTCATCTTATCATTAATAAAATATATTAATTTAAGGGTTCTTTTAATCGAGTTTTGATGATTACAAATAAGATTAAAAATATGAATGATTCAAATCAAGTTGAATGTTTTTAGGTTTATTTACGAAAATTTTAAAAAAACTTAAGTAACTAAGAAAAAAAATCAATATCATAAAGACTTAAGACTTTTGAAAACTTGAAGTGAGTTAGGATAAATTGTAAGGTGATATTTGTCAATACAATTAATTCTAAATTGTTTCTCATGCACTTAGAGGTTTATTTTCATCATTTGTTAAGCTTAAAACGATACTTTTTAAAAGGTTTAAGAAAGTTTATCCAAGTTGTTAGAGGTTTTAGACCTCAATTGATACCTTTTAAGCACTTCATAGCGCAACCAGTTAGTTAAGAACCGGTTTGAGTCGGTTAAGCTTGACCAGTTAAAAAGCTTCTAATCTTTTTTCTCTCTTTCTGTAGTCGGGTTATGGCTAGTTGAGGTATAGCCTCAATTAGTCGTTGAATCGGTTGCTTCAATGATTGAGGCTTTAAGCTTCTATAGTCACTTACAGAGTCTAGTTGAATGCTGAATTGGTCAGACATTTCAAAATTATGCATAAGACCACGAGTTCTCAAAAATTCTGAGAAAATGAACTAATGAAAAGATGCTTTACAAAACAAAAAATCTTTTTTTTTTTAGATGACTTGTTTTCTAAACAATCGAATATAAATATTATTACTTAAGTAATAAATTAGGACTTATTTGATAGCTATTTTCAAAAACAATTTTTTATTTTTCACAACAAAAATTCTTCAAAACAGAAAACATGGTGATTTTAAAGAACATTTTTCAATAGTTTTCCTTTGTTTTTTTGAGAAATGTTAAAAAAAATAATTATATAAATATAAAAAATGATTAGAAATCAAATAATACATATAAAAGTTATTTTTTAAAAATATATATATATATCCAAATATTAAGTGATTTTCAATAGAATCATTCTTAAAAATACTAGCAACCGAAAACATTAATACTAAAATTACTCTCTATGAGATCAAGCCTACAAACCAGGGTATGTCTCATTAGCTTTAAGTCCAATCCATCTTCTAAGCTGAAAGCGTGGGATAACTCAACCAGGCCCAGCCCATAAGCCCAAAAAGCCATAATCCCTATAGCTCACAAGCTGTACAACTTACTTAATTCAACCCAAGCCCAAGCCCAACTCATTCAACCCAAATAATGAACGAAACAAATCAACCTGGCTGCAGCATCCAATAACTCACGAAATCTGGACTATGAAACCATCTATGGTTGGTGATTTTAACATGAGTTCGTACTTAGAAAAATAGAATGAACACATGGACATTTGTAGCTCCATGCATAAAGGAAAATTAGAAATTAAGATCAAATTAATTTAGCATTCCTCTTCTCCCAACTTAGGTGAAGAAGCTAGATCAGACTGGTTCTTCATAGACAAGGAAAACATCCCATATTAAAAAAAAAAAAAAAGGAAGGCAAAATTATGTAATCCTTTTGAGAATTCACAAGCCCATATGAACAATGTTCTACCATATGAAAAAAAGGGACTTCAACATGATGTTCACCCACAAAGAGATGCTAATTGACACTTACCTGTTTATGAAATCTTTGCCCTGGAAAAGTCCATCTCCGGATGCTGCAAGGATGCAAAGAAGGAAAAGAATCGGTTAGGCAACGGGTATGGCTGGCATGTGATCAACAGGGGAATCAGATAAATAGATTGGAGAAAAAAGAGTCAGTCGTCACCTCAGCCATGAACTTCTTTAGAATCTCCTGTTTCTGCATCTCGTCGCTTGTTGGAAGTCCCATAGATTTCTGTCTCTGGTCAAACTGCTCAAAGAGCGAGCAGGGTCAGTAACCACAAGTCGAGAGAATGTTTGGTTTTCAGATGTACCAAGGAAAGATAAAAAATGATAAAAGAAATTTATTTTCTCATACTTGATCTATACTTTAGAAAATACAAAATTTATATAATTAAAATTAATTAAAAACTTGTGCAATTTTAATTATTTAATCTTTATGTAAGATGAATTAAAATAAGTAGAATGAAATTGAAGTAATATATAAAAATAATTTATTGATTTTAATTTTTTTTTTTTCACTTTTCCTCTCCATTTTCTTTCCCTCACATTTTCTCTCAAAATTTCCAAAAACCAAACATAACCCCTAATGGAAAGCTAAACTGGAATAGCATAGGAAAAACCGTCTTCATGACTGAATATGATTAGAAGTAGGAATAAGAGACCAGCAGTGCAATTTGAAAACTGCTTATTCTGGAGTTAAAGTTTCCTTAAAGCCGAAAGGTTGCATGGAAAAAAAGAAGGTAAATCCTCGGCCATATATCTAAAGACTAAATTTAACAGGTATTCATAAGTAACTAAACCTGGCATTGTATAATTAACAGATCCAGTTAAATAAAAGAGAGTTGAGGAGGCTGAGTTCATTTATCAATAAAGGCAAAGAGGAAATAATCATGATTTAACCGAGTGGAAAGACACAAAGCATCAGTGCATTACCATCATCTTTTCCACAGTTTGGCGGGTTTCTGGATCAAGGTCAGACAGCTTGCTGTTCTCTGGTTCAACTTTCTGGGTATCAATTTCAGGATCGCCTTTCACCAAAGCTTTCCACCACTCCATTTGGTTATGCTTGGTCAACAGGATAGAGACGGATTTCTGATCCTCTGCACAAAAAGCAAGTTTCTGAATTAAAACAATTGAAAACTTCAATGCTACATCCTAGCTCTTGGCTAAGTATCAACCAAAGAATATGTGATATTTGTAATTGTAATGGAACTCCAATACCACACACTAAACACAGCAATAAAATGATTCCCCAACCACTTGATTTATTGGATGTTTTCTGGGAACTACTATAAACTTCGCAAATGTTGTTATCAGCTATTATCTATGATTTACATGTCTTAATATGTAAATTCAGTCATAGTTCAACTTGCATATACATCAGTGTATAACATACCTAAGCTCCAAAAGCAATCATCAGGCTTGATAGGCTTAGAGAGTTCTCCCTGCAAGCATTTTGCAAACACATAATCAGAGATTGAAAGCATCCAAATGCAGCAGAGTAAGAACTGAAAAAAGTTATAATAATAGGGCCCTAGGAAATATTACTAGACTTGAAGAAATAAGCGACTGACACTCACATCAATTATTGGAGGCTTGCCCTTAAGCCCAACCTTCAAATGGTTCTTCTTTATGTCACATACTATAAACCTTGATTTGGTTCCAGGAGGGACTGGCACAGTAACAGTAACCTCTTGCAGTGTCTGCATCCAGGAATACTTCTCCAGATCAAGGCCATTCCCTTTATTTGGAACTGCTTACATATTAAAACAGGAAAAAGGAAACAAAATAAGAGTGATGCAATAAGTAATGGTGTTTGTGTGGATAAGAAAGAATAGAAAGAAAAAACATTGTCTTTTTAACGGTTCACATTTAATGCAGATTCAAAAAAATAGTTGCACCTCAAACTCATAGGTCATCACAAACTTTAGCAGACAGTTTAATATCCAGCTCAAATTGATGGTCCTCCCCCCAACCAACCTGGTAACCCAACCCAAACCCCCCCCACTTCCGCACACACAAATATGTTCCATGTATATGAAGAACTTGGTGAGCAAAATTATACACATGAACAAAAAAGAGCAAGAACCAACTTTAAGATCATTTTGAACATTTTTTTTGGAAAGGTGTTTTGAACATAAAAGGTAGACATCCAAGAACAAACCTCAAAAGTTTTCCTTCCAATCCTCTTTTTTTTTTTTTTTTTTGATAAATGAACACAATATATTAAAGGGCAAAACGCCACAAAGCATACAGGGAGTATACATAGCAGCCAACCCCAAAAAACAAAAAAAAAGCCCCCTCACTAACCCTTAAGGAGCCGCAAGCCACTCCAAAAAGCCTAAAAGTGAGACGACCTCCTCTCCCATATACACCCTAGCCTAGCTCCACAAAATACATACAAAAGAATTTTTTAGTTTCTGTATATCTAAATAACCCCCCCTAAATGCTAGTCTATTTCTTTCCTTCCAAACTGTCCAAAAAATATACAGCGGGATGGAGTTCCAGATCCTTTTCCTTTTTCTCCCCACAAAAGAGCCCCTCCAACTCCACAACACCTCTTTGGCAGTCTCTGGAAACACCCATTGAACCCCAACCAAGGCAAGAACAATGTCCCAGAGAGCCCTGACCACTATACAATGAACAAGAATGTAATTTACATTTTCCTCTACACAACCACACAAAAAACAACAATTTGCCAGCTGCCACCCACGTTTTTGGAGCCTATCCAAGGTGAGGATCTTTCCCCAAAAGGCCTCCCAAGCAAAAAAAGCAACTTCAATGGAGACCTTGTCCACCCAAATGCACTTAAATGGGAAGGCGATGTCATTGGGAGCATCCAGCAACTTAAAAGCATCCTTAACCCGTGCCTTGACCCCCACCTTTCCATAACACAAAGTTCCTTCCAATCCTCATTTATTTTTTCTTTTCTTTTCTTTATTTTTTGATAGGTAAATTTTCATCCCCATTGGGACTTGGAACTTCCCACAAACCCTACCCAACCCTTCATTACTTGAACCACGACTCAAGGACCTTTGTAATCACCATTCATCATAAGAAACTCCATTTTTCTTTCAGCTCTCAATCCAAAGAAACCTCTTAAATAATGAAAAACATAAAATTCAAAATTTTGATTTCTTGTCTTTATTTCAAATTTAAAAGCAACTAAAGCAACTAAACAGAGTAGAGATGAATTTTTGAGATACTTGTAAAAAAAAGCACAAATCTGAATAACAAAACAAATTATGAAAACCTTCCCTTGTTTCCAAATCATTTTTGGATGGTGCTTCCCATAGGTACCAACCAAAACAAAGATCCCATCAAAACAAAATAACCACAAACAAAAACAATAATAATAATTTAAAAAAACCACAAAATCTCAAGAACATCACATCCTTCACCAACATTAAAATCCCGTGTTCTTTTGATTCCTTTGCTTCCAACGCCCTCCTCATATATAAAACCTACAATAATTTCCCCATTATCAAGCAAAACACCACCCCTTTTCTTTCAAGATTATAGTTTCTACTAGGATTCTAGCTTATTTGCCATTGAGTTCCACGACATTCTCCCATAAATTGAATTTATCTAAACTCTATCTAAGAAAAACGACATCTCGTAAACTGCAAGATAAACTAGGACACAACTTCTTAAAAAACTTGTACAAGAAACAGAAGAAATTTCAGCACAATTACAATTGTTCTTGTGTCAGAACAAAGTCTTGCAATTTCTGAACAAAAAGAAATTTCACCACATACAACACTGAATACAAAACCTCACAAAAACTGTCATAGTTGAGTCAATCTTCTATCTTCTAGATTCAAAAAGGAAAAAAATTTATTTTTCTTGCTAAACTAAAGAAAGCACATAGAGAAAAAGAGAAAAAATTGATACATATACCTTGGGTTCCCTCCTTCTCCTCCGCCTTCGCATCCTCCACCTTCTCTTTCGCCTTCTCCGCCTCCTCCACCTTCTCTTTCGCCTTCTCCGCTTTCTCCGCCTTCTTCTCAGGCTCCACCTTAGTCTCCTTCAGCCGCTTCTCCGCCTTTCCCTTATCCTCCAGGTCCCTCTCCTCCGCCTTCTTCTTCCTCTCCTCCTCCCTGATCCCCCTCGCCAGCATCGCCACCTCCTTCTCCGCTGCCTCCCTCTTGAAGAAATCGGTTTCCCGAGAAACAAACAGGAACACCGACCTCAGAAACTCCAGCGGATTCGAATGATCGAGGGTTGCATTGAATGTGGATGTAGACGGAGGTCTTTCCTCCTCCTGGTATTCGGAAATTATTGCCATGATTCAACACTAACAGAGTCAGAGTTAGGGTTAGGGTTTGTGTGAGATTGGAAACTTACTTCGGAAGCAAGATTTCAGTGTATATATACACATAGAAACTTCTACAGTCCGCTACCATGTTCTAGCACTTTTAAGTTGTTATATACTTATATCAAACAGATTATACTGAGGTTTTTATTTTTATTTTTATTTTAATAAAAAAAAAGATAATATTATATAAATAATTTAATAAACTAAAAATAGTAATAATGAGGAACGGAGAAAAAAAAAAAGAAAAAAGAAGAAGATGAAATCCACCCATTCAAATAAATCAAATAAATAATTAATTACAAGAGATTAAAAATTATGAAAAAATAAAAATAAAATAGTTAATGTCACATAAATTACACAGTATATGCCATTGGAATCGTTTTTGTTCATTTTTTAAATTAATGTAAGAAAATAAAGATAAAAATATTAAAAAAAAAAAAACTTAGAAGCTAAATATATAAAAATAAAATATTAATTTTTGCTAAAAATTAAAATATGTTTGACAGATATTTTAGGAAGTATTTTTAATATTTTTAATACTTGAAGATTTTTATCTTTTCAGTATTAAAAATATTATAAATATTTCCTACAATCACTATCAAATACATTTTTAGAATCTTTTAATAGTGATTCTAGGAAATGTTTTTAATATTTCTAATATTTGAAATTTTTTATTATTGAAGTGTTAAAAATACGAGAAACACTTTAATCATTCTCAAACGCACTCTGATTTTAAAAAATATTTCTACCATTTCTAACACTTAAATAATACAAATTTTAAAGTGTTAAAAAAGTTGGAAACATTTCCTTAAATTACTACCAAACGAGCTTTTAATCTATTTCTCATGATTTATTTTCTAATCTTATATATATATATGTTCTGCATCTAATTAATTTTTTTATAAATAAAATATTAAAAATAAAACTAATACTTAAAAGAATTTTAAAACTAAAAATGTAAAAATGAAATATTAATTTCCACTAAAAATTAATGTCTTGCTTTTTTGTTTTATTTTCTTATGTTTATATTTTATCTTGAAAAAAGTAGATTTTGACTCACTAATATGAAAATATATGAAAAAAAATTCCTAAATTTTTTAAATTAGTATTATCTTTATTTATTTAAAAAATAATTTGAAATATATACATCTTTTAATAAGTCATATAATTATTTCATAAAATGCACATTTTACTTGTCATGTCATTAATACGAATTGACAACTGAACTTCTTCATGCAAATGTTTTCATTCCTTTTAGATATATTTATTATTATTATTATTATTATTATTATCATTTGAGATTTTTTTTCTCCAAAAACAAACAACTCGGTAGGGATTTTTTTTTTTTTCCTTCTCTCCATCAACAAACATTTCATAGTACCCATTGTTTGTATCTTTATGAGTTGAATTGAAGGTGAAGCTAAAAACAAATAAAATGCCCCAAACAACCAAAGTCTTTGAAATTCACTTCAACTTGCCCTAATACAAAAATAATCCGAAAGACACCATAGAAAAACCATAAATCTTATTCCCTAAAAAACTCAAACTCATTTACAGTCCACCAGAATTTCACTACTTCTAATATCCATACTCTTCAAACTACCTCATATTTGCTATGAGATTTGTTATGGGATGCTTGTTTATGGAGAAAAAAATTTCTCAACTTTTCCTACGGGGTATTTGTTTTTAGAGAAAAAAAATCTCAAATAATAATAACAATAAAACATATCTAAAAAAAAGAGAAACATTTGCATGGAAGAATTTAGTTGTCAATTGTTATTGATAACATGACAAATAAAAGAAATAATTTAGGGAACAATTATATGATTCATTAAAAAGTACATGTATTTCAAATTATTTTTTAATAGATTAAAGTAATATTAATTCAAAAAAATTGAGATTCTTTTTTCCATATATGACAATATGAATGAGTTAAAACCCACTTTTCCCCTTATCCCAATCTAACTCTTGGATTGTTTTAAAAAGTTCAAGAAAGAGTAAAATTGAAAACTATTAAATGTGAAAACTTCATGACTAAAAGTATTTTATTTGTTTATTTTTTTATAAAGGTAATACATACTCATATGTAATATAAAAGTTTTCAAAATATTCCCCATAATTTTAATTTTTTTTTTCTTAGAATAGTTCAAAAAAACACTTTAAACTTTAAAAAAATAACCTGTTTTTTTTTAATAGGTATTTAAAAAAATTTTATGAAATGTGTTTTTAAAATAAAAACCTTATTAAACGTGTTCTTAAATTAGAAATTGTTATATAAAATCTCTATTTTTTTTTCTTTTTTATATTCTTTAAAATTAAAATCATTTAATAATGTTCCATATATGTTGTTTGTTAAATTATTTCTATTTATAACTACTTAAAAAAATAATTTAGGATTTTTTAGAAAATAATTTTTAGTTGTTTTCAAAAATAGAATTCTATTTGGAAACTTATGGATGAAAAATTAGGATTGTTTGGTAATTGTTTCTTAAGAAAATATGTTTGATAATAAAAAATTATTTTATATTTTTTGTTTTTAAGAATAGAAAATATGATGTCTTTAAATAACATCTTTTAATTATTTTATATTGTTTTCACTTATTTTCAGAGGATTGTTTTAAAAAATAATTATATAAACATATAGAATGGTTAAAAATAAAACATTAGTCACAAAAATTATTTTTAAAATATATTTAAAAATATTAAAAATAAGTTAAAAATATTTTAATTTCCAAACAAATTTTTGTTTTACAAAAATTAAAGAATAGTTTTCAAAAATTATTTTTAAAAACTATTTTAAAAAATAATTACCACATAAGCCCTTAGTGTTTTTTCTCGATTTATTCTTCATGATTATGTACATTTATACACAATATAAAAGTTATCAAAATATTATTCATATTTTTAATTATTACTTAAAACATTATACAAAACATACTCCAGAACAACTCAAATTTTTTTCTAAAACAATTTATTTTTAGAACAAATACTCAAAGAAACTGCTTTCGAATTAGGAAATTATTTTTTGTTCTAAAGAATAAGATATATATGTGTTACTTATGGAGAGTTTTACGTCATTGTTGGACTATATGATTAATATGAGAGTTAATATATTGATTGAAACATTATAAAAACACTTAATTTACTTCCACATAAAAAAAAACACTTCATTTTTGTTCGTGGGTCGTCTTGATTGACTCCAGTCATAAGCATTGTTACTGCTCACAAACTACATGAATATGAAGATTTCTTGGCCATGTCCCAGAAATTTGATGCCAGACCAGCGTATAAATGATCTGAAATTTAAGTATAATATGAGCATTGTTACCATTGAAAGTGTTGTTGACTTGTTTGTTGAGGTGTCTTTTTTTTTTTGGGAAGGATTCAGGGTTTAGAGATAATGGGGATTTTCTAGGCATTTGCTGGACATTTCCTTGCATACCAACATATAAATTTCAGAATTAATTTGCAATATGCCCATGGTGTCCATTAAGAATGGTTCATTTTTTGTGTTCCTTACTGGTTTTTGTTGACCAACCCTGACCATAATGAGTATTTTCTAGGCATTTTCCAGAGATTACCTTGCATACAAGTATTCAATGATCGAGTATCTGAGAATGATTTTGAGCATCATGGCCAAGAAGAATGACTAATCAGTTTGTTGGTGAACTATCCTGTCATCAGTAGACATTACCTTATACCTAGCCTGCAACTAATGATCTGAGATTTGAGTATAATATGAGCACAGCAACCATTATATCTTGCATGCTTTTAAGAAAGTTGGCAGCTTAATATTACAAGAGCAGATAATTAACGGGATCGAGACAATACGAGGATAATGGCTGTTAGGATCGACTCCCTTTTCGCTTATTTTTTGGGTTTTAGTTAAATGAACTCTTCATAAGCAATGTTGATCTGCAGCAACTACATGATCATAAAGGGGATTTCTAGGCATTTTGATCCGATATTCTAGTACATGTTACAATAGGAGCACATATAAAGGCCATTAAGGATGACTATATCTTAGTTCATTTTGGTTTAGTTTTCCAGGCCTACCTAAGTCCCTTCTCACCACTGGACACTCTCCTGAGCGAGTCCTTTCTTCACAACAGCATCCTTAATGAGCTTCAGCGATTCCGCTAGATCATTGCAGAGCTGGTGAGGATCAGGAACTGCGTCTCGGTCCACTGCTAAACTGATTGTCATCATATTCATATAGCTCTGAAAATGGACTGTCAATGCCTGCAATTAATGAAGTAAGCACTTATTAGGCCTTAATCATAGATCATATATAGGCATTAATACTCCATACAAATACTTACATGAGGGTGACCGTAAACACTGGGAGCAAGGTAAGCCATGGGGTGGCCGTAAAAGCTAATTTCATCCACCGGACCAACCACGTTTGAGAAGGACATTGTGGTGTTGCTGAAGACTCTGTATGATAAAGCAGCAGCTACCTGTTCAGCATGCGAGAAAAATGTTTATGTAGCAAGATATTCGGCTCGAAAGCATTTGAAACAACACGGGATTCATTACATTTACCGGTACTTGAATGTGTTATTGAATTATGCAGGCTGGATTTGAGGTCAAGAGAAGTGTGGACTTAGCAAGTAATCTTTTGTTGCAAAAATGTGTGTTAATACCTTAGCTCCAAGTAAGTTTACTATGCACTTGGCACTTAGGAATGTGCATTTGGCCTCAAGGGAGCGTTTCTTTCTATCAACCATGGCTTTAGCTTCGCGAACATAGTCCAACGGGTCATCGCGTAGGGCAATGGTGATGGGGAGGAGGGCGTAACCGATGTAATTCCCCCATTTGGTCTTGGACTTCCTCTCCATCATATCAGCCAAGGCCTGTAAAAGTACCAGTCAGTGGTGGGAGTACTACTGCTGCAAAATTTGGCATAGTTTGAAGTATAAGCCAGTTTTTTTGCCAGTTGTTTATAGTTGAAATCACAGAAGATGATTCACCTCAATGGCCATGGATGGCCTGATGTTGAAGATAAGGGCTGCCCTGAATCGGAGTTTTCTCGGAAGATTGTTTCTCTTTTGCTTTGCTGCATCTTCTTCTGCATTACCCTCACCTGTTCTACCTTGAAAAGAATTAGTATTGTGATTAAGTGCTCCAAAAGGTACTAAAATCTTGAGAATTTTGTTAATCACATTTCTAAAGTAAACTCACCGTATTGCCTGTTGAGATATCGGGAAAGACCTGCCTGTGTTACTCCGAGGATTACATCATTAATGGTCTATACAAATTATAAAAAAAAAATAAAAAAATTATTGGGTTTGAACTTATTTATCATAGAAACTCATAAAAATAAAGATATGATATAAAGACGAACCATGTCCATGGCATTCTTGACTAGCTTTATATCGTCCAAGCTGATCGTCTTGTGCACGAACCACTTAGGGCTGAGCTCGACCCCGGGTGCACCTTTGAGTGGAGTTCTAGTGTCCCTCAAAAAAGCACTTGTTGCAATGAACATAACAACATCCACCAATGTGTTACATATCACTTGTAACACAAACCAAATGTATGAGACCAACCTGATGAATCTGCCTGAGTTGCTTGATCGCTGCCTTTTCTTTGTTGGAATAGTAGGCAATGCGTTCAGGTCAGATGTTTTTCGAGTACAAGCAAGGACAAGCGACATGATTGACATGCCATCGCCAATCGAGTGATGGATACGAAAAATTGCAGTAGATTCAGCCTCAGAGGTCTTGACATTGAGGAGGTGAATATCCCATAAGGGCTTAGAGTCATCTAGGTGGGTTTTGGTCATATTTGATATGTAGCTCTCAATAAATTGGTCCGGTGAGCCCATGTTTGGATCCACGTTTGGGATAATAATATGATCTTCTACATTTACTTTGGTCCGAATCCATCTCATCTCACCACCCATTTTATCAGCAACCTTTTTTCATACATATGAAAAATAATGAAGTGAGTAGAGGTGGTAATTATATATATATAAATTTCCAAACAAAAATATTATTATTGAAAAGATGGAAAATATCGTTGATTGATAAATTTGATACAAGGAATTTGCTTAATTCATTTTTAAGTAGTTAAAGTTATAAATAAATCTTTACAAAGACACGAGTTGGAGAAAAGATATTATGTTTTAAGTTCGGAATATAAAGGTTTGTTTGGTAATCGTCTTGAAAATAATTTCAAAAATAATTTAAATGTCAAACAAAAAGAAAAGAAACTTATAACTTGTTTAGTAATTGTTTTCAAAAATAAAAAAATTAAATACGACAACCAAAAAATTGTTTTTTATTTTCAAGAATAGAAAATAAGGTGTTTTTAAAAATAGAAAATAAGATATTTTTAGAAAACATCTTATAATTGTTTTAAGCTATTTTTTGATATCTATTTTAAAAAATAATTATATAAATGTATAAAATAATTCAAAAATAAAACTCTAGACATAAAAATTATTTTTAAAGCAAAACTATTTTAATTCTTAAGTAAATTTTTGTTTTATAAAATATTAAAAAATAATTTAAAAAACAATTCTTAAAAATTATTTTTTAAAATTGTTTTAAAAAACAATTATAAATCATGTACTTCCTAAGCGTGAAAAGCTATTTATCACCAAAAGACTTTTTAAAATTTCTTTTGGTAAGTTGTTTTATCATAAATTCGAGTGACATATCATATTAATTTTCACATATATTTATTTATTATTATTTTTTGCATTGAATCTTGCTGTGCACTTAGCATCACTTAAAATTAATGAAATCTAACGAAAATTCTCTCAATCTAAATGCTAAATAAAGAGTGTGTCAGTACGTAAGTAGTACTACTGATTGCTACACATGGCCTGTATTTAAGGCAGCAGCAGAGAGGGAGACCAATCCAAAACCCATAAATGGCTATGGCCCAAATTGCCTGCGCAGTGGTTGTCATTTGTCAATTGTCACCACCTACTGTTGCTTTAAATCATTTACCCTATCGTTTGTATCAACGCCCCTATACCTCAGGGTTCTACCACTCAAAAAAAGCAAAATAATGTGAAGGAGCAAGAGGGTATCGAGTGAAAGTGTTTTTGTTTCCATTGATGTGAAAAACACACTCTCTAAGTGATAAGTTCATGCCCAAACTTGCTTCACATGAAATCATAAACTAATTTTTTATTTACTTTTTTTTGGTTTGTCTTGTGTTGAGGGCTTATTTGATTTCAATTTTTTTTTTGTAGAGAACTTGCAAATATCCTTTTTGGGTCATGCTGTTTTTCTTGTTTTCAAAAACAAAAATATGTTTTTTTGAAAACAGAAATCATACACCTATCTACCTATACTTTATATGCATGGTATGAATATGATAACCTAATATGCTCACAATGCCAATGAAGGCAAAAATCAAGTACGCAAAAATGCATAATATTATACACAACTATTTTTTAGACCTTACCATTAAGCTAGAAAAGCGAGGATGCTTAATCAAAGTATGCTCCAAACCCGCCTTGATGACATTAGAGTTAAACACGGTTTTGCACCCGATAATTGCTATAATGTAGCAATTAAATTGTCGCGTTTGGAACAAACGTGCCGCCGGACTCAATGGCTCCTCCACCTCGACCATCGACTCGCCGCTGATGGCCTTGCCCATCTTTGCCTCGTCTCCACCACCACCACCACCTCCACCTCCACCTCCACCTTGTATGGTAGTCCTTGTTTGAACAGGGGGCTTAGTTTGATGAGACCATGAGTCGATACAGGACGGTTCTTTAAATGGGAGAAGTGTTGCGATTTTTTTCCTTTATCTAAATTTAAGGCTCTTGTCAGGGGCTCAGGGTTTTAATGTTTGGTTCAATACTCTGTGTTGGTAGGTGAGGTTTGAGAGGGCCTCATTGATTGAGTCTTATGGTGGGGGATAGTGAAATGCCATTGGAGTTTGGCAAACTTTAGAAGATTGGTAGGGTACTTGATCCGCTCTTTTGGCTGTGAATGAACCTCTCAGCTTCAAATTTCATTTTAATAGATCAAAATGAGGATAAAAGTGTTCAGTACAAAGTTCCCACCAACCTTATTTTTTTGGACATATTATTTTACTTTTGGTTTAGATCACAAGAAGTATTACTTGAAAAAGAAAAAAACTAGGAAAGAGTACTTCAAGGTCTTTTATTTAGTTTATGTTGAAGAATGAAAGAAACTATTTAAAAGCTTATGTACTTTTAAATACTTCCCTTCTTGTTTCATACAAGAAAAAGGTGAAAAATAAATTTGAAGTAAAATATGTTGGAAAAATGAATTTAATTTAATTTTTTAATTTCCCTAACATTTGTCACTTTCTTATTATTTTTATCCACTTTTGTAAGATCGAAAGAACCTTGAGCTATGTTAGAAAATACTATAAAAAGAAAAAAATATGTTAAGAAAAATAATTTTTTCAAGTCTAGTTTTATTATGAAAATATGAAAGAAAGTAAAATATAATTTAAATTAATGAGAAATTTTTATGTTTTTAAATTATTTGCTCTTTTATATAGAAGGGTTTGTAAGATTTGAAAGAACCTTGAGCTATGTTTGATAATTAGAAAATACTATAAAAAGAAAAAAATATGTTAAGAAAAATAATTTTTTTCAAGTTTAGTTTTATTATGAAAATATGAAAGAAAGTAAAATATAATTTAAATTAATGAGAAATTTTTATGTTTTTAAATTATTTACTCTTTTATATAGAAGGGTTAAATAATTGAAATGAATTTGAGGTAGGATATAAAAACAATTTATTAACTTTAAATATATTTTTATTTTTCTTCTATTTTTTCTATCTATTTTCTTTCTCTTGAATTTTCCCTCAAACTTTCTATGAGTCAAACATAGACTTAATGTTTTCAAATGAATTACTTGATCCTTTTATTGTGAAATGTTACCTATAGATTTTATTAATACTTACTTATTACACAAATCATTTATAATGTTATTGGGGGTGTAGCTCATATGGTAGAGCGCTCGCTTCGCATGCGAGAGGCACAGGGTTCGATTCCCTGCACCTCCATGCTTGTCTTTTATTTGTTTAAGTTTTAACAACTATTTTCTAAAACAATGTTTTTATTTTCTAGTAGTGCTTTGTTCCGAGTTAAAAGTTTTTTCTTTTTGTTACGAGCATGCATTAGATTTTAATTCCTATCGTCATTATAAAGAATAGGTCAAACACATTAATATTCAATGAGAAGTGGAGTAGATTTTTCATTCCCATTCTCTATTCCAATTTTTTAAACATAACTTGATGGATGTTACAAGGGAAATGCAAAATATTATTTTTGAACTTTCAAGGGCAAGGGAGCTAGAATGTTACTCAATCTTCTATAGAGTTATGTTATTACATGTATAGTTGCTTCGAGGATGCCAAGTAAGTGAATCAAGATAAAACATTAGACTATTGCATACATATATGGAAACATACGATACTAAGACACTGTGAATGCAATTTGATTTAAGTGTATTCATAGCACCAATCAGGTCCTCATGTCCTGTGAATATAGGAAGGGCTTAGAAGACATTTGCAGAAGTTTCAATATCATTAAAGTTCTCTACCAACCATCACCACCACTACTGTTGAAACACTGGGCAGCCACCTTAACAACACAATATACATTTGCACATTTTATTGGCTACCATGATTTAGCAGCCAAGAGCAAGCTTGAAGATTCGATCAATCGGATGATATTGGGCTCGACTGACTTGGGCTCGCTGGGCTGAGGTCCAACCCTATTACTATATACCGATAAAGCCCATAAGCAGTCCTTCCATTAGCAATGTACCAGACATTATTCTGAGGCGCTCGACTCTTGCAAATGCCTCAGAAGCCTCCCTATTTTTATTTATTTATTTTATAACAAATGGGGTTTGCTTAATTCATCATCTCCTTCTACATTTTCTTTGTTCAGCATGGCCTTTTGTTCAAATAGTTGACTGATTTTTAATTCTATCGAAACACTGTATGCGATATTTTTTTAAAGCTCATCTGTATCTTCTATGAAAAGGGGAAAAAGGATTGAAACACCTCTTCAGTGGAAAAATATAAAGAAATCTCTATCATGGAGAGCTTGAGTAACCTAGTGATTAAAGATTGTTATTGATTCATGATCTACTGCTAATTTCACTTCCATTTCCAGTTTCATCACCTAGGAAAAAGACAAGGAATATCTACCATGGAAGGCACAGTATGCTCACTAGCTGATTGTTCAACTTTATATCATGGATACTTTCAATTATTAAAGGTGTTAGTGATTGTAACATGCTCCTGTTTTGCTTCATTGATATGAAGTTATCAGGGTTATGCAAAGTTGAATATTCTTTTCATTTTCATGGCAGACAAACTTCATGTATTGGATCAGCACTATGAGGCCATGAAAAGCTATTGCTTTTCAGTAGGAAAAGAACTGCAAATTGAAGATAATATCACAAATATCTTAACAATATTGCAGATTAGGGTTTCTGAATTATCGGTCGAGATGGTTTTGTTCCTTATCCCAAATTGAAGAACATCTTATATCCATAATAGTGATGCAGTGTCGAACTCGAAAGCAATCATGGGCAAAATACTGCTGCTAAATTTATGGAATTGCTCATTTTATATTAGGACTAAAGCAAGTCCAATTATGAACTTGGAAACACTAAGCTAAAGTTAGATTTATCTTTAAACTTGCATTGTCCATCTTATGTATAGTTACAACTTTGTATATGGATTTGGTACGTAAACAAGCAATATTGAATTGGATTTGTTAACTCCTTGTACATTTCTTATGTTCAGCAATAAATACTATGGCCAATTAGCTAGTATCAGTCTTTGCTTCACATAATTAGTGACTGAATTTTATTTAAAGCTTATCTTTATCTTTTTCTAAAGGGGAAAGGGAGTGGAACAACTTTTCAGTGGGAAAGGCTATGGAATCTCTATAATGGAGTTGAATTGAATGACTTGTTAAATAAAAGGTTGCTTTATCTGAAAAATTCATTCTTTTTCTGTAGAACAAAAGACGCGATTACTTTCAATAGTATGAAAAGTATTTAATTATTTAGCGGTTCGTGACTATACCATGGGTTTTCCTAAAAGAACTAGATAAGCTTGACTAATACAAAGTAGTGGTTGTACCAAAAGCAAAGCATTGTGGGGTGCTCGATAATTAGTTTTGATAGCACTCTTGAGGTTATGATTGAACATGTTTTAAATTCTTTGCAAACATATGCTTTGTACATGGAATCAGTACGTGGAGCTATTCTAAAGGTAGAATTGTGAAAAATGGTTGTGATCCCAAAGGAAATAATCTGCAGAGTAAGATTTAGCTCAATCATGGCCAACATAGTACATAGAATATTTAGTGATGGCCTTGATTGGATTTTTTGGTCCCTTATCTAACAATTTAAGGATTTTGGATCAAATTTGGTGGTACTAAAGCTCAAGGATATTACTTCAAACCCCAATATAAGCAGCTGCCTTTTTCCTTTTTTGTTTTCAGTTTTTTTTGGTCTTTCTTTTTTGGCCTGAGTGTATTTTTTTTTCTTCCTAAAGCTCAACTAAACTTAGGTCATAAAAGTGAAAATCCGCTTCTAATATTCATGATGGCTTCATGATAAGTATAATACATCTTTTTTAAAATTGAAATTGAATGTCTTTTAAAATACAGTCTTTGCTATATAAAATAAAACCTAAATTATAAATAAATTTTTTATTTAATTAATTTTATTTTTATAATTAAAATTTTGAAGTTAAGATAGAGTATTAAATAAAGGTTTGATATCAACTCTTTCTTTAATAGAAGACTATCTAATTGTTTTTTCTTAAATATTTACACTCACTTTCAAAGTGAATGATAGTTAAAAAATAATTGTTATATTTCATCATCTATCGTTAATTTCACTTCCATTTCCAGTTTCATCACCTGGGAAAAGGACATGGAATGTCTCCCATGGAAGGCATAAGTTGCCCACTTCTACACTTTCCACTAGCAAATCATTGAGACCTTTAATTATTAAAGGTCTTAGTGATTGCACCATGGTCCTGTTCTGCTTGATTGATGTGAAGTTATCGGAACTATGCAAAGTTGATCGTTCTTGTTATATTCATGGCAGACAAACTTTATACATGGGATCAGTACGTACATTATTGCTTTCCAGCGGGAAAAGAATTGCAAAGCAACTAAATGTCACCATAAATCTTACCATTTAAAGGATTTGCAGATTAGGGTTTCAGAATTATTTGTCAAGATGGTTTTGTTGCCTATTCTAAATTGAAGAACATCTTTTATACTACATCATCAATTAGATAATGTTATATATATAATTTTTGGTCTCATTATTTATATTTTAATCCCATTTATATGTATTTTTATACTTTAACTGGTCTCATTCATTTGAACTTTTTATTCAATGACCTAGATCTCATCATACATGTTTCAATGGTCAGGATCTCTTGTTTCATAGATATCACTATCATACCTTAGCATTTTCCTATATATTCATAGTAGTATAGTTTAACTTGGCAATAAAAGCTGGAGCAATCATGGCAAACATAGTGCTTGCTACATTTATACGATTGTTCACTAATTTATATCCAGATTGAAGCAAGTGCAGTTACGAACTTTGGAAGCATTTTTTAAAGCTAACGTAGATTTATCCTTAAGACTTGAATATCCTTCCTATAGATGGTGGATGTACCTTTTCTATTCATGTGATGGTGAAATTTCCCTGAAGCTTAAACCAAATTTTTTACAAAGATCGATCACAGTTGGATTAATCATAAACTTAAACTGTACTTATTGTGTTCATGACAGACATATTTTCCCTTTTGAAGTGGGAAATAAGAAACCTTTTTATACTTTTTACTCAGTTGGAAAAAACGCTTCTTGCAAGTTTGAAAAAACATTGTTCTGTAGATTGTGTCCCTCTTACACATTCTGCAATTTATTTGATTGTTCTAACAATGGTGAAAAGTATAAAATTTGAACATTCTTATTCACCCACTCATTAAGTCTATCAAACTATCATGTGGCACTTAAATTATATACAACAAGAAATAGAGAGGAAAATAGTTTGAAAAGCTCACATGAAGATGAACTGCTATCCACTTTATATATATTGGGATCTTGATAATACATTATACCACAAAGAGAAGAATTATGGATTTACATGAGAGGTTATAGGGAGAAGAATAAGACTACAATTAGAAGAAGAAAACTAAAATAAAAGAATGTAGTGGATAGGAAAGGCAAGAGAGAAAGGAAAAGGAAAGGTCAACCCTCAAGATTAAGATGGTTCATCCTTCTCCTTACTAACACAACGTTTCCAATCAAAACATCATTTCATCATCCTTGATAAGCAATTTATTATATATCTCATCTTCCAAGACATCATAACACAAAGACACAAAGTAATTTATTATATACTGCATCTTACAAGACATCATAATACAAAGACACAAAGCAATTACTAATTACTTTTTGATAATAAGTCCTAATTATTTTTGGAAACTATTTTAAGAATCATCTTCCTAGATTGAAAATACAGATCATAACAATAAATGGACCAACTTCTCCATTCACTCTAATTCTGTGATAACTTCCAACTCTTTTTCAGGAAGAGGCCTTGGTGGCTTGCTTGTATTTATTCTCATTCGATCTTTGACCATAATTCGATCTGTAGTAGTAAAAGGATTAGGAGGCATGATTAAATTGTCTTCTCTTTCCAACATTTGAACTACAACTTTCATTGAAGGACGATCTATTGGGTACCATTGAATGCACCAAAGTCCCACAATTGTTAGTTTCTTTGCTATTCTAGCATCTCCTTCTTCCTCGATTCGGATATGTAACTCTTCCCCTTGATCTAAATGATTATAGACCCATTCTGGAAAATATACTTGTCCGGTTTTCTCCATTGTAACATCAATATTTTTTCTTCCACCAACCATTTCAAGTAACAACATTCCAAAGCTATAAACATCTGATTTATAGGTTATATTCCCAAAATTCCTGGATAACACTTCTGGTGCAATATAGCCGATCGTCCCTCTAGCTGTAGTCATAGAAACTACACTCTGCTCTTTGGAACACAATTTGGCTAGACCAAAATCAGAGATCTTAGGATTAAAGTTGTGATCTAGCAAAATATTATGAGGTTTAATATCAAAATGGAGAATTCTTTTATCACATCCTTGGTGAAGATACTCAATTCCTTTGGCTATGCCTAAAGCAATATCTTGAAGCTTCAACCAACCAAGTGAATGATTCTTCCCATTTTTTGGAAATATGAACTTCTCCAGAGACTCATTCGGTAAGAACTCATAGATAAGAGCTCGTTTAAATCTATCTGCACAAAACCCAACTAAGCGAACCACGTGGACATGGTGGATTGTGCCCATTGTTGCCACTTCATTGATGAACTCATCCCCATTTCCCTTAGAGTCATTGAGAATCTTTACCGCAACAAAAACTTCATTTGAAAGCTTTCCTTTATACACAGTTCCATAAGCTCCTTGGCCTAGTTTATCCTTGAACTGGTGGGTGATCTTCTTAATATCAGCGTACGAGTACCTCGAGGGCTTGAGAGCTCTATAATCTTCCAAAAACTTTTCAATCTTCCTTCTATTTTCTCTTTGTGATTTGTCTAAGCTATAAACATGGTAGAGTGCAAATGCCATTGACCCAAGAAAAAGGAAACCAAGGATTATTCCTGCATTTAGAAACACCAAGTTGCAAACATTCATCCCTTTTTAGTCCCAATAAAAAGGAAAAGAAAGGGAAAAAAAAGTAATATTATAAAACTTCACCTGCAACCAGCTCCGGTATTCTTGGTGCATCTGTAAAAGATAATAAAGTTATTAGTTTAATTATTGCACTTAGGAATAAGTAAATCAATGAAGTTCTTGGCTTTTATGTATGTAATGAATTATTTTCTCCATTTTTTTGATCTTGAGATTAGATAATTGTCTACAACAAAAGCCAAAGTTTCAAAATTTTCAAAAGCTAAGCTCGAATGAGTATGTTTTCGCGTGAAAGGTAATGAGCAGGATACCTTTTTCTGGTTTGCGGGGTTTGTGGATGCATTCTGTTTCATGTTTCATGCTATTACTTTTGGGCTTGCATTTCCCATCTTCTGCTTCGAAGTCCCCACATATTGTGTTTGCCCAGTTCATATGGAAGGCATTTTCCCCATTACTTTGTATGACGACACTGTCGATCCTTTGGCATGAGTATAGATCCAAGTCACCAAGATCATCATCGGAACTCACCGCATAAACTGTGGTACCACCAAAAATACGGCAAGTGTAGGGTGTCAGATCAACATAATATGATTCTGATTTAGATTTATCTGATGAACAATTGAAGATGGTGTACAGCTCAACATCAAGAACCTCATCCACTAATTTGAAGGGAGTGTAAGCCAAACGGAGCATAAGCTGTGGAGGAAGGCAATAATCTTCATAATAGACGCGAATTTCCCGAGTTGTGTAATTTATCTCCTCCACCGGGAGCTTTGCTGGAAATGGCAGCTCTAGCATGGTCTGATTAGTACTTCCGGTGCAAGACAGCTCAAACCCTGGATATCCGCAGCACTCTGGCTGGCCTTTAAGCCTGAATGGGAACCGAATGTGCGGACCCTGAGGGCTGCATTTAGCTGGTACCGTGCACTGATCTTGGCTCACTCCATTCTCTGCATCAATTTCAACTACAAGCAAGAAAAAATGTAAAAGGACAACAATTTTCAAGGGAGTACTCATCTATGGAGTTTGCGCAGACCTTCTGCACTTGGGATTTCAATGCTTTGGTGCCTTGGCAACTGATGATTGTTTCAAGGAAATATAATGACTCGCACCACCATAGATTCAGTAATATAAAGCTCAAATTAATATGACAGCAAGGTACGTATTATACATGCAGTGTGCAGTAACAATATACTTGAAAAGGGAAGGCTGTTTTTTTTTTTTTTTTTTTTTTTAATAAATAGAAATACAAAAATTAAGTCTTTTACATAAATGAATTTACAGAAAAAGTACTTTATCATAACTTGATATCTCTTGCTAAGTAGAGCTCTCATACTATTAATTAACCAAAACTCAGATATCTAACCCACTTATTTGATTCAAAAGCCTAAAATCTAATATAATGGCCAATAGAGCAGGTTAATTGACAGCTATAACTTGGTGGAGGCTTTTAGTAATTGAATTTCTTCCTATAAAGCTTAGTACAGTCAGTTACAATCAGTCCCCCATCCTCTCTTTCCTTTCTCAAAGTCTATGATGATGAGAGAAACAAAACTAGTGGCATTAGGCCTTCTACTACTCCATTTCTACTTCTTCTCAATCTGTGCTTCTACCGAAAATCAGGCATGCAACTCTTCTTGTGGAGATATTCCAATCATCAGGCATCCTTTTCGATTAAAACATGATCCATCCAGTTGTCGTATTCCTGATCCTGGATTTGAATTGGTTTGCGAAAACAACCATACAATCTTATATGGGAAATACTATGTTACCCAGATCAACTACCATAACCATACGGTTCGGATAGTGACTCCTGGAGTAAGAAAGGGCCACTGTTTCTCCTATCCTCTCCATTCCTTGAGAACTAGAGAAATTTCGTGTCCATATAGTCCCCCTAAAGAGTGGAATAGTGTAGTTTTCATGAACTGCACAAGGCCAATCAGCGCTCATAACTACATTCAAATCACTCCTTGCGACAGCAACAACGGCAGTTCATTTTCTTCGGAAACATATGCTTATGCACTGGTGGGGGACTCCCTGAAGGTGAGGGACAATATTCAGTATTCATGCACCATCGGGTTGACTGTTATTGCTCAAATATGGAAGGGGGTTTCAGAGCCCAGGAATCGTTCAATGTCAAATTTGCAAGAAAATCTGCTTATGGGGCTTGAGCTTTCATATTCGCCCGTCAACTGCCGCGACACCTCACTCTACGTGCTTGTCAGGCAAAAAATTGTAGGTAAGAAAGAAAGAAGTCAATACTCAGATGCAATTTCGGAGAAAGATATTTTGCGGTTCAAATGTATAACTATTTCTACTTCTTTGATTTTATTTGCAGAGTTTCTGGTGTTTGCTTATGACAGTCTGTTGAATCTTTTGGGTAAGGCTCTTCCAGTGCCTTTTATTATCTTTCCATCTCAATAAATTGGTTTTTATTGTCACTATTTTCACTTCTAAATCAATTGCCCCCATGTTTTATAATAATAATAAATTTTAATTCAACATTTTCTCTTATTGACAGGGAACTTGTGGTATGTGCTTAACGGACATGGTAAGACTTACTAGTTTCAATTATTTAGTTTTGTAAAATAAAACAAGGCCATAAAATTCTGATTCCTAATCTTACCTTAAATAATTTTATTGTCACTATTTTTACTTATAATAATATTCAACATTTTCTCTTATTGACAGTGAACTTGAAGAGGCTCTTTCACATGCAAGGTCAGACTTACGTACTAGTTTCAATCATTTAGTTGTGTAAAATAAGACAAGGCCTTACTTGAAGCTCTCTTGTAAGCCATAAAATTCTGACTCCCAATTAATCTTACCTTCTAAGGAATCTAATATCTTTATCTTTTTTAGATAAATTATTATTTTTCATTCAGGAGCTCCAATTATATGCAACCAATTTAGCTAGCTTGTTATCTCCATTAGAAATCTCCTCACTCCCTTCCCCACATTCTGAAATGAAAAAAGGAAAAAAAAAAAAAAAAATTGAGGAGATTACAATTTTTTTTTAAAAAAATGATATGCAATTTTAGGAAATAACTAGTATTATGGAAATTTGATTGTGCAATTTATTTAATAACTAGAATTTTTTTTTTTGTTTCGTTCTTTTTCATACATGTTCGAATGTGAATAATTGGTTTTCTTGCAACCTACTATTACACATATTCTATAACTAACATTATTTTCTTGGTTTCATAACTCAGTTATTCCTGGCGATATCTCCTTTATCTACTATGACAAAGTAGTCTACGACGCTCAGGTTCTAGAGAAAGGTATGATATGAAGAGTTCCTTTTATTGTGTTATAGATTTTTAGTTTTGGATATAATTCTGTCACTTAATATTATTATAATAACTCTAATAGTATATTAATTTAGTTTACTTTTTTATTTTATAGGGGAAGGGATTCTGCACATCATTGGTAAGGTTTCCTATAATTCTCAATTATTAGTTCCTTATAAAAATGGAAATAACATGATTAGGCTTTTGGATATGAAAATCCTTTAAGGAAAAGGATAAAGAAAAAAAGAAGTTAAGTAGTACCAAGGAAATGTTAAAGTAATTTCCTTAATATTTACTTTTAGAAGAGGTGAGCAAACTTGAATGAAAGTGTATTCCTTAATAATTTTAATTTTTTCATGAAGAACCAAATATAAGAAAACTTTGCAAATTACTCTCATTTGTTTTTTATTTTTTAATTGTTTTTTATTTTTTCTGAACATTTCTAATTTATTTTTCTTAGACTATTGCATCTATTGCATCTGAGGTTGTAGGTCTTGATTCCCAAATTTGTTCCCTTGAACTAATGAATTCTTTACATTTTGTTTGTACAAAAATGGAAGGGAGTTGTATTTCCACTTCTATAAATTCAAATATATATTTTGGTTGTGTATTTTTTTTTTTTTTTGAATTTGGATATCCTCAATTTAAATTTAATGAATAAATAAATAAATTAAAATAGGAATTGGAATTGATGCCCCCCAAATCCACTACCAGTCCTGTGCAACCAAAGAAATTGATTTCTTTCACCACACTCACCCATTTCTTCAATCAAGCAAGACTTCCAAGCAACAAAGTTATATGATTGCATTGAGTGTTAAGTTCCCAACACCTCATTTTTAGGTGAATAAGTGATTACTACAGTAGCTATCTTATGTGGGCTCTTTCACAAGGTTATCATATAATGATTTACTTAGTGGATTTTGTAGTTGAATGCATAAAATTGTGAACTTTGCTTATAATGGTCAACTCATTTTATTTTAAATATATGTAACAATTCTAACATTTGATTTGTGTTTAGAGATAATCATAGGAGGAAGATTTGCATTGGGAATATTGTGTCTCATTGCCTACTTAATCTACAAGTTTCGTCGGAGACACTTTTCGTTAGATGATAGTATTGAAGAATTCCTACAAAAGCACAAAAATCTGCAGCCAATTAGGTAATCGTATTCAGAGATAAAGAAGATGACAAACAATTTCAAGACTTCACTAGGAAAAGGAGGTTTTGGTTCTGTATATAAAGGAAAACTTCAAAGTGGTAGCATTGTAGCTGTAAAAATGTTGGCCACCTCTAAAGCTAATGGAGAAGATTTCATCAATGAAGTCGCTACTATCGGAAGGATTCATCATATGAATGTGGTTCGACTCATTGGATTTTGTGCAAATGGATCAAAATGGGCTCTTATATATGACTTCATGCCTAACGGGTCCCTTGATAAGTATATCTTTCTTGAAAGAGAAAATTCAGTTTATTTGAGTTGGGAGATGTTGTATAAGATTGCATTAGGCATCGCTAGAGGAATTGAATATTTGCATCGTGGTTGTGACATGCAAATTCTACACTTTGATATCAAGCCACATAACATTCTTCTTGATGAAGACTTTACACCAAAAGTTTCAGACTTTGGCCTTGCAAAATTATATTCAACAGATGAAAGTATTGTGTCTCTCACTGCAGCACGAGGAACATTGGGATATATTGCTCCAGAATTGTTCTACAAAAATATCGGAGGCATCTCTTATAAAGCTGATGTTTATAGTTTTGGAATGTTGTTAATGGAAATGGTTGGAAGAAGGAAGAATGTTCAAGCATTTGCTGAGCACTCAAGTCAAATATACTTTCCATCATGGGTTCATGATAAATATAATAGAGGAGAAAACATGGAAATGGGAGATGCTACTGAGGATGAAAAGAAATCAATGAAGAAAATGGTATTAGTTGCACTATGGTGCATACAATGGAAGCCTACAGATCGTCCTTCAATGGGCAAAGCATTAGAGATGTTAGAAGGTGAAGTTGAACTCTTGCAAATGCCTCCCAAACCTACTTTATTCTATGAGGAAATGTCAATCGAGAATCAAATAAACAATCCAATACGAGTACAACCAATTTCCTCATGTAACGCCATGGATACAATTAGTTTAGATGGAAGGTAATTTTTTACTACATGCACTTGCCTATCCTGTCTTGTAATAGTATATGTTTGAATGGCTTAGGGTTATTGATCCCTTTTAAGATCCATATCTATGTAATATTGTGATGTTCCATTATGAGATGCACTTGGCTGCTATCTTGGAAGCAAGTTCCATCTCTTGATAGATTTATAAAGTATATAGTCTAATGCTTGCAATGGTTTGAGTAATTTATCCTCCGTTACCATTAGGGCACCTAGGGTTAAAAAACTCAAGAAGCCAATTGCATCAATCTTTTTTATTAATTGGAGATGTGAATGTAAGACCATTAATGATAAGCTCCCTCTAAAACACAATGCTTCAATTTAACTAGCGCCTCCCCATGGGTTCAGTTTTGTTTTAATCAAGTTAGTGTGGTTACAAAGAAAAACAATTCATACCAAACCAATAATTCAACATGGAAAACATGGGAACTATCATTAAGTATTTGCCTTTGATTTTACTTAATTTAATTTGTTCACATAGATAATATTCATCAAATTCACTCCATTCAAAACAAAGTGGAATGCTTTAATTTCTTGGGATTAGATTGAAATCATTGGGTAGGTTTGACCACTTAAAAAATGAAAGAAAAAGGAAAGACAATGGAGTATTGAATCAACAGACCGTAGCTAATAGAACATTTCCTTTATTGAGTTGAACTTGAGTACTGCTCAAACTAGTCTTTCCCATGTTTGAACATTCAAGTGCAAGAAAGTGTAGGGTGAACGATTTGAGCTGCAATTTGAACAACAATTACTACACAAATCTGAGTGAGTGTACATAACTTGCTAGAACCTAAGTAGTCTTGATTAAGGAGATGAAAATATCATAAACTAACAAAATATTATTAGATAGAAATTAAAAAAAAATGATAAAAAATGATCAAAACTACTCAAAGAAATGCTAATAGAATATATTTCAACAAATGATAAAATAAGCAATAATACACTTATTCAATAGTTGTTCACAAAATTCCTTCCTCGGCCAAATCAGGCCCTCATACTAGGCCTCAAATGGGCTGGGCTAGGTTAAATCCAAGCTAGCTAGCCATGCCCTGCCTAGCCCAGCCCAGCCCAGCCCAGCCTAGCCCATGGGTCAGTTGGGACTCCGAAACCAAATACTGCACTGCATTTTATTTTAACTCTAGGGACATAGTTTTGAGAAACTGAAAATCTAAACCGTGTTCAATGGTGAAGTGGAGTAAGGAAAATGGAGTCTTTTCAGGAATGAGAGAACCCCAAAGAAAAAAGGCAAGAAGCAATGGAACGATCCTTATTAGTTTCTCTTTCTAGAGTTTGCATAAAGCCAATGAAGTTTACTTCAGCATTTTCTGTAGATAATGTATCTCTAATGAAAAATAATGAACCCTTCTTGAAATCATTAGTGAACTTGTTTTTAATGGACATTTCTCTTTCATATTCTTTTCCCCTAACTGGCCATTTAACCGTTTCAGATCAAAAATATTTTTATGTTTAATAAATATTTCATAAAGAGCTGATGAGGCTCATACATCTTGCTCAGAAAATTAATTTTTAGAGATAAATAACAAAAACCACTACTATTATTAAAATACCCAGCTGCCACTGTCACAGCCATTGTGCACAAGCACATTCGCACATGCCATCAACTGGTATGTTGCAGTAAAGTAGGGCACCGGCCGAGAGGGAACATGAAGATGAGAACCAGTAAAGATCAAGCACACAAGTCACCATACTTAGCATGATCCATATCGAGCTGGACTGAGTTATATTGGGCAAGTGGGCGGCCTCATCCCTTAATAAGCAAAGAACAATTATAAATGCTTCCAAAACCTTAACATTTTCTCAGTCGATATTGGGTGAGGATAATCTATACTGTGATTCAGTAGGGAGATCTCCACTCTCAAATTCTTGAATATGTTTATCGATCTTTGTTTAGGCGAAGTATGTAAAATATTAATTGTGTTGTTTTTTAAGTTAAGGGTTTAACTACCTTCAATTTAAACTAGTTGTTGTCAAAGATATGGCTTAACATGTATATATATTAAACAATACATATGAAATGTATAAATCTATTGAACAATAGAATGAAATGAAAACTTGAGACATGGACTCGCACCTCACCATCAAAATTGAATTGGTTTCATGCATTTATTCAACAATTAGTGGCATGGCAAGTAAGCTAGCAACAGTCAGAGAGAATATTTTCCTTCAAGTTACTTTCGTTAATTCCAATTGGTTGAGATTAATTCATTAGTGTGGCACCCTGAACCCAAAGGTCAATTACGCCACGGATTTCAACATGTCGAGCCTGAGAGCCGAATAAGTGAATGACTCAAACTAACAAAACCAAAATGTAGCTAGCTTGAAGTTAAGCTAACTACCAGCACCTTTAATTGATTCAAGATAAAGAATACATTACAATTCAAATCTTGGAAGGCCCTACATACTATCTCAAATTCTTTGAGCTCGATATGAGGGTTTTCCCCTTCCACTCCAAGAGTTAAGGTCACAGTTAGATCATGGCTAGCATTATGTGGAACAACTAAGCATTATAAGGGATCATCACACAAGAAAGGGCACTTGCCATGGGTGGTTGTAGGTAATCTCTAAGGGTCGAATTTAGAAAATTTCATCACCTCATTCTCATCATGATGACTCCCATCTTCAACTATGTTAGGATGCTTGGGAAGGGTAGATGTGGATCTAACTAACCGACGTCCTTGATTATTCCTACTCCTATTCGATTTCTAAAAGCCATCTACAAACATATAGTTAATCCACCACAAGTACCAAGTAATTGTATAAAAGCTAATATTTACAAGTAATTGTATAAAATTTTTATATTTTTGTTTTTACGAGTCTCTATTTGTTAGATATGAATATTTATAAAGAAGGGCTTGTATAATAGGTGAGAATACATGGGATCAGTGCACAATGAGGCCATGATAAGCTATTGCTTTCCAGCAGGAAAAGAACTGCAAAGAAGAACGATTATTCACAATTAATTAAAAAGATAATATCATAAATATCTCAACAATATTGCAGATTAGAGTTTCTGAATCATTGACTAAGATGGTTTTGTCGAACTTGAAAGCAATCATGGGGACAATACTGCTGCTAAATTTATATGGGGAATTGCTCATTTTATATCAGGACTCAACAGCTCATAAAGAGCTGTTGAGGCCTCAGACATCTTGCTCAGTAAATTAATTTTAATTTTGATTAAATTTCCAATAAAGCCTTGTTTAAATATGTACATGTATGTATTTATGAAAGGCCTAAGGCTAATAAAAAATAAAATGAAATAAAAACTAGGGACATGGACTTGTACCTCACTACCAAAAGTGAATTGGTTTCATGCATTTATTCAATAGTAAGTGTCATGGAAAGTAAGCTATTAACATATTTATGTCAGAGAAAAATTTTTTCCTTAAGATATTTTTGTTAGTTCCATTGGGTTGAGAATTCATTACTGTCACCCTAGATCGAAAGGTCAGTGACAACTCCATGGATTTCACATGTCGAGCCCAAGAGTTGAATAAATGAATGATCCAAACCAATGAAACCAGAATGTAGCTAGTAGTTAAGCTAACTACCTTAAATTGATTCAAGATTTTTTTTTTAAAAAAGAAGAAAAACATTCCAATTCAAAATTTGAAAGGTCTACATACATCTCAAATTCTTTGAGCTGGATATAAGGCTTTACCCCTTCCCCTCCAAGAATTAGGGTAGCAGCTAGATCATGGTCAGCCTTACGTGGAACAACTAAGAATTATAAGGGATCATAATAAACTCGGGGGACGCTTTCCATGGGCAATAGTAGGTAATTGTCACACACACAAATCTGCCAACAATTTTTTCTGTGAAGTGTGCAGCACTAAGGTTCTATCTTAGCTACCCTTAACCCAATGCAAACAGCAGAAGCAACAATGTCATCTTGTACAAAAATTGATCCAAAATCACAATAAATATTGAAAAGTTAACTTAATGTAGAATTACATTATTTTTATCCCCATTACACACTCTAGCTAATAGTAAAACCATAGATATATTTTCTTTAATTCATTCAAATTCTCAAATAATTGTGAACTCTTATCTAAGAGATCTTTTAGGCTTGCTCTCACTGGGTGCAAGTGAAGGGGTTAGGAGGCATGGTTAAGCTTTCTCCTTCTCCTTCCAACATTTGAACCACAAGTTTCATAGAAGGACGATTTACAGGGTACCACTGAATGCACCAAAGTCCCACAATTGTCAATTTCCTTGCTATTTGAGTGTCTCCTTCTTTCTCAATTCGAATATGCAATTCTTCTCCTTGATCCAAATGATTATAAATCCATTCTGGGAAGTATGTTTGGCTACTGTTTTCCACTGTAACATCAATATTCTTCTGTCCTCCTACCATTTCAAGTAATAACATTCCAAAACTATATACATCTGACTTGTAGGACACATTCCCAAAATTCCTAGATAGCATTTCTGGAGCAATATAGCCCATGGTTCCCCTTGCCGTAGTCATAGAAACTGCACTTTGTTCCTTAGAACACAATTTAGCAAGGCCAAAGTCAGATGTTTTTGGATTAAAATTGTGATCAAGTAAAATATTATGAGGTTTGATATCAAAATGGAGGATTCTTTGATCACAACCTTGGTGGAGATATTCAATTCCCTTTGCTACACCTAAAGCAATATTTTGAAGTTTTTCCCAACTAAGTGAATAGTTTTTAAAGGTTGTTGAAAATATGAACTTTTCTAGCGACTCATTCAGTAGGTACTCATAAATAAGAGCTCACCTAAATCCATCAGCACAAAAGCCAACCAAGCGAACCACATTGACATGGTGGATTGTACCCATTGTTCCGACTTCATTGATAAACTCTTCTCCATTTCCCTTGAAATTTTTAAGGATCTTGACTGCAACAAAAACTTCATTAGAAAGTTTTCCTTTATATACAATTCCATAACCCTCTTCTCCTAATTTATCCTTAAATTGATTTGTAATTTTCTTAACATCAACATAAGAATATCTTGACGGCTTGAGGGCTATGTAATCTTCCAAAAAATTTTCAATCTTCATTCGATTTTCTCTTTCTAATTTGTTTGAGCTATACTTGTGATGGAGCATAATGACTCCAAGCATAAGAAAAATTGAACCAAGCGTCAAGATATTCTGCTTCTCTCCTACTTCATTCTTTGAATGATGAAAACTTTGGCGATGAAGATCTATATATTCTGCTTGATGACTACACGGCTATAAATTTCATTGATTGTGAAGCACCAACAAGTTCTCCTTTCTACGTGGACATGCCATTTTGAAGCAAAAACAGTTCTTCCAACTTTTCTTTGTCCTCAATTCAAACATATTCATATGTTGTAGTTGGAGACATGAAGGCGTCGGATTTGAGGGACTCATGCAGCATAGTCAGGGTGGTTTGCATCTCACCTCGTGGCCCGAAGATCGACAAGAGTTCTCTGTCAAGCATCCAGGATGGGCAGCTGTATGGGACTGATCTTATATGGGGTGGGTGGTGCTGGCTACCGCTCTGTCCTAAACCGGGTGAGATTTTAGTCTCTAAAAATTTTCTACATATCAAAAAGGAAATTCCTTCATTTATCTAAAATTGAGTTTTTCAGAAGATATTATATAGAAGTGATTTGATTTTCGACACTATTGTGGCTCTTGGCTCAATAGATTTTCTCGAACCTTCTTACTGTTTATCTTGACCAATATATATAGCTGAAAGCATGACATGCCTTTTTTCTTTTCCAGCCTAATTTATGATTTACCTCGTCTATCATGTTGATGCAGATTTTAAGGCATTGTTAGTGAAGTATTTATATTTGATTGCGCGAGGTGAAAATTAGTTCTTTACCATCTCCAAATACGTTCCATAACTCTTGTTATAGACTATCTCAATATAACCTTTAATTTTGTCTGTTTCTTCTGTTATTTTGAACAGGCATTCTGTATCTTGGAAGCCTACTCATTGGTAAGACCCATTGTATTCTTCTCATTGAAGTTCTGAACAAAAGAAGCAACTTAGTATGATGTCATGAGTGCGGAAAATGTAGAATGCCTATGGACAAAACACAAGTCTTTCAAAAGCATATTTTCTTTTTTGGTCAGCAGGAAATAAAAAGGAAAACAAAAACAAATCAAAACCCTAAGTTTAACTTAGCCAAATGGTACTATCGATGGAATTTCACTGCTGACTTTTTGTAATTTTGTTTTCCAGGCCTTATTGTTGCATTGAGGACTTTGTTTGGGACTCCATGTGTGTTAATATTTTTAGTCTACAAATGGAGGAGGAGGAACTTATCCATGTACCAAGCCATTGAGGAGTTCATTCAGACTCACAATAAGCTAATGCCAATTAGGTACTCTTACTCAAACATTAAGAAGATGACCAAAGGTTTCAGGGAAAAATTGGGCGAGGGTGGCTATGGTTCGGTATACAAAGGAAAGTTACGGAGTGGCCATTTGGTGGCTGTAAAATTGATGACCAATTCCAAATCTAATGGACAAGATTTCATCAATGAAGTTGCTACAATTGGAAAGATTCATCATGTTAATGTGGTACAACTACTTGGATTTTGTGTAGAGGGATCAAAGCGGGCTCTTGTGTATGACTTCATGCCTAATGGGTCACTTGACAAGTACATATTTCCTGAAAAAGAAGGAAATATCTCCTTGAGCTTTGAGAAAATGTATCAGATTTCGCTAAGAGTGGCTCATGGGATTGAATACTTACATCGAGGCTGTGACATGCAAATACTACATTTTGATATTAAACCTCACAACATTCTTCTTGATAAGAATTTCACTCCAAAGGTTTCAGACTTTGGCTTAGCAAAATCGTATCCAGTAGATCATAGCATCGTGTCTCTAACTGCAGCAAGAGGGACAATGGGCTACATGGCACCAGAGCTGTTCTACAAAAACATTGGAGGAGTCTCATACAAAGCTGATGTCTATAGTTTTGGAATGCTATTGATGGAAATGGCAGGCAGAAGGAAGAACTTAAATGTGTTTGCGGAGCATTCTAGCCAAATTTACTTCCCGTCGTGGGCTTATGACCAGTTCAATGAAGGAAAGAACATAGAAATGGGACATGCCACAGAAGAAGAACAGACACTTGCAAAAAAGATGGTTATAGTAGCCTTATGGTGCATACAGTTGAAGCCCAGTGATCGTCCTTCAATGCAAAAAGTTATAGAGATGCTTGAAGGAAATGTTGACCTACCGCAGATGCCTCCAAAGCCTTCTCTAACTCCTCAAGAGGTGCCAACTGAGGATCACAAAAACAACACAAACACAACAGAAATATCAATTAGTATCAGTTAGTGTGCTTTGTATTGGGGAAAGAGGCATGGCGGGCTACTCAAGAAATTAGTATGCCAATGGAAGGCCTAAAGGGGGAAGAAAACTTAGAAAAGGAAGAGGTGGGAGCAAGTGTCATAGTGTCTGGAAAGGGAGACAGTTGAAGGGAAAGTTAGGTTTCAAAATAAAGTGTCAGAGAGAAGACAGACATAAAGTTCCTGTTTCGGGGATAAATGAGAAACAAATATGGGATTTTGTAGTTGGGCAAGTCATGGCCCTTACTAGAGATTGGGCACTTTAAATGTGGCGCCTTTTTTTTTTTATAGATTTATAGGCATCGATATTAATTAAGGGTTAATGCAAAAAGTGTCAATAATTTTTTTTTAGTTGTGCATAAATAGCATTGTGACCAACAACTCAAAAACCTTGATCTACAGGTTTGAATATTTGATGCATGTCCAACACTTGGGTTGGCTGATATGCTATTTTATCTTCTAAACTGTCAATATAATGCTCATTTCCTTTGCAGATTACTTTGTATTTGAAAGCAACAATTTTCATAGCTAGTTTTATTGTTGAAATGGCTCCATGCACTGATTCCATGTCCAAAAGATGTTGAACTTTGCATAACCCTAGAATGCTTTTCAGATTGAATTATCAAGCACTCCTCAATACTTTGGTTTTTTACAGGCCAATTCTTTGTATAGGTCAAGCTTATCTAGTTCTTCCAGGAAAATCGATGGTACAATCACTAACAACTATTGTGTTTCATGATGTTGAAACTAGTATCAACGTTTCCTGTTCTAAGGAAAAAGTATGAATTTTGCAGATGATACAACCTTTAATCAATGGGTGATCTCAACTCCATGATAGAATTAAAGGTTATAGAGGCACCACTACTATTCAAATACCCAGCTGCCACTATGACAACTCAATGCGGGCAAGCACATTTTCACATGCCATCCACTGGTATGTTGCAGTAAATTATCCTACTCAGCTTGATCCATATAGTATTAAATGGGACTACTGAAAATGACAAGGCATTATTGAAAAGATAATCGACAAAAAAAATTAATTTTCTGAGCAAGATGAATGAGGCCTCATCAGCTCTTTATGAAATATTTATTAAACGGGAAAAAAATGATCTGGAATGGATTAATGGCCAGTTAAGAAAATAAGATGAGAGAGAAATGGCCATATATATATATATAGAGAGAGAGAGAGAGAGAAGAGAGCAAGAGAGAGAGAGATGGAGAGAATCTACAGAAAATGCCGAAATTAACTTCATCAGCATTAGGCAAACTCTAGACGTAATAAATATAAAGTCTTTTAAGTTAGGATGAAAGAACAAAATTATATAATTTAACTAAACATCATAATGCATTAACAATATTATTTTCGTTTACCTTATTAATTATACACAATGAATGTAAAATGCCCTTTGTTGTATCATATTTATTTGTTTCATAGTGCTTATTTGTTATTATAGCCGTAAAATCTAATTTTAATTTAATAACGAAAATTGTTACAAGATAATTTTTTGAGATAGATTTTTATTACGATGAAGACTATAGTTGTGTGAGTGACAATGGTTATAATAAAAGAAGATGAGGATGCTACAAATATTTGAGAACATATGATCAAACTTGGGAATTATGTAAGGATAAATGTTGTAATTAATCAACCAGAATATAAGTTAAATATGGAGTGAAGAGAGGATACAAGAGTTAATGTTAGATTTAAAAAAAAGAAAAAAAAAAAAAGAACCAACAATAACTAGAATGTACTATGGGTTTTAGAAATGTTGAGAATCTATAGACAAGAATCTTAGCATCTTAATTTGCAAGAGAAATCTCTATGATTTTCTTAGTATTTGTAGGTGTTTGGCTCAAGAAAGAGCGAGTGTAAAGGTTTTGATCATTAAAGAAAACATGGTTCATAGGTTTTGATTGCCACAATCCATGAGTCATGTCTAGAGTTTGACTTTGCAAAAATATCTAGAAATATTACAAATATAGAACGAAAATTTGGAAAAAATATTAGTAAAATGAAAATTAATTATTAAAACTTATATTAATATTAAAAAAAATAACAAAACAAATAATAATATACATATTAAATTTGTTTTATTACAAAAAAAAAATGTGAAAAAAATATAATTAGTAACATTTAGCAATTTCATCCTATTGATTTAAGTTTCTTGCTTCATGGTTTCACCATTTCTGTGGTCCAAGTATATTAAACAAACTCATCGATATCGCACTCCACGTAGCTTCTCATCCATTTGTTTAAATGTTGTCGTTTCATTTCTTAATCCAACGACAATTTTGCGATTCTTTCTGTTTTTCAATGGTGGGTAAACCCCAGTCATCAATCAACCAGTCAAGTAAGTTATTTGCACATATAACTTCTACTAATGCCCATGCCATACGGAAAAGAAAACCAGAAAGACTTGGCATATGAAGTGTGTCTCACATTAATTATAAAGAGTAAAAGTCTTAGAACCCAATATCAAGCTGAACCCAGCCGACACGGTTCATGGACAAAAAGTCAAGTCATCTCCATGATTTTCTCGAGGCTTCAATCTTGAACTGTGAAATTAACAAGCAAGAGTACTAATCACTTTCTGTATAAATAAGAAATGTAGGTACTGTTTATTTCATAGCCCTAATCAATATCGCTGCAAACGTATAAGGGTTGTGAAATTAATCTAGTGGAGTATGAAGGCCTTCGTCTCTTCCTTTTTGCTCTACACAGTCCTGTTGTGCATCCATCTATGGCGTCCCGTCACTGCCAGTAGCATGCAAAATGAAACAGATCGACTTGCGTTGATTGCTTTCAAGGATGGAATCACCCAGGATCCACTTGGGATGCTGAGTTCTTGGAATGACTCGCTCCACTTTTGCCGGTGGTCAGGAGTGTATTGCAGTCGCAGGCATGTCCACAGAGTCACCAAATTAAATCTCTTTTCTTATGGACTGGTGGGATCCCTCTCACCCCATATCGGGAACCCCACCTTTCTTAGAACAATAGTCCTCCAAAATAACAGCTTCCATGGCAAAGTGCCTTCTGAGATCGGTGGTTTGTTCCGCCTACAAGTTCTTGTTCTTAGCAACAATTCCTTTGAAGCAAAGGTCCCTACCAATCTGACATATTGCTCAGAGCTTAGGGTCCTTAATCTAATCGACAACAAGCTTGAAGGCAAAATCCCAGAAGAACTTGCTCCCTCTCAAAATTGAAAGCTCTAGGTCTCAGTAGGAACAATCTCACAGGAAAGATCCCAGCTTCACTCGGGAACCTCTCATCTCTCACTCTTTTTTCAGCAATGTACAACAGTCTGGAAGGAAGCATTCCTGAGGAGATTGGTAGAATAAGTATAGATTGGCTTCAATTAGCTAGGTTTCAACATATTAACAGGTACGATTCCATCTTCTCTGTATGATTCCATCTTTAAGTTATGAATTTCTTGTAAGTAGATGATTAATTAGTTCATAATTGGTTCATAGGTTTAAGTAATCCATTTGAGATTGAAGTGGTACTTCCTAATTTAAGAGATGACTGTTCTTGGTCGTTAGGATGAGGTTTTCATGGTGATTATATTAATGTGTATGGTTACATATTAAACAAGACTCTTGATGAATAATACCATTGACTATTGAATAGTCATGACCTCACAAAGTTGCTATATTGTATGAGTTACCAATCTTGAGAAAATATTTAACTTATGTTAAAGTTTTTAGTGACTTTAACATATGGGTGAGACTCTGAGGTAGTTATATATTTCCTATGGTTTGGATTGGTGTTAATGGAGATTGATAACAATAGGTATACTAAAGATAGATACCATGATGTCTTGTGATATGTTTCCCATGGATGACATTTTTTCTGTTAATGTTCTATTGTTTTATTTGCTTAGAATAGCTTCTTAGGACCCATAAAAGAACAAACGAGTAAGTGCTAAGTCCTTTGTAGGCTACTAGGGCTCCATTCTTAAGTTTGTATGGAGATCTTCGACTAACTTGTTATAAAATTAGTGCTAAAGGAATGCCCCTTTTCCTTATCTTTTTATGCTCCTTTTATAGGTTTTTTTTTTTTCTCCTATTATGGGAGCAATTGGATTACCCCTATGAAGACATTGTGAATCACAAGGATGAGCTTAAGGTGCCATGGTGCTTGCTTTAATGTACATTAAGTGCATAATGAGTGATAAAGACTTTTGGGTTTCCATGATTGGACCTTGGCATATGAGATAACGATGGCATGAGTGTTCAGATGGTGGTTTCCTGAAGCCCATGTATTGACGACATTGAGTGGGAAGCCCTTACATAATTTAAGGTTTTGATCATTGACAAACAAAATTACATTGTTTCTACAAAAGGAGGGGAGCTAGTGATGGTGCTGGGAATCTTAATGATGTATATTTAATGAGAGCAAAGATGCCATTTTGGATGGTGGATAAAAATTGGTGATGTAAGCTATAGTTTCCTTTTTCCTTTTATTTTTATTGAGGGAGATTTTTTTTTTTCCTTGAAATAAATGAGGAGTGAAATAGTTAACGTTTGCTATGCCATTTGTTTTAAGAAGAGTACCACTCTACTAGACTTTGGTTGGTGGGTTGATTAATACAAGGTTTTAAGATTTAAATATATATTTTCAATTTTATGTGGGAATAGGAAAAGGAATAAGATAATATATAATGAAAGTAAATCTGAATATCTTGTAAAAGAGGAATCAAAATCTTGGTAAGATTGAAATTTAGCTCCTACGAGCATGCATTAGATTTTAATTCTTATCATCATTATAAAGAATAGGTCAAACACATTAATATTCAATGAGAAGTGGAGTAGATTTTTCGTTCTCATTCTCTATTCCAATTTTTTAAACATAACTTGATGGATGTTACAATGGGAATATAAATCATTACATCTAAGCCAATCAATCATATGTCATATATAGTTACAATATGAAGCTTGCAAGTAGATACATCATAACATTACCTTTCATCCATGTCACTTGTATCCATAACAAAACCTCAAAAACCTTGTAGCATAATAAATTTTACCCTAGATCTACAAGGGAAATGCAAAATATTATTTTTGAACTTTCAAGGGCAAGGGAGCTAGAATGTTACTTAATCTTCTGTAGAGTTATGTTATTACATGTATAGTTGCATCGAGGATGCCAAGCACGTGAATCAAGATAAAACATATATGGAAACATACAATACTAAGACGCTGTGAATGCAATTTGATTTAAGTGTATCCATAGCACCAATCAGATCCTCATGTCCTGTGAATATAGGAAGGGCTTAGAAGACATTTGCAGAAGTTTCAATATCATTAAAGTTCTCTACCAACCATCACCACCACTACTGTTGAAACACTGGGCAGCCACCTTAACAACAAATATACATTTGCACATTTTATTGGCTACCATAATTTAGCAGCCAAGAGCAAGCTTGAAGATTCGATCAATCGGATGATATTGGGCTCGACTGACTTGGGCTCGCTGGGCTGGCTGGGCTGAGGTCCAACCTTATTACTATATACCGATAAAGCCCATAAGCAGTCCTTCCATTAGCAATGTACCAGGCATTATTCTGAGGCACTCGACTCTTGCAAATGCCTCAGAAGCCTCCCTATTTTTATTTATTTATTTTATAACAAATGGGGTTTGCTTAATTCATCATCTCCTTCTACATTTTCTTTGTTCAGCATGGCCTTTTGTTCAAATAGTTGACTGATTTTTAATTCTATCGAAACACTACTGCATGCGATATTTTTTTAAAGCTCATCTGTATCTTCTATGAAAAGGGGAAAAAGGATTGAAACACCTCCTCAGTGGAAAAATATAAAGAAATCTCTATCATGGAGAGCTTGAGTAACCTAGTGATTAAAGATTGTTATTGATTCATGATCTACTGCTAATTTCACTTCCATTTCCAGTTTCATCACCTGGGAAAAAGACATGGAATATCTACCATGGAAGGCACAGTATGCCCACTAGCTGATTGTTCAACTTTATATCATGGATACTTTCAATTATTAAAGGTGTTAGTGATTGTAACATGCTCCTGTTTTGTTTCATTGATATGAAGTTATCAGGGTTATGCAAAGTTGAATATTCTTTTCATTTTCATGGCAGACAAACTTCATCATTGGATCAGCACTATGAGGCCATGAAAAGCTATTGCTTTTCAGTAGGAAAAGAACTGCAAATTGAAGATAATATCACAAATATCTTAACAATATTGCAGATTAGGGTTTCTGAATTATTGGTCAAGATGGTTTTGTTGCTTATCCCAAATTGAAGAACATCTTATATTCATAATAGTGATGCAGTGTCGAACTCGAAAGCAATCATGGGCAAAATACTGCTGCTAAATTTATGGAATTGCTCATTTTATATTAGGACTAAAGCAAGTCCAATTATGAACTTGGAAACACTAAGCTAAAGTTAGATTTATCTTTGAACTTGCATTGTCCATCTTATGTATAGTTACAACTTTGTATATGGATTTGGTACGTAAACAAGCAATATTGAATTGGATTTGTTAACTCCTTGTACATTTCTTATGTTCAGCAATAAATACCATGGCCAATTAGCTAGTATCAGTCTTTGCTTCACATAATTAGTGACTGAATTTTATTTAAAGCTTATCTTTATCTTTTTCTAAAGGGGAAAGGGAGTGGAACAACTTTTCAGTGGGAAAGGCTATGGAATCTCTATAATGGAGTTGAATTGAATGACTTGTTAAATAAAAGGTTGCTTTATCTGAAAAATTCATTCTTTTTCTGTAGAACAAAAGACGCGATTACTTTCAATAGCATGAAAAGTATTTAATTATTTAGCGGTTCATGACTATACCATGGGTTTTCCTAAAAGAACTAGATAAGCTTGACTAATACAAAGTAGTGGTTGTACCAAAAGCAAAGCATTGTGGGGTGCTCGATAATTAGTTTTGATAGCACTCTTGAGGTTATGATTGAACATGTTTTAAATTCTTGGCAAACATATGCTTTGTACATGGAATCAGTACGTGGAGCTATTCTAAAGGTAGAATTGTGAAAAATGGTTGTGATCCCAAAGGAAATAATCTGCAGAGTAAGATTTAGCTCAATCATGGCCAACATAGTACATAGGATATTTAGTGATGGCCTTGATTGGATTTTTTGGTCCCATATCTAACAATTTAAGGATTTTGGATCAAATTTGGTGGTGCTAAAGCTCAAGGATATTACTTCAAACCCCAATATAAGCAGCTACCTTTTTCCATTTTCGTTTTTGGGTTTTTTTGTCTTTCTTTTTTGGCCTGAGTGTATTTTTTTTTTTTTCCTAAAGCTCAACTAAACTTAGGTCATAAAAGTGAAAATCTGCTTCTAATATTCATGATGGCTTCATGATAAGTATAATACATCTTTTTTAAAATTGAAATTGAATGTCTTTTAAAATACAGTCTTTGCTATATAAAATAAAACCTAAATTATAAATAAATTTTTTATTTAATTAATTTATTTTTATAATTAAAATTTTGAAGTTAAGGTAGAGTATTAAATAAAGGTTTGATATCAACTCTTTCTTTAATAGAAGACTATCTAATTGTTTTTTCTTAAATATTTACACTCACTTTCAAAGTGAATGATAGTTAAAAAATAATTGTTATATTTCATCATCTATCGTTAATTTCACTTCCATTTCCAGTTTCATCACCTGGGAAAAAGACATGGAATATCTTCCATGGAAGGCATAAGTTGTCCACTTGTAAGCTTTCCACTAGCAAATCATTGAGACCGACCTTTAATTATTAAAGGTCTTAGTGATTGCACCATGGTCCTGTTCTGTTTGATTGATGTGAAGTTATCGGGACTATACAAAGTTGATCGTTCTTGTTATATTCATGGCAGACAAACTTTATACTACATTATTGCTTTCCAGCAGGAAAAGAATTGCAAAGCAACTAAATGTCACCATTATTGAAGAACATCTTTTATACTACATTATTGAAGGTTACTTTTTCGTATATATAAAAAAGACATCATCGCAGATGATATTAAATATATAATTTTTTGTCATATTATTTGTATTTTAACCTCATTTATGTATATTTTTGTACTTTAATTGGTCTCATTCATTTGAACTTTTTATTTAATAACCTAGATCTCATCATACATGTTTCAATGGTCAGATCTCTTATTTCATAGATATCACTATCATATCTTAGCATTTTCTTATATATTCATAATAGTGTAGTTTAACTTGGCAATGAAAGCTGGAGCAATCATGGCAAACATAGTGCTTGCTACATATATACGATTGTTCACTAATTTATATCCAGATTGAAGCAAGTGCAGTTACGAACTTTGGAAGCATTTTTTAAAGCTAACGTAGATTTATCCTTAAGACTTGAATATCCTTCCTATAGATGGTGGATGTACCTTTTCTATTCATGTGATGGTGAAATTTCCCTGAAGCTTAAACCTACTTTTTTGCAAAGATCGATCACAGTTGGATTAATCATAAACTTAAACTGTACTTATTTTGTTCATGACAGACATATTTTCCCTTTTGAAGTGGGAAATAAGAAACCCTTTTATACTTTTTACTCAGTTGGAAAAAACGCTTCTTGCAAGTTTGAAAAAACATTGTTCTGTAGATTGTGTCCCTCTTACACATTCTGCAATTTATTTGACTGTTCTAACAATGGTGAAAGGTAGAAAATTTGAACATACTTATCCACCCACTCATTAAGTCTATCAAACTATCATGTGGCACTTAAATTATATACAACAAGAAATAGAGAGGAAAATAGTTTGAAAAGCTCACACGAAGATGAACTGCTATCCACTTTATATATATTGGGATCTTGATAATATATTATACCACAAAGAGAAGAATTATGGATTTACATGAGAGGTTATAGGGAGAAGAATAAGACTACAATTATAAGAAGAAAACTAAAATAAAAGAATGTAGTGGATAGGAAAGGCAAGAGAGAAAGGAAAAGGAAAGGTCAACCCTCAAGATTAAAATGGTTCATCCTTCTCCTTACTAACACAACGCTTCCAATCAAAACATCATTTCATCATGCTTGGTAAGCAATTTATTATATATCTCATCTTCCAAGACATCATAACACAAAGACACAAAGTAATTTATTATATAATGCATCTTACAAGACATCATAATACAAAGACACAAAGCAATTACTAATTACTTTTTGATAATAAGTCCTAATTATTTTTGGAAACTATTTTAAGAATCATCTTCCTAGATTGAAAATATAGATCATAATAATAAATGGACCAACTTCTCCATTCACTCTAATTCTGTGATAACTTCCAACTCTTTTTCAGGAAGAGGCCTTGGTGGCTTGCTTGTATTTATTCTCATTCGATCTGTAGTAGTAAAAGGATTAGGAGGCATGATTAAATTGTCTTCTCTTTCCAACATTTGAACTACAACTTTCATTGAAGGACGATCTATTGGGTACCATTGAATGCACCAAAGTCCCACAATTGTTAGTTTCTTTGCTATTTTAGCATCTCCTTCTTCCTCGATTCGGATATGTAACTCTTCCCCTTGATCTAAATGATTATAGACCCATTCTGGAAAATACACTTGTCCGGTTTTCTCCATTGTAACATCAATATTTTTTCTTCCTCCAACCATTTCAAGTAACAACATTCCAAAGCTATAAACATCTGATTTATAGGTTATATTCCCAAAATTCCTGGATAACACTTCTGGTGCAATATAGCCAATTGTCCCTCTAGCTGTAGTCATAGAAACTACACTCTGCTCTTTGGAACACAATTTGGCTAGACCAAAATCAGAGATCTTAGGATTAAAGTTGTGATCTAGCAAAATATTATGAGGTTTAATATCAAAATGGAGAATTCTTTTATCACATCCTTGGTGAAGATACTCAATTCCTTTGGCTATACCTAAAGCAATATCTTGAAGTTTCAACCAACCAAGTGAATGATTCTTCCCATTTTTTGGAAATATGAACTTCTCTAGAGACTCATTCGGTAAGAACTCATAGATAAGAGCTCGTTTAAATCTATCTGCACAAAACCCAACTAAGCGAACCACGTGGACATGGTGGATTGTGCCCATTGTTGCCACTTCATTGATAAACTCATCCCCATTTCCCTTAGAGTCATTGAGAATCTTTACCGCAACAAAAATTTCATTTGAAAGCTTTCCTTTATACACAGTTCCATAAGCTCCTTGGCCTAGTTTATCCTTGAACTGGTGGGTGATCTTCTTAATATCAGCATACGAGTACCTCGAGGGCTTGAGAGTTCTATAATCTTCCAAAAACTTTTCGATCTTCCTTCTATTTTCTCTTTGTGATTTGTCTAAGTTATAAACATGGTAGAGTGCAAATGCTATTGACCCAAGAAAAAGGAAACCAAGGATTATTCCTGCATTTAGAAACACCAAGTTGCAAACATTCATCCCTTTTTAGTCCCAACAAAAAGGGAAAAGAAAGGGAAAAAAAACGTAATATAAAACTTCACCTGCAACCTCCGGTATTCTTGAGGCATCTGTAAAAGATAATAAAGTTATTAGTTTAATTATTGTACATAGGAATAAGTAAATCAATGAAGTTGTTGGCTTTTATGTATGTAATGAATTATTTTCTCCATTTTTTAGATTTTGAAATTAGATAATTGTCTACAACAAAAGCCAAATTTTCCAAAGCTAAACTCGAATGAGTATGTTTTCGCGTGAAAGGTAATGAGCAGGATACCTTTTTCTGGTTTGCGGGATTTGTGGATGCATTCTGTTTCATGTTTCATGCTATTACTTTTGGGCCTGCATTTCCCATCTTCTGCTTCGAAGTCCCCACATATTGTGTTTGCCCAGTTCATATGAAAGGCAATTTCCCCATAACTTTGTCGTATGACGACACTGTCGATCCTTTGGCATGAGTATAGATCCAAGTCACCAAGATCATCATCGGAACTCACCGCATAAACTGTGGTACCACCAAAAATATGGCAAGTGTAGGGTGTCAGATCAACATAATATGATTCTGATTTATCTGATGAACAATTGAAGATGGTGTACAGCTCAACATCAAGAACCTCATCCACTAATTTGAAGGGAGTGTAAGCCAAACGGAGCATAAACTGTGGAGGAAGGCAAGAATCGTCATAATAGACGCGAATTTCCCGAGTTGTGTAATTTATCTCCTCCACCGGGAGCTTTGCTGGAAATGGCAGCTCTAGCATGGTTGTACTTCCGGTGCAAGACAGCTCAAACCCTGGACATCCGCAGCGCTCTGGCTGGCCTTTAAGCCTGAATGGGAACCGAATGGGCGGACCCTCAGGGCTGCATTTAGCTGGTACCGTGCACTGATCTTGTCTCACTCCATTCTCTGCATCAATTTCAACTACAAGCAAGAAAAAATGTAAAAGGACAACAATTTTCAAGGGAGTACTCATCTATGGAGTTTGCGAAGACCTTCTGCGCTTGGGATTTCAATGCTTTGGTGCCTTGGCAACTGATGATTGTTTCAAGGAAATATAATGACTCGCACCACCATAGATTCAGTAATATAAAGCTCAAATTAATATGACAGCAAGGTACGTATTATACGTGCAGTGTGCAGTAATAATACACTTGAAAAGGGAAGGCTGTTTTTTTTTTTTTTTTTTCTTTTTTAATAAATAGAAATACAAAAGTTAAATCTTTTACATAAATGAATTTACAGAAAAAGTACTTTATCATAACTTGATACCTCTTGCTAAGTAGAGCTCTCATACTTTTAATTAACCAAAACTCAGATATCTAACCCACTTATTTGATTCAAAAGCCTAAAATCTAATATAATGGCCAATAGAGCAGGTTAATTGACAGCTATAACTTGTTGGTGGAGGCTTTTAGTAATGGAATATCTTTCTATAAAGCTTAGTACAGTCAGTTACAATCAGTCCCCCATCCTCTCTTTCCTTTCTCAAAGTCTATGATGATGAGAGTAACAAAACTAGTGGCATTAGGACTTCTACTACTCCATTTCTACTTCTTTTCAATCTGTGCTTCTACCGAAAATCAGAAATGCAACTCTTCCTGTGGAGATACAAACATCAGGTACCCTTTTCGATTAAAAGATGACCCACCCAGTTGTGTTTGTCCTGATCCTGGATTTGAACTGGTTTACGAAAACAACCATACAATCTTATATGGGAAATACTATGTTACCCAGATCAACTACCATAACCATGCGGTTCGGATAGTGACTCCTGGAGTAAGAAAGGGCCACTGTTTCTCCTATCCTCTCCATTCCTTGAGAAATAGAGAAATTTCGTGTCCATATAGTCCCCCTAAAGAGTGGAATAGTGTAGTTTTCATGAACTGCACAAGGCCAATCAGCGCTCATAACTACATTCAAATCACTCCTTGCGACAGCAACAACGGCAGTTCATTTTCTTCGGAAACATATGCTTATGCACTGGTGGGGGACTCCCTGAAGGTGAGGGACAATATTCAGTATTCATGCACCATTGGGTTGACTGTTATTGCTCCAATATGGAAGGGGGTTTCAGAGCCCAGGAATCGTTCAATGTCAAATTTGCAAGAAAATCTGCTTATGGGGCTTGAGCTTTCATATTCGCCCGTCAACTGCAGCGCAGCCTTACACGTGGAAAAAATTGAAGGTAAGTAAGAAAGAAGTAAATACTCAGATGCAATTTCGGAGAAAGATATTTTGCAGTTCAAATGTATAACTATTTCTACTTCTTTGATTTTATTTGCAGGGTTTCTGATGTTTGCTGATTACATTCTGTCGAGTCTTCAGGGTAAGGCTCTTCCAGTATCTTTTATTATCTTTCCATCTCAATAAATTGGGTTTTTATTGTCACTATTTTCACTTCTAAATCAATTGCCCCCATTTTTAATTCAACATTTTCTCTTATTGACAGGGAACTTGAGGAGTTTGTTTAACGGAGAAGGTAAGACTTACTAGTTTCAATTATTTAGTTTTATAAAATAAGACAAGGCCATAAAATTCTGATTCCTAATCTTACCTTAAATAATTTTATTGTCACTATTTTTACTTATAATAATAATAATGATACTTATTGAGAGAGAACTTTTATTTCACCGTAATTTTTAATTCAACATTTTCTCTTATTGACAGAGAACTTGTGGAGTTTCTTTGATAGACGAGGTAAGACTTGCTAGTTTCAATCATTTAGTTGTGTAAAACTTAACAAGGCCTTGAAGCTCTCTTGTAAGCCATAAAATTCTGACTCCTAATTAATCTTACCTTCTAAGGAATCTAATATCTTTATCTTTTTTTATTTTTCTTAAATAAATTATTATTTTTCATTCAGGAGCTCCAATTATATATATGCAACCAAGACAACTTGGTTTTCTGTACCCTTGAGCTAGCTTGTTATCTCCATTAGAAATCTCCTCACTCCCTTCCCTACATTCTGAAATGAACAAAAAAAAAAAAAAAAAAGAGGAGATTACAATTTTTTTTTTTTAAATGATAACTAATATTATGGAAATTTGATTGTACAATTTGTTTAATAACTAGAATTTTTTTTTTTATATTTTATATTTTATATTTCTTTTTGGTTTTGTTCTTTTTCATACATGCATGTTTGAATGTGAATAATTGGTAAACCTACTATTACACATATTCTATAACTAACATTATTTTCTTGGTTTCATAACTCAGTTGATATCATCCTTCGAAATATTTTTCCAGACCGTTATTACCTCACTAACTACGGTTCCTACGAATCCTACCCTCATGTTCTAGTGAAAGGTATGATTTTAAGAGTTCCTTTTATTGTGTTATAGATTTTTAGTTTTGGATATAATTCTGTCAATATTAGTGATAGTAATATTATTATAATAACTCTAATAGTATATTAATTTAGTTTATTTTATTTTATTTATTTTATAGGGGAATGGATTCTGCACATCATTGGTAAGGTTTCCTATAATTCTCAATTATTAGTTGCTCATAAAAATGGAAATAACATGATTAGGCTTTTGGATATGAAAAGGATAAAGAAAAAAAGAAGTTAAGTACCAAGGAAATGTTAAAGTAATTTCCTTAATATTTACTTCTAGAAGAGGTGAGCAAACTTGAATGAAAGTGTATTCCTTAATAATTTTAATTTTCTTTCTTTTAGTTATTTCATGAAGAACCAAATATAAGAAAACTTTTACAAATTACTCTCATTTGTTTTGTTTTGTTTTTTGTTTTTTGGTTTTTTTTCTGAACATTTCTAATTTATTTTTCTTAGAGTATTGCATCTAGGGTTGTAGGTCTTGATTCCCAAATTTGTTCCCATGAACTAATGAATTCTTTACATTTTGTTTGTACAAAAATGGAAGGGAGTTGTATTTCCACTTCTATAAATTCAAATATATATTTTGGTTGTGCATTTTTTTTTTTAATTTGGATATCCTCAATTTAAATTTAATTAATAAAAAAAATTAAAATAGGAATTGGAATTGAGGCCCCCAAATCCACTACCAGTCCTGTGCAACCAAAGAAATTGATTTCTTCCACCACATTCACCCATTTCTTCAATCAAGCAAGACTTCTAAGCAACAAAGTTAAATGATTGCATTCAGTGTTAAGTTCCCAACACCTCCTTTTTGGGTGAATAAGTGATTATTAGAGTAGCTATCTTATGTGGGCTCTTTCACAACATTATCATATAATGATTTACTTGGTGGATTTTGTAGTCGAATGCATAAAATTGTGAACTTTGCTTATAATGGTCAACTCATTTTATTTTAAATATATGTAACAATTCTAACATTTGATTTGTGTTTAGTGTTAATCATAGGAGGAAGATATGTATTGGGAATATTGTGCCTTCTTGCCTACTTAATCTACAAGTTTCATCGGAGACACTTATCATTAGATGATAGTATTGAAGAATTCTTGCAAAAACACAAAAATCTGCAGCCAATTAGGTACTCGTATTCAGAGATAAAGAAGATGACTAACAATTTCAAGACTCCACTAGGAAAAGGAGGTTTTGGCTTTGTATACAAAGGAAAACTTCAAAGTGGTAGCATTGTAGCTGTAAAAGTGTTGGCTACCTCTAAAGCTAATGGAGAAGATTTCATCAATGAAGTCGCTACTATCGGAAGGATTCATCATATGAATGTGGTTTGACTCATTGGATTTTGTGCACATGGATCAAAATGGGCTCTTATATATGATTGCATGCCTAACGGGTCCCTTGATAAGTATATCTTTCTTGAAAGAGAAAATTCAGTTTATTTGAGTTGGGAGATGTTGTATAAGATTGCATTAGGAATCGCTAGAGGAATTGAGTATTTGCATCGTGGTTGTGACATGCAAATTCTACACTTTGATATCAAGCCACATAACATTCTTCTTGAAGACTTTACACCAAAAGTTTCAGACTTTGGCCTTGCAAAGTTATATTCAACAGATGAAAGTATTGTGTCTCTCACTGCAGCACGAGGAACATTGGGATATATTGCTTCAGAATTGTTCTACAAAAATATCGGAGGCATCTCTTATAAAGCTGATGTTTATAGTTTCGGAATGTTGTTAATGGAAATGGTTGGAAGAAGGAAGAATGTTAAAGCCCTTCCAGAGAACTCAAACCAAATATACTTTCCATCATGGATTCATGGTAGATATAGTAGAGGAGAAAACATGGAAATGGGAGATGCTACTGAGGATGAAAAGAAATTAGTGAAGAAAATGGTATTAGTTGCACTATGGTGCATACAATTGAAGCCTACAAATCGTCCTTCAATGGGCAAAGCATTAGAGATGCTAGAAGGTGAAGTTGAACTCTTGCAAATGCCTCCCAAACCTACTTTATACTATGAGGAAATGTCAATCGAGAAACAAATAAACAGTCCAATAAGAGTACAACCAATTTCTTCATGTAATGCCATGGATACAATTAGTTTAGATGGAAGGTAATTTTTTACTACATGTACTTGCTTATCCTGTCTTGTAATAGTATATGTTTGAATGGCTTAGGGTTATTGGTCCCTTTTAAGATCCATATCTATGTAATATTGTGATGTTCCATTATGAGATGCACTAGGTTGCTATCTTGGAAGCAAGTTCCGTCTCTTGATAGATTTATAAAGTATACGGTCTAATGCTTGCAATGGTTTGAGTATATCTATCCTCCATTACCATTAGGGCACTTAGGGTTAAAAAACTCAAGAAGCCAATTGCATCGATCCTTTTTATTAATTGGAGATGTGGATGTAAGACCATTAATGATAAGCTCCCTCTAAAACACAATGCTTCAATTTAACTAGCGCCTCCCCATGGGTTCAAATATTTTTGAATCAAGTTAGTGTGGTTACAAAGAAAAACAATTCATACCAAACCAATGATTCAACATGGAAAACATGGGAACTATCATTAAGTATTTGCCTTTTATTTTACTTAATTTAATTTGTTCACATAGATAATATTCATCAAATCCATTCCGTTCAAAACAAAGTGGAATGCCTTAATTTTTTGGGATTGGATTGAAATTATTGGGTAGGTTTGACCACTTAAAAGATGAAAGAAAAAGGAAAGGCAATGGAGTATTGAATCAACAGACCGTAGCTAATAGAACACTTCCTTAATTGAGTTGACCTTGAGTACTGCTCAAACTAGTCTTTCCCATGTTTGAACATTCAAGTGCAAGAAAGTGTAAGGTGAACAATTTGAGCTGCAATTTGAACAACAATTACTGCACAAATCTGAGTGAGTGTACATAACTTGCTAGAACCTAACTAGTCATGATTAAGGAGATGAAAATATCATAAACTAAAAACATATTATTAGATATAAATTAAAAAAAATTAACAAAAAATGATCAAAACTACTCAAAGAAATGCTAATAGAACATATTTCAACAAAGGATAAAATAAGCAATAATACACTTATTCAATATTTGTTCACAAAATTCCTTCCTCGGCCAAATCAGGCCCTCATACTAGGCCTCAAATGGGCTGGGCTAGGTTAAATCCAAGCTAGCTAGCCATGCCATGCCCTGCTTAGACCCAGCCCCAGCCTAGCCCATGGGTCAGTTGGGAGTCCGAAACCAAATACTGCACTGCATTTTATTTTAACTCTAGGGACATAGTTTTGAGAAACTGAAAATCTAAACCGTGTTCAATGGTGAAGTGGAGTAAGGAAAATGGAGTCTTTTCAGGAAAGGGAGAACCCTAAAGAAAAAAGGCAAGAAGCAATGGAACGATCCTTATTAGTTTCTCTTTCTAGAGTTTTCATAAAGCCAATGAAGTTTACTTCAGCATTTTCTGTAGATAATCTATCTCTAATGAAAAATAATGAACCCTTCTTGATATCATTAGTGAACTTGTTTTTAATGGACATTTCTCTTTCATATTCCTTACTAACTGGCCATTTTACCATTTCAGATCAAAAATATTTTTATGTTTAATAAATATTTCATAAAGAGCTGATGAGGCTCATACATCTTGCTCAGAAAATTAATTTTTAGAGATAAATAACAAAAACCACTACTATTATTAAAATACCCAGCTGCCACTGTCACAGCCATTGTGCGCAAGCACATTCGCTCATGCCATCAACTGGTATGTTGCAGTAAAGTAGGGCACCAGCCGAGAGGGAACATGAAGATGAGAACCAGTAAAGATCAAGCACACAAATCACCATACTTAGCATGATCCATCTCGAGCTGGACTGAGCTATATTGGGCAAGTAGGCGGCCTCATCCCTTAATAAGCAAAGAACAATTATAAATGCTTCCAAAACCTTAACATTTTCTCAGTCGATATTGGGTGAGGATCATCTATACTGTGATTCAGTAGGGAGATCTCCACTCTCGAATTCTTGAATATGTTTATTGATCTTTGTTTAGGCGAAGTATGTAAAATATTAATTGTGTTGTTTTTTAAGTTAAGGGTTTAACTACCTTCAATTTAAACTAGTTGTTGTCAAAGATATGGCTTAACATGTATATATATTAAACAATACATATGAAATGTATAAATCTATTGAACAATAGAATGAAATGAAAACTTGAGACATGGACTCGCACCTCACCATCAAAATTGAATTGGTTTCATGCAGTTATTCAACAATTAGTGGCATGGCAAGTAAGCTAGCAACATGTTTATGTCAGAGAGAATATTTTCCTTTAAGTTACATTCGTTAATTCCAATTGGTTGAGATTAATTCATTAGTGTGGCACCCTGAACCCAAAGGTCAATTACACCACAGATTTCAACATGTCGAGCCCGAGAGCCGAATAAGTGAATGACTCAAACTAACAAAACCAAAATGTAGCTAGCTTGAAGTTAAGCTAACCACCAGCACCTTTAATTGATTCAAGATAAAGAATACATTACAATTCAAATCTTGGAAGGCCCTACATACTATCTCAAATTCTTTGAGCTCGATATGAGGGTTTTCCCCTTCCACTCCAAGAATTAAGGTCACAGTTAGATCATGGCTAGCATTATGTGGATCAACTAAGCATTATAAGGGATCATCACACAAGAAAGGGCACTTGCCATGGGTGGTTGTAGGTAATCTATAAGGGTCGAATTTAGAAAATTTCATCACCTCATTCTCATCATGATTACTCCCATCTTCAACTATGTTAGGATGCTTGGGAGGGGTAGATGTGGATCTAACCAACCGGCGTCCTTGATTATTCCAACTCCTATTCGATTTCTAAAAGTCATCTACAAACATATAATTCCTCAATCAACACAATCCCAATAATCCACCACAAGTACCAAGTAATTGTATAAAAGCTAATATTTACAAGTAATTGTACAAATTTTTTATATTTTTGCTTTTACGAGTTTCTATTTGTTAGATATGAAAATTTATAAAGAAGGGCTTGTATAATAGGTGAGAGTGAGTGATGAATGCTATAATGGATTTCTTTTAATTCTCTTCCAACAGTTATCTCTATTGAACATTCTTTTTATTTTCATGGCAGACAAACTCAATACATGGGATCAGTGCACAATGAGGCCATGATAAGCTATTGCTTTCCAGCAGGAAAAGAACTGCAAAGAAGAACGATTATTCACAATTAATTAAAAAGATAATATCATAAATATCTCAACAATATTGCAGATTAGAGTCCCTGAATCATTGACCAAGATGGTTTTGTCGAACTTGAAAGCAATCATGGGGAAAATACTGCTGCTAAATTTATATGGGGAATTGCTCATTTTATATCAGGACTCAACAGCTCATAAAGAGCTGTTGAGGCCCTTGCTCAGTAAATTAATTTTAATTTTTGATTAAATTTTCAATAAAACCTTGTCTAAATATGTACATGTATGTGATAGTGTTTGATTAAGCTTCTATCAAATTCAATGAGATCATTTTTCACTTGTACGGCATTTCAACTATCATTAATGTTCCATTCCTCTTATGGTGAACAGTTTGACTGACTGATCAAGTCATGATTATTTTTGTATTTTTTTTTTCTTGTCAGACGAGTGATATTAATTTTCTCCAGCAGCATGTAACCGTGTTTGATTCAGCTTCTATCAAATTCAATGAGATTATTTTCCACGACATTTAACTTTTTGTTTGCATTATGTAACAATCGTGTATGACTTTTCAACCATCATTAATGTTCCATTATTTTTATAGCGTGAACAGCTTGATTGACAGGATCAAGTCATAATGTAAGTGCTAAGTGCAATTACTTTTATTACTTTTATGGTGTAAATAGCTTGACTGACGGATCAAGTCATGATTAAGTGCTAAGTGCCATTACTTTTATGGTATGAACAACTTGGCTAACGGATCAAATCATGATGTAAGTGCCATGACTTTTATGGTGTGAACAGCTTGACTGATGGATCAAGTCATGATGAAAGTGCCATTGATTTTCTTCTGCGTCATGTGACCATGAGTTTTGGGGGCAAAGTATCCCTTTACTTTCCTATAAAAGAATATAAGTTTTACTCTCATTGCAAAATTTATGTTTAAAGTAATCGTTTTATTACCATCGTGATATGATTTTTGTTTAAAAAAATTTAAGTTAAAGTCTCAATTATTTTAATTTTTTTTAATTTTAAAATTTAATTAAAAATATAAATTTATAAATTATTATTAAAATTAAAAATATATACTTTAATTAAAAAAATGTATATATTTAAATTTAACAATCTTATATTATTTCAATAAAGGTAAATTAATAAATATAATAATAAATCAATATTTTATTTATCAATAAATTAATAATTTTAAAATAATAGAACGAGTGGCATACCAAGATGAAATGATAGAGAAAAAAATCTCGAAAATGAAGGTTAATCATCAGAAACAGACTTAAAGGCATGAAGCTTAAGCTTTGTGTCTACTAGTACACTACAGGGAGTGAAGTACCATATAAGCATCGATGGAACCTCCATGGGAATAACATCAAAACTTTTGAATCAACACTTAGTCATTCTTGGGAACCCACGTCAATATTGGAAATCCAAAAATTATCTTTCTATGTATCACAACATTAGCAATGAATCTTTATACACATACACATCATACTGTAGTATCAAAACATTAGCAAAAAGTTCATATTTAGACGTTCTCACTCACAAAAATCTGCAAACATCACAACATCATAATGATAACAGTTCATAGTATACACCAACTGTATCAAAATGTTGGCGAAAATCCATACTTAAAGGAGCACCCAGAAGCTTCTGCAAATATCATAATAAGAAAAAAGAAGAGGATCAAAACCTTACTCGTACCAAATAGTTTGAATCCAAAGGAAGCCTTGCAAAGCCTTCGAATGAGGGGAGTCATTTATAAGCATGCAATGCAATGCATGCAAGTTGCTTACAAGATTTAAAAGCCACGAGGGGAATCTACCTAGAACTGGTCAGTTGGATGGAAATAACGGTGAGAGACCGGTTGATATGGGAGAGCCATTGAAATGGTGTCCTTTTAATTCTCTATGTCATGTGGAATAAAGCCGGCAAGACTAGCTTTACAAAACGATAACATGTCCATGGAAGAAAATAATGGTCCAAAAATGCTGAAAATGACCTTTAGTTAATGAGACAAGATCAAGTCGACGATTTAGGAAGATGGCAAGGAATCCAAGATTAAGCTTGCTCTACTTCATAAAATCTCTCCACTTATAACACACCCAAATGCAAATTGGCTTCCTTTTTTTCTTTTTACTAGAATGAATTCTTAAAACAAATCCATGAGTGTTTATCCTTGTAAGAAGAAGAAAACCTCTTAAAAGTAATTAAAGAAACACCATGACATGAATGATCAATGTAAAAGATACTTTAAAATGCATGTTTATCTTTATAATCTACAGAATATCAGAAAGTATTCCCTCTCATTCAACTCAATTTGATGATACCCTCTCAAATTCACATTACATTTATCATTGAACATTAACAGTACACAAAAATCATAAATTTTTTATAAGAAAAAGGAGAAAACATGACACATGAATGCTTTAAAAAGAGAAGTATTTCAAAAATGACACTCAAAATTAATTCTCTAAAAATACTCTTATGCCCCAGAAGGGTTATGAAAGTTATAGTAAAAGGAAAAGTGAAAGAGAAGAATGTTATGAGGAAAAAAACATATAAATTGCATTTTTAAATCATTTTGGTAATATTTTATTTTGCTTAATATTTTTATAATAAATTAAATAGAGAATTTGGGTTCTTTTGACTATGTTTGGTTCTCGAAAAATTTTACAATGATAGAACTCACAAAGATATATGAACAAAATGAGAATGGTACGTCGATAAAAAATGACCAGACATCCTTTATACTTGTCTAGATTAAATCTTACAAGCTGTGTATGTATTAACAACGAGTTGTTGGATGAAATTAAGATCATCTAGACCACCTATTTATATGCAAAGTGCTTCATCATTTATCCTTAATTGATCTTCATCTAATATTTCTGGTTTCCCAAAATCTAGATGGAGACCTTAAATAAATCCTAGCATCGTGTGGACTAGGTTTCTTTTTGGGTCCATATACCAAGTGTTACTTGTTGTCTATATATTCTACTTGACTTTTTTGAGCGTGTAGATTATTCAGCCAAGGGAAAAATGTGCTAAGGCCGACTTATTAATAAGTCTATAGGCATTTAAGCCATTGTTGAATGGGTTAACCGCATGAGAAGATTTGGAGGTGAACTATTCCAATTTAAAATAATTTTTGGTTTCATATAAATTTTGAGTAAAAATTTTCAACTGCTCTTTTTGCAATAATTTCTAAGCAATTTTCTACAAATATTTAAATAGAGGGACTAGTTCATCAATGAGATATTTGGTTAAAAGACCTAAATACTTTTGAAATTAGAAAAATTACCTCTTTTAATCGTTCTTTAAAAAAAATGTTCTTTGTTTCATTAAAAATGCCATTTTCCCTCAGTGCCAAGTCATTTTCCTCCCAATTTTTTTAACTAACTCCCTCTCTAAGTCTAGGCTCTCTCAAGGGATAAAAATCAGCCTTTTTTTTTTTTTTTTTTTTTTTTGTATTTTGGGCTTTTTACAATTTCATTTAAAATTCTATTTTACTGGACTTCTGGGTGTGTAAATTGGGTTTGCTCTTGGAAAATGATATAATCTAGATATCATTCAGCCAAGGTGTTACCTTACAAGACCCGCTTATGTAATTAAAGGGAGAAGAAAACCTCTTAAACGTAATTAAAGGAACACCATGACATGATTGATCAATGTAAAAGATACTTTAAAATGTATGTTTATCTTTATCATCTACCGAATATCAGAAAATATAAAACAATAATCATACAAGTATTCCCTCTCATTCAATAGTATACGAATGTCACAAATTTTTTATAAGAGAAAGGAGGAAACATGACACATCAATGCTTTCAAAAGAGAAATTTTTCAAAAATGACACTCAAAATTAATTCTCTGAAAATGCTCATAGGCCCGGGAGGATAATGAAAAGTAGAAGGAAAAGTGAAAAGGAAGAATGTTGAGGAAAAAATATATTAATTTGAATTTTTAAATAATTTATTTGGCGTCATATTTTTATGATAAACCAAATAGAAAATTTGGGTTCTTTAGGGTACCGGTATGTTTGGTTCTCGAAAAATTTTGCACACTTTTGACAATGGTAGAACGCGAAAGGTATATGAACAAAATGAGGATGGTGTGGATAAAAAATGACTAGACATCCTTTATACTTGTCTAGATTAAATCCCACAAGCTTTGTATGTATTAACAATGAGATGTTGGGTGAAATTAAGATCAGCTAGACCTCCTATTTGTATGAAAAGTGCTTCAGCCTAATATTTCTGGTTTCCCAAAATCTAGATAAAGACCTTAAATAAATTTTAGCTTCGTGTGGACTAGTTTTCTTTATGTACCAAGTCTTACTTGTTGTCTATATATTCTATTTGACTTTTGAGCGTGTAGATTATTCAGCCGAGGGAACAACGTGCCATCTAGCAATCATTCACCCAAAGGAAAAAGGTGCTAGGACCCACTTATTAATAACTCTATAGCAGCCATTCTTGAATGGCTTACTTGCTCTCTCAACCGAGTCAACCCCATGAGAGGATTCGGAGGTTTGAACTATTGAAATTTAAAATTATTTTTGGTTTCATATATATTTTGAGTAAAAATTTCCAAAAGCTCTTTTAGCATTGATTTTTAAACAATTTTCTGCAAGTACTTAAATTGACGGGCTGGTTCATCAATGAGCTTTTTTGCGGTTGGTTTTTATTTTATTTATTTATTTATTATTTTTTTTTTTTTATGATTTTTTGCAATTTCATTTGAACTCTTATTTTACTTTACTTTTGGGCATGTAGATTGGGTTTGCTCTTGGAAAATGATATAATTTAGAAATCATTCAGCCTAGGGAACAACGTGCAAGACTAATACGTATATTGCATTAATTTTTAAGAAATTTTCTCCAAGCATTTAGATAAAGATTTATGGGGTAGGAGCTTTGACTTGCATGCAGGGAGCTTTGACAAACATTGTTGTTTAGTTGTTGTTCTTCTTATACTTATCTACTTTTCTCATTGGCTCAAGTAAACAAGCTTGATCGGATACTTCTATTTAATTCTTCCATAAATAACTCCTCTTGTTCAAAGGCTTTGAAAGCCTTCCTTTGGATTCAAAGTATTTGGTAATGTTTTGATCCTCTTCTTTTTTTAGATATTATAACATTTGCAGAAGTTTGTGGGTGCTCCTTCAGGTATGGATTGTCGCCAACATTTATATACAATTGGTGCTCCTTAAAGTTCTTGTGCTAATGAACTTTTTATGTTATGATATTCACTGATTTTAGTGGGTGAGCCTTGAATAAACTTTTTTCCAACATTCTGATGCTGTATATTGGCCTCTTTATGTGTTTAAAGTGAACTGACATTATTATGATGTTATGATGTTTGCAGATTTTTGTGGGTGAACGTCTAAATATTAGTTTTCTCCATATCAAGGTATTTCATTGATGTGAATTCCCAAGAATGATAAAAGTGTTGATTCAAAATTCTGATTTCTTTTCCTACATTCTTAGCCACCAAACAGAAGTAGATGAGGTAAATATTTAACTACTTGGAGGAAAATAAAGTCTGAGATCTCACGCTCTTGCTGCAGACAGAAAGCATAAAATTAAGGCTTTGAAGGGTCTCCTTTTGATTGCATCTATTGGTATAGCATGAGAGTTTTGGTTTCCCTTGCTATTTGTATTAGGATATGTGCACATCCCGTTGAATGAAAGCTTAGATTGTTACTGTTCATACGTCACATATACAAGTTTCGATATTATTCCCATGGAGGCTCCATCATTAGTCAAATGGTACTTTACTCCCCGTAGTGTTCTAGTACACACAAAGCTTAAGCTTCATGCCTTTAAGTTGGTATCTGATGATTAACCTTCACTCCTTTTCATCTTGATATGCTATTCATTTTCTGGATTTTTTTTTTTCTCCTATGTGCCCTGCAGGATTCATATGTTTCATTTCAAGAAAGGAAGGAAGAGGGCAGTATAAGTACAGAATCACTAATGGCTGTTCAAAGGGAAGATTTTGAACACACGGGACCAAAACAGCTCACTGATGTTGACTGGTACAACCATTTTCCTACATGCAATATTTCAATATATACATTAGAGAACAAGCAATGGGATCGATCCATGAGACCTTTACCTAAAAGTTTAAAGAAAATTGGATAACTGAATCTGTGAGGCTTAGGATTTGTGCTTGATTAATTACATACAGAAATCAATCTAAGGTGAAGTAATACTACGAGTTTTCAAATGTGAACTAAAACTCCTATAAGAAAATGGTGAATTCTGCCCGAGCATGCATCTTGAAGGTGTCTTGGCATTGACAAGATTTTCTAGATAAATTAACTGCTGTATTTATCAAAGGGTAGATTAGATATGAGGATTCATTTATCATTTCTCATTGCAGGACAAATGATCATCACCTCCGGGCAGTTGCTGCGAGCCTGGTTCAGGGAGCATACAATTTAGAATTTGATCACCAGGATTCCCAAGATCCCCAAGTCCGTTGGTGGCACTTCTTTCATTTTGAGTTAAAACGTAAGCTCATAGATGATAAAGATTCATCCATCTACGGTGTCGTGTATGAAATCAAGTGCACAAACCCTAACCATTTGCCAAAATCTACCCCAAAGTTTGTTATTGCCTTTCGTGGCACAATCCTCAGCACCAAGAGCCGGGACATGAAGTTGAATATGAAGGTCTTCGCTGGTAAACTTCACAAGGACAAGTCCCGCTTTAAACACGCGCTGGAAGCTGTCAAAGCAGTTGTTCAAGAAGCCTGGCCTGCAAATATTTGGTTAGTAGGGCATTCCCTGGGGTCAGCCATTGCGATGCTAGTTGGAAAATCCATGGCCCAGGAGGGTAAGAATCTCAAAACTTTCCTTTTCAATCCACCTTTCTTGAGGTATTCCGTCTCAAAGAATATCAAAAATCCAACTTTAAAGGATGGAATCCGCTCAACAAAGAATGTTATCAAAGCTGGGATCTCTTTTGTCGGGGGTGATCATCTGTGGCAGGAACTATATGACCAATTTAATGCATTGTCTTATTGGATCCCCAACCTGTTTGTGAACAAAGACGATCCTATTTGCTCAGAGAATATAGACCATTTTAGAAATAGGAAGATCGAAGATGAGATGCGTTCAATAAGGAGTGCAATAAAAGCTGCATTTGTGAAGGATCCACAACTACCCATATATCTACTTCCTAAGGCATATCTAACTATTAGCAAGAACTCATCCTCACTCAATATTTGTAAAGTTCTTGAAGCTCATGGACTTAAACAATGGTGGTACCAAATGTCTATAGGGCCAGGCTTTGCAAATTCATCAACAGAGGTATTGATAGATGATGCCATCCCCGTGGGTGAACCCTGAGCACACTCCAAGTATTGATGGAATAATTGGGTACTTTAACCGTATAATACATAAAGTAACAGATGCCAAGTGAAAGGGTGCAACCTTTTACCTAGTCTATTCAAGCTATTGAAATCTTTGATTTTATTGTCTCATGCATAAATTTAGTTCTGCTCATGGTATGTGAACTAATAATTAGTGCAATTTCAAACTTTTGCTTTTCCTGCAAGTGTTACCCTTGGTTTTAGGCATATATACTTGTTGGAAAATGTTTCAAGTTCCTAATCGGTATATGTTTATATATATTTTTTTTTGTTCCCAATTAGTATATGTTTATGCATTTTTGCAAAGAATAATATTGTAGAAATATTTTTTATATTGATCTGTCATTGTCATATTAGATTTCTTTATAGAATCAAAAAATTTATCAAGAGTTGGATAAATATTCTAGGTCATGAGGGGTAAAAGTCATGAGATGGAAATAGGTTTATGAATATTATACATAGTAGATAGGGATGTAAAGAAGAATGAGAGACACCCTATGAAATGAGGAGACTCATAGTTCAAGGTGTAGATACAAGAAGTGAAACATGGAATGATTTGGGGCTTAATAGTTATATCCAGTTTATGTCCTCTATAATATTTTCTATAATACAATGGAATAATCTCTCTAATTCATGGATGTAGACATAGCTAGTCAAACCATGCACATTAAAATCTCATGTATATTTGTGTTTGAAATGTTTATCTTGGTTACTCAAACCATGCATGTTAAAATCTCACATATAATTGTGAATGAATTGTTTATCTTCGTATTCTTCCATTAACATATTTGCATTAAAGCTTCGATTGTCATAACAAAGCGATATTAGAGCTTATGTTCTTAGACCTAGAATAACAACTAAGTTTAAGGTTGAGAAATTTAATGGAAAAAAACAATTTCAATTTATGTCACATTAAGATACATGCCTTGTTAGTTCAATAAGGATTATTCAAAGTGCTAAAAGGTAGAGAGGTTTTATCAACAATAACGTCTGATGAAGAGAATAATGAACTTATGGAGAAAATTCACAATGTTATTATATTATGCTTTGGTAATGAGGTACTTGGAAAGTTACAATTGAAGTTAGAAAGTCTATATATGACTAAGTCTCTTATAATTCACTTCTATTTGAAGAAGTTATTGTCCACTCCCCATATGAAAGAAGGTACATCCATCAAAGACCACATTTATGAATTTTAATTACAGATTTGAGGAATACTGATGTTGGAATTGAAGATGAAAAAACTAAGTCATAATTTTAAAGTGTCCCCTACCAAATTCTTACGAGCACTTTGTGGATATCATGATGTATGGTAAAAATTCTCTCTCTACATAAAGCATGTTAGGGCCACCCAAAACTTAGAGAAGTTAAAAAAGGGTTCTTTGAGAGTGGAGAAAAAAGCTTATGTGAAGGTTTGGTGGCTAAAGAGAGAATATGGAAGAAAAATTATGGCAAAAAAGTTTGATCTTAATCTAAATCAAAGTTCAAGATAAATAACAAGTGTTCAATAACAACAAGAAAGAGCACTATGTGAGAAATTGTTCGGAACATAAAAGAAAAGGAAGAGAGAAAGCTTGTAATTTTGGTTATGCAATAATTGTAGAAGAAAATTTCAATATGGCATATGTCATTTTAGTTATGGTTAGTAACTCAAGTGATGAGCGGATCCCCAACTCAAGGTGCTCTTATCATATGCATCCCAATAAGAATTAGTTTGGTGCCTACAAACTTATAAGTGGTGAAAAGATTCTTATAGGAAACAATGTAGCCTATTAGGCTGTTAGGACAAACATAATTCAAATTAAGATGCATAGTGGTGTTGTAAAGACATTAATTTACGTAAGGCATGTTTCAGAGTTTAATAAAAAATTTATTTCTCTAGGAATGCTCAACTCTAATAGATACACAAATAAATCCAGAAGTAGAGTTATTAGAATCTTAAAGGGTGCTTTTAATGTGATGAAATGACAAAAAATTAATGATCTTTATACATTGTAGGATAGCATAGTTACAAGTACAGTTGCCATTTTAACCTCTAAATTAATTTCAAAGACTACTAGATTGTGGATATGCCACTTGGGCCTATGAAAGATAGGGGTTGGCAACTTTGAGCAAACGAGCTTTGCTTAATAATATAAAATGAGACAACTAGATTTTTTGTGAGCATTATGTGTTTGGGAAACAATGAATTTTATATGCCCTAGTATTAGGGATACTAATATCATATCAACCTAATGGTTATGCCCCATGTAATGATTTGACCGAACAAAATGGCTATGCCTTGGTATGAGGATCTAACCATAACAAAATGATTATGCCCTAATGTGCTCTAATTACTCCCAATGAATTGTTGTGCTCCATGGGGACAAAATTTATATTTTATAAACTCAAACCAATCTCAATAACATCAACATGGGGGCTATGAAGCATGATGTATGATGCCATTGCTTCACAATGATCTTAAGACTTAGGATGAAATGTTAACTAAGGATAAGAGGAAAAGAAAATAATAGAAACTAGGCTTAAAACCCCAATAAGCAACCTCATGCCTCTTACGTATACATAACGTGTAAAAGATAAGAAAACTCTAAGGTCATAGAATACATAAACACTCCCTGATACACTTCATGATATACTTTTCTTTTTTTCTTTTCTTTTTTCTTTTTCTTTTTCTTTTTGTTTTCTTTCTTCTTCTTTTTTCTTTCTTTTTATTTTTCTTTTGTATCACATCACTAAATTAAGAAAATAAAGCACAAAAACTTAAAATAGAATGGTACTACTAGTATGACAAAATAGGTGAAGCATATCTATCTAAAATAAAAGTGTCTCACCCAACCATGATAAGGAAATACTAAAATATGAACAAACCACGGACTCCAACCAAGGAGGTCTCACCTATATATGAGTACACATAAAAAAGCCCCTCGATCCCTAAGGTACAAAAATAAATGAATTAGGGTGATGAAAAATAGATTGTGTGAAAAGGCTTAATTGGCTAGCAAGGGGCAACTCAAAATATGGGGTGTACCATGAGGAGAGTGCATGAAATGATGGTCACCCCATCTTTTGACCACAACCTTAAACATAGTACTCTTAAGTTAATCAACATTGGTTAGTTCTAACAATCATTTTCTATCTAAGTCCATTAATCATATTGTCCTTTCTCAAGTCATGCATCTTCATTATCACATAAGGTTGCCCTAAATACTATGTTTGCAACTAAAGAGCTTATACTAAACTACATTCAACTAAAGTCAACCCATCTCCTTCTTAACATATAGGCTCCATTTTAGGTTCATTCTCCTCTATTGTTGCTTAAACAGCTTGCCATTAGGTAAAAGAGGATAGGAGGTGTTGTGTAATTCTTAGGTGGATAAGCTGAAGTGCTATGCAAAGATATCCACAACCTTCAACAATCCACTCATCATGTAGTGTATTTAAATTCTTGTCTCTAAGCATAGAGGGGCCCCTAAAAAAGAGTGCTAGCATTCCGAATAAAAGTTTGAGTTCTCATGGGAGTGATCATGTGAAGACACTGATTATTGCATCAATATAAATCTAACATTTTGCTCTATATTTTACTAGAATACTTAACATACTCTCCTTATAGGGCTTTTTTGCACAAATAATATAATTTTTTAAAATATTTAAAAAATTGTTCTGTCAAAAATAATTCTAAAATTGTTGTGTAAAACACAACTAATTAAATTAAGCAAAATATTCAATTGGGAGTTGAATTAGGTTTTTAAAACTTTTTCAAAAAGCATACTTAAGTAAATCAATGAAGTGCAATGACTATAAAGAAATATAAATAAAGATAGAGAGATGCAAACTCGATTTTTATAGTGGTTCGACAATTCCTACATATGTCCACTCTCCTTAAACTCCTTTCGAGTAAAAGTTCCACTAGATCAAGGCTTCAAAACCAAGCTTCAAACTCTTACACTAAATTTACCTACTCTAATGGGCACATAAAAATTTCTTCAAGTTCAAAACCGACTTAAAGCTTCTAAACACTTGAACTTTCTCTAATAAACAGATGTTTAATTTCACTCAACCTAGCACAATTAATGATTGAATACAAGAGGAGTTAGGTTGAATATAAAATGGTACACTAGAGAAGATTTGCAAGTGAGTAATCAATACACAAAGATTTGAGAGCTTTGAAAAAGAGAAAATGGTAGATAAGGAATTCAATGCAAGTGTTTTCTTATCAATAAATGCATAAAAGTTCCTTATTTATAGGTTTCTAACCTCGAACACCCAAAAAAACAAAAACTAGCCTTGATTGACCATCAAGCTCAAATTTCACCTGTTCATTAGCTGTTAGGTAATAAATACACAACAAGTGACCATTTGTCCTTTTTAAAGTTCAACTGAACCTTGATCGGCAAAGTGGTAGCCTAGATCTAGAATGCAAACTCTATGGAAGAGAGAGAAAAATTCTTGCACCTTGGACCGAACCGCAACTAGGAAAGGGTGGCCCATTCCTAAATGATCAAGCTAGTTTAGGTCTTCCCTTGACCGTTTGGAACTTTTAGGCTCAAAATCAATCTTTTTCTTTCCAAAGGCTTTCTAACACTTGGATACTGTTTTTAGGAAACAATGTAGCTCAATTATAAAGGGTTTTGTCTAAGGTTTTTGAATTTTAACTTAGTTTCAAGAGAGATAAGAATATTTAGGCTCAACTTTATGAAAACTAAGTATAGAGGAATGCATAAAAAAAAAACATGTTTAGAACCTAGGTGCACCCAAGATATTCATTTTACAAAGGTTATCCTAGTCTTGAAGGATCTTCACACATCCAAAGCTTCACATTTCTTGAATTTCCTTGAGCAAGCATGTCCTTTTTTTTTTTTTTTTTCAAGTTATATACTTGAAACTTATTTTGATTTAAAATGATTAGTGCACTTAAATATGTTTTGTTCTCATCAAAACTAAATTAGGAAAATTCTTGGGCTAACATACCGTACTTTTGGATTTCATGTGTAACTCATCTTTTGAAAATACAAGTTTATTGTAAAAGGTGAATTCATCTCTTCAAAAAGACAAATTCAATATAAAAAGTGAATGCATCTTATGAAAACACGAGTTCAATATGAATATAAAACAATTGATTAAAAAATCCTACTGAGTACAACTATCTAAAGATTTTAGGAGGTCAAAGTGTGTCCCTACAAAGTAAAGACATCACAAGGATGGCATCTTGATTCAATTGAACATATGATTGTGTTTATGTACAGTATCACTTACATATGATTTCAATTGTGTATAGCATTACTTGATACCAATATGAGTATCTTTGTTTATTTCCATTTGTGTATTATTCCTTAAGGCTATTTTTGGTTCTTGAAAAATATTAAGAAAAAAAAATAAAGAGAAAAAGTGGAAGGAAAGGAAATGATAAAGAATCAAAAAAATAAATAAAATAAGGTTCTTAGAGAAAAAATTGAAAATTAAAACAAATATGAAAAACAATATTCAACATCAATACTTCATAATTATCATTATAATAATATTTCTAAATTTATTTCTTTACTTTAATTTACAATTGAAATTACTTTTTTTTAAAAAAATCAAGTGAAGCACATATTTACTCTGATGCACTCATATTTACCAAACAAAATTAAAATGCAACTAAAGTTTTCATACCATCCATTCTCAAACAACTTATCTTTAGCATAATTCTTCATCTTAAATAAAACCCACAACGGTGGGTCTGGAAATGCTTCATTTTAAATCCATTGGTTTCAATACACGAAAATTTGTATTGTAAGATATCCTAAAAATCTGCACGTTTCAAAATCAAAACTAAAACACTACTGGTGGCACCCAATCTTGTACTGTGGCGTGTGACTTCATGTTTTCTCATAGAAACAGTCTATCATTGCATAAAAATGGTCATCTGGTAGCTTAAAGAGGTGCCAATGTTATCAGACTTGAATATCCCCATCCAAGTATATCATCTCGCTATACACCACAAACTGATTCATAAAAAATTGCACATGAATCAACCAATTATACAAGAGACAGTGGCAAAAGCATAAAAATAGTGACAAAAAGTTATGATAAAACTGTCTTGATACGGAGATTGGAACATAAGTTAATTAGATCTAGTCATGTTAGATTAGAAAACAAAAGGTTTTGATGCTTTCAAATATTGGGTTTCCAGAGAAAGGATCATAGACTGAAAGTCTAGATCAAATGTCCATATGGAAAGAAAGTCACCTACCATGCAGTCATAACTCGTCCTTAATGAGATCTTCTTGTTTAATTATTAAACCAATGGGAAAACTCAGTCTTTCAAGCTTAAGAATGCCAAAACCTTAAAGAGATTCATGCTATACAATATATTATAGTACAACATAAAGTTTGACAAATGTGTTTCTGATAAACCCGCTGCCGATCTCTTTGAAGAAAAAAAAAACGCGATCTCTGAATGATGTATATGGTAGAAAACACTCTTGAGATAGCAATTTACAGCATATACTAGAAAACTATGCCATCAAAATATCATGGCTTGCTGGAATAGGCCAGAGTGAGTAGCAGACTTATCAGATAGTGCCTGTTGATGAACTTGCTTTCTGAATCTGTTACACAACATGGGCTGAGATGAATTACATGACATAAAAGAACAATATGAAGGAATAATGATGCTAGAGCAGAGTGTAAGACCTGATTAACAAGCAAGTTTATTTGCTCTCTATACATCTCTTTCAAGTCCACAATATCAGCCCGGAGTTCTTCCAGCTGCACAAAATATAACCACTTTCAAATGTCGAGGCTTGATGGAAAAGAAAAAACACCATTTTTTATTCCATTTTGTTCGCAATGAAGGTAGAAAGAATTAAAATTTAAGAATAAGAGATAAGAAAAAGCTAGAGATGGAATAAATGCAAAGCAAGAAAGCTTGAGTATGGATGTGGTCAATATAATTGATCAACATTAGGCACATTAATACAAGATATGATGTAGTGAACTCCAAAGTTATGGAATGCAATAAAGCATTAAGCATAGAATAGATATAACTGTCTCAACTGTCAATGCATGGTTGCTTCAGCTCAAAAATAAAGTCGTAGTTGGCAATTGAGGTTTCAACTCAAAAATAAAACCTCAGTTGGCAATTAAAGTTTCAGTTCAAAAATAAAGTATCAATTATCAATTGCAGCTTTAATTCAAAAATGAAGTATCAGTTGGCAATTGAGACTTCAACTTGAATTTTGAAAAAAATATATGTTTCATGACATGACTTTTACATGGTAATAAAAGGGTTGTTTGGCATGTAAGTTTTGTAAAGGGGTTAAACCTTTTTTTTTTTTTTTTCTATAAAATGGCTATTTTGCCCCAAAACTCATTCAACATGGTATCAAAGTTTTATATGTTTATTTACCCAATTTATTAAACCCACATGTAAACCTAAAAAATAGAGGTTACATGTGAGAGAGGGTGTTAGATTATTATGTTACGATGTTTATTGATTTTAGTGGGTGAGCCTCGAATAAGCTTTTTTCCCATCATTCTGATACTGTATATTGGGGTGTATGTGTTTAAAGAGTTGTGTGCTATAGTTACCTGTTATGAAGAAGAAAATGAACTGTTATGATGGAGATAATGAACTGTTAAGAAGAAGAAGAAGAAGGAGAAAATGGAGGAGGAGGAGAAGCAAAGTAAATTAATGATCAATTTATTTTTTAGTAAGTAAATTAATTTTGAGTAAGAAGAAGCTGAAGAGGTCTGTAACAAAATTAATAATTAATTTACTTACTCAAAAATAAATTGATTAAAAAGCAAAATAAGTAAATTAATGATCAATTTATTTTTGAGTAAGAAGAAGAAACAGAAGAGATTTGTAATAAAATTAATAATTAATTTACTTACCCAAAAATAAATTGATCAAAGAAGCTTGTAACAAAATATGAATTGACTGAAGAAGTTTAACTCAAAAATAAATTGATCAAAGAAGTTTGTAAAAAAATATGAATTGATTGAAGAAGTTTGTAACAAAATAAATTAATTTTGTTCATAAAAGAAGTCCGATGAACTGCAGTTACTTCTATAACTCCTTTGGTATCTTTGGTTCCTTAAATTTCTAGTAATGTGCAACACCTTGAATCATTGCTCCTTGGTGCACATTTTGGTAACTCCAATCATATCTCGCATAAGTTCAAAAATTTTGAAGGGCTTAGAATATGTTCTAGCTAATTTTTGACCAGTTGCACATCCTAGGGAGACATGATTTTCCAAGAATCCCAACATATATATCAACTGTTGTTGTGGCTTGACATTCTTTGCATGAGATGAACCAGCATTCTCTCACGCTCTTTAGCTTGTTAGGATTTTGTTTACTTTGTTATGTTTCATTTTTCTTACTTAGTTATGGTTATTTGATTTTCTTAGCTTGATGATATTCCGAGTTGGCTCTCTTTTGCAATTCTTCAGAGGGCTCATGACAATAATGGCAAAGCTGTGGTCCAAACAGATAGTGAGATGGAGTCCTCATCATTTGAGTCTGATGCCTGTGCCCCTAGGCGGAGGTGAGTGCAACCACGAGTTCAGAGTCAAGGTGACATATATAATAGTTGGTGAGTTGGCCTAGAGATGGGTCATACTTCGGCAAGCATGTGAAGAGAGGCTAAGACCAAGGATGGAAATATCAGTTTTGGCAGATACATCGGTAACCTAATTTTACAATGATGTCAGGATATATCGAAAAATATCGATAAATATTTTGACATAAAATATCGGTAGAATAAAAATTAATCAAAATTCATAAAAATGTGGGAAAAAAAAAACTCATAGAAATATTATAAAAACTCTAAGAAATGATAAATAAGAAATAACATACATATTCAAGTTTTTTTTTTAAATAATAATATATGTATAATATATTTTGTGTATAATATATTATATGACAATTTGTAATAATATATAGAATTTAAAAACACTTTAAATTTAAAATCATAATATATTTAGTTTGGACTAAGTTTTTTTTATTTCAAAATATTAATGATTTTACTTGTAAATATTCTACTTGTTTTGTATTTAATTATTATATAAAAGATTGGTAAAATAATTAAAATTGATTTGTTTATAATAATTTTATTTTAATTAATTTATATAATACATATTAATTTTCATGTCAAAGCATAACATAAATAAAGCATTGGTTCAATGGTTGCAATGGGACATGCTCACACTTGGACAGGTTCAGAGTTTTTTAACTTCTATTGCTAATTAATTACCAAACAAAAAAAAAAAAATTCTTAAGAATGGATACTTGTGAAACCATTGAGGAATCGACGTCACAAGGTGTCTCTTAAAGAGACACCTTCCACAATTTTCATATCAACCATACATTAAAAAAAAAAAAATTCATATCAACCATACATTGAAAAGAAAAAAAAAAGGATTTATATTAAATTGTCTCTTCAAAAGACATATGAAGAAACCTCTTTCACAATTCCACAAAATTGAGTTTAACTACAGGTGTATCTTGAAGAATCACTTTCCATAATTTTCATATTAGTTATACATTGAAAAAAAAAAAAAAACTTGAATTTACCATAGTTTCACAAAATTGAATTTATATTTAAGATGTCTCTTGAAGAGACACCTTCCACAATTTTCATATTAGTTGCACATTGAAAAAAATTGAATATATATTAAAGGTATGTCTTCAAGAAACACATTCCACATCATAATCCAACATGACATAAATTGTTGTAAATTTGGAAATATTTTCCAACTTCTTGTATATAATTTTTTTTTTTTTTTCCAAATGGTCGTACTTTTATTTAAAAAAAAAATCCCCTAGGTTCAAACTTTGGTCTAGCGTTTATGCAATAATTTTGATTTCTTGGTGGTGATGATGTGGCCTGGAAGGAGATATCATAGTAGATTTCACGGCATCAGGCCTGCCCCATATCCTAAATATCTTGATTTTTTTGTCTTGGCTAGGACTACCATCGCAAATAAGAATTCTATGGATTAGCCAAATCAATTCTATAATTAATTTGGAAAACATACCCAAAGAACTCATTCATGGGAATGTATGCATCATCCAATCTCTTTTGATAAGAACAAATATTTTTATTTTTTTTATTAATGATTTTAGTATGTGGAAAAATAAGGAAAAATCCAAATTGATCAGTACTTTTAAAGAATATACAGTACTTTTTGAAATGAAAGTGGTTATCATAATATCAAGGCAATTAATGAGATCTTGGGTAGAAATTAAGAAAAAATCCAACGCATGACATACTTGGAAGTTGGTTTTACGTAACTTGGTAACTCTGTGAAGATGTCCTTGATAACTAGAACATGTCATGGAGGTCATGGATCCTCGTTTACTTTTAGAAGCAATTGGAAGATTCCATGGAATGGAGTGCATTGTCGAATTGTTATCTCCATGGATCTCCAAAGGTGGAATGGAAATCCGACAAGTAGTCAACATATAAGTTATAATTTCCTCTTGTGTTGACTCATGTCGTCATTTGCTTCCTTTCTTTACACAAGAACGTCCAAGTTTAGAAGGCAACCCTTGAACTTGAGCATATGCTTATTTGACCCGTTGCTCTGACTTATCCTAATGAAAAAGACCAAAGACCAAATTGAGACGCAAAAGGCTATAGTTTCCATGCGATGACTTCACCTACAAGGTTTGTTTGCATATAAATAAGAGGTGCAGTTAGATGTTAATTTCATCCAAATACTAATCGTTAATTTCGTAGTCTGAATATGAATATGAAGACCATCTTGTCCATTATATATTTTTATTTTTATTTTTTATCAAAACCATTTAATGAAATATAATTGTACATCAAGAAATTAGCCTATATGGACCCATAAAGAAACCTAGACCACACCATATAAAGTTAGGATTTGTTTAAGGTGTCTATCTAGATTTTGGGAAACCAGAAAGGTTAGATGAAGATCTATTAATGATAAATGCTGAAGCACTTTTCATATAAATAGGAGGTCTAGCTGATCTTAATTTCATCCAACAAGTCGTTGTTAAAACATATAAAGCTCGTGAGATTTAATCTAGACAAGTATAAGGAACGTATAGTCATTTGTGATCCACACCATCCTCATCTTGTTCATCTACCTTTGGTGTTCTACCATTGTTTGTGGTATGCAAAATTTGGAGAACCAAAGATAGCCTAAAGAACCCAAATTCTCTATTTGGTTTGTCATAAAAATATTAAGCAAAATAAAATAAATATTACCAAAATTATTTAAAAATGCAAATTAATATATATATTTTTTTTTTCCTCTTTAACATTCTTCCCTTTCACTTTTGCCTAAGAGTATTTTTAAAGCATTAATTTTGAGTGTCATTTTAGAAATACTTCTCCTCCTTTTTCTCATAAAAAAAATTATGATATTTGTATACGGTTAAAGTTCAATGATAAATTTGAGAGGGTATCGTCAAATTGAGTTGAATGAGAGGATCGATCCAATACTTCAACGTACAATTATTGTTTTATATTTTCTGGTATTCTGTAGATGATAAAGATAAACATGCATTTTAAAGTATCTTTTACATTGATCGATCAATATTGTTCCAAAGCTTAATCTTGGAATCATTAACTAAAGGCCATTTTCAGCATTTTGGACCATTATTTTCTTCCATGTGCATGTTATCGTTTTGTAAAGCTAGTCTCGTCGGCTTTATTCCACATGGCATAGAGAGACCGCTATTTCCATCCAACTGATAAGCTACAGGTAGATTCCCTGCGTGGCCCCATCGTAATCTCTCCATCCAACTGATCAGGTTTAGGTAGATTCCCTGCGTGGCCCCATCATCGGCGACATTATCTCTATCCATCTGATCAGCTTTAGATATATTCCCCTCGTGGCCCCACCATCGGCCACGTTATTTCTATCCAACTGATCAGCTTTAGGTAGATTCCCCTCGTGGCTCTTAAATATCGTAAGCAATTTGCATGCATTGCATGCTTATAAATAACTCCTCTCATTCGAAGGCTTTACAAGGCTTCCTTTGGATTCAAAGAATTGGGTACGAGTAATGTTTTGATCCTCTTCTTTTGTTTACGTATTATGATATTTGCACAAGTTGGTGGATTTTCGCCAACATTTTGATACAGTTGGTGTATGTGTTTAAAGATTCTTGTGCAAATGAACTTTTTATGTTATGATGTTCATTGGTTTTAGTGGGTGAGCCTTGAATAAACTTTTTTTCCAACATTCTGATGCTGTATATTGGCCTCTGTATGTGTTTAAAGCGAACTGATATTATTATGATGTCATGATGTTTGCAGATTTTTGTGGGTGAACGTCTAAATATGGCTTTTTTCCAAATCAAGGTATTTCATTGATGTGGGTTCCAAAGAATGAAAATCAAAATTCTGATTTCTTTTCTTTTCCTATATTCTTAGCCACCAAACAGAGGTAGATAAGGTAAATATGTAATTACTTGGAGGAAAATTAAGTCTTGAGATCTCACCCTCTTGCTGCAGACAGAAAGCATAACATTAAGGCTTTGAAGGATCTCCTTTTGATTGCATTGTATTGGTATAATAATGTGAGAGTTTTGGTTTCCCTTCCTATTTGTATTAGGATATGTGAACATGCCCTTGAATGAAAGCTTAGATTGTTAGTGTTCTTACATTAGATATATAAGTTTCGATCTTATTCCCATGGAGACCCCATCCTTAGCCAAATGCCTACACACAAAGCTTAAGCTTCATGGCTTTAAGTTTGCATCTGTCGATTAACCTTCACTCCTTTTCATCTTGGTATGCTATTCATTTTCTGGATTTTTTTTTTCTCCTATGTGCCCTGCAGGATACATATATTTCCTTTCAAGAACAGAAGCAAGAGGGCAGTATCAATACACAATCACTCATGGCTGTTCAAAGGGAAAATTTGGAATGCACAGGACAGAAACAGCACACTGATGTTGACTGGTACAACCATTTTCCTACGTACAATATTTCAATATATACATGAGAGAATAAGCAATGGGATCCATCGATGAGACCTTTACCTAAATGTTTAAAGAAAATTGGATAACTGAATCTGTGAGGCTCGGGGTTTGTGCTTGATTAATTACATGTAGAAATCAATCTAAAGTAAAGTAATATTACTAGTTTTCAAATGTTAACTAAAAGTGTGTTTGATAGTGATTTTATGAAGTGTTTTTACTTTTCTAATATTTAAAAATTTTTATCTTTTAAGTATTAGAAATTGTACGAACGCTTTACAAAATCATTACCAAACACATTCTAAAAGGCTGTTCGATAGTGATTATAGGGAACGTTTTTAACCCTTCTAATGCTTGAAAGATAAAATTTTTCAAATGTTAGAAAAATTAGAAACGCTTCCTATAATCACTACCAAACGTAGTCTAAAACTCCTATAAAACGGTGAAATCTGCCCAAGCATGCATTTTGAATGTGTATTAGCATTGACAAGATTTTCTAGATAAATTAACTGCTGTATTTATCAAAGGGAAGATTAGACATGAGGATTCATTTATCATTTCTCATTGCAGGACAAATGATCATGACCGCCGGGTAGTTGCTGCAAGCCTGGTTCAGAATGTATACAATTTAGAATTTGATCGCCAGCAACCCCAATTTGCCCAAGACCGTTTGCGGCACTTCTTTAATTTTGAGTTAAAACGTAAGCTCATAGATGATGAAGATTCATCCATATACGGTGCCATTTATGAAATCAAGCCCACATACCCTAACCATTTGCCAAAATATGCCCCAAAGTATGTTATTGCCTTTCGCGGCACAATCCTCAAATCGAAACGGGACATGGAGTTGGATATGAAGGTCTTCAATGATGAACTTCACGAGGACAAGCCCCGCTTTAAACACGCACTGGAAGCTGTCAAACAAGTTGTTCAAGAAGCATGGCCTGCAAATATTTGGTTAGCAGGTCATTCCCTGGGGTCAGCCATTGCGATGCTGGTCGGAAAATCCATGGCCCAGGAGGGTAAGGATCTCAAAGCTTTCCTTTTCAATCCAACTTTCGTGAGGTATTCCCCCTCAAAGAATATCAAAAATCCAGGCTTAAAGGATGGAATCAGCTTTACAAAGAATGATATCAAAGCTGGGATCTATTTTGCGGGGGGTGATCAGCAGCAGGAACTATATAACCAATTTAAAGCATTGTCTTCTTGGATCCCCAACCTGTTTGTGAACCAAGACGATCCTATTTGCTCAGGGTATATAGACCATTTTAGAAATAGGAAGATCGAAGCTGAGCTCAGTTCAATAAGTGCATTACAAGCTGCACTTGGGAAGGATCCACACCTACCCATATATCTACTTCCTAAGGCATATCTAACTATCAGCAAGAACTCATCCTCACGTATTTATGGCATTCGCGAAGCTCATGAACTAAAACAATGGTTTGCAACTTCATCAAAGGTATTGATAAATGATCCCATCCGCGTGGGTGAACCCTGAGCACACTCCAACTAAATAGTGATGGAATAATTGGGTGCTGTAACTGTATAATAAATAAAGAACAGATGCCAAGTGAAAGGGTGCAACCTTTCACCCAGTCTTTTGAAGTTCTGTTCATGGTATGTGAACTAATAATTAGTGCAATTTCAAACCTTTGACTTTTCATGCAATTGTGTTGCCTTTGGTTTTAGGGATGTATGTTTTGTTGGAAAATGTTTCAAATTAATTAGTATGTGTTTATATATATTTTTATTCCTAATTAGTATATGTTTATATATTTTTATAAAGAATAACATCGTAGAGAATATTTTTTTATATTGATATGTCATTGTCGCTTATAGGAGTTGGCATTTATTCAAACACTAGGTGAACCGACTTAAAATTCCAGTTGAAAACAGCAATCGGAAGCACAAACACCTATTGGTTTCAATGCACGAAAATTTGTATTGTAAGATATCCTAAAAATCTGCACAATTCTAAATCAAAACTAACACACTGTTGGCGGTACCCAATCTTGTACTGTGGCGTGTGACTCCTCGTTTTCTCATAGAAACGGTCTATCATTGCATAAAAATGGTCATCAGCTGGTAGCCCAAAGAGGTGCCAATGTTATCAGACTAGAGTATCCCCATCCAAGTATATCATCTCACTATACTCCACAAACTGATTCATACAAAAATTGCATATGAATCAACCAATTATACAAGAGACAGTAGCAAAATCATAAAAATAGTGATAAAAAGTTATGATAAAACTGTCGTGATACCGAGCTTGGAACATAAGTTAGTTAGATCTAATCATGTTAGATTAGAAACATAATCTATTGTGTAATAATAATTTTTGGATTGCATGTATATGATCCTAAAAAACAAAAGGTTTTGATGTTTTCACATATTGGGTTTCTAGAGAAACGATCATAGACTGAAAGTCTAGATCAAATGTCCATATGGAAAGAAAGTCACATACCATGCAGTCATAACTCATCCTGAATGAGATCTTCTTTTTTAATTATTAAACCAACGGGAAAACTCAGTCTTTCAAGCTTAAGAATGCCAAAACCTCACAGAGATTCATGCTATACAACATTATAGTACAACGTAAAGTTTGACAAATATGTGTTTCTGATAAACCCGCTGCTGATTTCTTTGAAGAGAGAAAAATGTGATCTCTGGATGATGTATATGGTAGAAAACACTCTTGAGATAGCAATTTACAGCATATGCTAGAAAACTATACAATTCAAGTAAAAATGTGGCCTATACCTTGTACAATTTTCTACCTTAAACTCATTCAAGTAAAAAAACCTCTTCCTAGCATCACATCAATATCATTGCCATCATAAGACTCTCTCCACAAAATTAGTACTACTTGCAAGTTATGACCCAGGATTGTTCCAAATCATTTGGGAAAGAAAATTTCTTCTTACAATTAAGGGAAGTACTTCCAGAAAGTGAAGTTATTAGAGTGATGTGCATAAACTTATTAAAGATATTAGCTTAAATAATCCAAAAAAAAAGTGAAAATATTTTTTCAATATTCTTTTGTGATTTGATGGAGATATTTTATATAGGAAAAGGTTCATTATGACAAAATCATCACAAGACACTTCCACCATGGAAAAATGCATCACGAGATATTATCTCATTAAGAAAATATCATGAAGTTTAAAACCGAACTTCTATTACTATAAATCTGACTAAAATTTGGGAAAAAGAAAAACACATATTTTGCTCTTTGGCTGCCTTTGGCTTAGTTACAGAAGATGATACAACTGTCAAGTTATAGTTAAAGTTAAAAAGTCTATATATGACTAAGTTTCTTATAATTCACTTATATTTAAAGAAGCAGTTGTTCATTCCCCATATGAAAGAAGGTACATCCACCAAAGACCACATTTATGAATTTTAATTATAGATTTGAGGAAAACTGATGTTAGAATTGATTATGAAAACTAAGTCATAATTTTAAATTGTTCCCTACCAAATTCTTATGAGCACTTTGTGGATATCATGATGTATGGTGAAAATACTCTCTCCATAGAAGATGTTAAGGCAGCCTGGAACTTAGAGAAGTTAAAGAAAAGGGTCTTTGAGAGTGAAGAAAAAAGCTTAGGCAAAGGTTTGGTGGCTAAAGGAGAATAGAGAAGAAAAATATTGGCAAAAAAGTTTGATTTAGGTCTAAATTGAAGTTCAAGAGAAATAAAAAGTGTTTCAATAACAACAAGAAAGGGTACTATATGAGAAATTGTCTAGAAAATTAAAAAAAAAATTAAAAAAAAAAAAAAAAGAAGAGGAAACAGAAAACCTGTAATTTTGGTTATGCAATAATTGTAGAAGAAAATTTGGATATTGCATATGTCATTTTAGCTATGGTTAGTAACTCAAGTGAAGAGTGGATCTTTAACTCAAGGCGCTCCAATCATATGCCTCCTAATAAGGATTAGTTTGGTGCCTACAAATGTATAGGGGGTGAGAGGATTCTTATGGGAAACAATGTAGTCTATAAGGCTATTGGGATAGACACAATTTAAATTCAGATCCATGGTGGCATTGTAAGGACATTAATTTACATAGGGCATTTTCTAGAGTATGTGATTTCTTTAGGGATGTTTGACTCTAATGGATACACCTATAAATCCAAAAGTAAAGTTATCATGTAATGCAACCAAAGCTTCACATTTCTTGAATTTCCTTGATCAAATATGACCTCTTAAAACTGAGCTTGATTTAAAATGATTAGTACACGTAACTATGTTTTATTATCATTAAAACTAAATTAGGAAAACCTTTGGACTAACATACAATCCTTTTAGATTTCATGTGGAATTCATCTGTTAAAAATGCAAGTATTTTTACTATTCCAAAAGACAATACAATTGTCAAGTTATAGTTAAAGTTAGAAAGTCTATATATGACGAAGTCTCTTATAATTCACTTATATTTAAAGAAGTGGTTGTTCATTCCCAATATGAAAGAAGGTACATCCATCAAAGACCACATTTATGAATTTTAATTATAGATTTGAGGAATATTGATGTTAGAATTAATAATGAAAACTAAGCCATAATTTTAAATTGTTCCCTACCAAATTCTTATGAGCACTTTGTGGATATCATGATATATGGTGAAAATACTCTCTCCATAGAGGATGTTAAGGTAGCCTGGAACTTAGAGAAGTTAAAGAAAAGGGTCTTTGAGAGTGAAGAAAAAAGCTTAGGTGAAGGTTTGGTGGCTAAAAGAGAATAGAGAAGAAAAATATTAGCAAAAAAGTTTTATTTAGGTTTAAATCAAAGTTCAAGAGAAATAAAAAGGTATTATATGAGAAAGGGTACAATATGACAAATTGTCTAGAACATTAAAAAAAAAAACAAAGGAAACAAAAAGCCTGTGATTTTGGTTATGCAATAATTGTAAAAGAAATTTTTTAAAAGCAATAAAAGAACAATAAAAAAAAAATGGTCTTTTATATTGACTTGATTTTTTGAAAGTAGAAAACAAATAGATTCTTTTCAAAATTAATTTCCTTCCCTAAGAATAGAAAACTATTTTTGGAAATCAAAATGAAAATCCCACCCTTTTTTTTCAAAGATAAAATCATACAAAATTTTAAAAATATTTTTGCCCTAATTTTAATTTGGACTATAATTATAATATAAAAATAGATAAATATAATTGTTATAAAATAACATATATTAAGTATAACCATAAAATACATAAAAATTATTTTCTTATAATTCTTATCAAATAATTAAAATCAATATAAATATAAAAGAAAATACACTATTGACTAGCAATGACGTGCATATGTAAACCAAAATTAGTAATTTAAAAAAAATTAAAAAATAAATAAATGGCACAGAATGAGACGTGTACAAGAAATTCTCCGATACTAATAAAAATAAATTTAAATAATAAAGGATTAAAAGGATTGGCCATTGACCCTTCCCGAACCCACCACCTATCATCTTTCCTAGGTGAGAAATATGCCACAAAGATGAATGAGATAAGGTTTGAATTGAAGTGGGGTGACCCTTGACCCATCCCGAACCCACCACCTGTTATCATTCCTAACTGAGAAATGTGGAACAAAGATGAATGAGATAAGATTTGAATCGAAGTGGGGTGTATGTGCACAGAGTTTTTTGAAATATAAACACATAAACAGAGTTTTCTGAAACATAAACACATGGAGAGAGGGGCAATTAAAGATGCCACTGAGCATGACTTACTACCATTGAGTTTGTAAAAAGGGGGTTTGCCAAGAGTTAGGTATGAATAGAGAATTTGGGGACCATACCATAAACTAACTACCACTGAAAGGTACGCGTGTGGACCGTGGACCTTGATGCCATCCACAATACCATTGAAAGCTATGCGTGTGGACCTTGATGCCATCCACTTCATCATTTTGTATCTTAAATTTTATCACTTTATGTTTTATACATAGTCTTAATAAAAATATCAGTATAATACTGAATTGGTACCATTGATAAAGTAGAAAAAACTCTTTTATGCTTTAACTTGATAAAAATTCAAAAGAGAAAATAAGACTCCTTTTGATAAATGTTTTTAAAAACAATTTTAAAAATTATTTTTGATAATAGAATTTAAAATTTTTTCTTTAATATTTTGTAGAATAAAAGGGAGAAAAGACGAGGAAAGAAGGGAATGGAAAAAAGAAGCTAAAACTCAATAAATTTTAAATCCTGTAATTGACTTTGTGAGGATCATGGAAAATAGGGAGAAAAGACGAGGAAAGAAGGGAATGGAAAAAAGAAGCTACAACTATATAAAGAAGTCTCATTTCAAGGCTTTGGAAGGTCTCCTTTGGATTAAAAGCATTTGATAAAGCCAGGTTTTGATCCTCTTTTTTGGTGTTATGATATCTGCAGAAGTTTGTGGGTGAACCGGTAAGTACGGATTTTTGCCAACATTTTCATACAATTGGTGTATATGTGTCTAAAGATTCTTGTGCTAATGAATTCATGTGATTATTATTATATGTACGTTATGCTGTTTGCGGGGCTATCGATGTTATGATACATAGGAAGACAATTTTTGGATTTCCAATACCTGGTAAGAAAAATTCCACAAATCTACTTCTACCTTCACGATGGTTATGTATTTTTTGTCATTGCACTTTTGTTTATACATGATAATAACAATAATAATAGAAGAAGAAGAAGAAGCAGAAGACATTTTGTAACAAAATTTACTTCTCAAAAATAAATTGATCCAAGAAATTTGTAACAAATATGAATTGATTGAAGAAGTTTGCAACCAAATTAATTATTTGCTTGTCAAAAATAGGTTGTGATCCTCGTCTTTTAAATCTTTCACAAGTTGCAACTGCATCTTCCCAAAAGTTGCGGCTTGCCAAATAAAAATTAATTGATCATTTATTCTGCTTGGTTGCTGAGAAAAGGAAAGGTTGACTATCACGTTTCTGATGTTGTAAGAATTGGAAATAGAAATTTTCAGGTCAATTAAGCCATGAAGTTGCATTAAGCTCACTTCATATTTGATATTTCATAGATGTGGGTTCCCAAGAATGACAGAGTGTTGGTTCAAAATCTTGAATTCTTTTCTTTTCCTACATTCTTAGCCACCAAACTGCAGAGCTAGATAAGGTATTACCATGTCTTCTATGACAGACGAATGGAACACATGTAACTACTTGGAGAAAAATTAAGTCTGAGATCTCACCCTCTAGCAGCAGACAGCAAGCATAAAATTAAGGCTTTGAAAGGTCTCTTTTGATTGCATTGTATTGGTATAATGTGAGAATTTTGGTTTCCCTTCCTATTTGTATTTGGATATATTTGTACACATACCCTTGAATGAAAGCTTAGATTGTTAGTGTTCTTACATATATAAGTTTCGATACTATTCCCATGGAGGCCCCATCGTTAGTGATATGGTATTTTACTCCCTGTAGTGTACTGGTACACATGATATTAAAGCTTAAGCTTCATGCCTTTTAAGTTTGTATCTGATGATTAACCTTCACTCCTTTCATCTTGGTATTTTTCTGGATTTTTTTTCTCCTATTTGCCCTGCAGCATATATATATATATTTCCTTTCAAGAACAGAAGGAAGAAGGGCAGTAGAGGCACACAATCACTAATGGCTCTTGAATCGGAAGATTTCAACCTCACAGAACTGAAACAGCTCACTGATGTTGACTGGTACAACCATTTTCCTACATACAATACTCAGTACACATAATGCATTAAGTTTTACCATTTTTCAATATATACACTAGAGAATAAGCAATGGGATCGATCCATGAGACCCTTACCCAAACGCTTAAAGAAAATTGGATAACCGAATCTGTGAGGCTCAGGGTTTGTGCTTGATTACACATAGAAACCGATCTAAAGTAAAGTAATATTACTGGTTTTTAAATGTGAACTAACACTCCTATTAAGAAAATGGTGAATTCTGCCCCCGGCATGCATCTTGAAGGTGTATTAGGTTGCCTGAGGATCAGCATTGACAAGATTTTCTAGATAAATTAACTGCTGTGTATTTGTCAAAGGGGTAGATTAGATATGAGGATTCGTTTTCTATTTCTCATTGCAGGAAAAATAATCATCACTGCCGGGCAGTTGCTGCGGGCCTGGTTCAGGGAGTATACAAGTCAGAACGCAAACGCCAGGAATCCCAAGGTCCCAAAGTTCAGTCTTCCCATTGGCAGCACTCTCATTTTAGGCAAAAAATTGTGCTCACAGATAATAAAGATTCATCCATCTACGGTGTCGTTTATGAATTCAAGCACACGAACTCTATCCCTTTGCCAGAATGCGCCCCAAAGTTTGTGATTGCCTTTCGTGGCACTTTCCTCAAATCTGGCTCCGCAGAACAGGATGTGAACTTGATTATCAAGCTCTTGACTGCTGAACTTCCCAAGGACAACTCTCGCTGTAAACCCGCGCTGGACGCTGTCAAAGAAGTTGTTAAAGAAGATGAGACTGCAATTATTTGGTTAGCAGGACATTCCCTGGGGTCGGCCATTGCAATGCTGGTTGGAAAATCCATGGCCCAGAAGGGTAAGTATCTCGAAACTTTCCTTTTCAATCCGCCTTTCTTGAGGTCTTTCCTCTCAAGGAATATCAACAGTCCGCGTTTGGAGAATGTAATCTGCTCAACAAAGAAGGTTATCAGATCTGGGATCTCTTTTGTTGGGGGTGATCATTTGTGGGAGAAACGACATGGCCAATTTAATGCATTGTCTCATTGGATCCCCAACCTGTTTGTGAACAAAGACGATCCTCTTTGCTCAGGGTATATAGACCATTTTAAAAATAGGAAGATCGAAGCTGAGATACGTTCAATAAGGAGTGCATTTACAGCTGCATTTGGGAAGGATCGAGAACTACCCATACATCTACTTCCTCAAGCATATCTAACTATTAGCGAGAACTCGTCCTCATGCAATTTTTTTGAAGCTCATGGAATAAAACAATGGTGGTACCAAATGTCTATAGGGGAAGGCTTTGCAGATTCATCAACAAAGGTATCGATAGGTGATACCAACCTCGTGGGTGAACCCTGAGCACACTCCATGAGTATTGATGGAGTAATCGGTAACAGATGCCAAGTGAAAGGGTGCAACCTTTTACCCAGTGTATTCAGGATGTTGTGATCTTTGATTTTTTCGTCTCAGGTATAAATTTAGTTCTTCTCATGGTATGTGAACTCATGATTAGTGCAATTTCAAACATTTTACTATTCCTGCAATTGTGTTACCTTTGGTTTTAGGCATGTATACCTTGTTGGAAAATGTTTCAAATTCCTAATTACTATATGCTGATATATGTTTTTATTCCTAATTAGCATATGTTTATATATTTTTGTAAAGAATAATATTGTAGAGAATATTTTTTATATTGATATGTCATTGTCATATTAGATTCCCTTATAGAATCAAAAAAAATTATCACGAGTATCACTATAAATATTCTAAGTTATAAGGGGAAAAAATCATGAGATGGAAATGGGTTTATGAAGATTATACATGGTAGATAGAAATGTAAAAAAGAATGGAAAGCGCCCCATAGAGTAGAGACTCGTAGTTCAAGGTGTAGATACAAAAAGTGAAACATGGGATGTTTTAGGGCTTAATAGTTATGTCTAGTTTGTACTTTGTAATATTCTCTATAGTATAATGGAATGATCTTTCTATTTTATGGATATAGACATGGCTAATCAAACCTTGCATGTTAGAATCTCATGTACATTTATGTATGAATTGTTTATCTATCTTTGTATTCTTCTATTAACATATTGTATGCATTAAAGCCTCAGTTGTCATAACAAAGTGGTATTAGAGCTTATGTTCTTAAGCCTAGAATGACAACAAGATTTAAGGTTGAGAGGTTTGATGCAAAAAAATTATTTTAGTTTATACTGCATTAAGATACATACCTTGTTGGTTCAATAAGGATGGTCCAGAGTGCTAAAAGGTAGAGAGGTTTTATTAACAATAATATATGATGAAGAGAATAAGGAACTTATGAAGAAATTGCATAATGTTATTCTATTACGCTTGGGTAATAAGGTACTCAGAAAGTTCCAAAAGATGATACAATTTTCAAGTTATAGTTAAAGTTAGAAAGTCTATATATGACGAAGTCTCTTATAATTTACTTATATTTAAAGAAGTGGTTGTTCATTCCCGATATGAAAGAAGGTACATCCATCAAAGACCACATTTATGAATTTTAATTATAAATTTGAGGAATATTGACGTTAGAATTAATAATGAAAACTAAGCCATAATTTTAAATTGTTCCCTACCAAATTCTTATGAGCACTTTGTGGATATCATGATGTATGGTGAAAATACTCTCTCCATAGAGGATGTTAAGGCAGCTTGGAACTTAGAGAAGTTAAAGAAAAGGGTCTTCGAGAGTGAAGAAAAAAGCTTAGGTGAAGGTTTGGTGGCTAAAAGAGAATAGAGAAGAAATATATTAGCAAAAAAGTTTTAGTTAGGTTTAAATCGAAGTTCAAGAGAAATAAAAAGGTACTATATGAGAAAGGGTACTATATAACAAATTGTCTAGAACATTAAGACAAAAAAAAAAAAAAAAAAAAAAAAAAAGGAAAAAGCCTGTGATTTTGGTTATGCAATAATTGTATAAGAAAATTTTTAAAAGTAATAAAAGAACAATTAAAAAAAAAGTCTTTTATATTGAATTGATTTTTTGCAAGTAGAAAACAAACAGATTCTTTTCAAAATTAATTTCCTTCCCTGAGAATAGAAAACTATTTTTGGAAATCAAAATGAAAATCACACCCTTTTTTTTTCAAAGATAAAATCATACAAAATTTTAAAAATATTTTTTACCTAATTTTAATTTGGACTATAATTATAATATAAAAATAGATAAATATAATTGTTATAAAATAACATATATTAAGTATAACCATAAAATACATAAAAATTATTTTCTTATAATTCTTATCAAATAATTAAAATCAATATAAATATAAAAGAAAATACACTATTGACTAGCGTTGACGTGCATATGTGAACCAAAATTAGTAATTAAACAAAATTAAAAAATAAATAAATGGTACTGAATGAGACGTGCATACGAGAAATTCTCCTATACTGATAAAAATAAATATAAATAATAAAGGATTAAAAGGATTGGCCCTTGACCCTTCCCGAACCCACCACTTAACATCTTTCCTAGGTGAGAAATATGCCACAAAGATTAATGAGATAAGGTTTGAATTGAAGTGGGGTGACCCTTGACCCATCCCGAACCCACCACCTGCTATCATTCCTAACTGAGAAATGTGGAACAAAGATGAATGAGATAAGATTTGAATCGAAGTGGGGTGTATGTGCAGAGAGGTTTTTGAAATATAAACACATAAAGAGAGTTTTCTGAAACATAAACACATGGAGAGAGGGGCAATTAAAGATGCCACTGAGCATGACTTACTACCATTGAGTTTGGAAAAAGGGGGTTTGCCAAGAGTTAGGTATGAATAGAGAATTTGGGGACCATACCATAAACTAACTACCACTGAAAGGTACGCGTGTGGACCGTGGACCTTGATGCCATCCACAATACCATTGAAAGCTATGCGTGTGGACCTTGATGCCATCCACTTTATCATTTTGTATCTTAAATTTTATTACTTTATGCTTTATACGTAGTCTTAATAAAAATATCAGTATAATACTGATTTGGTACCATTAAAAAAAGTAGACAAAACTCTTTTATGCTTTAACTTGATAAAAATTCAAAAGAGAAAATAAGACTCCTTTTGATAAATGTTTTTAAAAACAATTTTAAAAATAATTTTTGATAATAGAATTTAAAATTTTTTCTTTAATATTTTGTAAAATAAAAATCTATTTAGAAACCTAAAATGTATTTAATATATTTTTAATATTTTTAAACATATTTTAAAATAATTTTTACATGTAATGCTTTATTTTTAATCATTCTATATATTTGTATCATTATTTTTTAAAACAACTTTAAAAAAATAAATAAAAACAGCTAAAAGTATTATCGACACTCTATTTTCTATTTTTAAGAATATAAATTAAAAAACAACTTTTTAATTGTCAAATGTGTGTATACACACACACAAAGTTTATAACTTTATAAATACCAATAAAGATAATAAATAATTATAAAAATAAATAAAAAGACAATTTCATACAATGTAATATAAATGTATCTCTTTTACAACAAGACAATTTCATACTGTGTAATATAAGTGTATCTATTTTACAAACTTGAATTTACATCGGTGCTCATAGTTTTCATTTGACGATCTATATACAGAGAACTATATCTTCCACTAAGTCCTTAAGTCAAACTTCAACTATCACATATACAATATGGATATAGGACTTGGTTCTAAACAGATTAATGCTATTAATGGTTATGTGTTGATATTTTGATAATCATGAAAGTTAATATGCAATAACTCAATCTCATAGTTACAGCCTTATAACAACTCTCATATAAGTGTGTCCTCTAATGATACATGTGGCCTATACCTGTACAATTTTCTACTAGGCTCATTCCAGTGAAAACTCTTATCATTGCCATCTTAAGACTCTCTCCACAAAATTAGTACTACTTACAAGTTATGACACGAGAATTGTTGCATAGCATTTTGGAAAGGAAATTTCTTGTTACAATTAAGGGAAGCACTTCCAGAAAGCGAAGTTATTAGAGTGATGTGCATAAACTTATTAAAGATATTAGCTTAAATAATCCAAAAAAAAAGTGAAATTATTTTTTCAATATTCTTTTGTGATTTGATGGAAATATTTTATATAGGAAAAGGTTCATTATGACAAAATCATCACAAGACACTTCCACCATGGAAAAATGCATCAAAAACCGAACTTCTATTACTGTAAATCTGACTAAAAATTGGGAAAAAAGAAAAACACATATTTTGCTCTTTGGCTGCCTTTGGTTTATTTACACAATGAGCATTGCTAGATGTAAGGCATACCTTCCCCTTTTCTATCAGCCCTCTCCCTTCCTTCTTGGATTGCCTCCTTCAAGAAGAGGTTCTTGATTGAGTGCAGTTTGTTGACTCCATCTCCCATCTCCATTCGGTCTCTTGGAGATTCAAAGGAACATGTGACGCCAATTCTCAATACTGAGACCATGTCCTCCATTTTACGGTCTTTTTTTCATCTCCTAAAACCAAATGCAGATCCATGACTTCCCTTACTCGCTCAAGTAAAGATGACTTCACAAAATCATGAAGAGTAAGACCATCTTGGAAGATGTCATCCGTTGGCCTTCTTCCTGTAAACATCTCCAGCTATAGAATTCCATAAATGTACACATCTCCCTCTGCAGAAACATTACCACTAACACCATATTCTGCAAAATAGTTGGAGCAAGGTTTAATAATTCTTCTTTGCAGGTTGTTTTTTTGAAGTTAAAAAGGTTCAATGAAACTTTTTGTTTCAGTGAATACTGGTGATTCAGGAAGGCACCATGAGAGGATTTGGAGGTTTGAACTATTAATGAGTCTATAGGCAGTTAAGGCATCGTTGAATGGGTTCCTTGCTCCTTCAACACGATGAAAAGATTTGGAGGTTTGAACTATTCTAATTTAAAATAATTTTTGCTTTCATATGTATTCTGAGTAAAAGTTTCCAACAGCTCTTTTAGCATTAATTTCTAAGCAATTTTCTACAAGTATTTAAATAGAGGGACTAGTCCATCAAAAGACCTAAATACTTTTGAAATTGGAAAAATGACCTCTCTTAATCATTCTTTAAAAAAATGTTCTTTGTTTTGTCAAAAATGTCATTTCCCTCCCATTTTTTACCTAACTCTCTCTATAAGATTATGCTCTCTCAAAGGATAAAGATCAGTTTTTTTTTTTTTTTTTTGTAATTTCATTTAAACTTCTATTCTACTTGACTTCTGGGCGTGTAATTGGGTTTGCTCTTGGAAAATAATATACACTAGATATAATTCAACCAAGGGAACAATGTGCAAGACCCGCTTATGTCTATGGCATTAATTTCTAAGAAATTTTCTACAATTATTTAGATAAAGAGACTTGTCCATCAATTATGTTTCGTCTAGAATACGTTTGAAATATTATGATAAAGAATGAGAATGGAAAATCCATTTACTGTCCCATTTATTAATGTGTTTGGAATACTGATCTGAAATTAGAATAGGAATAAAAAAATTCATTTTAATGGGAACTAATTTACTATTTTTATGTGTTGTAAGAATTGGAAATAGAAATTTTCAGGTCAATTAAGCCATGTAGTTGCATTAAGCTCGCTTCATATTTGATATTTCATTGATGTGGGTTCCCAAGAATGACAAAGTGTTGATTCAAAATTTTGAGTTCTTCTCTTTTCCTACAATCTTAGCCACCAAACTGCAGAGCTAGATAAGGTATTACCATGTCTTCTATGACAGACGAATGGAACAAATGTAACTACTTGGAGGAAAATTAAGTCTGAGATCTCACCCTCTAGCAGCAGACGGAAAGCATAAAATTAAGGCTTTGATGGGTCTCCTTTTGATTGCATTGTATTGGTATAATGTGAGAATTTTGGTTTCCCTTCATATTTGAGTTAGGATATGTGCACATACCCTTGAATGAAAGCTTAGATTGTCAGTGTTCTTACATATATAAGTTTCGATACTATTCCAATGGAAGCTCCATCGTTAGTGATATGGTATTTTACTCCCTGTAGTGTACTAGTGCACACGACAAAGCTTAAGCTTCATGCCCTTTAAGTTTGTATCTGATGATTAACCTTCATTCCTTTCATCTTGGCATGCTATTCATTTTCTGGATTTTTTTTTCTCTCCTATGTGCCCTGCAGCATATATATATTTCCTTTCAAGAACAGAAGGAAGAGGGCAGTGGAGGTACACAATCACTAATGGCTATTGAATGGGAGAATTTCGACCTCACAGGACCGAAACAGCTCACTGATGTTGACTGGTACAACCATTTTCCGATATAGGATAATCGGTACTCGTAATACGTTAAGTTTTACCATTATTCAATATATACATTAGAGAATAAGCAATTGGATCCATGGATGAGACCCTTTACCTAAACACTTAAAGAAAATTGGACAACTGAATCTGTGTGGCTCGGGTTTTGTTCTGATTACACTCAGAAACCAAGCTAAAATATAGTTATATAACTAGTTTTTAAATGTGACGTCCTAAAACTCCTATAAGAAAATGGTGAATTCTGCCTCAGCATGCATCTTGAAGGTGTTTTAGGTTGCCTTGAGGATCAGCATTAATTGACAAGATTTTCTAGATAAATCAACTGCTTTATTTATCAAAGGGTAGATTAGATATGAGGATTCATTTACTATTTCTCATTGCAGGACAAAAAATCATCACCGCTTGGCAGTTGCTGCGAGCGTGGTTCAAGGAGCATACAATTTAGAATATGACCGCAAGGAATCCCAACATCCCCGAGTTCAGTCTTCCCATTGCTGGCACTTCTTTCATTTTGAGTTAAAACGTAAGCTCAAAGATGATGAAGATTCATCCATCTACGGTGTCGTTTATGAAATGAAGAGCATATACCCTAACCATTTGCCAGAACGTGCCCCAAAGTACATTATTGCCTTTCGTGGCACAATCCCCAAACCGAGGAGCACCGTGAGACAGGACCTGAACTTGAATATCAAGGTCTTAACTGATGAACTTCACATGGACAAGTCCCGCTTTAAACACGCGCTGGAAGCTGTCGAAAAGGTTGTTCAAGAAGCTGGGTCTGCAAATATTTGGTTAGCAGGACATTCCCTGGGGTCAGCCATTGTGATGCTGGTTGGAAAATCCATGGCCCAGAAGGGTAAGTATCTCGAAACTTCCCTTTTCAATCCACCTTTCTTGTGGTGAGTATCACTATAAATATTTTAGATCATAAGAGGGGGGGGGGGGGGGGGGGGGGGGTGGGGTGGTGTGGTGGAGTTATGAGATGGAGTTATGAGATCAAAATGGGTTTATGAAGATTATATGATAGAAATGTGAAGAAGAATGGAAGATACCCAATAAAGAAGAGACTCATAGTTCAAGGTGTAGATACGAAAAGTGAAACATAGGATGTTTCAAGGCTTAATAATTATATTTAGTTTATGTTCTTTGTAATATTCTCTATAGTATAATGGAATGATGTCTCTAATTCATGGATGTAGACATGGCTAGTCAAACCATGCATGTTAAAATCTCACATACATTTGTGTATAAATTGTTTATCTTTGTATTCCTCCATTAATGTACATATTTGCATTAAATCCTCGGTTGTCATAATAAAGTGGTAATAGAGCTTATGTTCTTAGACCTAGAATCACAACACAATTTAAGGTTGAGAAGTTTGATGGAAAAAACGATTTTAGTTTATGCCGCATTAAGATACGTGCCTTGTTAGTTCAACAAGGATTGTCCAAAGTGCTGAAAGGTAGAGAGGTTTTATTAATAACAAAATGTTATGAATAGAATAATGAACTTGTGGAGAAAACGAATAATATTATTCTATTATCCTTTGGTAATGAGGTACTTAGAACATTATAGAAGATGATACAATTGTCAAGTTATAGTTAAAGTTAGAAAGTCTATATATGACCAATTTCTTATTATTCACTTATATTTGAAGAAACAATTGTTCACTCCCCAGATGAAAGAAGGTACATCCATCAAAGACGACATTTATGAATTTTAATTATAGATTTGAGGAATACTAATATTAGAATTGATGATGAAAACTAAGCCATAATTTTAAATTGTTCTCTTCCAAATTCTTATGAGCACTTTGTGGATATCATGATGTATGGTGAAAATGTTCTCTCCATAATACATGTTAAGGCAGCCCAGAGCTTAGAGAAGTTAAAGAAAAGGGCCTTTGGGAGTGGAGAAAAAAGCTTAGGTGAGGGTTTGGTGGCTAAGGGAGAATAGAGAAGAAAAATATTGGCAAAAAAATTTGATTTAAATCTAAATCAAAGTTTAGGAAATAACGAGTGTTTCAATAACAATAAGAAAGAGCACTATATGAGAAATTGTCCAAAACATAAAAGAAAAGGAAAAGAGAAAGCTTGTAATTTTTGCTATGCAACAATAATTGTAGAAGAAAATTTGGATATTGCATATGACATTTTAGTTATGGTTAGTAACTCAAGTGAAGAGTGGATCCTTAACTCAAGGTGCTCCCATCATATGCCTCGCAATAATGATTAGTTTGGTGCCTACAAACGTATTGGTGGTAAAAAGATTTTTATGGGAAACTACGTAGCCTATAAGGCTGTTGGGATAGACACAATTTATATTTAGATGCATGGTGGCTTTGCAAGGACATTAATTTATGTAAGGCATTTTCTAAAGTCAAATAAAATTTTGATTTCTCTAGGAATGCTCAACTCTAATGGATACACATATAAATCCAAAGGTGGAGTTATTAGAATCTCAAAGGGTGCACTTGTTGTGATGAAATGACAAAAAAATTAATGGTCTCTATACATTATAGGATAGCACGATTACAAGTATAGTGGCAATTTTAACCTCTAAATTAATTTCAATGACTACTAGATAATGGTATATGCAACTTAGGCATATGAAAAAGAGGGGTTGACAATTTTGAAAAAACAGGGTTTGCTTAATGGACAAAAAATGGGAGGAGATAGATCTTTGTGAGCACTATGTGCTTAGGAAACAATGAAATTTGGTTTTATGCCCTGGTATTGGGGATAGTAATATCATATCAACCCAATGGTTATGCCCGATGCAAGGATTTGTTCTAACAAAATGGCTATGCTTTGGTATGAGGATTTAACCATGACAAAATGATTATGTCCTAATGTGCTCCATTAACTCCCAATCAATTGTTGTGCTCCATGGGGACAAATTTACAATCTACAAACTAAATTAACCAATCTCAATAATCGTCAACATGGAGGCTATGAAGCACAATGTATGATGCATGGCTTCACAATGGTCTTAAGACTTAGGATAAAGTGTTAACTAAGGATAAGGAGAAAAGAAAATAACATAAACTAGGCTTAAAACCCCAATAAGAGACCTTATGCCTCTTACGTATACATAATGTGTGAAAGATAAGCAAACTCTAAGGTCATAGAATACACAAACACTCTTTAATACATTCCATGATATATTTTATTTTTTTCTCTTTGCATCTTTTTCTTTTTCTTTTTCCTTTTTTTTTCTTTTCCTTTCTTTCTTTTGTTTTTCTTTTATATCACATCACTAAATCAAGAAAATAAAGCATGGAAACTTAACATAAAATGGTACTACTAAAATGACAAAATAGGTGAAGCATATCAATCTAAAATAAAAGTGTCTCTCCCAACCATGATAAGGAAATACTAAAATATGAACAAACCATGGAGTCCACAACCAAGGAGGTTTCACCTATATATTAGTACACATAAAGAAGCCCATCAATCCTTAAGGTACAAAAATAAGTGAATTAAGGTGATGAAAGATAAGTGATGCGAAAAGGCCTAATTGACTAACAAAGGGCAACTCAAAATGTAGGGTGTACAATGAGGAGGGTGCATGAAATGATGGTCACCCATCCTTTGGCCACAACTTTAAATATAGTACTCTTAAGCTAATCCACGTTAGTTCTAACAATTGTTTTCCATGTATCTAAGTCCATTAACCATATTGTCCTTTCTCAAGCCATTTTCATTATTACATAAGGTCATCCTAAGTCAGGAAAACAAGTTCTATGCAAGAGAGAAATTCTTGCACCCTAGATCGAACCTCAATCGAGAAAGGGTGACCAGTTTCCAACTGATTGAGCTAGTTCAAGTCTTTCCTTGGTTGATTGGACCTTTTAGGCACAAAATCAATCTTTTTCTTACTAAAAGCTTTCTAATACTTAAGCATTGTCTTTGTGAAACTGTGTAGCTCAATTATAAAGGGTTTGTCTAAAGGTTTTGAATTTTAACTTAGTTTCAAGAGAGATAAGAACATTTAGTCTCACCTTTATGAAAACTAACTATAGAGGAATGCATAAAAAAACATGTTCAGAACCTAGATGCACCCAAGATATTCATCTTACAAAAGTTATCCTAATCTTAAAGGGTCTTCACGCAACCAAAGCTTCGCATTTCTTGAATTTCCTTGAGCAAGCATGTCTTTTTTTTTTCTTTTTTTTTTTCTTGTTATACACCTGAACCTTAGCTTGATTTAAAATTATTAATGCACTCAACTATGTTTTATGATCATCAAAACTAAATTAGGAAAACCCTTGGACTAACATACTATACTTTTAGATTTCATGTGGAATTCATCCAATGAAAATGCAAGTTTATTATAAAAGGTGAATCTATTTCTTCAAAAGACAAATTCAATATAAAAAGTGAATGCGTCTTCTAAAAAGACTAAGTTCAATATGAATAGAAAACAATTTATCAAAAAACCCTACTAGTGGAACTATGTAAATATTTTACAAGGTCAAAGTGTGCCCCTACAAAGCCAAGACAGCACAATGATGACATCCTAATTTAGTTGAACATGTGATTGTGTTTATATATAGCATCACTTGATACCAATAGAGTATATATGTTTATTTCCATTTACGAATTATTACTTATAGTTATGTTTGGTTCTTGAAAAATATTAGAAAAAAATAATAGAGGAAAAGTGAAATGAAATGAAATGATAAGAGAAAAAAAATTTGAGGTTCTTAGAGAAAAAATTGAAAACTAAAATAAATATGAAAAATAATATTCAACATCAATACTTCATAATTATCATTACAAAAATATTTCTAAATATTTATTTTCTTACTTTAATTTAGAATTGAAATTACTTAAAATAAAAATCAAGTTAAGCACATATTTATTCCGATGCACTCATATTTACTAAACAAAATTAAAATGCAGATAAAGTTTCCATACCATTCATCCTCAAATAAATTATCTTTTAACATAATTCTTCATTTTAAATAAAACCCACAACGGTGGGTCTGGAAATGCCTCATTTGAGGACATTCTCTTCGCGATGTTACAAACATTACAACGGTTTCCTTTTTTCTTTTCCCCCTTTTTCTTTTGGAGTTGGCATTTATTCAAGCACACGATGAACTGACTTTAAAATCCAATTGATAACAGCAATCGAAAGCACAAAAAATTTATTGGTTTCAATACACGAAAATTTGTATTGTAAGATATCCTAAAACTCTGCACATTTCAAAATCAAAACTAAAACACTTTCGGTGGTACCCAATCCTGTACCGTGGCGTGTGACTCCATGTTTTCTCATAGAAAGGGTCCATCATTGCATAGAGATGGATCATCTGGTAGCTCAAAGAGGTGCCAATGTTATCAGACTCGAATATCGCCATCCAAGTATATCATCTCACTATACTCCACACACTGATTCATAAAAAATTGCATATGAATCAACCAATTATACAAGAGACAGTAGCAAAATCATTAAAATAGTGACAAAAAGTTATGATTAAACTGTCGTGATACGGAGCTTGGAACATAAGTTATTGTGTGTAATGATAATTTTTGGATTGCATGTATATGATCCTAGAAAACAAAAGGTTTTGATGTTCTCAAATATTGGGTTTCTAGAGAAAGGATCATAGACTGGAAGTCTAGATCAAATGTCAGCATGGAAAGAAAGTCACATACCATGCAGTCATAACTCGTCCTGAATGAGATCTTCTTGTTTAATTATTAAACCAATGGGAAAACTCAGTCTTTCAAGCTTAAGAATGCCAAAACCTTAAAAGAGATTCATGCTATACAATATTATAGTACAACATAAAGTTTGACAAATGTGTTTCTGATAAGGCCGCTGCCGATCTCTTTGAAGAGACAAAAATGCGATCTCTGAATGATGTATATGGTAGAAAACACTCTTGAGATTGCAATTTACAGCATATACTAGAAAACTATACCATCAAAATATCATGACTTGCTGGAATAGGCCAGAGTGAGGAGTAGACTTATCAGATGGTGCCTGTTGATGAACTTGCTTTCTGAATCTGTTACATAACATTGACTGAGATGAATATATAACATAAAAGAACAATATGAATATGAAGGAATAATGGTGCTAGAGCAGAGTATAAGACCTGATTCACAAGCAGGTTTATCTGCTCTCTATACATTTCTTTCAAGTCCACAATATCAGCACGGAGTTCTTCCAGCTGCACAAATATAACTACTTTCAAATGTCGAGGCTTGATAGAAAAGAAAAAACGCCATTTTGATTCCATTGTTCATAAAGAAGGTAGAAGGAATTAAAAATTTCTCTTTTTCTCTCTGTGCTCCACTTAAGTTGTGAGCATGTGATTTCTTGATTACCAAGCATCCTGTTCCATAAAACACACTTCGTCCCATTTCATCTGTATAAAGTTTTACTTTAAGCTCCCATCAACAGATAAAACAAAGGAAAAGAAATGAGAACTTAGGAATCTCATTACGGGATGGGGTTGGATTGGCTGTTGTAAGATTCAAAAAGGTCACTTTTATTTTACCACAATTTATTGGCAATTAGACAAAGCACAAATTTTGGGAACTCTCTCAACCTTAGCCATCCAACTCTCTTTCAATAATGAATATCCTCATCAATTTAACCCTCATTTGTTGTACTCTCTCGCTCTCTCCCTGGCTGACTCCATGCCCTATAAAAATATTCCATCCATATTCCTTTGGCAACCATCCATGAAATTTCCAAATAGAATGAGGCATAATTCACAAGACTGCCCACGTCAACATGGCAAACTATTAGTGTGCCTGATAAGGTACAAGGCAAGGGACTGTTGGATTAAAACAGAGACCACCATGCTTCAGAAGCCAAAGCCCATGCTACCTCTCCTTTGCTGACCCTAGCCTAAGCAGTCATTTCCGTGGCAGCTCCCACTCTAGCTTTAGGTAGTCCTTTTCTCTAGCTTTTGACAAGGTTCCTCTCTATACTCCAGGTAGCCTTCTCCGTGAGAAGCTCTTTCTGTGAGTCAACTGATTTCAATACCCTATGTTATGAACTTGATCATTATGACAGACCCTTTTAGAACTACAGAAATGCACAAATCAAAGCCCTAGAATTTTTTGGGATCATAGTAACACCAGAAATGAAACAAGTTAATAAAGGATTTCCACATAGTTGTCACATCATAACCAAGTTTCTATGGAACCTGTGTCTTACAAGTGGGTAACCCATGAAACCCAACTATTTACTTATAGCATAATTTGGCTACATGTGAGGCATCAGTTGTTTTGCAATGAGGGATAAAATGTGTCATCTTAAAAAACTTATCAACCACAACAAAAATGGAATCATGTCCTAGAGCTGTTTTCAACAATCCAAGGTTAAAATCCACACTAAGGTCTCTCCGAAGGGTGTGTGGTATAGGCAAAGGTGTGTACAACCCAGTGTTTCTCTTCTTTACCTTAGCCAGCCGATAAGTTCAACATTGCAACACAATTTTAGCAATATCTCTTTCCAAGGAAGACTGATAAAACTTATCCTCCACCAAGTGACCAGCTAGACCTCTGCTATACAACTCCTAAATCAAGAAATCTTGAATAGAAGAACAAGGAATGCATGCTTTGTACCCTCTAAAAAAAGTAGTCAACACAGATGATAAAATCAATGTGACGTCAAGAATGACCATCTTGAATTTCTTGATAGATGACACCAAAATCAGAATAAGTAAGATTACTCGTCCTTCATCTTCTCAAATCTAACCACATGACCACTCAATCTATAAAAAGGCTACTACTTGACTAACGCCTTCAACAACTTTATTCTCAGTTCTTGCATGATGGGGGAGAACAAATGTGTTTTGTTGAAGAAACTATATCCACCTAGCCTGTTTAGGTGCTAACTTTATTTGAGAACTGAGATACCTTAATGGTTGATGGTCAAAGTATAACATAATCTCTTGAGATAATAGATAATACCTCCAATGACCAAGTGCTCACACAACAGTATAGAACTCTTTATCATAAGTGGAATATCTTTGCTTACCTCATTGAGTTTCTCACTAAAGTATGCTACTGGACAACTTTCTTGACTTAAGATACCAGCTATGCCAACACTTGATGCATCGCATGTTGCCTCAAAAACTTTTAAAAAAATCAAATGGCTCAAGACATGATTTAGCTATTTTGCATTTTATCTCCTCAAACCTTACTTTATTCCAATGAAACACCCTTTTTATCATGCTATCAATAATGAAAGTCATTATAATACAAAATTCCTTAATAAATTGCTTATAAATGAGACCATGGAAAAGGTTTTCTTGAAATCCTTGTCTTACAAAAGGGGATTCACAAATACACCCTTCATCTTCTTACCTTCCAAGCAAAACAATTTTTTGATAGCCAAGCAAAAATATTATCTATAATTTTATTTTATTTTTGGGTAGGTGCAAAAATATTATCTATAATTAAACCCATCATTAGTATTATTTGATTGTATTGTTTAGAAAACCTAACATTAGTATTATCTATAATTAAACCCATAGGAGATATGTCTAGGAGATCAATCCTCTACTTGAAACTACCTTTTCAAATTAATATTTTTATTTCAACATGTTTGTTCTATCGTTGTATCCCAATATTTGGTTGTACAACAAATCTAGTGCCTAAACCTGCACCCCGTGCCTGTACACGACTCCATGCAACATAGCCCACAAGAATCTAGCACATAAAAATATTACAGAGCTGAAGAGGAAAGACAAGAAAGCAATAAATGGTCTGCTGATTCTAGATTCAACTTTCATATCATGCATCAATTAGGAATCACCAATTCCTAGAGACCAAAAAGGAAATCTAAGTTGGGAGAGAAGCTCTACTCATAAACTTTGTCTGGAAGGAACCCTCCACTCTCCCAACCTACAAGATGAAGAAGTGGCTGAATTGTGAAGAAACCACCTTTTATCCACCTTTATGTAGGTTATAAAGAGGAGACACCATAAAGATGAGTTCAAGGGAGGTCAACTCCTGAAGTCCCTGATCCCACAAAATCCTGCAGAAGATGTCAATCCAGACCACCCTATTCTCAAACCTGGATAGATAACAAACTTCTTGCATTGGCATCCTTGGTTATACAAATGGAATGGGGCAAGCCACCTGAAGAGAAATGTCCCCACAGTTTCATTTCTACCAAAATTTTATATCCAAACCATTTCCCATCACAATCTTACAGAGATGCCCTTCCACAGCCACAACCACAACCACAAGGTCCTGAAACCTTAAAAAGGCCATTCCATTTCTCATCCATGCCATGATCCTTTAACTTTTTAACTAGGCTGAAATCACCATCCTCCATGATCTAATTTTTCCCCCAATCTTGACGACCATTCCCTTCTTAAGGGTACCAGCCACCATAATCCAATTCTTCCTCCCAATCTTGACATCCATTCCCAATCAAACCCAATAATGCATCCACTAATGTCCACATTATCACAGCCACCTTCCTCTTATCTCATAAGGTAAACAACAGAACACCACCTTATGTGATTACACACCTTCACATCTGTATTTGCACAGAACACCTGGGAAACCACTATTTTTTTTTTTTTTTTTTTTTTTTTTTATGGGTAAAAAGAAGCAATTTATAAAAGAGAAACACCAAAAGAAGCGTTCCAAAGTACACAAGAAGTATACAAAGAAATGCTTAAAGGTGTCACAAAAAACAAAGAGGGACAACAAAAAACAACCCCCCTTAACCCCAACCCAACCAGTCCACAATGGAAAGAAGACGAGGAACTATAACACATTTATTAACCAAAACAACACAATCTAGAGTCTTATCTTTGTGACATAAATCCATGCTAAAATCAGCTAAAAGAAGGAGGGGTACCAGTTTTAATCTAGGGGCAAACAGTGTTGGCGGATTACTGCCATCGCTGCAATTTAGTTATTTAGGAGAGAATCAAGAGGATCTTCAAAGATTCATGTGGTAATGACCAAAGCATCATTTTGGACACCCAGTTATTAGGAAATGCATTAATATCACATATGTAGGATTAGAAGCATTATACTTTCTGGCAAGAACTAATATAATCCTCCAAAATGAGGACAAATGGATGCTTGACAAGAAACAGGAAGGCTGACCATCTTTCATTCATCTAATATGATAGACATACCTCAATATTATAGCAGAGTAATGTAAGAACTTATATCAACAAGTGGCCTCATCCAATATAACTAATAACCTTCTTTCTAAAATTTTATTTTCCACTAAAAAGGCAAATCAAAGTGGAAATATATGTACCTCCTCATCACGTTCACCCATTAGCTCTAATGCAGAAGAATGCCTCCGTCTTAGTGCTTCTAGCTCTGCCCGGATGCCAGGTAGAAAGGCAGCTTCTGCCCTCAATTTCTCACACTGTAGCCAATGCAAAGGATTCTCAAGCTAAAATAAGATGAGATGTCATAAATCAATGTGAAAACAGATGAAAATTCACCTGCTCTGTCATTTGAACTAACTCCTCAGCAAGAGAGTCACGGATGGCTTCCATGGATGCCTGAAGTGAACAATAAAATTATTAGTCAATGAAAGCCACATAAAAGGATGAATGATGAAAATGTGCACAGGACTTTAAGCCCCCATAATGATTGAGGTTATTGAATGCAGTACCACAGAAAATGAATTTCCACCATATGCAATGGAACATCATATGGCGCCAACTGCTGGCTAAATAGGAAAGAATTCAGAAACTAACACATACCAAACGAGACATGTATGAGGCAAGTTCACCCTCCTTCTGACGGATGGCAGCTTCAAAAGCACTAGGTGTCATGCTCTTCATATAGTATGGACTCATGGTTGCCTCTCCAAGGTTTCTCCGTTCAGATAAACTGTCAGATGGGTCTAAAGAGGCTTGCAGAAAATGGCTTTCCTCCAAGCTGCCTACACTGCTAGCACTTGAAAGTTTGCGAGTCAAGTTTCCTACACAGAGTTTATAAAAATTAGAAAAAGAAAAAGAACAAGAAAAGAGAAACAGGAGTAAAAATACAATATGAACAATAAGAGACATAAGTCTAAGCATCCCTTACCATTTTCAAAACCAGAACTCTGCTTTTTGTTTGGAGTTTGATTGGATACAGCAGAAGACTGAAGACGAGCTGTCCTTTCCAAATCCAAACGTGTATTTTTCTCCCGTTCAAGTTCCTGACAAGAAGAGGAGCTTAATTTACGAAACTTGAAAGTGGTTCTGGTTATTTATAATAAAAATATAAGAGGCACTCTACTATTTAGACAAAGCTATCTGACAGAGGCATACATAAAATCTATGCACCCATCTAGTCCTAAAACAGTAAGCAGCAGAAAAATTTTACAAAACTTCTTAGATCCACAACTTTTCTCAAGCCACCACACACAAGGAAAAGAAGAAAAAGAAGAAGAAGAAGAAGAAGAAGAGGAGGAGGAGAGGAAGAGGGGGGAATTCGGCAAACTGGAAATGATTTAAGTTTTCATCTTTGCCTCAAAAGAAATAAAAACAAGATTAGAAGTTCTCTTCACACTCAAAATAGAACAGATAGATATATGGGTAAAGGAAAAATTGAAAATAGAAAACAGGAGAGAAACTTCAAGAGAGAGGAGGTAAAGATTTTCAAAATGAGCAACCAAAGTTTCAATCTGTAAAACACAGGGCTGCTCATTACCTTAGAAAAAAATAATAATCTGCACTCTAATCAAACCTCAGAAATCTCACACAGAAGATTTCATTTTGTTGAAAGCATAACTATGACTCAATATGCCTACCAAAAAATTACAATAAATATCCAACTCTATGTACAGAAAAAAGCATGTCGATTTTCAGGGTTTTCTGAACAGGTATTTTACCTGTGCTGGGCAACCATGCAACATAATCAACATTGGTCAATAGACTTATATAAGTTACTTGGAAACCACAATCAATACCTGCTGCAAGAGTTCTCTGTGTGCCAGTGCATCTTGTAACTCTTGCTTGTGTTTCTTCCTGAGTTCCCTGATTTCTTCTTCTAGCTGGTTTGCACGGCCTTCATGAGTGTCAGCTTCCTCTTTTGCCGCTAGATACTCCTGCCTATTTTCAGCTGCTCTCTGTCTCTCCTTTTCTAAAGACCTACTCAGCTGTGTCTGTTCTGCTCTAAGACATGAAATCTGCGCATCTTACTAGTGTGAGTCAATATTCATATAACAAATCCATAACTAGCATCTGTAATCCACAGAGGAATTGGAATCACCTGTGCTTCAAGGACATTTACTCTAGATAAGGTTTGCGACAAGCGTTCATTTACAGATCTCTCTTTTTCCTCAGCAGTTGCAGCTTTAGCCTCCGCCTCCTGTAGTTATAGTAAAAAAAGAATTCAGTATTGTAAAGCATGCTGACAATTTCTAAAATACAAAAATTGTAGGTAGTAAACTATTTAAACAAACCTGTAGTCGAGAGTTCAGAGATCTCTCAACAGCAGCCCAAGCTTCTGCTCTTCTGGCTGTTGTCTCCTGTTACCAGTAGAAGAAAACAGTCGATTGTGAGATCCAAGCATATGTGCATATGTCACAACATATCAACGAGCCAATGAGCAAAGTGTACTCAAAAGTTTCATCAAGTCTTTAAATAAATATGAAACAAAGCTCAACCTGCATAGCTTCAATCTGCCTTAAAAGAGGCCTAGTAGATTCAGGAACTTGAGTGATCAACTCCTCACACCGACGTTCACTAGCCTGAATAGCAACAATAGCCATATTAGAGAATATCTCAAAGATCCATGGAAACAACTGCTAAAATAAAATAAATGAATAAATAAATGAAAAGCTCAGTTGAACCACAATAAGAGGAAGTCTGCTTTACTTGATAACGCTTTTGAAGATCCTCAATGTCTCTGCGGAACCTGTCCTCTCTAAACACAGCCTGCAATATCAAAAAGAAAACAACAAAATAAAATAAATGACAATTAATCAGACAGGTCCACTTCATTAAACCCATGAGATCAATTCTTAAAACAAAAACCTGCTGCTCTGTTCTACTTAGCGTTTGCCTTAGTTCTTCAAGGGCCTGAACCAGCATGGCCTCACGTTCCTCAGCTTCTCTTAGACGAATTTCTAGTTCAGTTCTGGCTTCACTGTTAGCCCGTGCCTCAGCTAATGCTTCAGCTTCCTTGGCTGCAGTCAAAGCATTAGTATAGTATTCTTTTTGAGCTGCAAGCTCTGCCTGGTGTTTTTCAATTGTTTCTTGCAGCAATTTCTCAGTTGCTGCCTTGTCCCTCTTAATACTCTCCACCTTATTCTCTTCCACCTGGAAGTCATTCAACCAAGACACATACCATTGAAACAAGAAGCTCTCCAGAAAAGATAACAGGGAACAGAAATGTGGATATTTCAAATTAGACAGACACACATACACACACAGAGCAAGAGAGCGAGCAAGAGAGGGAGAGAGAGAGAGAGAGAGAGTCGATAACTAGATGATCAAACAGAAGAATACTAAGTAAGCAGGAAAAAATATCATCCCTCAGAAATGTGGATATTTCAAATTAGACAGACAGACACAAAGAAAGAGAGAAAGAGAGAGAGTGTCAGAAACTAGATGATCCAACAGAAGAATATTTAGGAAGCAGGAAAAAAATATCATCCCTCGTATATATTTGAATTGGGATTGAATGTGAGATAGAATAAAGAATGAAATTAAAAACAAAAAAGCAAACAAATAAATTTTGTCAAGGGGGAAACTAGCCAAGCACAACATACCAACCCCACCCCAAACAAAATCCAGTGATAATATGGCTTTACTTCTTTCACATTTGAGGATGACATTCATAACTTCATACACTCACAACAATGTCTAACCACAAAATAATCTGACAAAAAATAATATTGCCTTTTCAGAAGCTGGCAATAATATTCACTAAGCTTCCAGCAACATCTGAAGTAAATCAAACTAAAGCCTATAAAATCCAGACCTATAAAACAGCTGGCCAGCTGGAAACATTTTCATCCGTTTCTTAAGTACACATCAAACTATCTAGTCACAATGTACAGACTGTATATGATAAAAGCCAAGGGTAGAGGATGGCATAAATAAGCGACATTTAGCCACAAAAAAAAAATATTGCTTGTATGATAAAGACATGTAGGCTTAGAAGGTATTTGTTTTTTTTAACTTTTTGCTAAGAGTAATTTGCTTTTAAACTTTAGGTAGTTGTTTTTTCACTTTTTCTTAACTTATTTCTTACATTTTTTTTACTAAATAGAAAAAGTTAAAATATTTGGCTCTTTCTAAATGCTAAAAGTGACATTTAGCCACAAAAAAAAAATTATTGCTTGTATGATAAAGACATCTAGGCTTAGAATGTATTTGTTTTTTTAACTTTTTCCTAAAAGTAATTTACTTTTAAACTTAGGTAGTTGTTTTTTCACTTTTTCTTAACTTATTTCTTACATTTTTTTTACTAAAGAGAAAAAGTTAAAATATTTGGCTCTTTCTAAATGCTAAAAGCGAACTACCATAACTGCAATGAACCTGTTTTTTTTTTTTACTTCGTGATACTTGATAGAAATACAATATTTAAAAAACAAACAACTTAATACTCAACACCATTAAGCATTATTTAGTCTTAAATTCTATTTAGAATTAAGTAAAAAAAAAAAAACAAACACCACCTTAGTCTGTAAAATCATTCCAAAAACTCTAACCAAAGACTCCACCCCAAACCCAGGAGAGTAAACTCTTACCAAAGACTCCACCCCCAACCCAGGGGATTTCTTGTGAAAGAGGGGCATTCTATACCCAATACAAATACAGGATACGTCAGGCAAGTGATCCAGAGAAATCAAGCAATGCTCTAAAAATATGGAAACCCAACCAAGAGGAACTTTGCTACTCCAAGCATCCCAAACACATTGACCCATTTTCCACAAGTTGGATAGCTTTTCAGAGAATAGATTGATTCTGGATAGTTTACAATGTCTAGAAAATCGATATCTCTGCGATACCTCTGACAAAAAACATCACAGTTCTCCTGATTCACAAACCATCTTCAGTTATTTGTGAATTATTCAGCATATCTATTTGCTGACCTCAGAAAATGCTTCCCATAAGAAAGAACCAGAACATGCCTCCATGTCTAGGAATAAATCAATAAGGCACCAAATGTTCTTCCTTTGCTCAACAATCTGATAAATTTTATGTTATCTAGCCACTCCAAGACACTAGAAGGTTACTTACAATCATATTCCTCCTCAATCTGTTACCGTCTTTTTTTTCTCTCTCAAATGCACAGAATTTCAATGATAGCATAATTAAAATTTTCCTGGTCTCAGTTGAGAAAAAGAAAATCTTAATTATGTCATCTTTCTCTCTCCCTTTTGCTAATACATAGCAGAACAAGAACAAAAAACAGAAATAGGAACAAATGTCATACTAAGGAGTATATCCATTAAAATGATCAAGGGCCTCAAAATCATTCAGGCATAAAAAATGGTATACAAGAAACCATCTCATAAATTGCCAGAAAAAATAGACACGTCTGGCTAGAAATCTTTACTGAGCAATTGTAACCCTCATGTGTGATTCAACTACACATGCCATACATGTGAAACTCATAACCAAGTGTTTTCTTTCACATTGAGTACCCCTTGTATCCAAGATATTCAAGTATTAGGGATATAATCAAAGATTGCAGTGAGAGGATCAAATTCATCAACCCTTGTCCTTGCAGTGGGCAGACTTCAACATGTGTAGGTTAGCCTTTTTGTTGACCTAAGGATGAACAAACCATTCTCTTATGAGTTCTTAGAATGGAAAACTTAGCAATGTGACTTTTACAGTTGGAGATATTAGAGGACGGAAACTTCTGTCAGTCCCTCAGATCAGTCAACATGAATGTGAAATTTCTATCTACAAGTGAAGCTATACTGTAGGAGCTCTTCAATTCAATGTTATTATTACTTAGCATTGACAAGTTTTGAGTTAACTAATGTCAGGAGTCTTTTCTTCTTCTTTTTTTCCTTCCAATTTCACCCCATTCTCATCCTTTTTATGTACTTTTAAAAATTACTGGGAGGTCATAGCTAGACTATGTGTTTGCATCCACAAATTCTCAAAAAAATTTAAAGAGTAGAAATAGATGGAGTTCTGGAGAATTATGAGACATGTGGACTTTCAGGAAGTTTCAGCAAGACATTTTGAAGGGGAATGGATTTGTGAGAGAGTTTTAGGTAGTTGTCTTATAGTTAAAACTATGAAAGCTACTTTAAGTATCTTAAGCTAATGAAAAAAGTGTGATAGACCCATGAAGGATGGGAAGGGGAGAAAAGTGGGTGTTTGTTTTGTTTTTAGTATAGATGATTTCCCACAAAAATAATAATACTAATAATAAAATAAAATAAAATTTAACACTAACACTTATATGAGAAGAGAGAACAAAGCATATCCCCATAAAATAATTGCTAAGGAAAAAAAAAGGTGATGAACAAGGAATTAAATGACATAAAAGCGAAAGAGCCAACAGTTTTCTCATGAAGGAAGCAACAGAGATAAAATGAAGGCACCTAATTCTCCAAAAATAAATAAAAATAGATATTCCCCCACTATTTCTGGCACAAACTGAACACTATCTATAAGGTTTTTTCCACCAAAGAAAGTAAATTAATAAATTACAAAAGCCATGTCATCTAGAATATGCCATGGAAAGAAACATAAAATGATTTTGTGCAGAATAATCAACTAGAACTGAATAATTTAGAACAATTCCTTGAGCATCAATTACCTGTAGTTTGGTTGTCAATCCTTTCTTCTCTTCTTCAAACTCTCTAATCTAGCTTTCATGAAAAAGAGAAAGCAAAGATTTGTTAAAACTAAATAGGAGTAGCAGCAACAGGACTCTCTCAAATGACAAGAAAATAAGCAGACCTAGTTGTATACCTGTGCCCTTAATTTCCTAATCTGAGACTCTTGAGCAGCTTGCTTTTTTGAAAGCTCTTCACCTGAAGCAAGAGGCAAGCATCTTAAAAAATTATCAGCATATAAAAGAAGGGCCTCATTACCCTTTGGTCAATATCAACTCCTACATACATATATATATATATATTGATTTAAATTCAGGAAGTGATACAAGAGATTGGGTAAAAGAAGGCAGCTTTGGCCCTTGGCTCTTAGTCATTTGTTAAGAGATGCCATAAATCTTGTGACACACATGGTATGAATATTCAAAGAAGCTAAGAAAGAGGAGGATTTCTTAGCTGAAAGGGACACCACCACATTAAAAACACTCAGAAATCATTCTTCTTTCCTTGATAGAAACTCTGTAGGTTTGGATATCTTTGTCCCTTTTGGGGAGTTGCCTTTAGGAGGCCTTTTAAGCATATTTTATCTTCTAGCGATTCACCTTCTTCCAACACTATTCCTTGTTCATGTGGTTTCTTATTAAAAACATATATAGAGAGTAAGCATTGATATGTGAACTGGCGCAAGAAAAAAGTACAATAATTTCAGAAGTCCAATTTCCATACATAAACAAGTAAAAGATAGCCAAATCATTGAATAACACTACTCTGTCCTCTAGTCAGTTTTTTTAATTCAGAAATCTCCCACTAACCAAGGTTGTATTCTCCGCTTGGTAATACCAAGCAAAAGGGTGTGCAACCAACACACACAGGCAGTATCTGTAGAGCACCTGAAATGATAATGAAAGAAGATAAGAAAGAGATGAGAGGCTCCCTAATCCAAAGCCAAGCCATCCACAAAATCTACCACGGAGAAATTAAAAAACCTCAAGGGAAACCTAGACCATTCGAAAAGGGACTTAAGAAAAAACTCCTCTCTTCTCTAAATGCTCCAAAACAGGAAAATGGGAGTCATACTTGACACCTTCCTTTGCCACTTTCCTAGGCCATGCCCATGCCCACTCAGAGTCAGGTCCTTAACAAAATGTGGGACCATACCCACTGCATGCTAAATACAGCAAGCAAGAAATCCCATAGCACCTGAGCCTTATAACAATGAATAAGGATATGGTTTGCTGTCTCCTCCCTGCTTTGCAAAACGTGCACATATTTACCAGGGTTCATCGTCTTCACATGAGCTAATCAATGGCAAGGATCTTCCCCCAAGCAAGGTCCCAAGCAAAAAAAACAAATCCAAGGAGGGACACAAGATTCTCATATCTCCTTGGAAAGCAACTGGTGTGTTCTCTCTGTAGAATGGAAGCAAGAATGAGACTTCGCTGAGAACCTCCCATCTTTTGCTCCTCTCTATACCTGCCTATCCTTCATATTTCCCTGCAAAGACATTGAATGGATATTTGCCTCAAAAAGCTCCCACTTTCTCTATCTCCCAATCATGCACTGCCCTTTTGAAACAAGGAATCCTATGCTCTTGGTTGCCCCTCCCCCACCTAAACATCTGTTGCTCTTTCACTTCTATTAGAAGCAAAGCGAAAGAGAACAGGAAAGGCAGGTATAGAGGAGATTTCCCAATACAACAATCTAGCCAAAATCTCATCCTACAACCTACCAACAAGGATTGAGGTTCTAGGTTAGAACTCCATTTAATCCCATCTTACAGCTTTCCAAAGCCCTACATAAAGTGTCTCTCTCTCTAGAGCACCATCAGTCATCTATCTCACCATACTTACCCCCAATGCAATACAAAACATATAGTCATGATAAATCCCCTTAACTTAAAGGCCAATCAAGAGAAAGTGGACTCAACCAAAATTGGGTTTGGGTTCATGTCCAAAATCTAGTATTTTAACTATCAAAAAATGATTGTTATAAGTTTCATTTTTTATGGGCAAAGATCAAATACATTAATGTGTTTAACAAACAGGCACACGAAAGCATACATAGTACATACAAGGCATTAAAAGGCCAACCAAGTGAAAGGATACAGAAAAAACAACTCCCTTGTCTTGCTTAGAGCTCAACCAATCATTACATTCCATCATGGACAACAAACAATCTGTTATTATTTGATTGTTTGATTCACTTTTTCAGTATTATCAAAGGCTCTCCCATTTCTCTCCTTCCATATAGTCTAAAATAAACACAAAGGAGAAATTCTCCAAGAAGCATACGATTGCACATTCCATATGGTCTAAAAAGGGTACTCTTGATCAACATAAGTTTGCTCCTTTGACTTATATTGAGCTAGTAAGTCTCTTGTGGAATCTTTCCTCAACCAAGTCCCACATTGACAACAACTTACAAGGAGCATACAATTGCAAACCAAATAAGTGAAAGACAGCTTCCCCACTTTACAGATCAACTCACTTTTCTGAAGACTGATTCTAAGACCAGAAATTGTCTCAAAGCATGAGAGAATTTACCTCACATTAACAACTGATCACATATCTTGTCAGAAAAAAATATGGGAATTATCAACTGAAAGAAAATGTGACATCTCGATCCTCCTCAACCCCTTCCACCCACACCAAAGCCTTTTAAAAAACCATCATCTGAAGCCCTATGTAAAAAGTAACTTGGGCCTTCATCACCAAAACAAAATTTGTCACTAAAATCCTCATTGCCTATCATAAAATTTAAAACTGCAAACCCTAATGACTCTTTCCTTGCAAATTGCCCATGCCAATGCCCAACTTATGTACAAGTCAAAACAAATATATAAATCTCCCTTTCTCCTCCCTCCCTCATCCATACTCCTTTTCCCTCTCTCTCTCTCTCTCAACCTCCCTTTACTTCTCCCTCTCTCACCCCCTTGCCCTCACAATATTTTGACGAGTCCTCAAACATTTGACCTCCCCCATGCCTCACCCTCTTCTTAGTTTCATCTCATTATAGTTACAATGGTTGATCAGATGGGCAACCTGTCCACATGCCAACTGCACCAACACCATACCACCATGCATCTCATCAACCTTGTTGCAATTCCAGTTTACACCGACATCTTTGCTTCACCAAAGGATCTTTTTCATGCTTATTTATTACAATTGCACCTCATATGTAAAGTAACTCTAATAAAAATCACATCCCCATCAAACGTTGATTATACTTTTTTCTTTTTCTTTTTCTTCTTTTTTATCAAAAACAAACAATTTATTCATATAAATTTTTAAGCACGAGTAAAGGATGAAAAAACCTTCCAAAATGCAAAGGATGAAAAAAAAGAAAGGAGAAACACATTTTATAAAACAAATTAATTAATATGGTATTATCTCATTTGGACAAACAAATGTTATATGCACTATAAAGAAAAAAATACAAAGAAAACAAAAAGGAGAAGAAAAGATTGTGGGTTTTTGGGTCTTTTTCGGCAACTCACCCTCAGCCATAACTTGGTTGATTATTTCATCTTTTTCTTTCAAAAGGGCAGCAGCATCACTTTTTCTGCTATGTTCTCTTCGTAGTGTATCCCTTTCCTTAGTAAGGGCGTATACCTGAAACATACAGACCGGATGCATTTATACAATACCAACAAGAATCCTAACAATTAAACAAAGACAAATTTTGAGTTTTTTAATTAATATCTTATCAAGGCATATACATGAAACTATGCAACCTAGATTAGACAATACACCCCACATATGAGAAGATTCCTTTCATGTATAGAAATATGCAATTTGATTCTTAAAAGGTGCACAAGGTGTGTACATGTGTGTATGCGTTTATATACATATCTATATTTAAAAGGACTGATTCAATTACAAAAAACAAAAACAAAAAACATTTATAGACTATACATACTATAATACAAAGTTTTTAAAGGCGAAAGCGTAAGGCGAGGCGTTTTTGTGTTCGTGAGGCGAGGCGTAAGCCTCGAGGCGTTGAGGCGTAAGCTTTTTGAGCCTCACATTATATAATTAATTAATATTTTAAAATATATAAAATAAAATAGCATAAATAAAAACATGAAAACAATTCATTAGAATCATAAAAAAAAACATACTAGTTCCCTACTTTCACAAAAAACCATAAAAAATTCATAAAATGGATTATAGATTCAACTATACTAATAGTTTCAAACTTTAACAAAAAGCCATAACTAAGTCATGAAATAGAAAATAGAGTCAACCATAATAATAGTTCTAAACTTTTACAAAAAATCCATAACTAAGTCATGAAATAACAACTAGAGTAAATTGTTTCAACTTAAATCCTCCTCTCCAAGGTCATCATCATCCTCATCCAATGTATCAATAGTAGGAAAATGTCCACTATCATGTATCCCCATTTCATCTAAATCTTCATCTTCATCAATTGGTGTCAAATTCAATTCCTTCTCTTTGCCTTTGCCTCCACTTGTACCTAGCATAAAGTATTAATTATGTGTAAATATTAAAAGTTTTTTTTTATTAAATTTAATCAAATTTATGATTTCAATTTTTGAGTACTTACTTGGTACTTCATTATGTTTCCTTTTGTAGGAATGTGAAGAAACCATATGATCCGATGATGCTTGCGTCTCTTGGGAGTTGGATGACACAGCTCTAATGGCATCAACATTGAATAATTCATTATCTTGAAGCCAACAAAGATCAAGAGGGAGGAGGGGATCTTCTTTCTCCGCAATCCATTCATCATCGGAATCAATCTCCTCTACCAAGATTGGATCAACATTTTGTTTCCTTTGTAGACTTCGCTCTCTCAATCTAGTGTTGTACCTTACATACACTAGAGCATTCAACCTTTGATGTTCAAGTCTATTTCTTTTTTTTGTATGGATCTACAAATAATAAAAGAAACAATTTTATGTGTTAAAATGAAATAAAGTTCTCTAACATTGAAATAGAAATATATGTATAAAAATTTACAAAAATAGAAGTATTACCGATTCAAATGTGCTCCAATTTCTTTCACATCCCGAAGCACTACAAGTAAGGCTAAGGACTCGAATAGCAAACTTTTGCAACTCCGGTGTTGAACCCCCAAAACGCATCCACCAACTTGTAGGACTTCTTAATGTTCGAGAATCAATTGCAATACGACTCCCAAATTCACCCATTGCTTGGTCATATGAGTCCAACTGAATGTCAGCTTTTAAACGTTCTTGATAATCCAACATCCTATCCATGCATTCAAATAATCCCTTCCTCACCTCATCAACATTAGAGAACTTATCTCCATACCGCAATTGAGGATTAAGATAATAGCCTGCTGCATGTAAAGGTCGATGAAGTTGCGGAGTCCATCTTGCATCAATTTTTCTCCAAATTGGGCCATATTTTCTCTCCATGCCCCGACAATTAAATGCAATCTTCTCCTTAGCTGAATCCATCAACTCATAAATATAACCCATGGCTGGTCTTTCCTCTGAATCAACCTCTCTCAAGACACTAACTAATGGAACAGTGGTCTTTATGCAAAAAGCAACATGAGGCCAAAAATTTGGATCAAACAACACTGTACTTCGAGTTTTCACACCTTCTACCTTTTTAGCCCATGTGCTTGAACACCATTTTTCTGAGGAGAACATTGCTATAAGAGCTTGCTTTTGCTTATAAAGACTTTGGAGAGTAAGAAATGCAGTAGCAAACCGTGTAATTGCTGGACGAATAAGCTCATGATTTTTTGTAAATGTTCTCATCAAGCTAAGAACCCAAGTATGCCCATATATAAACTTCACAACTTGCCTAGCTCGAGAAAGTGTAGTAGCATGAACATTTAGCTTTCCAATATCCTCCAACATCAAATCAATGCAATGAGCAGCACAAGGAGTCCACCACAATCTACTCCTTTTTTCCATAAGCCTCATTCCAGCATTCACATAATTAGAGGCATTATCAGTGATGACTTGCACAACATTCTCCTCTCCAATTTCTTCAACCACCTCATCAAGATATTTGAACATCAATTCCCCATTTTTTATTGTATCAGAAGCATCAATTGATTTCAAAAACCAAGTGCCAGCAGGACTATTCACCAAAAAATTGATAAGACACCTACTTTTTCCATCTGTCCAACCATCTGACATAATTGAACATCCATATTGTTTCCAAGCTTTTTTGTGATCTTCCATAGTGATACTTAGGTCATTCACCTCTTCTTTAAGAATCCATGTCCTCAATTCGTGCATAGATGGAGGCTTAAACCCGGGCCCAAAGTTTGCAACAGCATCTATCATAGGAAGCCAATAAGGATCATTCACAGTGTTGAATGGGAGACCTTTTGAATACATAAACCTACCAATTTTTCTACACACTTCCTTCCTTTCTTCTTGCTTCCACTTTGAATTCAAAGTACTTTGTCTAGGTTGTGAAGTGGTAAATTTATCCATGGGTCCCCTAGGAATAGGTTCCCCACTCCCACTTACACTCCCACTCCCACTCCCACTCCCACTCCCACTCCCTAATGTCCCTATTGTTTTAGACAAGGCACTTTCATGCATTGAAGTTGGACCCATACCAATTTCTTGGAGCAATTCATTTCTCTTCGTTTTTTGATCCTTAAAATTAGCCAATGCCTCTTTACATTCCAATCTAGCATCTTCACTAACTTTGTTGCATGGTTTCATACCATGATGAGTTCCGGCTAAGTGATGCTTTAGTCTATTCACCCCTCCCGTACATCTTTGATTGCAAAATTTACATCTTATATATTGCTCTCCAGAAATTTCCATCACATACTTCCACACAAAATCCTTTCTTGAATTTTTCGAATCGGAGGAACTCATTCTAAAAAAAACCACCAATAATAATATTCAAAATTCCATATAACAATATAATTGACTAAAAAATAATAACAAAGCACAATTGAAAGAAATTTAAAAATGAAATACAAAATTTAATTGGTTTAAATTAAAAAATAAAAATGGATGAAGGGAGAAATGGCTTAAGAGCTTGGTCAAAATAATTGAATTGTTCAAATAATTTAAATATGTATAGTTATATACATATATGGCATTTGATTTAAAAAAAAAAAATGTTGGAGAGCTACAGCCCACTGCCACTGTGCCATATATATATTATGAAGCATTTGATTTAAAAAAAAAAAATTTGATGAAAGGAAGATGGAGCCACTGCCACTATGCCACATATATATTATTTAGCATTTGATTTTAAAAAAAAAAAAAAATTGATGAAAGGAAGATGGAGCTGACTGCCACTGTGCCACATATATATTATTTAGCATTTGATTTAAAAAAAAAAAATTTTGATGAAAGGAAGATGAGCCGACTGCCACTATGCCACATATATTAAGTATTTGAATTTTAAAAAAAAAAATTGATGAAAGGAAGATGCCGACTGCCACGATGAGAGCCGGCTGCCACGATGAGAGAACTTGTAGTGCGAGAGAGGACCAGCAGTGTGAGAGAGGACCAGCCTCTCTATCACTGCCGACGGCCATAGAAGATGGAGCCGACTGCCACGAGAAGACCAGCCGACAGCCAAGAGAGAGACCAGCCTCTCTCTCACTACCGACGGCCATGGAAGATGGAGAAAACCAGGAAAAATGAAGAGATGAAGCCGAGAGGGAGAAGCATGGGAGATCGCGACATACCTGGAGATGAACGAGAGAGATCGCCGCCGGAGAAGATGCCTAAGGTTGAGTCGCCGCTTGAGGTAGGGTTTTTTCTCCCAAATCTGCGTTTGCCTTCAATCCGACTCGGGTTTTGCTTTAGGGAGGGTTTTTTTTTTAATTTTCCATGGCCACGTCATCTCCTACAAAGCGTGCGCCTTCTTCTTGGAGCTTAGAAGGCGCGATCAAAGCGCGCCTCAGACGCGCCTCGCTGGAAAAGGCGTACGCCTTTCGGGAACTCCGTTTTATTTCAGACGCCTCAAGGCGTTTTGGCCCCGCCTCGCCCTAAGGCGCGCTTCAAGGCGCGCCCGATCTACGCCTTTTAAAACTTTGCTATAATATGAACTTTTGGATGCCTTATGAGAGCCTCACTATTAAAGACTAAGTGATTTCAGATTTGATGGTTAACATCCACAATGAAATAATAGAAGAGAATCACAAGTGACATTTACATACATCGGTGCAAAAGAAGTTAGGTACATGGTTTGAAAAATCAGGATATTTCGTGGATATTTCGGTGAAATGTCAGATATCGAAGGTGGCCAAAACAAAATCGGCCACCAATTATTGATCAAGCGAAAAATCACCCAAAAATCGGGAAAATCAGCGAAATATCGCCAATATTTCAATGATTGGCCGATTTTTCTAGGGAAAATATTGAGCTTGGCAGCACACGCGCATGGGAGAGGAAGGCATGCAAAAAATTGACAAAAAATCAGAGCTTTTTTAAAAAAATCATTGATTTTTTAGTAATTTTTTCAAAAAAAAAGACCCATTTTTAAAAATATTATCCGTGTTTTTTTAATTATTTTTTCCAATTTATCTTTTATTTTAAATTTATATCATCCTTTTATTTTATATTATCCTTTTATTTTCAATTATTTTTAATTATTTTTCATATTTATCTCATTAATCTTATTTTAAAAAATTACTATCACTTCCCTTTAATTTTTTTATATTTATCCTTCTAAATTTATTTAATTTTAAATGTTTTTATTTTTAAATATTAAAAATTTAATTTTATTCAAAAATTGCTAAAATATAAAAAAATTAATGAATTCTAATATTTTATAAATTAAAATTAATTTGATAAGATAAATTATTAATATAATTTTTAATCATTTTAATTATTGAAATAAATTAATGTTAATAGCAAAAAATTGTCACCACAAATTTGTAGTAAAATTTTAGAAATTAAATCTCAAATAAAATATTTTATGTAAATAGATTTAATTTTTTATTTAAAATATAATAAAACATGTTTTAATAAAAGTAGTTTTTAATTTTTAAAATAAATGAATATAAATATATTAAAAGAATTTAAGTTAATTTTTCTTAAAAAATTTGATAAACATTATCTTTCATCATACTTATATCAATTACACTTACAAAATAACTTTAATATGTGCATTCTTGCTTATTTTATCATTTTTTGATGTTTTTCTAAACATTTTCATGAATTTTTAATAATTTTCGTCCCACTGATATTTTTGTTGAAATATCCACCGATATTTTACTGATATTTCTGATATATCAAAAAAATCCAAGTACCAATATATCTATGTTTACTAATATTTTCATCCATAATTAGGTAATGCACCTTAAGCATGAGCAATAATCATTAGTACAACCGTAAATTGATAAATCCAGAATATTAGCTAGTTAATACCTAAAACAAACTGAAGCAAAAAGGGCAGAAAAACACCACCAGATATCATATCAATGTTTGAACCCTTGAAAATGGGGTCAAAGTTCAACCTCATGGCCAGAGAATCCAATAGAACATGATTAAAAAAAATGCATAAAAAACCATACCTTCCTTTCAAGAGCTGCTACTCTTTGATGGTATTCCTCTCGCAGAGACTCAGTTTCTGCTTCATTGGATTTTCTCTGTTACACAATTCTCAGTAGTTAGAAAACAATCATATCATAGTACTAGTGTATGTATTAGTAGTAAAAATGAGAGAGGGGGGCTAAGTGCTCCACATTAGTTAACAAAACAAAGAAATTTTGCTGAAGTGAAAGATATAACCAAGCACAGCAAGTTATGATTTCAACAGGTGCAAAGAAGAAGCTTACCTTTATCGACCAAAGGATGGTTCCTATCAAAGCATCCTTCAATATGCCCTAAGGGATTTAAGAGGGGAAGAGTGTGTAGGAAAGAAATGCAAGGATAATTTAGGACAAGTGGAAGACTTCAGAGACACTTAGGGATCTAATTTATTTCTATCCCTTTTTTTGGGCCTCTTGTACCACAGCCTTTAAGGTGCTCCTCTCAATATTGTTCAGCTCAATTGGTATGCAATGTGTAGATCAAAAGGGTATGGATAGCAATTAGATCACATCAATCAAGTGATAGGTAAATTTATTAAGTGAAAGATAATAGCCGAAGATATATAGACACCAAAACAACGAAAACAGATAAGAGTATCAGTTATTATGAAGATATATATTAGTGCCATTAGCATATCTTACCAAACACAAACCCCAAAATGTTAAATAAATAAAAACCTTCAAAGCACCATTCTTACCTTCAAATCCTCATTTACAATTTTTAGCTGCTCATTTTCATTCATCAGCTTTGCAATTTCATCAGCTTTTGCCTGGAAAATATCAAAATGACTGAATTTCAAGATACAAAGAAATCTGATAAACGAAACATGAATGTTGTAAAATAAAACCTCCTTGAAGTTCCCAAAGGAGACACATAAATTGAAGGCAATAAGAACCAAAAGATACAAAATAATTGACAAGGTGGGGTAGGTGAGATCTAGAGTCCAAAAAAACATGGGATATCCATATGGAGAGGCTAACTGGTAGTCTATGTCTATGACCATTCCAAAACAGAACAACAAAGGTTGAGATGGATGAAAGGATGAACCCATTTTCACAGGTTTTCAAGCACCCTTGCCAAATCAACATTCTCCATGGTTATAAGTATGTTTTACGCTAATTATATGCATGCAGAAGAAGAATATCATTTCAGTAGCATAGAATCTCATATTACTGCTATTTTTAACACTGAAAAACATATTTGAGTAGCATTATGGGAAAGGTACTCTCAAGATAAAAATACTAAGAGATTTATGAACTTATGTAGGTAATTCTTTTCTTGTACACAAAATGAGGACCTCCTTAGTGGTATGGACAGCTACAAGGTATGTAGGAGGAACTCAATGTGTATCATCTCCTCACTAATGATATTAATTTGTTACAGAAGCAACGAGAAGTACAAAATAGAAAGTTTGTCTTCGGTCTAGGTGCAAAGTATATGCTAACAACTATATCCTCTCTGGTGAACAGTTACCTACTCAAGGTAGTGTCTCCTCTCACCTCCAGCATGTTAGTTTGGGTTCTTTTGTGGACCCTCTCCAATGGCAAACCAAGAAGCTGCAACATTTGTTATTTTGACTGCATATGAGAGACGTGGATCTACTAGCTCAAGTAAAGGCCAAGATTCAGGGGAAGTATGTGGTATAGGTCAAAGAGATAGATATTTTGTGTATTATGGCATGACAAATCACATGTCAGCAGAATGTCGGGATAAGTTTGGTAAACCAACTGGGCAAAGTCAGGTGGTGTGCGACAAAGTGGAGAACCCTTTTGAGTCCACAGTTTCCTTCTCTGATAATGTTAATGCTCCTATCATGCTTACACAAAAAGAGTATAATCATCCTCTACAACCAGTGAGTCGGCCATTTGTTTCCAGAGAAGCTGCTATTTAGGCTCACTAACTAGCACTACTTTATATTCTTCTACCTCCCATTCATCCCCTTGAATTATAGATTCAGGAGCTTCTTCTCACATGACTTGTAAGTCTTCCATTTTTTCTACCTTTTCTAATTTGTCCACACATTGACCTGCTATCGTTGCTGATGGTTCTAATCTCAAGTATGTGAAAAAGGAACTGTCTATCCTGTTCCTAACTTCTGATTGTCCTCTGAGTTTTCCATTATTGACTTTCCTATGAATCTTTTATTTCTAAGCACATTAATTAACTTTTGTAATTGTTCCATAACACTCTTCCCTTCCCATTGTATATTTCAGGATCTCTCAAAAGAAGATGATTGAGTGAAGGCATGAAGTGAATGGAGTTTATTACCTTATCACAGCAACTCATGCTCTAGTTACTTTTACATACTTTTGTTTCTTCCAAACAGTGACACTTTCAATTGGTCATCCTTTACTCTAAATTCTTTGGCTTCTAAGACTCCCAGTTATATCAAAGTTAAGGTATCAAGCTTGCAAGTTAGACAAACATCACGAGTCTATTTTTCCTACTAGACTTATGTCAATTGCTTCCTTAGCAATTAGAACCGCAGCCAAAACTTGTCTCCCCCCAACCAAAGCTTTCTAAGAATTAGAAACAATTGACCCCACCACCTTCTTCCACCTATTTGCCAAAACCGTAGCAAACAACTTGTACAATCCACTCACCAAGCTTATAGACCTCAAATCTTTGAATTCCTCCACCCCTCCTTTCTTAGGGATCAACATGAAGAAAGTGGCATTTAAGCTTCTTTCAAAAAATCTGAACTCATAGAACTCCCTCGAGAAGCTTATCACCTCAAGCTTCACAAACTACCAATAGTGCTAAAAAATGCCATGATGAAACCCTCCCACCGTGGTGCTTTATCCCCACTCATTGAATTCAAGCTAATAGAATCTCCTCCTCCAAGAAAGGAACCTCCAAAGCCTTAACATCATCCCTAACCAAACTCTACCACAGCATCCCATTGATACTTGGTCTCCACTCACTTCATCTGGATAAGAGACTATGTTACCATTCACCTGTCCACCATTTACCATAATCCTGGACAAAAAAGTCCTCGTTCCTTAGGCATTTGCCCTTTCATGATTAGTGTTTTTGTCCCCATCCTCAACCAAATTTCCCAAGATTTCTACCTTCACGATGCCTCTGCCCAATAACGCCCACTAATCTCCTCCCTAGCTACCCTACTAGCTTCAACCTCTTCCATATTAAGCATGCCTTCCCTTTGTTTGGCATTCCAAAGGCCCACCTTTATCAAAGCTGCCTCCTTTTTAAAAGAGATATTGTCGAACACCTCATGATGCCACACCTTCAAATCTGCCTTCAAAGCCTTCAACTTGGAGGGCAGAATAAAGCTATAAGAACCACTAAACTTGAGACCACCCACCAACTCCTTAGTAAGTCTTTAAAACCATCCACTTTTAACCACATATTTTTGAACCTCAAAGGAGTTTTGCCCCTTCTTATCCCGCCTCCATCAAGCAAAATAGGTGAGTGATACGACACTGGCTTCAGCAAAACGCTTTGCAAAAGACCATTTAAGGTACTTGGCTGGTGCATCGCACCACATAGAGTTATAACCTCATTTTAGCTGCATAATGACATTGTTAATTCAACATCAGAGGCAGTTTCAATCAAGTTCCCAAGAGCCTTAAATGTCAAACTTCTTAGTTTCGTAGCAGTTTCAAGATTAAATTTAATTTGAGGAAGACTAGGATGAAACTCAAAATAGTTAGTTAAACTAGTTTCCTGATATGCAATTTAGGAACCAAGTGACTAGCCTTCCATGAGATAGTTGAAAAAATAATAATGTACCTGAGCTTGTCTTGCAGCCCCCTGGAGTGCAGTTTCCAGCATCTTCATCTCCAACTTCAACTTCTCAACTTCAACAGCAGAATCCACAGAGTCAGACACATTGGTTCCTGAGCCAAATGCTGATTCCTTAACATCAGTGTTGTAATCATGGGCTTGCGGATCAACTGCTTTAGCAATTACATCATTTTCATGAGAAACCAACTCAGAAACTGTTTCTGAAGCCACGTATGAAGGAAGTGTAGTAAGTAAGTGATCCTCAGAGAGTCCACCAGCACTTTCAGTTTCCTTAATAGTAGCAGAATGTGAAGCAGAGAGCTCAGTCCCAATCCCAGCCTTGCTATCAATTGATGCTTCAGTTTGAATGGGTAAAATTTTATCCACAATCTCATTCAGCCCTGTCTTCTGCTCACCTGTGCTCTCATGCAAATCAGCAACCTTATGGGATTCATCTGGTATAATTATGCTACCCTCAACTTGATCAATTTCATCGGCTTGGGAGTTGGCTTCCATAGAGTGTGAACTAGCTTCCTGTTGGATGTGGTTAGAGGAATCCATTGACTCGACACTCTCAACAGTGGATTCAGATGGAGCAGCCAACACCAATTGTGAATCAGACTCATTCTTTCTGGAGTCTGCAATTACAATATCTGTTCCCTCCTCCGAGATGCCTGGATGCACATGATCCTTTTCTATTTGGACTGGTTCTCTTTCTTCTTTGGCAGGTGCAGCTTCTTCAGCAGGAGAATGGGTGGACCCAACAGTCTCCACCTCTTGTTTTTCTTCAGCTGAAGACGGAAGCTGTGAAGATTCAGGTTGTTCTGAAGATTGTTCTGAAGATTCAGGTTGTTCTGAAGATTCAGGTTGTTCTGAAGATTCAGGTTGTTCTGAAGATTCAGGTTGTTCGGAAGATTCAGTAGTACCTTCTGAACCTTTTTGCCCCATAAATGCTATGGCTGAAGGCCATAATCCTGATGATACTGGCATTATAGACAGGAGACCAAAAATTAAGTCAATCCACAACCCTTTTCATATAAGCAATGGGATATCAAGAATACCACAATGAGAGCAAACACTAGCACACGAGTTCCAACTAATAAAGGATAACCAAAGAGAAGAAAATGAAGAGGAAAAAATCCAAAACCAATTCCTCACCTTGAGAGAATCTCAAGATGAAAACGAAAAACTTTATAATATTAGTTTGATTGGATAGAATGACATTCCTGATTTCCAAGTCCTTTTTTTTTTTAATAAATCATTAAATGCCATACATTATTCAAGGAATCTAATAGGAACCTGACTAAATGTCATACATTTTTCAAGGAATCTAATAAACAACTCAGCAGGTACGATAAATACAATGCCGTCTATAATTGGTCTACCCAAAGAGTCCCATTGGATGGTGGCTCCTAATCCTTTTTTGATGTTGGTATAATATAATTTGCATCATGATTTTTATGTTTTTGAAAACATACTAAGAGTAACTAATTGCATATAGCCTAAACCCATGCATTGGGCAAACAGAAACTTTTGTCTCCCCATCTTTCCTATGAGCAGTGACCACTCATGACAACAATTAAATGTTAATGAGGACAAGCCAAAGCCTATAGTGAATGGCAAATCAAATTACATAGAGAAAACAATTTCCTTCAGGTAAGCCTGGTTGACTGTTGAGGCTTATGATTGATCTATAATTCCTAGCCCATCGTACTAATTAAGCTCCACAAAACAAATACATGCAACAGAACTAGGAACTTAGAACCAAGACCCAAAATGGAAACAACCTAATTGAACTACAATACATACTAAACATCCATACCTGCAAGTTTTGCAGTTAATTGAACTTTTTTTTTTTTTTTTTTTGATAGATAAAATCAAGATTGAATTGAATTAGAAGACTGGGCCCCCAAAAGGCGTCCCAAAGCATACAAGAAGCATATGGCAAAACGCCTAAAAGTAGAATACACAAAAAGAGAGTTGACAAAAAACACCACCCGCCCTCATCTAGAGCCCAACCAATCAAAAAAAAAATTGATTAGAGGAAGAAGCCCTATACACGACTTAGTCCAAGACCAAAAAGTACAAACGAAGGAGTTTTTCAGCCTTTGTACCAACAGCTCCTTGTTATCAAAGGCAAGTCTGTTCATTTCCTTCCAAACTGTCCAAAAAATACATAAAGGGGATGCCTTTCAAGCCTTTTTGCGCTTCTTGCCCACAAAGGAGCTAGGCCAACCAAGAATAGTCTCTCTAACCGACAAGGGTAAGACCCAAGATACTCCAACAAAAGCAAAAAGCAACAGTCACAGCACCCTAGCTTTAATGCAGTGAAGTAGAATATGGTCAATGGTCTCTTCTTCAACGTGGCAAAGAAAACATCTGTTTGCTAAATATTATCCCCTCCTAAGGCCTTTCCTCACGCTACTTCCCAAGCGAAAAAACCCGCCTTGGGAGGAGAACACAAACTTTAAATGATACTCCTTGGAAATGGGACTGCTTCACCTAGCTCCAAAGTATCATAAAGAGACTTAACAGAAAACTTCCTGCTCTTCGACACTATCCAAAGCACCCTATCTTCCAAGTCATGGGACACCCTTTTCTCTTGGATTCCTGAAAGGAAACTCTCCACAATATCCACCTTCCAATCATTAAAAGGTCTAGAGAAACTCGGATTCCAACCATCATCCTCAATTTTGTAGTCCCATACATCCACCACCCATGCCTCTTTTGAAGTCGTTAGAGCAAATGAAGAAGGGAAAGAAACACACAAAGTCTCGTCACCACACCACTTATCCTTCCAAAAACTCACCCTTCTACCATTACCCACATCAAAAGCAATCCTATTACTCAAGAGATTCCATTCTTTTCTTATAGCTTTCCAAAGATCCACCCCATACTCCCCTCTCACTTCACAAGAGCTCCACCCCCTTCTTCTACACCATATTTCTCACTAATAACTTGTTTCCAAAGAGCCCCCCTTTTATCCGCAAAGTGTCAACACCATTTACAAAGAAGAGTCTTATTAAGCAAAGAGAGACATCTAACACCCAAACCACCCTTCCTCTTATCTGAGCAAACAATCTCCCACTATACTAAATGAGGCTTCTACACAAGAGCCCCCCGACCCCAGAGGAAGTCCCTCTAAATCTGCTCTAATCTCAATCTGATTGACCTCAGCACGCTCAACAAAAACATAAAATAAATAGGAAGTTTGGGGGTCAGTTTTTGGTATGTGAACCAGCCCATGTCATCCTATAGGAAACCTAAGTAATGTGAGCAGTCCATGCCTTTGCAACCTAAGCAAATGTATTGAAATTCTTAGACTTCACCTCTTAAATTAAGGATTTTTTTCTTTTCCTTCTTTGAATAGCAGCACATTTTCAGAGATGCTGCCAAACTCAAGTCACCTGTTGAAAATTTAGCCTATCTTAATTTTAAGTTTTTGAAATAACCATTGGAAAGCCAAAGTTTTGATACACAAAAAGGATAAAGCTAATACATCAGCTTGCAATTCACTATGGAGAAATAAACAAAAGGGTTCCTTTTCCTTTTAATTTGATAAGCATTCTCAGTATCATAATAAAATTCAAATCAAATGCAAAAGCATGGAGTGAAATCAAACAATACCAATAGTACAAGATTACCTTCTCCACCTGGATCAGACTTTTCTTCAAATCCAAGAGCACTATCAAAATTCTTTTCAATATTCTTCACACTCTCGCTGAGCTTATTCACAGCCCCGGCCAGATCTGGAAAGCCTCCTAAAGAGACCTTCCCGCTAAACCATGCCATTCTCTATCCAAAAACCAATACAATTTGATCCGGCACTCAGAACTCCCAGATCAAAAACCTTGAAAGCAAAACAAAACGTGACAATTCAGAATCACATATCATAATAATCCAAATCCAATTCAGAAAACAATCAATGATACAAACCAATATCAGATGCAAGATCAGCAACACAATTATATGAAACTCAAAAACAGATCTTACAAAAAAGACTTGAGGCTAATCCTCCCCTTAGTTGCTGCAAAAGAAGAAGAAAAACACAGAACAGAAAATCTTCAATTTCTCCTCCACGTTTGATGATGAACATAAAAAAACACGCATAAAGCGGAAAATAGTTAGTGTAGATTAGGCAAGGCCAAGTGAAGGCTATTATTGGGGAAAAAACTTGCAAATCCTGTTGTCATTTATTTTCCTGCATTTTCTAGGCAACCAAACAGGTAAGAGAAAATTGACATATGAACCTTGGGAGAGGTCCAATTAGGAGAGGCAAATCAAATGCAAGAAAATCATGTGTTTTTCTTTTATTTTTTGGTAAGCTAAAATGTGATTTGTGAAATTGAAGTTTTGGATCAGAAAGAGATCAAATCAGAGCTTCAATTGGAACCCCTAGAGCCCAAAAAAGAAGGAAGATGAGCTCTTATTCTTCAAACCAAGCCCCAAGGCCACATCCAAAGCAGATGAGAGAGAGAAAGAGAGAGAGAGAGAGAGAGACCAGTCTGCTTCTCCACAAAGCTCAAAACCTGTTTGAGTTACAATATCAATCATTGCATTTTGGGAAAAATGGACCCATCTCGTTTCAAATAGGTCCAGTAATTCAGCCCAACCCACTCCTATAAGAAATCTTCACAATTATTAGTCTACATCTATATCTATTTATCCTTTTTCTGCATATTGATTTTGAAGATACCTTAGTAAATTTCGTTTTTCCTTTTTATATATAATAATAATGACAATAAATCTATTGTCTATAAATTTATTATCTCAACCTCAGCCAAAAATGACTTCTTTATTGACCTAATCCTTCAAGTCTCAATAAATACCATGAAGATGACATCTTAATATGCATCCATGCATAAAAGCACCTTCCCATGAGTTTTAATAATACCTTCCTATGGGATGAGAAAGGCAATATATATGGGGGTAAACCAGAGAGGTTTGTCAGCATGAAAAAATGTGTTTATATCATTCTAATGAAAGAAGAGCACCAGTTACAATATAAACACAATGAAGTGTTTGTCTTAGCTAAATTGAGATTAATAAAGATATTAACCCTACATTCAGATAGCACCTTAAAATACAATAGCATCTTCCCCCCTCTTTTTTTTTTTGGATAGGCAAACAAGGATATATATTATAAATTTAGAGAAGAATTCACCTGGAGAGAGTGCAACAAGGCACACACATTGTATACAATTAGCGTCAAAAACAGGCAAGTAAAAAAGAACAAAGTATACAAAAAACAACCTCCCTTTTCTTACTTCAAACTCAACCAATCTACAATTACACTCTAAGCCAATCCAAAACAATGCAATCAAATCTATGCAACTCAATTACAATTAATCTATACCATCTAAAGAATTCAAATGTGTTTGTGCACTTTTCTTTCACCTAAAATGCTCCCATCATATCAATTATATTTGTTCAAATCCCACATATTAAATCTATACATTAAAACTATCAAATATATCCATTATGTCATTTATTTCTTTATATAAAAACTATAAAGAGTATATATCATATCATATCATATCCTATAACATGATGCACTTTCACCCATATCCTAGATCTTGTAACCATCATAGTAAATTCATTATTCCATTATTAATTTGTTATAATGGTAATATTAGTTTTATATTTTATTATTTGACGACAACATTTGCTTCAACTATTCACTTGAAAAATAATAATAACTCATTTGAGAACACACAAAGCCACATCAATTAGCAGACCTAAAAATAGGATATTGCATAACTCAACCTGGAAAAAAATTCAAAATAAATTCATTACTTAATCATTGATCGAAACGCTCATATTCAATTCATTTTTTAATTATTTCTTCATTATTTACAATTTTCATTACCTTTTATTATTCATTTGTAGTAAAGGTAATATTAAATTTATGTTTTAATTAATCTTTTATTATTTGACAGTAATGCTTCTATTGAGCTATTGACTAGAAAAAAAAACCAATGACTCGTTTGAAAATACACAAAGTCAACATCAATTACAGACCTAAAAAAGGGGTATTGTACAGCCAAACAAAGAAAAAAATTCAAATTACAATTGTTATTTCAGTATCATTATTTATTCATACTGAATTCATTTTTTAACAATTTCTTTATTATTTACAATTTTCATAACCTCTAAAAAAATCAAGACGAGACAACAAAACTTGCTCTCTTTCTTCTTACGATTATGATACTATCAGGCACAAATGATGAGAAATGGGAAGAAAGGGGAAAAAGGAAGAATATTATTTCTGAAATTGAGAGAATACAATGGCATAGTACCCTTCCAAATGTACCATTTAGCTTAAATATCAGAAACAGAGTAAAGAATTGCTCCATAAATGCATTAATTACTAAAATTATTCCTATAATGAAGGTCAGTCAACCATTGCTAAGCAATTCTGAATCATCTCTCGTAAATCTTCTTCCTTTATTTTTATAGCTAGGGTATGCTCCCTCCCTCCCTCTTAAAAGAACCTTGTTCTCAAAGTGTGAAATGAGGAAAGTGGCTAATGTGCTTTTCTGAACCCTCCCACATGGCATCTTCAAGGAAAGAATTAGACTGATGAACAAGACCTTAGGTTTTGGCATGGTTCCCATGTTTAATGATACATTGATCTAAAATTTCAACTAGTTCAAACAACACAAGGGAGAGTGTTAAGAGTGCATGATATATATTATAGGCCCAAATCTAAAAGCTTAAGCTTTTAGAAAAATTGGTTGTTCAACAGCAACTACTTCAGATATTAAAGGGGGATAAATCAAATCCAACACAAGACTCAATTCCACCAAATCTAATTCAAGTTTGCAAAATAATAATAAATAAATGGAAATACAATGTTCAAGTGGATATGAATCCATCTAAATCCATCACACATGCAGTATAAGCATTCAATGTTAAATTACCCCAGTTCAGTGCCGTGTATGAATCTGAAACTCCATACGAATCTGAAATTTCAGTTAGCAACCACTTCCAAGATCCATACAGCTACAAGTTTTGGAGTGCACATATAGCAGACTCCAGCAGCAAATCAAAAGCTAGAGTTCCCACAACAGGTACACTGTAAAGTGTCAAAAACAGAGAAAGATAAAAATCTCCTGATATACACAACCACACAAGCCACTATGCAAATAAAACTAGAACTACAACTCACAACAGATCTATTAATCAAGGATTAGAATTATAAAATGGAATATGATCCACAAATATATAGACACATACCACATGCATACATGAATGCAATTATATACACATTGTGCTAAATCCATGTTCATGTCTATGTCTAATTCTGGACCAAAGATACTCTTAGCAGAAAAACTTTAGTCATCTATATAAAATAATAAAATGGTACAGTAATGTTCCAGAAATTTGATACTGCATAACAATTTGATATCCAGAATTTCCAATAATATGTATATATCCCAATTTTTCCAATCCATATTTGACTGCAATTCTATCCAAAATAATCTCAGCACAACCACCTCATCCAAATCTATAGATAATCATAAAATACTTCAGCAATGAAGGCATATTTAACACACAATTCAAAACATTTCTGGAACAAATCAGAATCAGTTTGCCAAATATTCAAATAAAAACAAATAAGAACACAAACTTGCACCAGAATCAAAACACGAAGATCACAAAAGAAAAGCATTGAAACAAATTAATTCATAATCTTAAATTTTTTAATCAAAACTCCGAATCAAAAAAATTTTATTTCTTTTAACTTTTAAAATTTTTAGATCCAGAAAATCTAAAGATCTCGTTTGAATTGTTGCTCTTCTTGTCTCTTTCCCAGATTCCAATATCCAGTTCCCAATCTCACCATCATTCATTGGACAATTTTTTGCTTCAAAATCTAGTTCTCACCATCCATTGAAATTCTCTATCTACATATAATATGAAGACCCCAAGATCTCTATCTCATCAACAATCCATACAGATCCAGATATAAATACAGCAAAGTTCACAAAAGAACTCCAAGAAATCAAAATTAAACATTCATCACTAATTAAAAGACAAACAATCATTTCTGAGGGGGAAAAAAAGATTTCAAAACTTCCAGCAATTGCATTCCCAAGTTATGAAGCACTCAGAGTGAAATCCAACCCTCTCTTTCCTCACCAAGAGAATGAAGAAAAATAAAAGAAAACCACATTTTCAATCCTACGTTACCACCTCAACTTTCTTTGCTGCCAAAAATCCAAAACAGACAAAAACAATAGAAAAAAAATATATCAGATCAATTACGCCAAAGAGTCATACAATTTTTAGGTAAAGTGCCATTTTCTGTATTCTCGAGCCCTGGATGAAAAATCTACGATTCAAAATTTTCTTTCATTTTCTCAGCATTCAAAAGATTATATCCAACCTAAAGAATTTTCTCGGAATACAAACAATTGTATATATCCTAGAATTGGATTGATTGAATTGGGAACAGAGATCGGATCAGTACCTGAACTTAGAGATCGATGAAACGCAGCGTTTGGAGAGGAAATGATTTGTATGTGGAAGATCGGCATAAGGCGATCTACATCGTGAGTTTGGCATCACCGCATCAGTCAGATGACAATGGGCTGAGTCTGGGCCAGCCCAAGGCCCAATGCCTGAACCATTGGGCTGTAAGTGGGCTAAGGATCAAATCTTGTTACGCGGATAATTTCGTCCAAGTGATTCAATTTTCACAAATTTGATAAATAATTTAATTTTTAAAAATTAGATAACTTATATTCATTATTATATTAAAATTTTAATTAATTAATTAAATATACCTGAAAAGGATCTAGATTTATATTCTATCAAATTTATACATTTTATTTAGGGATACCTTAATTTCAGTCTTTTTATATAGAAATTAATCACGTTTTTTAATGTTGTTTTTTATAAATATCAAAACTTGATAATCCATTTGAAAGGGAATTTGAGCAAAATAAATAAAAATAAAAATAAAAAACGTTTTTTTTAATGTTTGAAAATATTTTTTTTAATAAAAATTATTGTAAGTAATTAAGCATTTTTTTCTTTTTGGGTTTATCAAATTGAATAATCTTGATTAAAATTATTTTAGCTCTTGAAATCATTCTTAAAAACAAGCTCTAATTATTTTCAAATGAGCTCTAATTATCCTTAAAAACAAATCTAGTTGAAGTATTACTAGTAAAAGTGCGTTTGATATATATATATAATATTTTTAATGAAAGTGTTTTTTTTAGAAATCATTTTTAAAGAATCATTTATTAAGAGTGCGTTTAGGAGTAATTTTAAAAAACGTTTTTAACATTTCTAACACTTGAATAATAAAAAATTTTAAGTGTTAAAAAGATTAGAAACGTTTTTTAAAATCACTACCAAAATGACTCTAAAAGCCTATTTAACAGTGATTGTCATAAGCATTTTTAACCCTTTTAATACTTAAAAGATAAAATTTTTCAAGTATTAAAAATGTTAAAAACGCTTTCTATAATAACTGTCAAACGCACTCTTAGAGTGCATTTAGCAGTGATTTTGAGAAGTGTTTCTAACAAAAATTTTCAAATGTTAAAAAACTAGAAATATTTTCTAAAATCACTATCAAACACACTCTTAAGTGTTTCTAAAAAACAGTTTTAGTATACCCACTAAATGCATCTCAAACATGCTCCACCAAAAATAAAACAAAAATGTCAAAACAAACCAGCACCAAAACAAAGAGACAGCATCAATTGAACTAGTTCCAAAAAGGAAGAACTACCCAGTTTCAAACATGATTACAATTTTCTGTTCTTTTCTTCCCCTTCTTTTTTTTCCCCTAGTATATATCACTAAATTATCACTCTAAGCTAGCCAACCAAACCAATCTTCTCTCAGCAGACATTGCCATGAACATCTCCCTCCAGTCTACATCCTTAAACATCTTGATTGCCTTTATGTAGGTACTCCCATCCACACCTTCAATTGATTCTAGACACCTCACACAGTTGGTAATGGAGAAGGCATTACATTGTGAGGATTCCTCGAATCTGCTCAGGGTTGGTGTCTTTGCCTTTGAAGCCTCTGCCCACTCCTTCAGAGCTTCACCCATCTCTAATGTCCTGAACTCCCTCTTCCCTTGAATATGGCTTGTTGGTGTAGGAGATCGTTCTCTCCGACGGCGTGAACTTGGTGAAGAATAGTCCTTTTCATCGCTACTGTCACTTGGGAATGCGGATGGAGTAGCATTGGTTGATGCATCTTCTAGTTCCAATTTTTCTTCATTACCAGAGGGATACTGAGCCAATGGGAATACAACTTTGCATTGTGCTGGATCACCAAATATGATCCCGAGCTCATTAAACATAGGACATCCTTTTTTTCGGAACCTCTTTGCACTTTTGTTCACCTATATTAAGAATTAGACAGCTAGATTATTAGGTATAGTTTTGAAATACACTCATTGAATCCAAAATTTAAAGACCAGGGGTTCACCTTAATGTACGAATCCCATACAGCTTCATTTGCAATGATGGTATTCAGCACAGGATCCCAACTAAATCCAGATTCTCTCAAAAGTCTACTAAAATCATGGTACCGGGTCCTCAGTTGATTAAACTTATTTCTAAATTGAGAGTTGTTGTACCTCTTGTTAGTTTTCTCACGAAATTCTTGCTCTATGCTTTTCCAACCTTTCCTTGAAAATGTTGTAGCGGATCTATTTCCTCTCTGAACCTCTTTAACCATCAACTGAATAAAAATTTTCTCCTCCAAGGCTGTCCAAGTAGCAGGATCAGGCTCAAATTCAACATTATCTCCTCCACTCCGTTTGAAGGCCATCTACTTGAATACACATATTCACATGTAAGCAATATAACTACAGAAGAAAGTTACCAACCCACAAAGGAAAAAAAAAAAGGGGAGAGGAAAAAGAAATCCTATCAGTTTAGTAATGATACGCAATAACTCGACTTTATCAAGACCATTCATGACTGACAGTTCTAAAAAGACTACATTTACTCTTCAGAAAATGACAAAGAAGGCAAAATGTTATTGGGTGTGAAATTCATAGCCATATTCATATCCTATCATCAGTTTTCAAGTAATTACAAAATTATAACAAAGTCAACATTAGTGTTCAAGGATTCACAATATATGATCAACACACTAATCTCTGGCACGCATGACCAGTATGAAACTGGGACCAGTACTCTACAATTGACAAAAAATTGAATGACCCAGTACGGCCAGCCAACTTCACCTGGTTTTGACAAGCCACGGACTGAAGAAGAAAAAGAACAAGAAAGTAAGAAAAAATGGTTTGAATTATATGCATAAAGCACTCTGGATGCAGAGAAGGCATTAGAAAGTTATTTTTGTTTCTTTTATATTGAAAGTTAAAGAATAGCTGGAGAAGGATTAGCTATGGTAAGGAGGTGTGGCAACAATATTTAAAGATGGGCAGACAAGAAGATCAATGAAAATCCTTGATCTGCAGAGGTAAGGCATTTTTCCTTAATTTTCTTTTTGCTATAATCTTCAAGGGTTTCAAAATAATCTTTTCCCAGAGCAAAAGAAAATGCATTAAATGGTTTCAAAAGATTTTCCTTTTAAACAGTGAATTTGTTTCTCCCCCAAAAACATAGCATTATGAAGAATCCTAGTAGAGGTTACATCAGTACAGGTGAGGATCTCAAACTTTAATGTAAACACATTACACTACAAGTTTCACCTTTATGTATGAATCATATGTCACAGAGAATCACCAAACTTTTGCCTCTTGCTTCAGGAATTGGACTCAGATTTAATTTTCTTGTTTCACTGTTCTAATTTGTCTATACTGATAAATGATTTTAAATCCTTTTAGGCCCTTATTTCAACATCAATAATTCTTCAAAATCTTATAAAAAATAAATAAACAAATAAATAAATAATTTTCCAATTGGCATGGACTAGTCCTATGCTTCCCTCCACTATAACTATCCAAGTGTGTGCAATAATAGCAATACAAGTCCCACTTAAAATGTATTAGTGACTGACAAGTAATTTATGTGTGTGTGTGTGTGTGTGTATACATACATACATACATACATACATACATACATACATACATATATATATATATATATATATATATAACCATCAAAACATGCACTAAATCTTACTTGTTATTGATTTCTAGTTTCCTAGATGCCTGTATATCATCCTCAGTGATCAATAAAATTCATCTGCAATTTTTACTATAGTATCCTAGATAACTTTGTTAAGTTTCAACCATTCAAGATAATTAAAGTGTTGTTTCTAATCATGTGTTTTTTTCACATATTTCAATGGCCAAGATTCTTGGGTCCAGGAATATTTAACTACAAAGCATTGAGCCCCATTTGTTGCACAAAATAAAGATGGCTACATCTCAAAAGAATGCTACCAGCTTCACATAATGAGGTTGATCTATTAATCAGTATTCAATTATGCAACTCATAAAGCAACAAAAAAGAAGAAGACAATCTCAATCTGTTTTGTTGAAGGGGGAATTGGTCAGAAAATCTACCCCGTTTTCAAAAAATAAAATAAAATAAAATAAAATACAACACATCTTATAATGAAAAGGTGTACAAGAATTGTTTAGCAAATTCTAGAATATAATTGATACTGAGGCAAGTAATCGAAACTCACGGGAAGTTGACTGTGGTTTTGAGCAGATGGTTTGATGCATTATAAGAATCTTTATAATTTGTATTACTACATCCAATTTTTATTGCCCACCAACCCATCAGAAACCTCAAGTTTCAACCAACATTCAGTCATCTGAAGGAGACAATAGCATTGGGACAGAGATGACAAGAAAACCATGTGAAACAGCTCTACTTAAAACGTGTGATGTAAAGAGTTAAGAGTATCGTCTGCCTCCCAAAATGTAACAGCGGCATGCTCATTTGACCTTTACTTCCTATATGTTGGTAAATACAGCTAGAAACCTGTTTTGAAAGTTTGCGTTCATTTATTAACTTTTTGTTATTTAAAGCATTATCTAGTAAACATGGGCTATCCTAAGACCACTTAGTCCAGCAATGCAATGGGGAGCTATTGAACCTAAGTATGGGCTACTTCATGATTACGTCAAACATATTTCAAATGAAAATAAACTTCCTACATTGAAGGTTTGGGCCATTTCTTCACTATGTGAGATGGAAAGTTAGTAAATCCTTTTGAGAGGATTACATAATTTTAGGTAGGAATTTGACAAGAGAGTCGAATTTTGAGGGCTTCTACAAGTGACAAGGGGTCAGGCTGGGAACATGGATGCCCTAGGTTCAATTCCAACAAGGGTAAAAATGCTACCTATCAAAACAGAGGAAAGCAAAAGAAAAAGAGTAAGACAAGACTTAGAATGAATATTAATGCTATAATTGGTTTTAGGAAAGTACTGAGGGAAGAAAAAAAAATGATAAGGAAAATGGCCTTCTTATGTTTGGTTTTACTTTGGAAAAAAAAAATTAAATATACTTAAAATTAGTTGGAAACTTATGTATTTTCAAATTATTTAATTTTTATATAGAAGAGTTAAATGTCTGTTTGGATATGCTTCCTATTTTCTATTTTTAAAATTAGAAAATAGTAGTAACTTTACATAAGATACAAGAACTCTTAGAAACTTACATCGAAAGAGTAACGGTTTTAAAAACTGTTCAGAAAAATTAAGATATCAAAAACTTTTTACTACCTTAAATTTTAAAATTTTCTAAAAATGATTTTAAAGACATCAATTAAATATATACTTTTTGTATAAGATGTTCTACTTTTATATATAGGTTTCTAATTTTCAAAATAAAAACAAGAAGCATATCCAAACAGACACTAAATAAGTGAAATGAATTTAAACTAATATATAAAATAATTTATTCACTTTAAATCCATTTTTTTTATTTTCCTTCAATTTTTTTTTTTCCTTATGCTTTTCCTCTCTATTTCCTTTCTCTCGCATTTTCCATCAAATGTTTCCGAAACAAAACATAGCCTAAGTGAAAAGGAAATCATCAACTTTATGCCCAAGGCAAACACATTGCAAATGAACTCTATAGGGAATATACTCCAAAACACAATGTCTAGACAACTGGCCCTGGTTCTAGATTGTTAACAATGTCAACTCAAAATCTAGTTCCTCTCCATAACTACATAGAGAAAACTACCCACATAATGTTTTGGAATCACTTCTGATACAATGCAGCCAATTCATGAACACCAAAAGAAAACAGGTCAAGAATTGGGTTTAATTAAAACAACCTCAATTTGAAAAATCCATAACTCAAAAATTACGTCTTCTCAACTTAAATTCTATCCAAACACTTACATTGATGAGTTCAAATAATAGAAGCGCTCGCAACAAACTGCTCTATGCAGAGATATGCACAAAACAAATTTTCAAACAAAACAAAGGCAATTTCAGAGACAACAGCATTTTAAATCAAAAGCCATGTCTGAAACAGATGGTGGAAACAATACAACTAAGTTAAGATGAAGAAAAGACATTCAAGATTAGGGTTCTTGCAGCAATCAAATTGTAGCAAAGATAAAGAGAAATTGAAAACAAAAATTCGAATTCAGAGTTAGGGGTTATAGAGATAGAGAGAAAAACCTGGTTAATGAATGGAGAGGAAACCCTAGAGGATCATTTGACGAGGTATTCCGTAGAGGGGAGAAACGATCGCCGGAAGGAGGGGTTCGGAGTGTTTCTGTTTTTGCTTTTTCTTCCTTTTTTTGCTTCCGAAAGCGACTTTTTTGTTTTTTCTGTTTTCTGAGAGCAGTGTAAACCGACGTCGTTTTGAGTTTTAGAAATAGCACGGAGGCTGCAGCCATGCTAAACGACACCGTTGGAAATTCAATTCTCCTCCATTTCAACTCACCACGTTCGCCGTCGCTGAAACGACGTCACTCTTCTCATCATTTCGTGTTGTGCAACAATCCCGCTAAATTATTCGAAATATTTTGGAGGCTTCTACTTTAAAAACCTACAAATGATAAACGTCTTAGGATAATTTTTTTTCTTTTATTTTGAAAAAAAAATTTATAAAATTAATTTTAAAATATGATTAACTCATTATTAATAAAAGGCTAATAGTAAAATAGAAAGTGAATTACAAAAATGATAAATTATCAAAATTTAAGAAGAGAATAGAGCAAATTGAGAAGAAATCGATACAAAATAAGCGACAGTGATTCCAAAGTGGAGTTAAAGTACCATGGATAATCACGGATGCGACCCTTAAAATGAGTTCGAAAGCTTTTAAAGGGTTAAAAATGGACTAATTTGAGTGTAATATTGTTGTTGTGAGCAATTGAACCATTAGACCATTTTATATAGAGGTCTAAGGTAGAACATTATCGATTGATTAGATCCAACCAATGGAAAGTCTCAATAGATTTATGCCTATCAACCATTATATTAACACTTCATACTCATTGTGACATATGATATTCAATAATGATTGGCCCATTGATAGTAATATGTCATTGTTATCTTAATTTTACCAAAAAGAGTTCAATGCACACTAAACCCGTTTTGCATCAATGAACCTTTAGTTACATCAATAAAATAAGATCTTAAACCTATCATAAGAGGTAGGAGGATCAATCCCATCATCAATGTGCGCCAAGTTTGTATAAGACCCACCTAAACCTAAACCTTAACTAAATGAGATGTCTTCAAGTGAGTATGGAAACAAAGTGAGAATGGAAATGGAGAAAAGCAACGGAGGAATTAACGTCACATCAGAAGAGGTGCATACCAAGATCAACCCTATGAATGATAAGGTTCCTACAACATCATTACTTCAAGGAGGTTAGGTTGATACTACAAGTGCAAAAGGTATGATCATAACCACCTTGCAAGGGTTCAAATTGATGCAACCTTATTAAAAGATCAAGAGGATAGGAACCTTATAAATGTTTGGAAAAAGTCTATAAAGTAAGACACGTAATAACAAAGTTATACTTGAGTTCTGATTATTCTATCCATTACTCGCATTAATATTTACTTGAGCATTCAATTTGCATCACTTATATTATACATGATTTCAGTGCACTAGAAGTTATACAAAAAAATTCAAGTCATGAGTTTCTTGCAAGTTGATAACTTATTCACCTATAGTGAATCATGATATTTGGTGTTGAATAATCATAATTCATTAAGCTACTATGTTACATAGGCTCTCAAACTTGAGATAATATTGAGTTAGTATTGAAGTCTTCAATAGGTAAGATCTTAAAGTAGTCATATATTCCCTATAGATTAGGTCATTATTGATCAAGATAGATGATAACAAGTATTTTCAAGATAGGCACCACAGTATCCCTTAGGTTTGAGACAATGTGTCATATTAGGTAATCTTAAGGACATGTGATTATGAAATTTATGGTCATAGTAATTCCTTAAGTGGAATTTAACATGTGCTTTTAAAGAGTTAGAGTATATCAATTAATCACATAATAGGAGAATTTGAGACTAAGGATGATAGTGGTAAGCTCGAGAGGTTTATAGTGTTTACATTGTTAAGTTACCAACAACAATTCATAGGGAGCTTGCATGCAATCGTTTGTAAGTTATAGATTCAAGTATTCTATTTCGATCTAATATCATAGGAAACTAGAGTGCAATGGACTTTCCTTACTGGGATGTTAAGTCAATTTGAGAATTGGATTTTAAAGGAGGCTTTGTTATTTTATGCATCCCAATGTCCTAGTTTGAACTCATATTCATAAGCGGTACATCACTTAAAGGGATATTTGAGTTTTTTATTTATATGCGTGTATAAGGTCGTATTGGTAAATACATAAAATTGCACAAGAGCTTGTGAATAGCATATGTGAAATGAGTTAATTAATTAATTAGAGTTTAATAGAGCTAATTAAATTAAGATCTAAATAGGTTGGATTAAGTGATTCAAACTCAAAATGGGCTCAAGTCACTTAAGTTGAAAGGTAAACCTATATAAACCCGTTTTAGGGCTTTAAGATATCTTGACTATTCTATCATTTAGAGAGAAACCTTAGCTTCCACTCATTTAAGAGGATTCCACCATCCTCAAGTGCCTAAATCAAGAAAAGAAAGTCATTGGATGAAGGATCTTTTGATTTTCGAGATTCGCATCACATTTGACAAATTTTTTAATTAAAATGGCTTCTTTTTTTTTTTCTTTTTTTTTTTTTTTCTGGAAAACTTGTTTTAAAACCAAATTGTTTTTTAAGAATAAATGTGAGGTATTTTAAGAAACAATTAAAAATATGAAGACTATTTTTAGAACTTTTGCATTATATGCAAGCACATAGTACTTTTCATGGTGAATTAATTAAGAAAAAAGTTTTGAATAGTTGACTTTTTAAATAGAATTTTATTATTATAAACAATTGAGAATTTTCTTTTGTGAGTTATTTGTAAAATTTGTTTTTAAAAACATTCTCAAACAAATTTTTTGTATACTACTTAGTAGTTTGTTTGCATCCATTGCAAATAAGAATCTATGATGTGGGCGTCTACTAAGTAGATATTTTAAGCATTGACTTAAAACTTAAGCACTGAGATATATTAATGAAACACGTGCATTTAATGATTCAAGACACAAAAGAGGCAAACTCATTCATCTAAGAGTAAATGGCTAAACCCTCGAACTTATCTCATATGAAAGAGTTTTCAATTAATAGACCCTCCTTTTTTTTTGGGAATTGATTATTCATATTGTAAAACTAAGATGACTCAATTTCTAAAATCAATTGATAACAATTTATAGCAAGTCATCAAAACCGATTCACATATTCCAACTAAAATTGAAAATGAAGTGACTATTTCAAAACCTAGTAAAAAAATGGGATAAGCTTAACAAAAGAAAAACCCGATTGAATGATAAAGTCAGATACCATTTACATTGTACAATAGATGTAAATAAATATAATCATATTTAACAATGTGAATCCGTTAAGGATATTTAGAGGCTTTTAAAAATTACTAATGGAAGAACCAATCAAGTTAAAGAGTTCACAATTAATACTCTTTTACATAGTTATGAACCCTTTTAATATGAAATATAATAAAACAATTATTGAGAAGTTTATTAGATTTACAGACATTATAAACTACCTTTAATCATTAGGGAAAATCTATCCCAAACCTTAGAAAGTAATGAAGATCTTAAGGTCTTCTTCTTAAAGTAATGAAAAGCAAAAGTGACAACAATTCAACAAACTAAGAATCTCACTAAAGTCCTAGTTGAAGAGTTGATTGGCCCATTGATGACACATGAAATTATCACAAAAAGTCGACAAAAAAGTTGATGACAAAAAGAAGAGGAATATTGTCTTAAAGTCTAAACCCATGAAAATGAAGATGATAAGCAAAACGAAGAAGATGAAAATCTTGCACAGTCTAAGAAGATTATAAAGTGTTAAGAAGAACAAGGGAAATGTCACAAGAAAGAATCTTTCACCAATTGTGAAGAGAAAAATGACCCAATTTGCTATAAATGCAAGAAAGTGACATAGTATGGAAATTTAAACGGATATAAATAAAAAATTTATATTACTTTAAGTTGGTTTTTTAATGTCTGAAAATATACTTCTAAAACTATAGGAAACAATCATCTATAAAATGATTATGTAAGAATAACCTTAATAATTCTCGAGATTTTTAAAAGCGATTTTTTAAATTTAATCAAAGACCTAATTTCTATAAGGTAACGCTTCTAATAATTAAGAAGTGCTTCCACTCCTCTCAAAATCTTTGCCAAACAGGAACAAATTCTTCAATCATCATATAAGCTTCTATCGTATTATATGAAATGAAATCTGTCTGCATCTGTCTTGAATGGGAGTTTGAACTTCAACCCTTTTACAAACCACCTGCACAAGCCATTCCGTTCTACCTATTAGCTAAAGTAATCCCATGACGCTACTCACCAGCCTCCCAAATCCCAGTCTTCCTACACTCCAGTTCTAAACTACCCCAAAAACCACACCCAGCTAGTAACCTTAACACTGAAGAAAGAAGTACTGACGGGTATTGAACAAAAAAAATCTCCCAAACAAGCAAAAACCAATTAATCAAAAGACACAACTTCGAAAAAGCACCACATCCAAGAATATGACAGTTGATTGTTGTCACTGATCTTGTAACAACAGATTCTTACAGATCAATCATCAAACAATCTCAGTTGAACAATTCCAGCAAGAGCCACCCCACCTATACGTAATATTACATGATCAAGCACAATTACATTGTCTATTGATGATCCAAACAGGTTCCAGAGAAATTGATAGCAGTATTTCAATTACAAACATATGAAACAGAGCTCAATTACCACTGCCACCACCACCACCACCACCAAAGAGGTAACCCAAGGATGATCCACCACCTGGAGCAGCATGGACCTTAGTTGAGGGACGATCCTGCAAACCAGGAAGGAAGTTTCCCTTTCATAATGGGGCATACATGACTGAATGAGTGATAATCAAACAAATTTAAGCATTTAAATGATAAGCAATTGAAAATAACTAACTTTCAGGGCATGTCTGTTGTGTACATCTCCAAGGAAAATCTTAGCAGCCTATTTCAATTGTAATCATTTTTTAGGATTGAAAACTTAGATATAATTTTGAGATATTTTTTTTTTTGGAGAGGCAAACTTAAATGTAATCTTGAACAAACAATTCTCTTCCAACCACCAGAATGCCTTCATTCTAGCACAAAATGAAGATGATAACTGCTTTCTTACATAATTGCCTAAAAATAAATTGCTTGACAGTTATTTTAGAGACATTATCTAGGACTAGTCAAAAAAGAAAAAAAAATGATACTCATCAGGGTAGCCCAGTTAGTCAAGGCGCATACTAGAAAGTGTGGTTCCAGTAAGTGGCATATGGTCCTAGGTTTGAATCTTGTCACTAATGATTCCCTGAATTTACCCGGTGCTGGTTATTGCGGGGCGGTCAGCACCCCGACGTTTGGGTCTCCATGGAGAGTCCTAGTTATTTCATATTCATGGGTGTGCAACTTATAGCATCTCCATCTCTATATGAATCATGGTTGCCATATGGAACAGAAAATAAATTCAAACTATCATATATTTAGATGCCTTGAATAGCTTGCATTCAATATCCAATTAATCCAAAGTAATCATTTATCTCATTTTAAATCTTTGATGAACACTACACAATGCATAGGGTCCTTGCAGCAAGAAAATCAAAGACTAAAACATCAAACACCAGTGGGAGGCAATTATACACAGCACTTGAATCACCAACTGGGACTTAAAAGTGATTTTGTTCACCAAAAGCTTCAAGATAATATACAAAACAAAGGCCTACATTTTGATAAGCAGTCAATATCAAAACAAAAAGAAACGAGAAGGAAAGACAAAATCTCAAGGCTACTTAATAACAAAGATCACTCCTTGCTTAACATATTCAAAATATCATAAATTAAACAAGATCACTTCCAAATGATGCCACATGCCTGATGGACCTCCAGCCAAAAGGTTTATGTTCATTCTCCAAGAAGAAATCAGCCTCATAGAAATCAATTGAAGCTTGTTAATAGAAAACAAAGGGTAAAATATAAACCATAGTTTTTAATCTAGAAATTCTGATCCCCTAACCAAGGGGCACAAATTAGCATGACCTAATCCTTTTAACACTAATTGATTTCCATAGTAATCTATCCTTCAGCCTCAATTCTCAGATGGCAGCTTTCCTTATTTGCCTAAACTGTGATGCTGCCTCCAAAATATTGTGAGAATGACATGGATCAAAGCAAATGGCATAAAATGGAGACACTGTGTAGGCAACCCAACGCTATGAAACTTGCACTTTGGAAATACCAAAGCTATCATGATCAAAATCATACCGTGATGAAGTTTCCACAGTTCTGACCATCTGCTCGGTAGTAGTTATTTGCCAGATTACCATGGATACCAGCCGGAATCTGTTTGGTAACATCTGCTGGTTGAGCAGGAGTGGTAGGCTTGGGGGATGGTCCATTATTTACAGCAGGAGCTTCACTTGGAGGCACCGGGGCATTGTTTGAGGCTGGTTTTGGTGCCTCTCCACTCCCAAACAGGTAACCCAAGGAACTTTGTCCTCCACCACTGCTAACTCCACGACCCATTCTCTACAACTCCTTAGATACAAATCCAAACTCTGACCATTCCAGGCAGATGATAGAAAGCAAACAGCAGGAATGTAATAAATCAAGAACAAGAAACAACAGAAAATGTTAGAAGCCATAATGTTGAAGGACTCTAACTGTGGGGAGTTGGCACATCAAGCCTCAGTTTGGACAACAGGAAAACACATTTAAAGAATTCCACAGTAATTCCCATAGGGCTAGAAAAAACTTATAATAAGAGAACAAATCAAAATCAGAACAAAAGATAAATGGATGTAAAACTTGTTACCACAGCAATCATATACTGACAGGAACCGTAGAATTAAACAATATTTAAAAATCAAATTGTTTACAAAACATTAGCAAAAAATTTCATTCAAACTAAACTATAGCAGCATAGACAGACTTTTTTATTGTGCATTAAAAACTGATCTGTTCCTAGCACCCTCACAATGCCCAGAGATCATGCATGTCTTAAATTAAATATCAACATAACACCCAATAGGCTTATGGAAACAGAAATTAAAAATATTTTGATATTTTTCCTATTAAAAGAAGGCTGAACTGTTGGTTTCCCAATTTTTTTCTTCACGTCTGAGTGTAATCCTTTGGCCTTAAGAAGCTTCACCTATAAAACCCAGATAAAGATCATAAAAGAACATAAAAAAATCATTATCACAATAAAGATGAAGAGCCACCACATTTCAGTTGAAATATCACACACTGCAACAACATATCTATCAGGTCAGCATCTAATAAACGCATTAAAACAAACCTTCTTGTGTCACATAGCTAATAACTTCACCCAAATAGAGAAACGATTTTGTCACGCACCAACAAAAAAATTCATTATGGATTCGTTTCCATTCTGAATTATGTTTTCTATGAGCTCAGTCACTCAATTTCCCTCCCAAGAAAAAATAATAATAATGACAAAAATAATAAAAATCCAAAATGGCGAAATCAAACAAGAGAATAGTCAAATCATATAGAATTACCGTAGAAAACAACAAGAGATCTAAAAACAAACACGAATCATGCGCCATTCATTCCTCATTACACCATTTTCCTTAACAAACAAGACGATCGCCAAAAAAAAAAAAAAAAAAAAGAACAAGAAATGGAGCTCCAGATCCAGTGAAAATACGTTGAGAAAACATCAAATCAGAAACAGTACAGAAGGTTAAAGATCGAATTGGACAGCATATCTGGATGAAAGGTGCGGCGTCGTAATGCGAGTGTATGAGCTTTCTCAAATGTAGAAGAACACGAGACGGATAGAGATCTAGGGTTAGGGTTTGATACCTTACGCTTTGGAGCCGATAGAGAAAGGAGATCTGAGATTCCTGGACAAGATCCAGGACCGTAGAAGCTAGGAAGGAACTGGAAGTCTGGAACCTTGTGAGAGAGACAATGGATTTTGATAAGGAAATTGACTATTTCCACGCCTATTTTTGCTGCTTGAGCTCCAATTCGCCATAGTCAAATTCAATTTTTATGAAATTAATTAAAATTTTTAAGAAAATTTAAAATTATCTTCACCTTCTCTTTTTTCTTTTTTCTTTTTTTTTTTAATTATGAAATTTATATTTTTAATTATAAAGTTTGATATAAAAACTAAATACTTATTTGAACATTTTTTGTTTTTAAAAATAAAAATGAAGTTAATTACCTTAAAAAATCATTTTTAAATATTAAAAAAATATTATTCATATTTTAGAATTTTGAATAGAAATGAAGTGGAAGGAGCAAAATGGAAGTGGAAGTAACATGTTACCGTACAAAGCGGGGGCCCGCCCACGCAAATATGAAATAACAGTGAGTCCACTCTTGCCTTCCAAGGCTCGAGAAATCATTTTGTCTGATGGGGAATTTTTATTTTTTTAATTTTAAAAATATATTTGAATAAATTTTTAATTAAATTAATTTTATTTTAAGAATTCATTTTTAAAAAATAAAATTTGAAATTATATTATTTTTTTAAAATAAATTTAAAGTGTTTTTATTTTTTTTTTTACCTAAACAACCTTTAAAAATTATATTATTTTAAAATATTTTTAGTTATTTTTTTTTAAGTGTTTTAAGCATGGTTTTGAAAACCAGACCAGACCTGCCGGTCACAATTCCAGTCCGGTCCGCTCAATTAGATAGGAAACAAGTTGAACCAGGAATGAACCGACTAAACCGGCGGTCCGACCGGTGAACCAAACAAATCGGCTGGATCATTCCGAACCGTCCAGTTCGATTCAATTTATTAATTTTTTCAACATCAAAATGATGTCGTTTTTATGTTTCTGACATCAAAACAACGTTGTTTTGGAGGATATGAAACCTCTTTCTCCAAACCCTCCCTCTCCAAATCACAATTGCCACCCGCCTCCCAACCTGCCTCCAACGCGCCACGATAGGCTCCCATTGCCGACCGTTTCACCTTGCAAAATCTCCCTCCACCGACCGTTGCAAGATCACCATCGCCTGAGTCACGTCTTCCCCGCCACGTCGTTACAAGCCGCCAAGTCACCCCCTTCCGCTGGAACCTCGGTTGTAAACCCCCTTCAGTTGGCTATAACCCCCCACTCCGCTGTTGTAACCTCCCTTGCAGTAGCTGCAAGCCTGCAACCTGGAAAAATGGAAATCAAGGTATGATATTATTATTTAATTATTTATTATTTAACCCCATTGTGTCTTCTCCCTTCCCTTATCATGTCTTCTCAAATGGAATCTTGTACAAGATATTGTCGTGTGGGGAATTAATTTATATACAAGTTCGTGTTATAAACTTTACTGTGTGTTTTCTAAAACCCATCATGAAGCCGAACCTACAAGTTCTAGGCATTGCCAAAAGCCCACTTGCTTATAGGGTTTGACTCAATAGCATCAAGATCACAAGCCCACGATTTCAACTGAATAGAAAACTAAAAAATTTATGGAGATTGTTTGAGTTTTCTTAGAGAATTTAAGTGAAGGAGATTGTATCGGATAGCTAGGTAAGAAGAGTATGCCTCGAAAACTTGGGGATCATGGGGATTCGATCCCAGCCAGAGAAACTGTTAAGATGTAGTGGCGCTTAACTCCAAAGAAAGATCAAAAAAGATAAAGGCATCGGGTCTTAAGATAATACATTGTTGTTTTTAAATTCTTTTCACATAAAATTCTTGATGTGATTATTACTTATAAAAAAGTCAGGCATGATGTTGCATTTGGTTGGTGTGGGGAATAATTTACATACTGATTCATGTCATAAAAAAGTCGGAGATGATGTTGCATTTGGTAACAATTTAGATAAGATTTATTAAATTTTTAATAATATATAAAATAATAAAATATATATTTATGACGTCACCGGTTCAACTACCAGTCCAACCAATTAACTGTGAACCGATAACTTTTTCAATTCAATGAACGACCCGATTCTAAAAACATTGGTTTTAAGTGATAATTAAAAATTATAGACAATATTTTAGAATTTTTATATCATATAAATATGTAAATTATAATACTTTTATAAAGAATGAATAAAAGATACTAACTTTTCATATTTGAATTCGTAAAGAGAGTTTTGAAATTTTAAAGTAAAGTATTTCAAGTATTTTGATAAATAATTTTAAACATGAAAAATATTTTTAATTATCATTATACACTACACATTATAACTAGGGAAAATACAAAATAAGAAAATTAGAGCTTATTTGATTGTGTGATTTACAAACAATTTTCTATTTTTAAAAACAGAAAACTGTTTTTAAAATTTTCTAACACTATTTATCTATTATTTTCTTCTAAAACTTTAATAATAAAGTGAAATAAAGAATAATTTTTTAAAAATAAATAAAAATTATTTTCATCGATTTTTAAAAGTAAAATAAATACATACATCATTTGAAAACATAGATTAAACCCATGTGGTTTTTCCTAGTTTTATTATTTTTTTATTTTTCAATAATCAAGAGGTTTAAAACCACGTCGTTCTCATATGAGGAGGCCAAAAAAGCATAATTAGTAATTGCCGACCCATCAATATTTTTCTAATTATTATTAATGAATAATGCTTAGTTGGCTAATTTAAAGTTGCGTGTGTGTAGCGTATGCTTAGCTGGATGTATATTTCAACAATATTCTTGATTCTATTAGCGAAATACCTAGGATCCATACCCTTCAATTTTCCCCTTTTTTTTTTCTACAAAAAATACATAAAAATGACTTATTAACTTTAAATTTTATGTTTATTTTCATACTCTCTCAGGAAAATATGAGGAAAATTGTAAGAGAAAGAAGAAATGAAGAAAAATAAAGAATAAATTATTTTATATGTTATTTCAAACTTACTTCACTTATTTTTTCTTTTTTATGTAAAGATAAAATAATTTAAAAATATAAATTCTATTAGCGAAATACCTAGGATCCATCCCCTTCAATTTTCCCCTTTTTTTTTCTACAAGAAATACATAAGAATGACTTATTAACTTTAAATTTTATGTTTATTTTCATACACTCTCGGGAAAATACGAGGAAAATTGTAAAAGAAAGAAAAAATGAAAAAAAATAAAGAATAAATTATTTTATATGTTATTTCAAACTTATTTCACTTATTTTTCTTCTTTTATGTAAAGATAAAATAATTTAAAAATATAAATTCTAATTAATCTTAATTACATTTGATTTTTTTTTTTTCATATTTTTCATGTTGAAACCAAACATGAGAAAATCATTTTCTTTAATATTTATTTTCTTTTCTTAGTATTTTCCGAAAATAACACGTAGCCTAAAAATGAAATTTATTAAAAAAAAAAAAATTATATATCCAAGTATGTTTCATTGTGCATGTCTTTTAGGTACCAGCAGCAGGCTAACACAACCAGGGAGAAGCAACCAAGAGGTTCCTTATCCATGCATATTCTCCATTGCCCAGGCATATTCCTTTGGGCACCATTGGTTTAATAAAATTATATAAGAAGGCCATGGATCCACCACTGCAGCAGCACTGACACACTCTCTGCATGCATCAATGGAAGTGACGAAGAAGAAGAGTGAGAGAGATGGTGATACAGCAATGGGGGAGGAGGCTCTGCCATTTCATAAGCTTTTGAGCTATGCAGATGGTTTGGATTGGGTTCTCATGGCACTGGGCACCTTGGGTTCCATTGTCCATGGCCTGGCCCAACCAGTAGGGTACTTGCTGCTTGGCAAAGCCCTCAACGCATTTGGGGCCAACATCAATGACCGCGAAGCCATGGTTGCTGCCCTCTACAAGGTACATATTCATATATACATATGTAGAAGTCTCATGTCAATTCCAGTTTCTAAACCAAATTGCAGATACTAGATGAGCTTGTTCTTGTTTGTGTAGGTTGTTCCTTATGTGTGGTATATGTCTGCCGCCATGTTTCCTGCCGGAATACTAGGTAGCAAGCTTTCCTATATGCATCCTTCAGCCATCTAGTTAGCAAATTGTTTTTTGAAACAGTTTTGTATTCTCTATAATAGAAACAAAAACAAGTTATTTTTTAGAACATATTTTAGATTATTTCAAATGTTTTTTGTAAGGTGTTTTAAGCAATAACTAAATATATAGATAATAGTTTAGACAATTTTGTATCATATATAAATACATAGTATCGTCATGGAGAATTAATTGAGAAAACTGTGTTTCATATTTAAGTTTCCAAATAAAAATTGAGAACTGTTTTTAAGAATTATTTTCAAAAACTACTTTTGATAATAGTTTGGACACTTTTGTATTATACATAAATACCGAGTATTTTCATGGAGAATAAACTCATAAAACTGTTTTCCATGTTTAAGCTTTCAAACAAAAATTGAGAATTGTTTTTAAGAACTGTTCTCAAAAGCTATTTTTGAAAACATTCTCATACACACCTTAAGGGCCTATTTGGAAATTGTTTTTTAGAATCGTTTTCTGTTCTTTAGAACAAAAAACACGTTTGACAACCAAAAATTATTATTTGTTTTTTGTTCTTAAGAACATAATATAAGGTATTTTCAAAGAATATCTTTTAGTTGTTTTTTTGTTGTTTTCACTTGTTTTTTATGGTTGATTTAAAAATTAATTATACAAACATATAAAATAATTAAAAGTAAAACACTAAATATAAATATTATTTTTAAAACATATTTAAAAATATTAAAAACAAGTTTAAAATATTTTAAGTTTCCAAACAGACTTTTATTCTACAAAATTTAGATAACAATTTTCAAAAAATGTTCTCAAAAACAGTTTTTCAGAATTGTTTTTGAAAACAATTACCAAACAGGCCCTAGTATTTTCAGCTGTTTTATTTTAGAGTGTTGAGTAACAATTAAAATTATGGAGAACAATTTGAAAACTTTTGTATTGTACATAAATACATATTACCTTTATGGAGAATAAATCAAGAAAACTATTTTGATAACTATTTTTAAAAACGTTCCCAAACAAGACCTAACGTTTAATGTTTGGAATTTTCAGAGGTTGGGTGTTGGATGCATGCAAGTGAAAGACAAGTCTCACGTCTACGACTAGCATTCCTGAGGGCAGCCCTTAACCAGGAGATTGGAGCTTTTGACACAGATCTAACAAGTGGAAAAATCATCAGTGGAATAAGCAGCCACATGAGTATCATACAAGATGCTATAGGGGAGAAGGTATGTTACCTCAACTCAACTCAATCTTATGCTGCTACCATGCAAAGTACACAAGCAAGCTTTCAAATAAAAATCACAGCCAAAAAAGGTTTGAGAAAACTAACAAGCTTTTCCGCTGACAGTTGGGCCATTTTCTATCAAACATCGCAACGTGCTTCTCTGGAATATTGATCGCTACCATTTGCTGTTGGGAAGTTTCACTGCTCACCTTGTTGGTTGTTCCTTTGGTTCTTGCGACTGGAGCCACTTATAGCAAGAAGATGAATGACATTTCAGCTGCAAAAATGCATTTCCTGTCAGAAGCCACATCCATGGTAGAACAGGTAACAAGTTGGAAATTCTACTTAATTTCATATCACCCATTAGTTATCATTAGTTTAGTGGCAATTAACAAAACCTGAAAAGAAACAAGCGAAAAAAGAACACAGAAGTAAATATATCTACTATAATAACCTTTTCTGATGTACTACAGACACTATCTCAAATCAAAACAGTATTTGCATTCGTGGGAGAGAGTAAGGCTATCAAGTCTTTCTCAGAGTGCATGGACAAACAGTTCAGGATAAGCAAGAGAGAGGCATTAATAAAGGGAGTTGGGACAGGTTTGCTTCAAACTGTAACCACCTGTTGCTGGGCTCTGATTATTTGGGTTGGAGCCATTGTTGTCACAGCCAAGAGAGCAAGTGGAGGAGACATCATAGCGGCAGTGATGAGCATTCTCTTTGGAGCTATGTAAGAAAGAAGCAGTCTCACTCAATCCTGGTCTTGAGCTGAAAACATGCATTCCTTCAGATATTAAATTGAGCCCTGTTTGTTCTTTTTCTGATTGCAGATCACTCACTTATGCTGCACCAGACATTCAAATCTTTAATAGTGCAAAGGCTGCAGGAAATGAGGTTTTTCAGGTGATCAAAAGAAAACCTGCCATAAGCTATGATTCTGAAGGGAAAACACTCAAGAAGATCAATGGCAATATTGACATGCAGGATGTATACTTCACCTACCCATCCCGGCAAGAGAGATTAATCCTTGACGGATTTTCACTTTCCATCCCAGCAGGAAAGGTGGTGGCTTTAGTGGGTAGTAGTGGGTGTGGGAAGAGCACTGTCATCTCCCTAGTTGCGAGATTCTATGATCCATCACAAGGTTTGCAGCTCGGTCCCAGACCTCTAAGGTTCTAAGTCTTTTTGTCAAAAGTTTCAATACAATTAATGCAAACTAATTGATAATGGCATTTACATATTTTCACATGTCTGTCATACAAGTACCAATATTACATATGCATGAATGTCATATATGATTGTGGATATGAAAACAAGCATGCAAGAGTAAAGGACCAGAATACAGCACAAACATGTGAATGTATAAGATCTGAATTTGCCTGAAGCCTAATGAAGTAGCATCCCTTCAGGTGAGATTTTCATTGACAACTGCAACATTAAGGATCTAGACTTGAAGTTCCTCCGAAAGAACATAGGAGCAGTATTTCAAGAGCCGTCGCTCTTTTCTGGCACCATCAAGGATAACATTAAAGTAGGAAGCATGGAAGCAGATGATCAAGAGGTCCAGAATGTAGCATTGATGGCAAATGCACACTCTTTCATAACCCAACTCCCAGATCAGTACTCAACAGAGGTCAGCTAACTATACCCAACACAACCCTCCAAACCCACATAGAAAAACACATGCATGCATACAACCACAGAGACTACTAGTTTTACTTGCAGACTATAAAGAAAAAACCCAACTTCTAATCCTTCATACACTCATCTGTGATAGTGCTGTGTAGAATGGTTTGATATATCAATCTTTGTAATGTTTCTTTTCGATAAACATATTCTCATTGTGGCTAACTCGTTGTGCCTAAAATGGGCTTCAGGTAGGAGAAAGAGGAGTGCACTTATCAGGTGGACAAAAACAGAGAATAGCAATAGCAAGAGCCATTATAAAGAATCCTCCAATTCTTTTACTTGATGAGGCCACAAGTGCACTTGATTCAGAGTCAGAGAAGCTGGTTCAAGATGCCATTGAGAAAGCTATGCAGGGGAGAACAGTCATCTTGATTGCACACAGGATGTCAACTGTGATTAATGCAGATATGATTGCAGTCATAGAGAATGGCCAAGTTAAAGAGACGGGAACACACAGCGACTTGCTAGATACCAGCAAATTCTATAATAATTTATTTAACATGCAGAACCTCTGTCCAGACCAAGACTCAAGGTTGGTGCACAGCCTCCCTTCTTCGCACAATCATGATAAACAGAAAAAAACATTAATTAACTAAGTTAAATTGAATGACTGACAGAATTACAGATCTTACTGAAGAAAATGCAAGTACAGACCACGAGATTTCATTTCAAGACCTGGACCAATCTGTGGAACCCAACAAACATCCTAGAGATGCTTTGAAGGAAGAAGAACAGAGGGTTAGAGGGAAAAGAGTTCTATTTTTCAGAATCTGGTTTGGCTTGAAGAAAAGTGAGCTTATAAAGACTGCTATTGGCTCATTTGCAGCAGCTGTTTCTGGCATCTCAAAGCCCTTTTTTGGATACTTCATCATAACGGTAGGAGTATCCTATTACAAGGAAGACGCAAAGCAACGAGTTGGATTGTATTCAATCGTCTTCTCTCTAATAGGGCTGCTTTCATTATTCACTCACACCTTGCAGCATTACTTCTTTGGAGTAATTGGAGAGAAGGCCATGACTAACCTTAGACAAGCCCTGTATTCAGGTATTTGCTACTCTAATCATGAATTCACATCATTTACTTCATCAACTTTAGGAGGTTATTGGTTTAGTGAATGTTTTGAGTTTCCATCAGAAATTCAGAACTATAAAAGCATACACCAACACCTTTTCTTAAAATCTTTCAGGCGTACTACAGAATGAATTAGTGTGGTTCGAGAAACCTGAGAATAATGTTGGCTCACTTACCTCACGGATCATCAATGATACCTCAACGGTCAAAACCATAATCTCGGATCGTATGTCTGTTATTGTCCAATGTATCTCCTCCATACTGATTGCAACAATAGTAAGCATGAGAGTTAACTGGAGAATGGGTCTGGTAGCTTGGGCTGTGATGCCTTGCCACTTCATTGGTGGCCTGATTCAAGCCAAGTTTTCCAAAGGATTTTCAAGTGGCTCTGCCGCTGCACATTGTGAACTTGTTGCCCTTGCCTCTGAATCTGCAACCAACATGAAAACAATTGCCTCATTTTGCCATGAAGATTTCATACTTGACAAAGCCAAAATTGCTTTGGAACCACCATTGAGAAAGAGCAGGAGAGCAAGCATCAAGTACGGGATCATTCAAGGCTTCTCACTTTGCTTGTGGAACATTGCACATGCTGTTGCTTTGTGGTATACAGCAGTTTTGGTGGAAAGAGATCAAGCTACTTTTGAGAATGGTATAAGATCGTACCAGATTTTCTCCCTCACTGTGCCTTCAATCACGGAACTGTGGACACTGATCCCCACCGTCATCTCCGCCATCAGTATTCTAACTCCTGCATTCAAAACCCTTGACCGGAAAACTGAAATTGAACCAGATACGCCAGAGAATTCACATGCTGAGAAGATCAAAGGGCGAATCGAATTTCAAAATGTTAGTTTTAATTACCCACTAAGACCAGAAGTGACTGTTCTCAACAACTTCTGCTTACAAATTGAAGCTGGATCAAAAGTCGCTCTTGTGGGGCCAAGTGGAGCCGGCAAATCCTCAGTTTTGGCCCTTATACTAAGATTCTATGATCCGAGGGAAGGAAGGATACTGATTGACAGAAAGGATATAAAAGATTACAATCTAAGAAGATTGAGGTCACGGATAGGATTGGTACAGCAAGAGCCTCTGCTTTTCAGCTCCTCAATCAGAGATAATATCTGCTATGGGAATGATGGAGCTTCTGAAACTGAAATTGAAGAGGTATCAAGGGCAGCACGGATACATGAGTTCATAAGTTATTTGCCTCATGGATATGATACAGTTGTGGGGCAGAAGGGCTGCCAACTTTCTGGAGGACAAAAGCAGAGAATAGCCATTGCTAGAACTCTACTAAAGAGGCCAGCAATTTTACTCCTGGATGAAGCAACAAGTGCCCTTGATACTCAGTCTGAAAGAGCTGTAGTGAGTGCTCTGGAATCAATAAAACTGAACAACAATAGTGACTTATCCAGAACCACTCAGATCACTGTTGCACATAGGCTTTCCACAGTGATCAACTCAGATACCATAATAGTTATGGACAAAGGTGAGATTGTGGAGATGGGTCCTCACTCAACCCTGATAGCAGCATCTCATGGGCTTTACTCCAAATTGGTCCAGCTCCAGAGTTTGGGAGAGAATTAAGATAAGAATGTGTGTGCAGTCTATATATCCACAAGCTATACATGTCTATACACACTTCTGTCACATGAGTTGGCACCAAAAGTTCTCTCCGTGCAAAGGGCATTTACAAAGAAAGCTACAGTACTATCTTTTTTTAGTTGTTTAAGTGATAGTGCCATAATATTGCCCAATGAAAATTAAAATGGACAAGATTTTTTTATGGTATGATGAGAGCATATCATAGATTTAGAGTTATGCCGTTCCAAGATACTTAAAGCACAATACATATATACCAAAGACAATCACAGTAGTTCAAGATATTCATCTAGAATTCAAGAAAAATGCTGTCTAAGGTCTTGAGCTGCTCCAACTCCTCAGCATGGGCAATGCCAGGATCAATATGACATAACTGAAACAGAAAAAAAAATGTCAAATCTACTAAACATAAAATACTAAGGCTTAACCAAAAAGTTCACAAAAATGCAGTATAACCTGGTATTGCGGCTTTTTCAGTGTGTGAACCCCTCTTTTAATAAACTTCTGCCATCCAACATTTTCTTTAAGTGATCTTTCCAGAGCTGCTGTTTTCTATTAAGTATAAAGCAGAAGAATTTTTAGAAATGCGACATTATTGATATGCAGTACATGTTCAAGATTTTCAAGATAAGTATTTAAAGGCACTAAATAAATAAATAGCTTCCCAAAAATGGTATTGAACTCTTGGAATAAGTCCAAACAACAAATTTTTTTTTCCTGAAGTTATAGAAATCCACAACTAATGTGCATCTAAACCATTTCGAGCAAGCCTATTTCTGCCAAACTATACAAGTTTCCAGTACTGAAATATGCAACAATCATTAGTTTTAGTCGGCTACACCAATTTATCAGGTGACCCACCCTGCACAGCCCCTACTGGGACAAGGATGGTCTGGCATTGGGTTCAAGATAGGATAGAGTTTTTACCCCCTACCCATCATCATGCAATTCTACTCATATATATGTGTGAGTATTATCTTCTTATTTATGACCAGAAAAAACCATTTCATTGAAATGAACTAGTTAGAACAAAGAAAGATGAGAAATCCCTCCATGAAATATTTGGCACCAAGCTTTGCTAAAAGGTGCATCGAATCCAAGGAAAGGAACAACCCAACTCTAAAGCTACATAAAAATTTTGGTAAGCCACCCATCAAGCTTCCACAGGCCACTTTCTTTCTTTGTTGCCCATGATATGACTGACAAAAGTTGAATCTCCCTCTGTTGAGTTACTAATTTAATAGCGTTATGCTTCTTCTCTAGAGAACAATAAACAGAGAAATGCACAGACAGTCTCAAAGCTAGGATGAGTTTCACTTGTATTCCTATTAGTAACTAATGTTCAATAATCAAATACAAAATACAGAGTGCTAAAAGAGGTTATGATTGCACCACATTTTTTGTTAGGTACTTCGTAATATACACTTATCTTTTTCCTATAAAAACAAAAATGCAGATTACTAAAATGGGTTGTGAAAGGAAATGCATATACAGATACTTACATGAGTAGGGTCCAAAATTAATAGGTTGTATCGATGCATCCCATTGAGCTGATGTTTGACTTGAATCCCAACAATGGTTCTCGAATGGCCATCATGCTGAAAGTACAAGGGCCTGCTTATTGAAGCTCCCAACAAAGCACAACACAATTTAGAAACATATTTAAAATTCTGTAAAAAAAAAAAAAAGAAAGAAAGAAAAAAGGGGCTACTATTCCAGATAGTCACTTACGCTTTGTCAGTGACAATAACATCATGGCTGCCTGATTTGGTGAACTTATTGTCAGAGAAATAATTCCATACCCAATCAACAAGAACTTGACGACCTTTATCATTCCTTGTGAAACATTTATCAGACTCTGTAATGTCTGCCAAGTTACACGAATCATGCCTGCTGGAACCTGGTTGGGAAATATCTTGATCCCTTGATTCCCTTTGAAGTAGAAATTTGTCAATTGGTCCACAAACTTCATGTGCTTTCCTCTTGCCCTGACTATTTTTTTGAGGATATGGTGATTTAATTTCCTTAGGACCAAAATCCACTATCCTTGCCCGCAGACCAAAAGAACGAAATAGTGCAGCACATTCAGTGGTTCCAATCCAATTTGTTGTGCCATATATTTTGTGACTGAAATGCTCCGAGCCAACTGTATCGAAATCTCTTTCCCAAGCAATCTCAAGCCATCTTTGGAGTGATGGTATATCAGGAATGAATCCTGAACCACCAAACAAAACTTGCCTGGCTTCTTGTCTTTGCATAAGCAAGTGAGAGCTGAGCATTTGGATATTACGCCAACCACAACCCCACCCAACATCCTCTGATTCAATGCTTTGAAAATGAATAACAGAGCCTGACAATATACAGGTTGAGTTTCCTAGTTCTGATTCCAAGCAGTTTCTCAACAACACCATCAAACCATCTTCAACTCTGTAGAAGGTGCTCCTAATTTGTAAACGAGCTAAGTGAAAAACTTTTTCATCAATGGACATTTCTCCACTGCAATTACTACTCTCATCAGACCTTGAGCTGCTTCTTTCATAAGTTTTTCCAGAGCTTATTTCAACTAACATGCCATTCTCCACTGGATTATTCTGCACATGGGACATTTAAAAACTATAGTTAGTGGAAGGAGCAGAAGATTTTGGTAGAAAAAAATGAAAGCAAGTCAGTGTAGAGATGAAAGAAGCAAGAATATGATATTGGCCTGACATGCAATTCCATTTGATAAGACATGGAAACTAAAAAAAATGCTCCAAGTTTCACATATGACCATTTTTGGGAATTCACCAATTTGTCATTACTCAAGAATTTGCTCAGTTCCCATTAGAGATGGAATTGTGTCTTAAGCTTTGATTGCATTTTTTGGAAGCTGGAGTAATTGGGGTTTCATGATGAGCCAGAATTAGCATCACAGAATCGCGATTTCGGGTACCCCAAGGATAAAAAGGATAGGAGTTTTTGCCCCTTCAAAGTGGGCATGCCATGAAGTTTCAAGGGGCTCAAAGTATTCATGCCACATCAATGAACAATCATTATTCAAGCTTTTTTATTTTCATTTTCTACCGGGTTTATCATGTTTTCTCAGATAGGATGCATGTGAATGTGAGAATACCAGGGTTTTGGGTGGGCTAGTTGGGGCAATAGCAATTTGCCGGGCTAACTCCATGTCCCTTCTGAGTTCCTCCTCCTCCAAGTGATCATTCGCATGCCTGCATCCACAACTCTCATTCTCAGTAATCAACCTTCGATGGCAGAAAAAGGGGCATCATAAAATAGACACAGACCTCCGTTTGATTTCTGAAGGAAAAAAAATAAAAATTAAAGCAGGAAACTGAAAGAAAGCAAAATTCCGATTCTTAAGATCACAATTACGTTGGGTTTCTTGAAAAATAGACAGGCCCATAGGGTAAAAGCGAAGAGGGATTTCATATTTGCCAAATTATCGCAGCAAACAAACAGGGGTGTGATAAAAAAAATAGAATACCTCTGAAGTTGAGAGGCGGGGAACGTGAGATGACAGAAGGGGCAAGGCGACGAATGCATATTATATGCCTATGAATCTACTGCTGCATGTATGTCCACTTCAAATGCCTCCTGGCACGATGCGGAGGGAGACTTGCTCACTAAGATTCGTTCTTCCTCGACTAGCTCACTAAGATTTGTTCTTCTCCAGCTTGCTCACTAAGATTTGTTCTTCTCGCTGACAATATTTTTTCGGGACAATCGATTAAAAGGGATGATGAAATGACAGAAGGGGCAAGGCGATGAATGCATATCATATGCCTAATGAATCTATTGTTGTATGTATGTCTACTTCAAATGCCAATTGGCGCGATGCGAAGGGAGGCTTGCACCCTAAGATTTGTTCTTCACCGACTTGTTCACTAAAGACTTTTTTCTCCTAAATATTTTTTGGCTTATCTGATTAAAATGACTGTTGAAACCAATTTTGAAAATCTTACTTTCCAATTATTTTTTTATCAGACAAAAATATCTTTATTATTTTATTATAAAAATAACATTTTCTTTTAAGGTTTGATATTTTGTCGGGATGACTAATTAAAAGGGATGAAATTTTACTTAAAATTACAAATTTGACCTCTAAGCCTCAAAAATGACTTCTCTCACACAAAATTACCCCTTTCTCCTCCGTCTCTAACCTCCCTTTGCTTTTCTTGTTCTTTCTTCCCCTTTCTCTTTCCTTCTTTATTTTCTAGTTTCCTCCTCTTCATCACATTTTACACAAATTCTCTTCAAATTTCCTTAGCTTAAAATGTCAAGGCTATGTTTAGTTAATAAAAAAATATTAAGAAAAATAATTTTTTTATATTTAATTTTATTATGAAAAATACAAAAAAAAAAAATTAAATATAATTAAAATGTATGTAATTTAAAATTATTTAATCTTAATATAATAAAAATAAATAAATTAAACAAGTTTTAAAAAAATATATAAAAATAATTTATTATTTTTTCTTTTCTTCTACTTAGAAATGGCAATGGGACAAGTCGCCCCTATTCTAACCCCACCCCGTTTAACTTTTTTTTTGAAATTTTTTTATTTTTTTTAAATTACTTTAAAATATTTAATTATATTAAAATAAATATATTTTATAAATAATTAAATTATTATAATTTTTTATAACTTATTTTATTAAAAAATATTTTATTATTATCTATATATTAAAAATAATAAAATAAAAATTAATTTAATTTAATTTTATATATCATCTGTGCAAGATCGGATAAATGTTCTGGGTTTTAAAAAAAAATCTCAAATCCGTTTATATAAAATTTAAACCCATCGCGTCAGGGGCGGGGCGGGTACCCGCCCATTGCCATTAATAGGACGGAGTGGGCCGAGTAACTGAAAAAACCCGCCTCATTTTCGTCCCTACTTCCACTTTTGCAATTTGAAGGGAATTTTGTCCCTTTTAATCAAGTCATCCCAACTAAAAATGGCATTCTGTTTTTCCGGTCCACAAACTGTTGAGCTTCAGGCCAAGACTCAGTAAGCAACACTAGGAGCTTTCTCGCTGCTGGCGGAGACGATGTGGTCGCTGCTGAAGCCGTTGGCCCGTTACCCACAAAACATTTCAAAATAGGATCATTATCAAAGCCAAAAAAAAAAAATGAAAATGCGGAGATAAAAGAGTAAAAGATAGAGAGCTGAATCGGGCTTGGTGGCGGGTTCAGGGGTGGAGGAGGGATCGTAAGGGGAGTGGAGATGGGCGGTTTTGGATTGGGAGCAATCCATCAACAGCAGTGCTCCACATGGACAAGGACAAGGACCAGACTAGAGCGGCATTGAAGGAAAGACGCAGCGAGATGGGGAGACGTTTCGAGTGTTTGGGGCGAGACATCGAGCGAGTGGTTGCAGCAGAGAAAGAAGAATGAGAGGAAAAAAAGAAAGTGAAAAGGGTACAGACAAGGAAGGATGGAGAAAGAAAATTTATCCCTTTTATACTGCCGTGCTTGGTTCCCGAGAAAACTGTTTTTCATATTAAAATTTTTAAACATAATTTTGTTTTATAAAACGAGTGAAAACGATTTTTCGATCATTGTTATCAAAAACCATTTTTTATATTAAAGTTCTCATACAAAAGTTTGTTCTCAAAAACAAGTGTGCATTATTTTCAAAAATTATTTTTAGAGATTGTTTTTTGAAAATGTTCCCAATCACATCGATTAGGTTATTTTGAAAAATGTTTTCAAAAACAAATATAAAAAACAAGTTTTAATAGCAGTTTTATTTACGAGGTCTTGTGAAATAAAAGTTTATTTAAAAACTAAAAATATTATTAATTAATTTTTTAAAAACAAGTAAAAATAATTAAAAAATATTATCTCAAAATATCTTGTTTTCGATTTTTTTGTTATCAACTATGTTTTTCCTGTTTTTTATTTTTGAAAAACGAAAAAGAAAATTGTTTTTAAAAACAATTAAGAATCAGAGCCTTAGGGTTAGGGCCAGGTGGATCTCTGGCATTCCAGTTTTTGGGACTGATCAGCAGCAATCCCATCTAATCTCCTTTAGGAGCTCCTAACAAATATATTCCCAAAAAGGCAGCTGCCTTCCCTGAAAGAAGATCACCAACCAACCCAAGGACATAAAGCAAACTGGGTTCAATTTTAGTACACCAATGATTTCAACAGTATCCTCAAAAAAATTCAGCTTCTTAGCAACAAATAAACTGTCATCAGAATCAGGCAATTGATTTGAGGATGGTAACCAATTTTCAGTTATCATATGTACAGAATTTGTTAGTTTTCAGTTTCAGGAAAGCATGTATAAGAACCAGTATGTGGTACTGCTCCTCTGTTTAGAACCATTTCCTTGAGGATCAGGAGGCTTAAGCTTCTTCTCTAGTAACCACATGTGTTCCACTCTTAGAGAGCAGCAAGTCTTTCATTTCTTTGTAACTCCTGAGCTCTTCCAGTGCATCAGCTGTCTTTCGAGCCATAAAAAATTCAGACGTTGCACCCGCTTCTCCCTCGGGTTCAGTCTTCAAAGAGTGGGATGAGTAACAACTTGGATCTTGGCGCAGAGGAGGCGCCCTCCTTAGCATGTTAACAAGAACACCAACAGCAGCATCTGGTGATTTTCCAGTCATTGGAAATGCCAGTGAAGGAAACTCTGAGGCTCTTTTCCCATCAAGGTTCTGACTGTAAATCCGAAAAAAATATTAAAGAGTTTTGTCTGAGTGAAAAAAAAAGTAAAAATTGCAAAAAATGTAAAATATAGCTTGTAATATGTTTCTACATGGATGATGCTGGAAGGAATCAGTAGCCTACATAAATTATCATAAGGAAAAAGAATAGAATGATTATCGAACAAGCACAAGCACATGTCTACTATTAGCTTAAATTAGTGGAAGTGATTGGAGAGAGAAAGTCCTAATTTCAAACCAATCCAGTCTACCTATTAAAAGAAAATGTTCTCTCTGGTTTCTCCATTCTTGTCTTGTGTTGGTGTTGGGGTTGGGGTGGGGGGTCAGGAGAGAGGGAGAGAGAGAGAGAGAGAGAGAACTTGGAAACATCTATAGAGTATGGGCTTCTAGCTTTTGGCCCCAAAATTTTCTTTTTTCGCTGTTTGGAATTTCTTGGGCTCTTCCCTGCACAAGCAAGGATTTGATGCTTAGATGATGCAGTGGTTTAGTGCACAAGAGTTGCAAGGAAGCTTGGAGATTTGCTCTCCTTTGTTGGACAATCTGGAAAAGAAAGAAATAGAATAATTTTCAAGGGGATAGAACAACCATAATTAGCAGTGAAAAGTTTCTTCTTAAAATGTCATTTCCATGAGCAAGCAGCTCAGGGAAAGCTAATGAAAATTCTTTTTTAGATTTTGTACATAGCTTGGCAGCAGTTTAGTTTGGCCTTTTCTCTATTTTCTTTGGTGGTGGCTTGTATACTTCTTGTGAACTGGGTTACACCCCCATTTGTAATGAAATTTTACATGTATACACATCATTCAGATACAACGCACCCTAACAACCAATAAAAGCAATGATGAGACACCAAACATAATATAATTTGAGGTTATCTTTCAAACAGAGAATTATAGCAGTGTCCATTGCTATTCCCTTACCATTCTCCAGCCATTACCAGCATTTGACAGGTGAACGAAGAATTCACATTCAATGTGTCAGGATTTTCGGACCATGGATCTGACCATTCGAGCAATGAACCAAGTAAGAGGTAATTTTTCCAAAACTCCCACTCTCCATAAAATTTTCCATGGACATGAGGAAGATTGGATAATCACCAGCTAATGGGTTATTTTGTGATTTTGAGGCTCCAAGTGTCCACTAAACAGATTCAAAATGGACCTACCCCCAAATGATAGAGGTTATACACGTAGTTAAATTGATTGGAACATCATGGATTTGAACAACTGGTGGAGGCCCTAATGAAGCAGCGGCAGTTTTGGATGTGTACTGCACCTCAAGACCTTGCAGATATTATCTTTTATCAAACATTTAGGCCTGGCTATGGGAATGGAGAGTGTCTCCTTGCTTTAGTTTCTTCAAGCTTGTTTTAGTGTTGTTATTGATGGTTTCTTTTTAAGATGGGTGTTGTCACCAAAAATTGGAATCAATTTGGATAATAACATGGGAATGGCATTAACAGAAAAGCCTGACACTAAATCTAGAGCCTAGTTAACTATTTTTAAGTTGGGAACAAAAATCAAAAGAAAAAGATACATGAAAATGAATAAACAAAGGAAAATCGTCTAAAGAAAGGGAAAGAAAAAACACAAATCACTGGAAGGATTCAGAGATACAATCCACCTAGAAGATTAGCAACGTGGCACATTCCTCCACCTTCAGCTTTAATCAACTTAAGCTTGAGGCAGTTAGCTCCAAAAGACATAATTTTCTACCTGTTACCTACATTGGGTAATTTTTAGCTCTTGGGAAAGGTCTCTCAAGATTAATAATGGTTGCTTTTGATACATCTCCAAACTTTAGCACGTCAGGTCTCAAAGGTGTCGGGAATTTACTGATAAAAGCGACAATTTTGGGGGGTTTTAAATTCATTTTAATAATTGCTATTAGTGTAATGTCAGATGGATGATAGAGTATTAGGCATTTTATTAGGTAAAAGAGTTCTCTCGTACTATAAACGGATTTTTAAAGACTGAAAACAGCTTTTTCAATAAAGTATAGAATGAAAATTGACATGGTTTGGATGGTTATCAAAAAAAAAATGCTATGGTTTGGATGTGTTTCATTTCACTCTTTTAGTTGTCTCTTCTACCTTCTAGACAAGAAAATTGTAGAGGTCAAGAGCTACATGAACAATCCCCATTCCCACACCCTCAGGTAAGCTGTGAGATTATTGACAATAGGTTTCCATGATCTTTTATTTTCCTTTTTTTTTTTCATTTTCTTTTTCTCTACTTCTGTCATTTATTTTCAGTGCTTCAAGAATGAATGCAAATCCCATAAGGATTTTCCCCCTTATTCCAAAGAACCTCGAGTATAGTTACACCAAAGGCATAAAGTGAACCATTAAACATGCACAAGAGGCAGCAATGCAGTTATAACTGCAGCCATTCAAACCGGATCCTCAACTCAGACAAACAAACAAATACCACCAAATATAATGAGAGGGATGCCCAAATTGCAGATCCTTTCTAGAGCAAGTTTTTCACATCATGTAACACATGCAGTATCAAAGCAATTTTCACTTGAAGCAGTTGGAGAAGCCATAAACCTACGACCAACAGTTTGAGATCAATGCATTTGGACATTTGTAGTTTAGTTGTAATGATCATCAGGGATGTGCCTTTACTTGGATAAATATTGACAGAAGGCATGGAGATAATTCATCAGACTTATTAAACTTATGATAACAAAAAAATGCCTACCTTGGTATAGTAAGAGAAGTGGTAAAGAAAGGTACCTGGCATGGGAATCTAATGTATCAACATCATCCACATCAAAAGGACCAGAGAAGTCACAATCATCCAAGTCATCCTGGAAAGATAATCTGCTAGAGCTTCTTGAAAAGCCAATCCGTGGTGAGCCACTGGAAGATAGCAACCCTGAGAACCGCCCTGAATCATCTTTGCTATCTTTCAATACCTACAAAGCATATAAGAGAGGGCTTAAAAAACCAGCATAAGAGTTGTGGTGTAAACAATAAGAGCAAGAGTTCAAGACCAAAAAGTAGCTGCATCAGAAAACATGACTACCTTCTGACCAGAATAATTATTTGTTGTCCCAGAGTACTCTCCTATCCTTAAACCTTCTGTTTTTCTAAATGACCTAATTCCAGATGGAGACTCCTGTGATGAAGGATCATGCCTTGTGCTCCTGGGAGATGGAGGTGGAAGAGAATGTCTACTAGGATCAGATGAATTTGGCGAAAGATACCTAGAGCCTCTGCCCACTAATGGAAGTGGGATAGTTACAGGAGCAGTTTCTGAAGAGAAACGAGAATACATAGGGTTACTACTGGAAAAGTATGTCGGGGGAGATGGGGACTGTGATGGCGAAAATGGAGGTGAAAGTTGATACTCATCAAAACTGGTAGCCTTCTGATGAGCTGGGGGTCTATAGTTTTGGACCCCATGACCATATATATCAAGAGGTTGAGTCGGAAGATCATATGGCATATAAGGCGTGCGAAATGCAGGTGGAGACCCACTGAGAGGTTGATTTGGTGTAAAAGGAGCTGCTCTGTGGCCGCCACTCGTCCAGCTGTGTGGGCGTTGAAATGGTGCAGAAGACGGAGATCGTACTCCTCGTCCTCGCAATGGAAAGGAAGTAGCACGAATACCCTTCTCTGACGAGGGGAAAGCCTTCAGAGGATCAGCAGCAGGGCTACCAACATAATCTGTAATAATCGTTGGCGGAAATGCTGTCAAGGGCTCAAGGTTGAAATCAGAAAGCGTTTGATGATATGTCACAGATATACAGAGGCGACCAGAAAGGGCCTCTACAGGCAAAAAACTATAATGTTTCATCACTTCCTCCTCTGCCCTTGAGAACGGCTCAGTAAATGATGAAACCTTGTAAATTATATCGAAATCGTAACTTTGAGTCAATGAACTTAGCTGCCGAAAAACCCGATAACCTGGAAGAAGCCTCATTGTTGAATAAAGTGACCGCAAAAGTATGATCGACTTCTTGTAAATTTTCTTGTAGGTGGCTGAACTTTCACCAGTAGGAGGAGCCATCAACCGGAGCGACTCATACTGAACAACCCACCTTTCTATTACAGTCTCAACCGATGTCCCTACTGCTGCAGTACTATATACATTGTCCATAGACGAAGAAGAATTTGACCCTTCCCGAACAAGTATTATATCAATTATCATAGGATCCATCAAGTTCCTATGCCAGAAATGCAAATTATCCAAAGCAGCAGGGCGGTCTCCTAGTAGTAAGCTGAACCATTTGTCACTCTTCCTAACCTGAGAAATCCCCGAAACATTACCACTCCGATCACGGGCCCGCCGAATAGAAGGGATCCTAGAGTCTAGTACAATGTGCAAGCTCTTCAAAAGAAATTGCGAAACTATTTGTTCCAACCGCCCCAACTCGGGCTGAGGATGGCTCTGCAGATCCATGCCCCTCCACACAAACCTCTACATAAATTTCCAATCCAACTCAAAACCCTCGTCTATGGCAGACCATTGACTATCAATTATGTTATTATATTGCATAATTTTCAGTTCTGAAGTCTCAGAGCTAGTCGAGGGTTTCCAAAGCTGCAAAAAAAAAAAAAAATCCAAAAATCAAACAGATAGAACAGATGATCTTCTAAACAGAATCGCTCTGATCCACGGCCGAACAACACAGAACAACAGAAAAGCAACGAATTCAGAAACCGCCCCTAATGGCCGGAAAAATCAGAGAAATACTCCAAAATTATACCCAAAAAACAAATTAATTTGGCGGAAACCCGCGTGGGATCCTGGAAAATCGTAAACCAACCGACAGATCGAGAGATAAAATTCAACATGGCGACAAAGGGAGATGAATTAATTACTAAAATATCAAAAAAAAAAAAAAAAAAAACTCACCGTGGAGACGATAGATATGGGGCAGCACATGGGAGAATTGAAGCTAGAAAACAGGGAAGATTGCGTAGAGTAGAAAACAAAAGATAAAATTTCGGAGCTCTCTCTGAATATTAATTAAAGAATAGTGCATGGACTAGAAGAGCCCGAATTGGTTGAGGACGAAGAAGATAACAGATGGGGTTTCTGCAGATTACAAAATACGTTTGTCCACGCTCCCATTAAAGCTCTCCTTTATCATCCTGCAATATAATATTGAAATCTTTAATATTTATTATAAATATTTAATAATAATAAAAAATAAAAAATAAAAAAATAATGTGTATTGATCGGTATCTCGATTCATGCTCCTCCTTCCTTTAAACCAATCCAGCTGTTTACTTCTTTTGAAAAATATTGATAGCTGATTACTTGAATCGGGCTGATCCTGTTCGTGTATGGTGGGGTTGGTGGGAAGTTCAATTTTGGACGGTTAGAAATTCAAATTTCTATTGTAAATAATAATAATAATAATAATAATAATAAATCGGGATCGAAAAATCCGCTAAAAGGTTGGATTTCGATGACTTTAGAAAGAAAAAAAAAAAGATTTTTTTTTTTTTTTTTGGGATATATTAACAATTTTTTCACTTATTAATACGAGCAAAACCGAAAAACCCACAAACCAATCCAAACCAAACAATAATAATAAAAAGGTTGATTTAGTTTAAGAATTTTAAAAACGGATTTCATCGGTTTGATTTTCGATTTTCATATTTTATATACCACACCAATATTTAAAAACTTATATGTAATTGTTTGATATTTGATATTTTTTTTTTATTATGATTAAATTAATTCTAAATATATTCAATATGCTTTTAACATCAAATCCAAATTAGACTTAAAATTTAATATAAACTCAAATTAATAATTTATAAGTTTAAAACAAAAACAAATCTACAACCCAATGGAAGACTAGAAAATGTTACTAAGTGGGTTAAATCGATTTACGAAAATTGAATCAAACCAACCTTAAAAGTTTTTATTTGATTGGATTCGATTTATTTTTTACTCTAAAACGATTTTATTTATAACCCTAATATGTCAGATAATGCACACACTATCATTATTTTTAATTTATTAAATTAATATTTAAACTATATGAATTATAAATTTAATATTAAATATAATATGTTATGTTAAAATCAAATCATATTATTATTTTTAGAGTCGTATTTGTTATCACATTTTTTTATAATTAATATTACTAATTTTATTATAAATATATTATTTTACTGAAAAAAAATTAATTTTAGTATAAAATATTATTGTGTATTTCTGAAATTTTCATTTAAAATTTATATCAAATTTAATATTGATAATTTCTTAAAATCTCATCTTCGAAAATTCCAATTTCATCATATAGATCCACATCGCGATGGATATTCTATCATAATATGGGCTTGTAGTGATGGCGGGTAGAAAGGTGGATTAGCTCATAATTGGGCCTAGACCACTCCCAAGACAGGACCCTCCTAGCTGGGCCTTGCAACCGCCCAGCCCACAAGGATGTAAATGGATTTCCCATAAAGGCCCAATTGACCATCCCTGATTAAAATAAAGCCAAAGATTTAGGGTTTGTTTGGTAACTGTTTTTTAAAGTAGTTCTAAAAATTAGTTTTTAAAAATCGTTTGTAGATGTTTTATAGAATAAATTTATGTCTGAAAACCTAAAATATTTTTTTATATTTAATATTTTATTTTTAATTATTTTACATATTTGAATAATTATTTTTTAAAACGGTTCTTAAAAAATAAGTGAAAATAATTAAAAAAATATTATCTGAAGAATAGAAAACAGTTTACAATTATCAAATTTTTTATTTTTTTACCTTTTTATTTTTATTTTTGTTATGAATAACAGCAGTTATCGAAAACAGTTATCAAATTTTTTGAGGTGTAAAGCGAGGATTGGATGGGAAAAAAATGGTGATATCAAATCATCAATCATCCATTTTTTGGCTCTTTCAAATCATGCCACGTAAGCATTGGTAAAATTAATAAATTTATGAATAATTAAATAAAAGAACCACTAAGGCATCAAAGGTCGGAGTCATACGGTAATATGGATTGATGCAATGTAAAACCCTACCCAATTGATCCCATGCAAAGCTCCTACAATGATTAACCAGCATCACCATCAAAAGGAATATTCAGTAGAATATTCCTGGCAAACGTGGTAGGTAGGCTTATCAATTATGCTAGTTGTAACTTGTCACACGTCTTTTATTTGATAGTGGTAATTTAGGATATTTTTTATGAGATAGATTTTTCATTTTTGAGTTATAGCTAATATTTGTATTGGTATGATAATTGGAGTTGGCTTTAATCAATGGTTAAATCACCAACTAGCATTGAATAGAAATCTCTTACTTTACACGTAGATGATAGAGATTTATTAAAATCTTGCATAAGTCGTCTTTTCAATTGGTTCGATTCTTCACGACAATTGATATCATGCTTACCTTGAATCCAACATCCTAGCTAATGGTTGATTTTCTCTCTAATGGGTCGATTATGGGTGCTCATGGTCATTATTCGACTAGGATGTGTGTAATGGTCGGACTATTCCAATGGTCACTTTTAGGGTATTGTCTTCCACTACACGTTTGTATGACCATTTTAAGAATTGGAGTTATACTAGGTATGATACACATTGGCGGAGCTAAGAATGTTCTTTAAGAGGGGCATAAATATAATAATTATTTTAAGGGGGCAAAAATACGGAGAGATTATGATATATAGTGTACTGAAAAAAAATAAATATATTTTTTCTTAAATAAAAGGTCAACGTTCAAAACCCCTATTATGATTTTATTTTCTAAGAGGGCATGTGCCCCACCCGGGCCTTGGTCGGCTATGCCAGCAATGATACAAGATAATATTAATAAATGATTAGTTCCTTTTTCCTTTATACGATAGAAAAGAGTTTTTAGGTCTATTTCTTAAAATGTTAACATCTTATAAATTTTGGAGTTATTATTTACATAATGTCATGGGACTAATCACGATCACTAAAATAATCCCTTCCATGAAAATGAAGTGGGTTACTATTAATAAATATACTATCGCATACGGTTAAATTGAACAATCATATCAACTAAATAATAGAGTGGACACCACTTGCGTAAAAATATTTTTCTTTTGAAAGTCGCTTTCAAAAATAATTTGAAAAATTACTTGAAATACTCCATCCATACAATAGATTATTTCTTCCAATTTTATTATTATTTTTTAATATAATTCTCCAAGTATGAAATGATTCTTCTAATAAGCATATTCTAATGAAAGCATTATCCACAAAAAATGATACAAATTAAAATTATTTTTACCATGAGCACTTCTAAATGAGTTTGACAACTTTGACCAGCACTAGTTGATATTTTGATATAAATAATTAAAAAAATATATTTGTTGATAATATTTTTTATACTATGATAAAATAAAAGAATCTCATAGTGGTCTAGAAATTAATTTAAATCATTTTATTTATATTTTAAAAAAATAATTTTAAAAATTTAACCTAAATTTAAGAAAATACTTGAAAACTTTATAATTTTGTAACTATTTTTTAAAATAGTTCTAAAAAATAGCTTTTAACCCTTGTAATATTTTTAACTTGCTTTTAATATTATTTTTAAATATGTTTTAAAAATAATTTTTATATATAGTGTTTTATTTTTAATTACTCTATATGTTTATATAATTATTTTTTAAAATAATTCTCTAAAAAAAGTAAATATGGTTAAAAAATATTTTCCAAAAATATTTTACTTTTTAGTCGTCAAAAAGCGCTACCAAACGGATAATATAATTCTAACCTTGCTTTTATTTATTTATTTATTTATTTTCCTTTTATTATTATTATTATTATTTTTTTGGATAGGAAAATTTTCATATGCACATTGTAGGGTAAAGCGACTGTGACTGGAGAAATGAGGAGAACCACTAGAGACCCCCTCCATCCTTTTAGGTTGTAGAATGGTCCAGACTCTTCTGGGTTGAGCTTGGCTGCTGCACCCACTGGGCCACTTGCCAATGCATGGTCCCCATCCCACCCAATGTATGCCAATCATTTTGCCTCCTCTCCCTTGTTTTCGAGTCATTAAACTCTTCTTTTATTATATTGGATTAGTTCTCACGGTTGATTAAAAAAATCATTTTTGGAGATCATCCCCGCCACTCTTTCGCATTTTATAATTTGGTCAATCTTTTGAGCCATGAAATGTTATATCAAGAGAAATTTGAATCATTGAGTGCTTCCCGACGTTAGAACCATGATAATTTAAATCCGATACATTTTTCAGAAGTTCAACATGGTCAACTTAACCATTAAAAAGGTGGCATGATATGATATAAATACGACCCATCAATATGAATTGTCATTATTACAACGACAAGTGATGTAATTGTTGAATTAATTTAACCATTAAAAGAGTAACATGATATTATATCACATAAATACGACCCATCAATATGAATTATCATTATTACAACAACAAGTGATCTAATTGTTGAATCTCGCTTTGATTTTTTGATTTTTGTTTTAATTTTTTAATATTTTACTTAAAAAATATTACCAATATTATAGAAAAATGTAATTACAAAGATATGAAAATAATGATTTAACCCCTGAAATCATGTGATCAAAGAATTGAAGAACACGATTCAAACTTTCATACAATAAAAAATTGATCGAGAAGAAAACACGAGAACGTGGGGTTGAATCGGAAAGGGTCGCACTCTAGAAACAATAGGCGTGTTGAGTGGGGCCAACGGCCGTTAGCGTCACGACGACTTAGGATTAGAAGCCAGGGGTCGGCCCAGATTAAAGTAATATACGATAAGCAAATACGTAAGCGACTTTCGGAGGAGCAGATACATTGAACCTGGACACGACATTTATGGCCTATAAAGAGGCCCCCTTCAATGCCGTTAGGGGGCAGAGAACACACGCTAACTACCAAATGGCTCCCAGCATCATAGTGCCGGCAGCTCAACCACGGCGGCCAGCTAAGGCGGCGAACCAGGAAGAGGTGGATGAGGAGGTGTTGAGGAGGAGAAACGAAGAGCTGGAGGAGGAATTGAAGAAGAGCCAGGACAGGGAGGAGAGGATGAGGAGGGAGCTGGAGAGAGCATGGGAGCGGCTGAGAGTGGCGGAGGAGGCGGAGGAAAGGCTGTGCTCGCAGCTCGGGGAACTGGAGGCGGAGGCCGTGGATCAAGCGCGTCAGTATAATAACCGGATAGTGTCTTTGATGAATCAGCTCTCTCAGGCTCACAGGCTTATCCAGCCTGGCCCTACTCCAATTCCCAATTAGGTTTTTTGCTTTGAACCTCGATCCTAAATCTGTACTATATCTCAAGGTTGGGGATTGAGGCGTGTTTGGATACTTTATTTTTCAATTTTTTTTCTTTGTAATTAAGTTATGGTTTTCTAGCCAGAATGTTGATTTAAACCCCTCTCTGGGCATATGTCTGATACAATTTCTCCTAGTGAAAGATTGTAATTTTGTGGATCTGAATTTTGAAATACATTTCATGATAATTTAATTTTCTTTCTCCTCAATTTTTTTTCTCTACAACCAAACACAAATGAAATTTATAATTTATTTATTATTTCCTTATATTTTGATTTGCACAAAAATTGCAAAACCAAATCAAATATGCAGACGATAATGACACCTTCCCAAAAGAAAAAGATTACAAGGAACCAAATGACTTTTACCCAACACCGAAAGCCACAAAAATGTTCAACAATGACATATTCCTTTTGGAGGGCCATGAGAATGATAACAGCCATTGCGAAGTTGGCCTCAAAGTCAAGAACATTGAAAGCTTGATTGAATCCCCATTCCACAAAACCTACAAGCAACCCTTAAATGTTACGTACAGAGCAATCCTTTAAGTATTTTGGGTCCCATTAGCACCGAATCGGTATGGAATGACAATCAGGGCCAATCATAACACGCCACGTATGTAATCTTATTTCTATATATCCAACTTCGTACAATTTGTACAAGCAACCCTCTGAATATTTTGGGCTTTGGGCCCCACTTGTATCCAATCGATACGTGATGAAAATGAAGATCATAACACTAATCATAACATGCCACGTATGTAATTTAATCTTGTTTCTTTATATCCAACTTTCGTGCTATTGTTTTGTACTACAAGCAACCCTTTGAATATTTTTGAGCCCCCACTTGTCTCCAATCGATACGGAATGAAAATCAGGACCATAAGACTAATCATGACATACCCCACATATGATCTAATCTTATTTCTTTCTTTATATCCAACTTCTGACCATTGTTCTGTACTTGATTTCATCATCTTATACATTTGTGTATGATTTAGTATATTTGCCCCATCATCAAACGACCCAAATTTCATCTTGTACTTTCAACCACCAAGATTGCCAGTTTGACATATGCAAAATCTACACCCAAGAATTTTTCAAAGCTAGTCTATCTTAATCAAGCATTTTCCCTCCAACTTTTGTCACCTTAAATCCCAATTCAAAAGTACAAGGTATTTTAAGTTTCTTTGATAAGATTTTGGAATCTAATATTAGGAAAATGTTGGGAGGTAATAGCATCTAGGTGTAATGCTATAAGGCCATTTACAAGATACTAAGCAATGAAACCCTTTTTGAACACATGGCAATTTGTGATTGACAGCCACTTTTCCCTATTGTACCAATTAGACCCATATCATCTCTCTCTCTGATAAAAGTGGTAAGCATGCAAGCAAGTTTGGCAATACCCAATCTCATTTTGTTTGCCCAATTGCTTTGATTTATATGATCGTCAGAGTCTCTTATGATGTACACAGGCTGTTCATATGGAAAGAAAAAAAATGAGGGTATATGCTGAGACTCCATATTTTCAGGGAAGGTTTGCATCAGCCCAATCACTATTTCTCCAACCAAGAGATTAACCCATGCTGAGTTAGTTTTAGGGATAAAAAACAGAGCACTACTACCACATTCAAAGCCCAGATTCCTGGGAAAGTTTGATCCATTTATGGTGTCATGAGAATTGAAGCTACTAAGAAGCAGATTTAAAGAGCTATATAGCAAGTGAGACTAAGCAGTTCTCAAGCATGTCCTTCAAATGACAACTAAATTATAAGGACAATTCAAACAAAAATGATAGTTTATCTCTAATATACCATTCCCCCATTTGTCAAAAGCGAGTTTGTTCTTTGGCAACTCAACCAGTTCGACTCCTCCACATCCAGCTACAGCCGCCTTGCATTTCTCAGCTCTGGGTCCCTGAAGATGGGGATTCGATCAAAAGTGAGATATGATGACAAATCTAGAGACAAGAATTCAGTACATGGGGCATCAGTCAAACCTCTGGATGTGATCAAGAATGAGGAGCCTTGGTCCAGGAGGAATTCTCGCATCTTTAAGAGCGCTGTGATGATCATGGGAAATGAAAAGCCATCATGAAATCAGCATGTGTAAGAAAAAAAGGGAGAACATACACAAAGTGAATGGGAAGTCCAATTACTTGCCTATCAGTGAGCAATGGCAAAGTGCTGTCTGTTAACAAGCCTCTCTTGAAATTCTTTTCATAATTCTGGAGGCCCAGGCTTGATAACATGGATCTTGTTCTTGAATAGAACACGTCTTCAGCTGGTGGTTGAGAGAACTTTTGTCCTATCTGCAAAACCACATGAAAAGCACTCAAGCAGGTATTATTATGTGGTGCCAACAGAATAGTGTCACAGATTTTTTGAAGAAATTCATATGGATTAGCAAATAAATTGTGCATAAAACATATCGACTACAATAAAATAAAAACTTTTACACCCATAAACTGCTTTGGAAAGGGTATTCACCGGGGCTAGTAGTTCCTCAGTATAGAAAATGAATACAGCTGAACAGGGGTGGAGCCAGGCTATGCTTGGGGGGGCAAATGCACCCCCTCAAATTTTTTTTTTTAAAAAATACTGCTAAGTAATGGGTTTTGATACAGACCCAAAATTATGTAAAGTGAACATGATTAACTAGGCCATAAGAGCATTTTGGTCTCATTTTGCCCCCCCAGACTAAAGTTCATGTGTCCCCCTCAACTCTTTAACTAGGTCCGCCACTGCACCTGAATGCAAGGCATGTTTGCAGCTAGCACCAATTATGTGCAGAAGCAATGAGACTAAACCAATCAATCCAATATTTGATTAATACATAATCGATCAAACACTACTTGAAAACGGCTAAGTGATATAGGGCTTGCGGAAGTATCTATCTAAGTAGGAGACTACATTTTTAATCTCCATGATGAAGTAATTTGTGGTGGGTTCCCCAGACTGCAAATAAGGGTGAGCAATTATTTTCCCATTTCTTCCCTTTTTTTACACAATAGTATGATCTCAAGGGTATGTTTGGTTGATTGGATATAACATAAGATAGGATAAGAGAGGAGATAACATATTTTATCCCACATTTGATTGATGATAGTATAGGATAAGTTATCTCATCATTTATCTCATCATATGTTCAACCAAACATGGGATAGGAAAGTGGTGGGATATATTATCCACCCTCTTTTTTATATCCCTTCTACCTAGCATATGTAAATCCTAAGCTAAGATGTAGGATATACATGTCCATATTATTTAATACATACATACATACATATATATATATATATATTTTGTTTTACAAACTAAATATAAACATAAGATAACATATCCCACTGGAGATGCAACCTTAGGATATCATGTCTTTTGATAGGATTAATATCCAAAGAAATTAAATCCCATTGGAAATCATATCCTAAGATATGCATTTCTTATCCAATAGGATATAATATCTTAGTATATACATATCATATCTTATCGCATCCCACCAACCAAATATAAGCCTAAATAAATGAAGAAAAGGCATTATAACAACTACTGCCAACAAATATAAGAAATAACAATTGCTTAGGCTGCAACTAATGGCATGCCACAACAGTAGCCACTTTGGCACCTCCTTTTCTTTGAAAACTGCAATTTTCATTTCCCTTCTTGGAGTTTATAAGCATACCATTGATGGAAGACAGGTGAAGGCTAACAGGCTACATGCAAATGCCTTTTAGAGGCAAGCGAAGGACGATAGACCCTTGCTTGGAAACTTAATCCAGATTAAAAATGTGTTTTTTTTTTTTTTGAATTTTTTGGATAGCCAAACAATCCATGCTAAATGATATGGATCATCTTAATACATGGGAAGAATACAAGGCGAACTAAGGTGACGACAAAAAGAGGAAACCCAAAATAAACATACCAACAGAAACTGAGAAACCTTCTTACCTATCATTACCAACAGTGCAACATTCATATTGAAATGACAGCATCAGTAACATCAAGTTATATAAGATCAATAAGGACATGGGTTGGATTTCCTAGGAGGTTGATCTACCACTGCTTGAATTTCTGTTTATATGATTATGGAATTGAAAATGAACACATATAGCAGCCCCCATGGGCAGCTCAACTAGCAAGCACTCCTACTCAGGAATAGGAGATCCCAAAGTCCCGAGCTTACTCAATACACAATTCTTGGAGGAGGAATCGTATATCCATAGTTTTCCCCATCCTGGGAAGCAGCACTACTAGATTCCATGTTGTAGAAAAATAAAATAAAATAAACATATCTAGCACCTTAATTACTCTAGAAATGATGGATTCCTTTGTCTAATTGCTCACCTGAAATATTCCACCTTGTATAAGTGCAAAAAAGAGACCAGATGTAATTACATTGGCTGCCTGATTCGGGCCACCCATGCCACTCACCAATGAAAACATGGCTCCAGACCCAAAAGCTGCCACCATGCTGCAATAATATTAATAATTTTTAGCAAGCATACAAACATAAGAATAAAAGCAAATGAGGAAATAATTCAACAAGTACTAAAGAGGAATCGATTCCATATTACACTTGAAATGGTAAGGGGATCAGCTCCATGCCCTCCATGCATGGATAGTGAAATAATCCTCAATGCAATATAACCTTTTAAATCTATTTATTCATTTTTGGTGGCTTGTGCCTAACAGGAAGGTCAATGTTAACGCTTTCCTTTAGCGTAGGAGGCCTTTAAAAGCCTTAAATCTTGAGCATTTTGTTATGTGCCTTGGCAATGGTGAGAAAATAGGCTTAGGCAATGGTAAGACAATAGATCACTTTTTCCTTCAACGCTAAGCACAAGGAAGCATTGGTATTGATGAAAACTGAAAAACTAATACAGCTGCCATCCAAGTAGACTAGAACCAAGTTACTCCAACCACCATTGGAGCCAAGATTTCTTAAAGGGGAAATTTGGGGAAAAGCCTGTGCATAAACAGAAACCAGAGAATTCTGGATAATTACTTAGTATATTTATTCACAAAAAAGTTCTTACAATGAGTAGGTTCTTCCACTTTTATAATACTAGTTCCATGATATAATTAATAGCCTTTATATATTCATTAGTATAGTTCTAATAAAACGAGACCGATCTTATGGGTTCTAATTTAATAACAAATTTTTTCCATGCAAAACTTTCATTGTTCAAACTTGCAATCAGTTCTCTATTAATAACTGCATTGGGAATTTTTTTTTTTTTTTGATAAGTAAGAGAATGTATTAAAAGTGCAAAAAAAAACATAGGAGTACACTAGAAGAATACAATGAGTGAAAGAAGTAAAGCAAAAAGGAGGGAACACAAAAAACAACACCCTCCCTCAAGCAGAACCCAACTAATCTATACAATCAATTAATGACAAAAAGCTCCCATTAATGTACACCCGAACCCACAAAGCAAAGTTGTTAAGGAATGAACTTTTGAGCCTTTGATCTAACGTCTCCTCGTCTTCGAACACTCTTAGATTTCTTTCTTTCCATATAGTCCAGAATATGCATAAAGGGGCCACTCTCAAAGCCTTCCTACACTTTCTTCCCACAAAAGGACCTTGCCACCCTAGTAGGGTGTCCCTAACTAAGGCAGAAATAACCCAATGGATGTCAAATAAAGAAAACACCAACAACAATAAGATCCTTACCTTAGCGCAATGGAGAATAATGTGGTCAATAGATTGCACCTCCTCTTTGCAAAGAGCACACCTGTTGACTAATGACCAACCCCTTCTTTGGAGCTGGTCTAAAGTCAACACCTTTCCCTACCAAGCTTACCAAGCAAAAAAACTCACTTTAGAAAGAACTCATGAGTTCCAAATAACCCCTAAAGGAAAAGAGACAACAAAATCTTGTTCCAATAAGGAGTAAGGGGTTCTTACAGAAAATCTTCCTTTACTATCGCTCCTCCAAACAATTCTATCCTCTTGCTCCCTAATCACCGACTAACCTTGGAGTTGAAGTAGGAGCCTCTCCACATAATTCAACTCTCAGACATTTAGATTCCTAGCAAAATGGAAGTTCTAAACCCCTACCCCCTCTATTTGCTCCCATAAATCTGATACCCACACCTCTTTTGCTTCGAATAAGGCAAATAAAAGAAGGAACAACTATTTTAACGGATCCTCACTATACCACATGTCTTTCCAAAACTTCACTCTCTTCCCATCCCCAACAACAAAAACAACTCTTAAGTAGAAGAAATCTCACTCCTTGCTTATAGTTTTCCACAATCCGACCCCATAAGGTTCTCTCACCTTATAAGATTGCCATCCTTCTTCTTCCTCCTCATACTTCCCCTTGATGACCTTCTTCCAAAGAGTTTCCTTTTCACTTGAGTAATGCCAACATCATTTGCAAAAGAAAGCCCTATTCAGCAAAGAGAGAGAACGATTAAACCACCATTTTCCTTTGCCCTACAAATAGATGACCACTTCACTAAGTGGGGTTTGTTTGCTAAGGCTTCTCCTCCCTTAAGAAAGTCCTTTTCAATTTTCTCTCATCTCAACCTCATTGCTCTTAGGATGGTGAATAAAAGACATGAAGTAAATTGGTAAGCTAGAAACGGTGTTATAGATTAGCGTAATTCAACCTCCTTTAAAGATGTATTGTCTCTTCCACAAAGTGAGTCTTTTGTGGAACCGCTCTTCATCTTTGTCCCAAATTGCTTTTGACTTATACGAGGCCTCCAATGGAAGGCCTAAGTAAGATGATAGTAGTTCCCCTACCTTACAATCGATCTTTCATGCCAACGAGTCCACATTATCCACCAGACCAACCAAAATCATCTCTCTCTTTTCCAAACTTATCTTTACCCCTAAAATAACTTCAAACCACATGAGGAGCCAATAAAGGTTAGTGACGTGATCTAGAGACACCCCGCAAAATACAATAGTGTCATCAACAAAGAGCAAATGAGAAATTTCCTCCCCCTCACCCGCTCTTCCCTCCACCTTAACACCTGACAAGAAACTTCCCCTCTTGTGCTCTCACCAACAAACATTAAGAGCCTCCATTCCAATCACAAATAAGTAGGGAGAAAGGGGCCCCCTTGCCTCAACCCCCTTGAGCTTTTGAAAAAAATCTATGGGAGTACCATTAACCAAAACAAATAAACTTGTAGTAGAAATACACCACTTAATCCACCCTAGCCATTTCTGCCCAAGTCCTATTTTTCCCCTAAACGCTAACAAGAAATCCCAATTAGGGATATATTTTTCGAACTTGCAACTTTAATTGGGTACCTCCTAGAGAGATGGATGATATGATGGTGATTACTTCTCATGGGTTTGGAGGCAACCTTAGGAGTTCGTGGGCTACCTGAAGCTTAACTTTGATAGCAGTTCTCTAGGGGAACCCATACGATTAGGAATCTAAGATAATCAGAAAGAAGTGTTTTTGGCATGCTTGTAGGATAGGATTTGGCAATTATAGGCCTAGGTGCTAGCCTCGTTGGAATGCTTGACCCAAACAAGTTTTGATGACTAAGCAAAAAAATATATCAACCCTCCTATCAAAAAGGTGCACCAATGTACACAAGTCATATACAAGGGCACCAAAAGGCAAATACAAAAATAAAGAAAAAGTGGTAAACCCCTCCTTTACTAAAAACTGGACCAATTATCTATCATAGATATCGTTGCATCATTTAAAACCACTCTGCCTTACACCAAAAAGAAGTACTTTAGTGCTTCATTCATTTTGTTCCACATTTTCAAAAGACCTGTTATCTCTTTCTTTCTAAATAGTCCAAAATACACAAAAGGGGACAACCTTCCATGCTTTTTTTTTGTCCTTCCCAAGAAAGGATCTATGCCAACTTAAGAGGGTTCATTTAACTTAAGATGACATCATCCATCCTAACGCAAACAATGAGAAAACTAACAACACAAAATTCCTATCTTAGTACAATGATGCATGAACGAATATCTTCAAGGCTTTGAAGAGGCAATAATTTTCTAATCTCTAAGAGCCATAAAATTAGATGCCTTTAAATAGAGTTGACAAAAAACTTGAATAGAAGCATCGAGCTCAACACTTTCTCAAAATTTGTTTTTGATAGGTTTCCACACTGATTAAATTTAACTTGTAGGGCAGCTCAACTCTTTCTCAAATGAACCACAAGGGATCAAACTTATCCTAGAAAAAATAAATAAATAAAAATAATAATAAGCCTTCCATCTCTTTTCTTTTGGGTGGCACATACAATAACTGAGAAGGCATCAACTAAAAACCAATAAAATTCTTCATCAAAATTGTCAAGGGTGGGAAGACAAGCATAAAATATAAGTATGCAAGATAGGTACAACCAATCCTAGCCATTTTGAAAGTACAAGTATTTGAGTGGGTAAAGCCAATGGACAATGTTTAGTGGCAATTATGCTTTAGATTTCTGGATTTCAACAATATAGCTAAAAAAAAATTATCAAGAAGAAAGAAAAGGTCAAAATATAAGGAAAGATTACATCTAGGCAAGAAAACAATTTTGTTGATTACGAAATTAAATATTGAGGGAAACCAAATTATTCATAATAAGGACATGAGGGCTTTTTAATTAAAAAAAATAAAAATCAGAAACAAACTTTTCATTGCAATGAAACTAGCTAGTGTGCTAAATAGATGAAAAATACTTCCCCCAATCCGCTACATAGAATCCAACCAAAAGAACGAAAACCTATGATACTCTAGCAAGCAAACCTAACTACAACTAAAGGAAGCTACAGAATCAATCCAAAAATTAAGTGGAAACTACTTAGGGAGGCATAAAATCCCCTGCAAAAGAAATCAAATATTTGGCTTTCTATGCTGCTAATAGATCCTATAAGATCAGCTAAACAAGGAAATCTACTTTGAAGCAATACAAAAAATCTGAAGAAGCCACCAACCAAACTTCAACTAACCTCTTTCTTTCTTAGTTGTCCAAGGAGATAGAACAACAAAATTCTCCCTCTACTAGAAGATAGCTTTGGTAAACTTTAGACCTTCCAAGAAGGCTAAAATCTTAGCCTTAATAGCTAGACCCTCTGGCATATTTAGAGAATGCTTTCACCAATATGCCGGAATGATCTATGAGCACTCCTAATACCTAGTTGTCCTGGGTTCAAAATTAGTTTGACACAACCCATCAGAGGTACAGTCCATATAGGGAGTTCCTCAGCCTACCTACAATAGCTTATGCTTAGAGGGAAGAGGAAAAATAAAACAAGTCCTGCACTGCTTCCAAAGTCCATTCATCATAAAAGATCCCTGAATTCCTCTTCACTAAATAGTCCAAATCAATGTGAGACAATTAATACATCACAGGGTCTTACAGAAAGAGAGCCCCCAAAAAGAAATGATCAACATTTCCACCACACTCCTAAATGGAACTTAGTCAATCCAGACAAGTTTGGACAACCTAAGCCATAGAGTCAATGCTACTAGGCACAAAACCAAAAAAAAAAAAAAAAGGATCCACTGAGTTTCCTTTCTCTTACACATGACACACACCATTCTAGGATATTCTGTACTTCGATCCATTAAAATATTTCTTTTCTCATTTGAAAATTCAAATTTGTCCAAAAAATGTTATAATGCAAATATGCAATGCTATCAACCTAACATTCTTTTTTTTTAGCAAAAAAAAAGAAGCAAAATTGACAGAAACCCCTCATCAAAATGAATTCAAATCATAATAACCATGTCTCAAAAACCAGTGCTCGAATTTAACTGCAACAATAAATAGCAAATCATAGGACCAGAGAAATTTTACCTGGACTGAACATCCTCCTTCCCTCTTATTCTCTTCATCACACATGATATGCCAGCATTAACCCCAGTCATAACAGCAAAATTGCGAGCTTGTACCAATGGACCCCCCGCAAGAGCCTGCAGGCAAAGGAAGCCATTGTCGCGTATGAATGAATATCTCCATCAGTTGGAAATTCCACTGCTCTGATTGATTTTCTTTATTCTAGAATGCTAACTAAATTTTTGAACAACTTCGTGTCATATGATCCTAGATAAACCAGAAACCTATGAACCCAATAGTGCTTCACCGTGAAGATTTACAATTGGTCAAACGCCTAACAGAGAATCAATAGACAGGACCTCTCTATTCGGTTGCCAAGAAAAACGATGAAAAAGAGAAATAACAGGGTTTCATTTATCCCTTCTCTTTTCATTTAGTTTCCCAGCAACCAAAAGGAGCAGAAGGGCATAAAAATCGAAAACCCCCTTTGTCCGGAAACAAAACCTAATCGACGAGCCAGAAAAAGGGTTCCCCAACAACGAGTAAAAAAAATAAATTAATGGGAATTCCATTAAAAGAAATGAAACGCCAAAAAAACCTGGGCTTGCTTGAAAGAAGCCATGGCTTGGGGATTGAGATTAGCTTGAGGGGGAGGAGTAGGAATGGCAGAAGTAGCGTCGTTGGTGAGAGTGCCCATGAAAGCACCAATGGCCGCACCCTGAGCTGCGCTGGTGGCGGTGACGACGGCGGCTTCAACAGGCAAGGACTGCTTAGCCAACCACGCCCTGAACCCATTCTCCAAATCCTTGAACCGCGCCTGTAGCTGGGCAATAGGGTTCTGAGCAGCCACCATTACTCCTTGTTTCCCCTCTTCCATTTCCTCTTCTCAGACCTCCGTCCTTGCCTGCTGGATGGATAATAGTTTTTCTTCTTTTTCTCACCCTTAAACCCTAATATGCTTAATTTCAATTCACAGTGGAATTCTCAGATTTACCATGAAAGAGTCCAAACTCCTGTCCATGAAATTCACCCCCTAATTCACACAGAAAAAGGACAAACCCACTTGTCGGAAAATATTAAGAAAAGGAAAATACCTTTTTTAAAAAAATTATTTTTCCATATTTGATTTATTATAAAAAAAATAATAATAATAAATAAATAAATATAATTATAAATGATTAGAAATTTATTTTAAAAATTAAATTAATTTGAAGAAACATATAAAATATTTTTATTAAATTTAAATTTATTTATTTTTATTTTCTTCTCATTTTTCCCTTTTCTTTTCTTTGCAAAATTTTCAATAACAATGAATAAATTTGAATTCTTAAAAATTAAAAACACGTCCAATATGGTGGTTAGTTTTTTAAGAATTTTTTTTTTAAAATTAGAATTCTTAAATTAGAATTTTTTAAGAATTTAAAAATACGTTTCTTTTATCATTATTAATTTTTTTTAATTATAAGAATTTTTTCTGTGATAGTATATATTTCATTTGATATTCAATTCCACCTTGGTTTTCAAAAATGGTTAGGTGTTTTTTAAACTATTTTTTGGACCAGTTCTTTTTTAAAAAAAAAAAAAAAAAAAAAAAAACCATGTTGGATGATAAAAAATTATTTTCTGTTTTGTTTTTTTTTTTTTTTACTTATTTTCTAATAACTATTTTAAGAAATAATCATACAAATATATAGATTAATTAAAAATAAAACATTAAATATAAAAAAAATATTTAAAAATAAATTAAAAACATTTTAGTTTTTAAACAAATTTTTATTATACAAAAATTACCAAATATAATATTTGAAATTTTCCAAATAATATTTCAATACTGCATATTCCATATGAAAGACACCATATTTTATTTATATATTTATAAAATAGTATATTATGGATTTCATGCGATTTTATTTGATTTTTTTAATGTTTTTATTTTTTTTTTTTCAAAAATGGAAAAACATTATCAAAACACATTTTGAGACCTAACTTCTATTTTCTTTCAAAATAAAAAGAAAAGATAGTATACAAAAAAACTTTAATTTTCTTTTCTAAAATTTTTCTTTCTTAAACTTTTCTCTTGATGTCTTTTCTTTCAATCTCGAAATCAAATATAGCCTTAAGATCGAGGACAAACCCATGACACCTATGATACATAATTCAAATATTTCTTAGTTGGTTTGTAGACTTCCCACCTTGAATTGAGAAGAACAAAAATATCCTATGATTTCACCCATAGCTCTCTATTCAAGCCCACTAATCGGGAGCTAATATATATGAAATGGAAACAGAAAACATCCAAGTAGTGTCAGGATTAACATCATAAAGTGTGGTAATGTGTTTAAAATACCTCAAATTTACCCGACACTTATTACAATCTCATGAAAAATTCCTCAATTATTATACAAAAAAAGTTAATTATTTTGACTTTTTCGATAACACAAACAATATTTACATAGATAATCATTTTGGTTTAATTTGGTTATTTTTGGTCATATGACATCTTCAACATCTATACATGCAATAACCAAATAAATTGCCAAGAATATGCTTCATCAAATTAAGAATCCTGAATGCACGTAACCCACAAAATTAAACATGCCCAATTTTTTTGTAGTCAATGTTGTAGTACTCAGCAGTGGGGTCATCATTGTAGAAGAGAACGACATCGTTGGGTCGCAATCCATGTGCCAAGACAAATTTGTCCCAGTTGAGTGAAAGCCCATTGTATGTAGCCTCCATCTCCCAGAGCTTTCCCTTGTTGTCCAGATATGGCACCATTATCCTGTCACGTTTCCCTGCACGTCTCTTTGGTAAAAAGAGACCTGCAGATTCCGTTGGGGTCGCAAGCTTGCCGGTGAGGACATCACCGTGGGTTAGTCTCTTCTTGTAGAGGAGGGTTGTATGAAGTGATCCAGAAGCAGAACCACTCTGGGTTGGAGTCTGGACTTTGCTACTGCAACTTGGTGACAAGAAAGACCAACTCAATCAGCAGAAGACCAACTTGGTAACATGAAATGTGATACCAAACTTACCTGGATCTTTCCCCCATTTGTGCCTTCAAGTTTTCTTCATCAACTGTCCTTGCAAACGTGAACAGACTTGAGGATTTTATAAAAGTATTCGGCTTCATGAAAGGGATGGCAAGACCAAGAATGGTAGGACAGGAGATGCATAGAAATCAATATTTTGGGCAATCAAATATAAATAATATTTGATTATCTTAAATCAGGAAATAATATTTGTTTTATTTATTTATTAATATTATTTTTTCCTTAATTTTAGGATATTTATTATTATTAATCTTTTTTTTTAATATATATATATAATTAAAGATATAAATTTCTGAAAAGGGTTTTTCTGTTTAAGTTGGTAGCTTCATTCTTCATAGGCCTAAAAACGCTTGGCCCAGTACGATTTAGACCTTTTACTCTCAAGAATCCATAGCTGCTCCTACCCATTCGGACAGGCATCCATCTGATGCCGAGGAGCAATGCCTCCAACACATTTCCTTCTCCATCATCCATCTCCACCCTCTGCCCATGCAAGAACCAACCAGTGAACCGTCTGCACAACTAGGCCTTGAATAAAAAATTTCTTATGGAAATAGCCCTGCAAGCCACTTCCACAGAGTCCATCATCACCTTCTCCAATAACCCATATTTCTCCCGCAGAAACACAAAGCATTGCAGGCAAGGTACCCGACACACCTTTGCCATCAATACGACCTCACCCTCACCCAGGGCTTCCCTTCTCCCACCGCCCACCCTTCTCCACGACATTTACGCATCAATCCAAAAGCCCCTGTGAACCCCTACAGCAGCATGACTCATTTTTGAAGCCACCAACCACTCAAAACCTCCAACAGCCCAAATGAATGGTCTACTTGTGTATGGAGATATAAAATTAGAGAGAATATTTTCAACTACTTATCACTTTCCTCAACTAAGAAACATATAGAAACAATATTGCTTTTTATTTGATGGAATAGAATGATATGAATGAAAATTTCAAGTGCTTATCACTTCCCACAACTAAGAAACATATAGAAACAATATTGCTAGGCTAATGGAATACAATGACATGAAAGAAAAGTTCAAGTTTAAGAGAGATACAACTTGGCAAACCCTAATACCAAAAGCCAATGAAGAAACCTGCATTCTGACTGCACCTCACCCCTCAGCACCCACTTCTTTCATAGTCAATGATGTAGTACCTAGAATTGGGGCCATCTTTATAGAAAAGAATCACATCGTTGCATTTCAATCCATGTGCCTTCACAAATTTGTCCAGGTTCAATGAAAACCATTGTGGTGTAGCCTCCACCTCCCAGAACTCTCCCTTACGGTCCACAAATGGTACCATCATCCTGCGATGTTTTCCTTCATGTTTCTTCGGTAAAAAAACAAGTGAAGGAACCCTGAGCTTTCCGGTGAGGAGATCACCAAAGGTTAGCCTCTTACTGAAGATGAGGGTAGGAGTCCGGTCTTTGCTACTGCTTCTGCTTCTGCTCGTTGGTATCCACAGACATAGACTGCATATATGTATGAATGATTCTTAATTTTGACCATTTATTGGCAACCATGTCCATCAAGGAACATCTTAAGCTTCGTTTCTTGTAAAATACCAAACTAATTACCTGATTTCGCCCCCCATTTTCGCCTCCTTTTTTGCCTTCCGGCTGTCTTCATCCACTGCTCTTGCAGATGTGAATCAACAATAAACTTTAGGATTGTATCAAAGTATTCAGCTTCATGAAATGAGATTCTATATGTAAAGAGCAAATGATGAGAGAAAAAAAGGAAGGAAAAAGTCGACCAGAATGGAAGGTTTTCTCTACAGTTTTCTCAGTCTACATTATTCCTATGACTTTCCAAGTTTCTTGGGTTTCTTGGCGAAACTTTTTTTTTCCTCCATGTTTTCTTGACTTTCCAAGATTCTGGTCTCTCATGCATGATTCTTGGCAACCATGCAGAGGATAAAAGAGAGAGAAATATCAAACGAAATCTTGAACAAGAAAAACCCTAAACTTGGAGTCCATGCAGACAACAAAGTCACGTACCTTGATCTCTTTTTTCCATTGAAGGCTTCGAGTCACTTGCAGGTAGATTAAACCTCACCTTTTTCTTCACTTTTTTATCTAATACCAAAGTTAGGGTTTTCTCAGACATTATTCTTGATTTGAGGGAGAGAAATAGCAACTTTGAAGAATATATGCATGGATGATAAATTTGCCTTTTTATCTCAAATGAAATCTTGAAAAAGAAAAATCCTAAACTTAGGGCCATGTTTGGTTCCCAAGAAAATACCAAAGAAAATCAAAGAATCAAACATAGGCTTAGAGTTCTTGTAAATGCCAAAGTTACCTTCATTTCCTTTTCCTTTTCCCATTGAAGGCTTGGAGGTTTCTTCATTAGCAACTGATCCACCACCAGATCCGTCCAACTTCAGCTTTCTCTCCATTTCTTCCTCTAGTCCAAAATCTGGCCTTTTCTCAGACATTTTTCTTGATTTGAAGGAGACAAGTATCCACTTTGAAGTATGTATATGCATGAAATGAATAATGGTCAATTAGTCATGGGTATTTATATTGCTATGGAGGCAGGTATTTCAGTTTACATTAGTTAAATTAGTTTCAAAATCAGTTATAGATCACTTCCACGCTGGCAAGGAGAGTCGCTTTTGCTATGCCACGTCATTACTCCTTTGTATAATTAATATTTTTATTTATTAATCCATCGAAATTGCTTAATCATTTATATATATATATAAACTACAAATCCGGTAAATTCAAATTAGTATTTTATTTGTTTTCAGAGATGATTTATAATCTAAGTATGTTAAGGGATACAGTATATTCATACAAAATTATTAGTTTTATAAAATAAAAATGTTCAAAATTTTTTTGAATTAAGTTTTATTATAATATATTATCATATAAGTATATTTATATTATAACTATAATATATTTCCACAATATAAAAAAATTGTGAAAAAAAACATTATTCTAATTATGAAGTTTTTTTTTTTAATAAAAATAAAAATTATAGTAAAAACAGAAATATGTGAGAAAACACATTAGATGTTTTCAAAAATACTTTCTTTTTAAATAGCAAATTATATTATCGTCATATATAATAATTTGCAGGGGAAATTTTATATCCAAAATTGAGTGTTAATAATTACATTTAATGTGGGGGCCATATGTTTTAGATGCTTTAAAAAAAAAAATTCTTTGATTTTAGTGGAAGGATATTTATGAAATTTCAACCTATTTTTTTTTTGCTAAATGACCTTTGAGGGATTTGTCTCTATTTTGTCTTAACTTTTTTCGGTCATTATCACCGGTGGTTCACTTGGTATGAGAATTCGCCCTTTATAATTTGGCAAGATATGCCTTTAATAAAAGATATAAAATAATTCTTTTTAATAATGGTACAAGATCATATACAAGGAAAAGACTATGATATTGATTTAGTGTCACATCATACATATGTTCAAATTGCTAAAATATTTAATAAAATCTAAATTATTAAATAATGATACAAATATATAGAGTCCAAGTATAAAGAATTTAATATATCCATATAAAGAATAAAATCATTTAAAAATGAAAAACAATAGAAAAAACCAAGATTGATCGACATTTTTCAGTACCATACTAAAAAGTGTCTTTTCGACATGATATCAAAAAATGCCTTTCTAACCCATTTACAATTTTAGGATATAAAGTCAAAGAGTATAATCATTCAATAAAAAACCAATTAACGTGATTCCAACATTTTGAATATTTAATTAGCTTAGATATACCACACCATATAAAAATAAAATAAAATAAAATAAAATTTCTATTTGCCGTGCTATCCAAAGAATGTCTTTTCAATATGGTACCAAAAAAATGCATTTTTGACACATGCAAATTTTTACATACCAATCGATTTGACACGCTATAAAATGTGTTTTTCCAATAAGGTATCGAAAAAGTATATTTTTGACAAGGTATATTTTTGGGATAGTAGTTTAACCCCACATACTATCTTGAAGCATAGCCGAGGAATATGATATAATGATATTTTATATCAATGAGATGCATAAGTTCCTTGATGGAACTTAATTAGATAAACGGGTTTTAAAATCGTGAGGGGTTCGGAGGTCCGATACCAACAATATCTACAAGAAGAAGTAATTTGTTAGTATTTAAGTAGTTTAGGGTAAAGGGGCAGCCCATAGAGATAAATATTTGTCAGCGTTCCCCTATCATGGGCTATAGAGCCCATTATTCTGAAGTCTAGGCCCATGTCCAGGGACAGCCCAATCAAAAGAGTGGAAGGAGCCTGCTGTCTCCCTGCGCCAGTACGCCGGACTCTGCTCTCTCCTCAGGTGAGTGACCCATCTATCAGATTTCTAATGGAGTTTTTGGTGGCCACTGGGGGTTTTCCGTTTGTTTACCTAGAAAGTGCATGGAAGGAAGAATGTTATTTTCTCTGCTTTTCATTTAGAATCTCAGTTTCATGTTTTGTATTGTTATTGTTGCTGTTAGGCCTGCACCGTTTCTATTGTGACTGTAAAATTGCCAATGCTCAGGAATAGGGTTTCACTTACGAATTGCTCTGTAGGGATAGTGAGTTCCCCCATTGGAGGACATCCTTCACATCAAAATTTTATGATATGAGATTCTGGTACAAGCTTTTTGCTCAAGCAGAGAATTCTGCTTTATTTCAAGGAGTGATGAAAGCCTCTCTAATGATGCGGAATTCTTGTTCCAAAGCTCAGGGAATGGTCCACAGGTTGGGTGCAGGCCTCCCCTGCACCATAACCCTACCACCTGATGAAGCCTGGATTCCAGGCCTCTAGTACTACTACCTCAAATTTAGAATTTTCTATCTAGGGTTTGCTTAGGGGGTCTGTTCCTCCAACTTGTGCTGTGTTAGTTCTTAATAAAGATTCTGTGTCCTGTATCTTTTGACCTTTTCTGGATTTTCGGATTATTTGTTAGATAGCAGTCATCACTGGATCAGGAGGACCTTGTCCTGATCAGAGACTGGTTTTTTGGAGAAACCATATTGATCGGTGGATGCGGTATTGTTTGCCATAAAGGTCAAGATGGGCAGCTCCAGGGAGGAATCTCCTGATTGGCTGCATTGCTTCCAGGTATTACCATAATCAAAATAGTCTTTAACTAAGTAGTCTGCTGCAGGATTTGGCTGTAGGAGTTTAAGGATAATGGTTGTGTTAATCTTTTGTTCTGATTTCAGTTCTATTGCAATTTAACTCTTGGGATTTCAAGCTTTTGAATTTTAGGAGTTTGGCATCACTTGGGGTCTCTAATGACTGCTGGGCATTTTAAGAGACCGGCATGGGGTAACTCAAGTATATAAGCTGTATCTTCAGGTGTCATCCATGAGTATCTAAGCTCTAGTTGATGTAGGAGAACCCTCAAATTAGTTAGCTGATTACAACCAAACAACGGTTTTTCAATTTTCAGCTTTTTAGGTTTTATGGAGAAGAGGATGGGGTTAGGTCTTATGAATGATTTAAGATTCAGTTTGACAATGACTCAACACCTCTTATCAGTTGCAGTCAAAAGGAAAATGGTTTTGGATCTATCATGAAAAGAGAATTTGGGGGGTTTTATTGTTAGGTACTATAGGTTTTATTAATAGTAATGTTCTTAGAGTTTACCAGCCTTTAGCTTCTTGTCACACCATAATTTACCCCAAAAATTATTGTTAAACTATTTCATGTATTAGAAATAGTTTGTCATCATGGAGAGTTGTAAGGGCTTGGCCATGGGAGGTTCCTCGGTTATCAAGAAAAAAAAAAAAATAGAAATAATTATGTATTTGCCTTTTGTTTTTAGGGATTTTACTTGCTTTGTTGGCTCTATAGTAGTTTACTATCATTTTGTCTGGACGCTAGTTGAGAGAGTTTAATTTGTTGAACAGGCACCAACTCATTCAGCTTTGACATTATCTTCGGATTCTGACTCTCCTCCTGACGATAGCCCTTTAAGGGAGGATAAAGATGCAGATTCTCCATTCAATGAAACTTCAAAAGCAAAGTCTCCAAGAAAAAGGCCGAGAGCAGAAGGTCCCAAATCCACAAAAAAGCAGAAAGTAAACAATCACAAGAAAAAAAAAGGTATAACTGGCAGTCAGTACAGAAATTTTATGTTTTTTTATTACAGCATTCAGTTGAAAGACATCGATTCAGATAATGTCATACTACTCCTAATTAGGTTGCACTCTAAATGTTCCTTGAAAGTGATGCAGGGAATGAAGGTCGCAAGAAGGCTTCAGTGGAAAAACCATCTGATGGGGAGCCTAATGTAAGAAGCTTCACACCAAGATTGCTTATCTAATGTTTCATTAAGTCATCTCCTCCTCAATATTGCCTTAGGTTCCCTCCGATACAGGATTCTTTTCAATCTTAAATTTGTAATGTAGATATTAACTACTCTCTCTTGATCTGCAAGTCTTCCTAAGTAATCCTAAATATGAGAGGTCTTTTCAAAGGACATAACCAAGATGCTTTTTTTTTTTCCCTTTTTTGCTTTTATGAAATGATAAAAGAACAAAGAAGCCTTGAACCAAATATTCATATTCATGAGAAAACACTTAACAGCCATGTTTGGGAAAATAAGATCCAATTTGTTTATTATTTCTAAACAAACAAAAAGAAAAATAACAATCAGATGCCCATGCCTATTGGTATCTATTTGGTAGGAAAACAACAATTATGCTATCTGATCAGTAGGCATCTATTTTAATCAATCATACCCAAGGTTGGTTTTATTTATTTATTTATTTATTTTTATTATCTTTGGGAGATATGAAATGGTTAGGTTGTAATGCATTCATGTCTAGGATAAAAAGATGGAGAATCAACTTTTCAAAATGTCTATGCATCTCTTTGTGGCATATCTGGATGCATTAATTTATATCTGTTTTCCTTTATTTAGGGATTAATAGCCATTCTTAGGATGACAATAGCTTCTGGAATCACTTCTTTTAAATGAAGCAGACTAAATAATAGTTTAATTATCCAACAGCATTATATGAAGTCCAACAATTGTGAGTAGCTAACTTTAGATATCTTTTTTTCTTCCATTTTTTTTTTTTTTGAAAAAGAAATTTGTTTTTCTTAGTTATGGAATATTTTTTGATTTTATAAAATACTCTTGTATGGGAAGAAAGATTCCACTTCAATTTGCAAAAGTATGGCTAGAGAGGGAAATGTCATATAGCAGTGAGGTGGGCTTTAGATATTTACTGAGGTAGGCTCATCTTAATTTTCTGATGAAAGCAGGCAGTTGTTTGTAAATGTTACACCCAAGGAGATTTCTAAAATCAACTACTTGTACTGCCAAAATGTCCATGGACCAGGATCCAGTGGCGTTCTCTGTCACTCCTGAATAACGTCCTAAATTAAAATCACTTGATCAGGCCATTTGATATAATTAATGTTACCCTTGACTATCCAATTGTATCTTTTTCTTTTTTATTGTTCTGGCATTTTAAGCTAATAGCACAGTTGTGTTATTATCCAAATTGATACTTTTTTTTTTTTCCTGGGAAGCATAGTGAGTGGCATCAAATTGTAGTATTTGAACTCCTTGATGTGCACCTCAGTAATTTACTGCACTCAGGCAATACCATTACAATCATTCTGGTTGGCCTTCTAGTTTACTATAAGTAATCACTGGAATTAAACGATCCTAGTATCTGTTTGTATCAAATATTGTATCTATTGTTCTGTTAAAGGGCTTTAAAATGCTTTGAAGCAACTAGTTAGTTTGCTATCACCTTTCTATAGATTTCTAATTTCAAGAATTTGCTTTGTTGAACAGGCACCAAATCATTCAGTCTGGATGTTATCATCAGATTCTGAGTCTTGTCCAGATAATAGCTCCATGAGGGAAGATTATATCCATCATGAAGAATCATCTGTGCATAAAACAACTCAATTTCCGGACAAAGAAAAGGATGCAGTTCTTAGTGAGAATGGTCAAGAGTCCTTGTTGAATGAGGCTTCAAAAGAGAAATCTCCAAAAAAACGGGTGAAAGTAGAAGATCACATATCCAGCAAAAAGAAGAAAGCAAACAGTGACATGAAAGGGAAAGGTATGATCAATCTCAAGTTCCTAAAATGGCATGGAGCTGAAGTAAAACTATTCAGCGAAACAAGCTTGACTCTTTTCTTTTTCTCTATGTGATTTTTACTTGTTATTTTTTATTTTTGAAATTGGATTCCATGCGGATATATCAATGAATATAGGGCATGATGATGGCATGGAACTTTTGGAGGAAGAAGCTTCAGATAAGCATACTGAACCTCAAGTAAGAAGCTTCAATATGTTGGAAGATTCTTCATCTAGTCTTTGGTTCACTGATTCACCCTGGTGAAATTTGTAGGTCTCCTCCTCAGGACTGCCTCTGGTGCTCTCTGAGAAAGTCCACCGATCAAAGGTAGGCAAATATTTTGTTTTGGTCATTGGATACCAATTTCTTTGTACTACCTTCTCTTATGAATTTGATTAAAGATTCTGAGTTGTGATTTCAGAATGACTAACAAGCTCTCTCCAAATCATCAGGGAACTGCATGTTTTGCCCCGTGTAAATGATTATAGTCAATATTGCATTTTTTAAAATGAATTCTGAAAAATATGGACTTGCTTAGGATGAATACTGAAAATAATGCATTTTGGCCATGTCATTGCCTTGTTATTTTCTTGCTTACTGCTTTTTTGAAACCTGTGTAAATACATCAAATGCTGTTAACCTGCATTTGTGGCTAGTTCATGACTGTTTAATATGATTACATCTCCATTTTTTTATGCCAAAATTTTCTTTGGTGTATCAATCAAGTGATAAGTGTGTTCTGCATCAAAGAAAGGAGTGTTGCTGCCCCCATTTCACCAAAAAAAAAGCCGGCTATGCTCCTTTGGTTCCTGATGTCATGGACTTTGGTTGGCCATGGGGTGAACTCATAACTTGATCTTCCAAGGGACTTGGTTTATTGCCAAATAATGCAAGACTGAAGATGGCTTGACTTCTGATACAGATTGAGATCCCCCCTATGGTGATCTCCTTCCATGTAAAAGCTCAAGTGTCTCTGTGTTACACTATCCCCATACAATATGCTATAATGGCTATGAGAATGTTCGTCAACTGAAAGCATACCATCTCTGAAATATTCAACCTTCCTTTTATCAACTGTGTGTTAAAGTTCTTAGACCTTCTGGGGCTGGACGTGTATTTTAAAATGATTAGAGTCTTGTGCATCTAGTTGGAGAAAGCATTTAATAATTTGCAAGTCTAAAATGCTGTAGCTTTGTGAGTCTAAAATGCTGTAGCTTGTACTTAATTTTGTCACTATCCGTCCCTTCTATGGCTGGGTGAAGCGAGGTTGAATTAATGGTGTTTGGAGATTGATACATGGTTCTAATAATTCCATCAATTTTAAATGTGTTGTAAAAGGGCTTTCGTTTTTCCATTGAGAAGGCTGCTTCCCTGGAAATTAGGTAGCCGATCCATGTCTCGTTTAGTCTTATATGCTGTATGCTAAGCTTGTGGAGTTGAGCCCTCAACACTTCCTATTGAGGAAACTTGATCCAGCTTCCACCTCAGTACAACTTCTGTCCTACCCCCTCCCATTCCCTATATGCATTGCTACTGTTCCTTTCATCCAATACATTTATGCTGCTGTATATATAAAGGCCATTTAGGAAAGCTGTTGGTAAGAGTTTTTTTGTATCTTTGCAGGCCCTTGTTGAGTGTGAAGGTGAATCTATAGATTTGAGTGGGGATATGGGTGCTGTTGGGCGAATAGTAATCTTGGATACCCCATCCAGAAATCATGAAATGTTCTTAGATTTGAAAGGTAATGTAGTCTGTTTTATGATGCTTATGGTTCTTTTGTTACTGATGATTGGTCTATTTCAGTGTTCTGTTTGGATCTGTAATTTAATCTCTCTTTATATCTAATAGAACTATGAAATAGCTCAGTCTGTCCTTGGTAGTAGATATTGTCACACTGGGTTTCAAATGGAAACCAAGAGCTAGTGGGGAACTAGTTGTGCCTTCAAATTTAGTTACTGGTTTGCCTCATCAACATAGCTGCTTCTTTTGCAGATTTCTATACACAAGTAGCCTTCATCTAATTCCTTTCAAATTTTGGTTAATTTTGCAGGAACCATCTATAAAACAACAATAGTTCCTTCCAGGACATTCTGCATTGTAAGTCTATTTTTTAATCTTGACATTTTCACATTCCTAGCCTCAGATTATGCTATTAGCACAAATATGTGGCACGAAACCCTCATCTAATTTTGTATTCGATTAAAAGCAATTGGGTTGCTGCCATTTAACACAGAATCTTCTTATGCAGGTCAGCTTTGGGCAGTCAGAAGCAAAGGTTTGTCCACCAATGTGTTCTTTTATCTTTTAGAGTTCTCACCTTTAATATTTTAAAGAAATAAGGTAAATTTTTTTAGAGGGGGGGTTCCTTATTTTATCCTAAGATTTTTGTCCTCACAATTTAATGATTTTTTGTCATGTTTAAAACAGTCTCCCCTACGTAGTTTCAGCTTGGAATTACTGGGAAAATGTGCACTTAATGTCTTCTGAGAAAAAGGCATGAATAGTTTTATTTTGTTTATTGACATGGAAATCTAAATTTCTCTGTCAGGTGGAGGCTGTTATGAATGACTTTATTCAGCTGAAACCACAATCTAATGTTTACGAGGCTGAAACAATGGTTGAAGGTTAGCATTACTTTTTTTGAGTTTTCAGTTAGAGTGATTGTTGGATTATTTCATATTTGTACTTTGTAGAAATGCATTTACGCTCCTTTCCATGCGATCGTTTCATGTATGCAGGAATACTAGAAGGATTTTCCTTTGATTCAGATGATGAGGCTGACAAGATGCCTAAAGCCAGTACTCGTCAAACTGATCAAAATGAGGGTGATGAAGAGCAAACCAATGGAAAAACGAAAGGGAAAGCTGAGAAAGCATCTGTATGCTCCAGAAACTCCTTCAGTAATTCAATGTTTTTCTTCCATGAAATGATATAACTCTGCCTTTATGTAATATATTTATATATGTGGTTGATGGTGCTTTTTTTTCACTGGAAGCAGGGGGTGGTACGAAAAAAGGGTAAAACTGCAGGAGCGAAGCCACCAAAGAAAGTAAGAAAGAAAGCTCAAGTTCAAAAGAGAACCAAGACCAAGAAATGAAAAGGTTTTTCATGTACGCTTTATTCTTTTATGATACATACTATGAATCATCAAGTTATCAATCCCCAGTGACTTACTTCCAATTTTCATAGTCAATAAGAAAACAACAGAAATCAGAATTGTGATTTATTTTTCTCTGGTCTCTATTTCTTCTATTTGGGACCAGTAGTCCATGAAGGTAGATTGTGTAATGGACATGACCTGTTGAATGCAGTTTGTCATTCTGATTTGTTTGCCAAAATTCCATAGGCCAAGCTCCCAAACTTTTCATAGCATTCATCTATGGATCATGAACCAATTCAAAGGGATTTCTCAACTTGCAAGTAACTCTTTGTCTTGCTTTCCTTCCTTCTAGATACAATCTATTTCTTTCCAATCATGGTACAAAAGAGGTTCTATTTTACAGCATAAAGAATCAGTTCATGGAAGCAAGCCACAAAGCCATCAGGGGTGCTTATAATAGTAAATGGAGGAGGAGGAGAAGGATTGACAATGAAAAGGGTAGGATGATGTTTGAAGAGGAAACCATCCCCGCGATCTCTCCATCGTTCCGCCCTTGAAATAATGGACCTGGAAGTGTATCACTCGACCTCTTCATCCTGCATTACAGACAACATTCTCAAAAGAAAGACGAAAGAGGAAACTGACTGATACATGGCAGATGCGCCACTTTCTGCAGGGTTTTGCAAGCCTTCCATCCACTCCAGAAGAGAAAAAGAAGAACAAGCTGAAAACATTAGGATGGGAGAAAGCTGTGTTACCCATTGGCATCGGGACAAAAGATGATGGCGTACTCATAAGCCTTGCATGTAAAAGTGCTTGTGCCATCATCAAAAGCATAGCTGTAAGCCCTGGGGCAAGCTCTCTTGAAGATGCTGGAATAGAAGGATGGGCGGCATGTCGATGGATTTGCAAACTCCCCACTGCAGCAGTACTGGTCCAGCCCAAATGCGTCACAAGCACTCTTGCATGCAACTACCCCCCCTTCCTCTCCACTATTCCCCACCACCTGAAGCTCTTTTGGACAACCTGTTTCGTTTCATTTTCAGAAAATTTTAAGGATTGTGTTATTCTAGTGCTCAGGTTCCATTCAAACATGAGTAAAGTAAGATTGTACCTATGTTGATGTCTGAAGCACAGCCTGTAGCATTGCAGCCACCATAAACTCCTCTTGGTACAGCAATCAGTGGGAGATTGTATCCATCCACAAAGCTAACATCATAGAAATCTTTATCAGTACCTGCTCCTAGGGTTATCTCAAAGAGTGATGTGGGTGGAGCAGCCCCAATCCCATCACACTCCAGCCTCCCACCACAGTCCCCAGTCTGGCAAGTGCCTGCTCCCGACTCATCGAATGTGCAACCTGTCCTCGCCCAGATACGACCCGACCATCCTGGAGAAGTTGGAATTCTGATACTCTGGCCGGACTCCAGTTGCAATCCAGTAGTAGGAAGCTGCGGCGTACCCGCACCCGCCAGTGTGCCGGGCCAGATGGTATGAGGGCAGTTGTTTGTTATAGTAAATGTGCAAGATGATGGGGAGGATAAGACAGAAATGGCAATGAGAAACAAAGTGAAGCTCCAGGATAGCATTGTAAAAGAGTGATAGCCGGTACGGTTTCCGAGTTTCCGATCAATGAGGGGTTCAGTTGTTGCGGAGAGTGGTGGATATGGCTAAACACTTCAGATGGTTAGAAGTAAGAACCCAAGCTGTTTGGGCGAAGGGATGCAGAACTAAAAGCCTAGGTTGCCTTGCTGAATCTTTCAGCCGCAAGGTGACCGTTCTGGGTTTAGTATTTCTTTCAATCTTGGATGGCCCCAATGAGAAGCAATTCCTTCCTTATCAATTGCATAGGACATTTTCTTGATGACACAAATGGATTTCAGCAGGCCCCACTCAATCAGAATAGATCACATTCTCTGCAGCAAAAGATGGCAGCTGAAATATAAAAGACCCAAGATAGATTTCAGTAACCACATCAAACAAAGAATCTACGATCCAATGAGGAAAAAACACACATACTCCAGCAACTCCACCCAGATAGGTATTTTATCAAAACCCAAAAGGAGAATTCACTTTCAAGAATGGAGAACAAGGTGAATCCCCAGCAATCCCAAGAGTGGAGAAAAGTATCAATGCATGCTCTAAGAGTAGACTTTGGAGGGTATAGATGCATTTTGTTAGTGGTGGCTGTCACAGTGCTCTTGGGGATAAGCTTGAGGAGAGGGCTATGTATGTGACCTAGTCTCTCTTTTAGAACATCATTCTACCATTCAAGAGACTGCAATCCAGGGACCTCTCTCTCATACCCAATAGGCTTGGCTTCTCACAGCCTCAATCAAACCCACTCATCAATCTCCAACCTGTTTCATCTAGTTCCAAACATTCCAAATAAGAGAAAAGAACAAAAATCTCTCTATAAAATTCAAGGAAAGTTGAAAATAAAGTGATAATTCTCATGCATAACAAACAATCAATCAAATCAACTTCAAAGAATATCTCATAATCATATTCTCAGATAAAAAAGGGGAAACAAATAATTTTAAAACAAAAAGCAATCCTCCTGATAACCATGATTACAAAATTCTTATTCAATAAACTTTTACCCATCCCACGAAAGAATACTTGTACAATGTGCATTAGAAATGACAATACAGGCCAAAGGCTACAAATAAATAAATAAATAAATAAATAACAAAGTAGCACCATTGTTATTTTACTAGCCTCAGTTCAGCTGGGAAGCATTGCTTCAAGCTGTAAGGCACATAAAATTCATGGGGACTTAGGGGGTGTGATCCCGCATTTTGAAAGATTGATTTATATTTTTTAATTGAAAAATTATTTTTAACTAAAATAAAATTCTAAAATTAAGTTCAAAGGATTTAGAATATAATGGATTAATTAGAAAATTTTTAAAGAGCTTCTAAATGATCATATTATAAATTACAAGTTCAAATATACATTAAGTTGCCAATAATTTTAATAAAAAACTTTATTTTTTTAAAATTTTGTATGTAAGAATTTATTAAATCCTATTTTAATTTAAATGAATTCATTCTTAAAGAATCGATTGGTTGGAATTATGAATTTTAATTTATATGTATTTAAAACCAAAATTCATTTTAAAAACTTTTCAAAGTTACATATCGAATAAAATGGATAACATTATTTTTTTAAGAAATTGAAATTTCATACTTAAAAGAGACTAAGATGGATTTTCAATATAATTTCAATGATTGATTTTGTTACTAATGAGGTATAAATATAATTTTTAAAAAGAAAAACAATTCATATATATTTTTAAACTTGAATCACCAAAAAAAATTGTAAGTGTACATGGTGGAGGCTCACTAGTAGAGGCAATCGCTATATTCAAAGAATGGGAAAGAAAAACGTTCGCCGACGGCGAGAATCCGACATTTGAAAGCTTTCGGTGCTGTGAAAGGATTCGTGAGTAGTGTAGCCGTGGAAGATGAATAAGAAGCAGTGCATTGGGGGTCAGTGACGAGCTTGAATGCCATGACCAGATTCTACAGCGCAACGCCTACGTCCGAGAAGCCAAGCTCCGGCCACCAGAACCTGCAACTTAATCTATGGAAGACCGACCACCCGAAGTCATATTTGATGCAATGGGTTAAGTTGTGCCTTGGGCGACAAATGAAAGGGCTATAACAGAAGATGGGACGATGAGAATGAAGGCTTAGAGAGTGCAGGTGGAGCTGTATGTTGACGTTTAAAATTGATGAGTTAATGTGTGTTGTTGGACTGCCAGAAGGGTAAGGCTATAGCAGGGGATGGGATAGCTGACATGGGTTAATGAAGTATATCTTAGGCAGCCAAAAAGATAATTACAGTATGAGAGATCAGACTGGTAATGTGGGCTGAGTTGATATGGTTTTGGGCAGCTGAAAAGTGGGTTGAAGCAAAGGAGAATGGACGACTTGATGGGGTTTAATTTCACATGCCTTGGGCAGCTAGAAAAATGTGTATAGTTATAATAGGGAAGGACGGTTGATGACATGTGTGTTGAGGTGTCTTGAGCAGCTAAAACTGAGCTGCAACAGAGGAGAATGGATGGTTGGTGCAAGGTGTCTTTGGCATGACTAGTTGGAGGGGTTAAGGTGCGCTCTAGGCAGCCAGATGAATGGGTTTCAACATGGGGGACAGGACGGATTGATGAGTAAAGGAGTTGGATTTTGAGCAACCCATAACTGAGCTGTAGTAGTGAGAATGGACGGCTAGTGCAGGCTACAAAAGGCTAGGGTCAACTAGGTGCCTGGTTTGTATGAGCTGGTATCACAAAGGAATGGTGCATGAAATGGGTCTTGGGTTGATGGTCTATGAGAACATTTGATGAACGGCTGCTATGGTAAAAAATGATGTGTGTTATGTTTGATATATTGACGGTTAAATAGATATTTTAAAAAAGAATATGAAATGAGAGATCCGAAAATATGTATAATATATTTAAAGTGTTTTAAATCAAGCTCAATAAACACAATGAATTTAAGTCATCATTTTAATTTGTAACGAATGAGACATTAAATATCATATTAGTATTTTCAAATTTTTATATCAATTTATATTTCATAAATTATTAAAAATAAATGAAATATACATTTAATGACAATAGTGAAAATTTTACAAATTCAAAGGTTTGTGTGATCACATCAAAACCTTACACTACAAATTCATATGTAACATTAAAGTTCTGTAATTTATCCTTCAAGAAGCTCCGAATGAAGAATTGGAGACTACAAGTTCGATGAATTACAATGATTTACTTGAATGAGGAGTCTACAAGGGGTTGCAGAATTTTTTAATAAACTGCCAAGTTCACATCCTCCTTGCAACTCAAGCCCATTCGCCTACAGATCACATCCCTCAGCCAGCTGAAACTCAAAGACTTCAGGCCACGTTTCTAAGGATTATACTGGTCTTGCTAGCACCCAAAATATTTACTGGCATGCCGTACCAAGGAAGGTAGATTTAGAGGAGAAATTGCCATCGCATCTAATTTTATCCACCCTACCAGAGGCGGCAAGGAACTGCCAGAAGAAGTTGAAGACAGGTCCTTGGACTGACGGCTATAAGCAGTCAAAGAATCTGATAAAGCCATTTCAAATTCTTCCATTAGACCCACTGCCATAGAAACAAGATATAGACTAGGACGATTTCAAGTAAATGAATCAATCCTCACTTTCTGCATAATTGAAGGGGGCGGCAACATCAAGAAGGGCTGGCAAACCACGGACTAGGTACTCATAATGCTTCTATCAGCAAACACAACTTGAGCTGCACCAGGCCAGATACATGAAGTCCATGGGCAGGATGCGGATGGATCCCGTTCATCAGCATAGTTCACAGTACTCTGCTTTCTTTTGCACCAGCCACAGGAAGAATTAATGTCCTGCAGATAAAAAGGATAATAACACGTATGAGAACCCCGACAAATTCCATTTCAACAAATTTCTAAAACAAAACAATTAATTCATTTCTAGCAATAAGAAATTTTCAACTCTCCTGAATAGCACAAGCTTCAATCCCTGCAAAATTAACATTAATTTCAGGACCCCATGAATCAAAACAGAGGAAAAGCATAAAAGATAAACTAGTTCACAAATATAATATAGGAAATACTGGATCACCCCCCATCAACCTGCAATATAAAGAGAAAAGAAACAGAAGCAAGTTTCTACCAGATTTACAATCCAAAATGCCCTTCGTTTGAACTGGCAAAAACCTGTGCTGCATAAGCTCAACAGTATTTCTAAAGAGCAATGATCTATTATCAGGTCATAGAAACCTCTCTGTAATTATGGAGACAAGAAATAGCGAATATTGACAAAAACACAAACTAAAACAAAGGGAACTACGCATTCATAAGAAAAAGGATTGTTAATAGTCAAGTTAAGAACATGTTAATCCAATCAAATCCAATATAAATTGAAACAAACCGACTAAACACAGCACAAAACACCAAAACATACAAGCTCACACAAAAAATGAGATGACGAGGAAGGCAAGATATTAAAAGCAGGAAAAATAAGAACATTTCACTGAATTATCAAATCAAGATCATAATTCAAGCCTTGCAGTTTAGCAAAAGGCCTGAAAGCACCACGGAGCTTGTTATAGTTCATACTTAGAGAAGTAGGGTTAGAAAGGAACTGGATGCCATTCAAGTTTCAGTAGCAACCCCTCATACAAAGAGTAATGCCTGTTCAAATCTCCTACTAATAGTCAATCTACTGGAAGTACTAAAACTTATTAAACAAGATTAGAAATATAAGTTGTTCCTACAGACGGGTTGGACGCATCAGGTCCACCATTAAAGGACTCACATCAAGTTCCGGACATCCATCTTTGGTCCATTAAAAAAAAGGAGAAATTTTTTTGATAAGGATGAAAAAAGAAGGAAAAAGGAAAAAAAAAGATAGTTTTTTTTTTCCAGTTATTTATCTAGCTCATATCCATGCCATCTCCAATTTGACTGCAGATTGGACCAACAGCACGGAAGGATCTCTCAAAAGGAGAAGGATGAAATTGAGCATCCCGTCTGCGCTTAAAAGCACAGCTGTCAGTGGGGGAATTCTCTGCATCGAGCTTCCTCCGAACACCTCTCACCGCCTGTTCCTCTGCCGGCGTAAAGGGAAAAACTTGGCCGCTCACTCTGCAAAGTGAGCTATGGTTATCATACAGAATTCTCTGGTTACAGTTTTTGTCACAGATGTGTGTGATTCCTGTAAGTTTGCAGCGATACATGTTCCCGCAAACATGTTCATTGTCACATTTCCAGTCGCATTTGTGACCCGGGATTGGCCCATCTCGGCCCAGAATACTTGACAGAAAAATAACATTTGTAGGCCCTGCTACCATACATTTTCCATATACCTCCATTGCTTGCTCCTCCGATCCAGCAACTTCTGAACCCTTTCGAGGCTTCCCCGCTCCGACGCCTTCCACAAAAGGCTCTGCACAGCCCAACACAATACAGAAAATGGTCAAATTCCTGCTTCTGGCTCCGGAGAGAGTGTCGTAATCTCCAATTTTCCTCTAAGCTCCAACAAATTTCTACACTTGCTTACATCTAAACAATGATCAGAAAGTAACCCTAGTTTTTTGAGATCTACAACCGAAACCATCAAATTCAAACAATACACAGCAAAACTGTGGCTTTCTCAATATAGAGCACAAACAGAGCCAACCCAGGCCACAAACAGAAACTAGGAAGAGATCACCAAGCAGATCTGAGCTAGAAGACATAATCAAAACCCTAAAACCACAAAAAGCACCCGAAAAGAAGAAGAAGGTGGAACCAGAGACTCACCCGTAAGACTTGGGAGACGAGAGAGAAACTTCTGCGAACACCACAGCTCGGTCTCGCGAGGAAGAAAAAATTGGAAACCTGCGTCAAAATTGGAAAGCTAAAATGAGGAAAGAAGAGGACAGAGTGGGTAATTTATAGCGATGGAGATAGGGTTGGGGAAAAAAGGAAAAGTAGATGAAATGCAAATGCAAATGAAATGCGCGTGAAATGAGCGAAGGAGAAAGAGTGAGGACCGGGAGTATCACGCGTCGGCGTTGAATATTTCATGCAGTTCGCCCAATAAATGCTTTACACGTGGCTAGTGGGAACGGGGGGTCTTCCTACCGTTGCTTAATCCTATTTTAATGCCAAAAAAATCCCCATTCCCACACCAAGTCAACACTTTTACCCCGACGTTAAACCAACATTAGGGTTAGTCCCCATTCCGTTACTGTCGAAAAAGTGGCACCAATCGTATCAGGCCACGTGTATAATTTAAATTATATTAATTTTTTATAATTTCATTCTATTTATTTTTATTTTTATTTTATAAAATAAAATTTTATTTAAAAATCTAAAATATTTTAAATATATTTTAAAAATAATTTTTATCTTTAATATTTTATTTTTAATTATTTTAATATAATTATTTTTTAAAATAATCATTAAAAAAAAAATGAACACAACACCTAACAACTAAAATTATACTATATTAAGCTTATTTCATCCTATTTTACTTATACTATATTACAGTTTGTAATAAATATGAAAAAAACAATATTAAAGAATTTTTTTTATCATATATTTAATATTTATAAAAAAATAAATGAAAAAAGTTAAAAAAATATGTAAAATTAATTATATATATATATTTATGATTTTTAACCAATTAACATTCTTTTCGCACACTTTTTTGCATGACATTAATAAAAAATATTTAGAAAATAAATTATTTTTAGAGAATAGCTAAAAATATCTATTTAATTTTTTTTTAAATAATATAAATTAAAATAAATTTATAAAATGCGATAAAATTTAAAATAAAAAATAACCCTTATTATTATTATTATTATTATTATTATTATTGTTATGATTATGTTCTTCCCTTCACTCCACTCCAGCAAAAATCTCCTCTCAAAATATCCTAACTAATCTGGTTGATTCTTCTCACTTTTGGGTGTGCTAGGCTTACTTTTAGATTATATCAGAATTGGAGGTTGGTTCAATTTCTTGTCTTTTATTTGTTTGTCATCTGGGTCTTTGATAATTGTTAATTTTGTTCGGTCTCGGGTGCCGAAACTGTTGTTGTCAGATCTCCTCCTTTCATCCAAACAGATCGGTTTCGGGTCTGTGGTTTCCAATTTCGAAACCCTAATCCCGAATCCTAGTTCAAGGGCCCATATGCAAATTTTAGGGTTTTATTTGCTGAAGTGTTTCGATTTTTTTTCCTTTTTATTTTTATTTTATTTTTTATTTTTTATTTGGGTAGAATTTGTTATTATTCCATGAGAAAAACCCTGAAATATATTTCTAAGAATTACTTTTCTCAGCTCTTCTTCTTCAATTAGGAAGAAATCTATGTGTCTGCTCTTTCTGCAACTGTTCTAGGGTATTAGGGTCTTTCTATTATTGGCCCTTTTCTTGAAGTTGCATTATCAAGCACTTATTTGTTTATAACTATGATAAAGATGGATTTGTATGTAGAAGAAGAAATTGGGTTTAGAATTCTAAATAAGTTGTTTTGTATGTTTTCTTTTCTGTGAGTATATATCCTGTTTGCATGGTTAAATAGCTTAATATAATAAATTGGCTGTTGTAGAGAGGGTGAACAAGTACAATGGTGGGGTTTAAGAATAGGTATATGATAATGGAGGTTTTCTTGGATCCGAACCGAGATCTTGCAGTTGATGATCCCATTATAATTACACAGTTTAATGTGTCAAAAGCAATCAAAGACAGCATTCTTGTAAACTTTGGGGAGTGTGGTCTGGCTTCATCTTTTGGGTCATTCCAAGGTAAATATAACATGTTACTTGGCTATGTTATTTGATTTTCCTGTTTGGTTATAGCTATTTCTCTTCGTTCAATTCAAACATGCGGTTTTTTGTGTAGTCAAGTATGTGAATCCCATTACAAAGCTGTGTATCATCAGAGCATCAAGGGAGGAGTATCAAAAAGTTTGGTCTGCCATTACTATGGTTAAGAGTATCGGACATTGCCCAGTGCTATTCAATTTGTTGGACCTAAGTGGTGAGTTTAACACTTGCAATTGTAGCATACTGAATTTTAAAGATGAAATGGGTGGCTCGTTAAATTTCTCCATGTATGCTTTCACGAAAAAAATAAAAATAAAATAAAAATGTAATATAGTTATTTAATCCAAAACCCTTGTTGCCATGATCCTTCAAACATCATCAAGTGCTATACATTTCTCTGCTCATTAAATTATTCATGTATACTTTCACAAAAAGGGAAAAAGAAAAAGAAAAAGCAATAGAGTTATTTAGTCCTAAACTCATGGAGATTATCTAAGCAAAGCATTTTGCTCTGAGTGTCTTACTTTTCATTTAACATTGTGGGATGCCTGCATACTGGATTAAGATCGTTTTTGATCATGCAAATATGTTCTTGAATGTTGTACTTTGATTCCTATTGGATCCGTTTTTGGCTATCCCTTGGCTTCAATAAATAATTTTCTTAATGCTATGCTTGATAGTTTTAGAAGAACTTTGATTTCTCTCTTATTGGAGCATGAAAAAATTGAGCCAATTGAAAAATGAATGAATAAAATCTAAGATCCTCTGAAACAAAGTCGGTGTTTTCCTTTTTCTTGTTCTCTAGAAAATAGATTGGGTGCTCTTTAACTTTTTTGTGCCTGTTCTAAATTACTTGAGTAACCCAGAACATCTCTGTTGATATCACATAGAGGTTTATTTCATGAAACAACATTAGTGTTTTCATTTTTCTGATTTTATCCTCAATTGTATTAGGAAGTATCAGAGCATGTAGAAATGCTGCCTTGAAATGTGACAAAGCAAAGTTTGAGCAGTACAAGCTCGTGGTTGGAGATCGCCTCACAGACGACATCAATAACCAAATGCAGAACTGTCTTGAGAGGATCAAAATCTTGGAGCACTGAAGGTACCGCTTCTCTGTTATTATTATTATGTGCTTGTTTCTTATCCTATACCTTCTAAACTCAATTTAGTTGATGCACCTCTGATTGCATATGTTTCTTTTTGTTTCAATTATTGATGATCGCTTGTTTGGTTCTAGAAATGCTGTCGTTGTTCGGCTCAGGCCGATGGAGGGGAGTATGAGAAATGGACTCTTTTGTCTTTCTGGGACGAGGATGTGAACCAAGGAAAATCAGAAACTGTTATTTTAGGCCTGCAATCCATATTCATCATTCAGTTGAAGCAGGTGGTGTGCTTAACCCATACAAAAGAGAGATTTTTGAGGGTTTCAAACAGGCCTTCTGAGTCATGCCCTAAGGAATTTTTTTGTTTTTTTTCCCTGCTGGGGATTGGTTCAAATGCATTGTTACCTTCTACAATCTGACAGTGGGTATTGATCAAGTTTTACTTATGCTGATATTTTGGTACTAGTAATTTTTGGGGCCATTGTTTTAGAGAACATTTTTTGAGAAAACAATTTTTTAGTATAGTTTTAAAACAAATTTGAATGAGAAAATATTTTTCAAGAAAAAAGTTTTAAAATAGGAGTCACAATTTTTATTAAAAGAATTCAATAATTTCATTGATGGTTTTTACCAAGAGAGGCCTTGGAAGATATTAATAATAAATTTAATAATTTCATTGAAAATTTTTAGGGTTTTCTTTCCCATAATAACTAAAAGATAAAGCAAATTACAATGATAGAATGGGATTGAAAGTATGAAATTTTCTGCTTAAGAATTCTCATTGGTTACATAGATTTTATTGGAAGGCAACCTCCTAGGAGATTATATTCATTGTGGTCATTTATTTCAAAACCATCCTAGTGAGTTGTTTCCTAATTTTCAGTATCCTGCAGCCTCCCTTGGATCTTTCGGTTCAAGACCTGGTCCATAGTCTTCAGAGAAGCTGCATAAAAGAGGATCGACTCTGATAGGTGGTATCATAGACTGTCAATGATGGAAGGATATTGTCCACTTTGGGCCCAGTCTTCGGAATTCAGTTGGCTTTTTGCAGGGTCTGTGGATGGAAGAGAAAGAGGAGGAAGATGATCAACAGGATCAGGAACTGGGGCACTGATAGATAGACCCATCATTATTCATTACTGCTGACTGGTTCTATATATGTTTTTGCTTCTACATGGTACATACCATAATGTAACAGAGCAGATAGCAGAGGGAGAGAAGCAATTCAGATTCAACCCCAAGTTGGATTGCATATACTTGATCATGAGATATATAATTGTATTCACACAAGATGACTCAATTGACATAGGACAAACCAGTCCACTGTTCTGTTTTCTTACCCTAGCCCTGCCACGTCTAAATAACAAAAAAACTTGAATCTTATCGACTCGGTTAGAGCAAGGTCTAGACCAAGATAAGCTCCCAACATTCCAGAAGGGAGCTACCATGAAGACATGCGAGAATTCTTACCTGTCAGGTTTCGACATCGGTCAATTTTAATTTCAACTTCATGTTACCAGCCTGAACCACGAGCTGCCCTTTAGATGACTCCACTTCTAAAACTGTTGCTTTCTTTCCTAGGGAAGAAACACGCACCATATCGCCAACTTTGGGAGCTCTTTTCTTCTCTGCAATGCAAATAGAAGAAGGAAAATCAACTTTGATGAAACAATCTTTTTGACCGGTATTTTCAACCACGAGCAAGATGGCTAATGTCACAAGATCCATCAGATGTTTATGAGTAATACCTGATGATGATTGCTGGCCAACTTTAGCGGGGTGTTTACTCTCACTTGTAGTAGGACGTTCATTGATATCTGCTGCAGTATGTTGGTTGCTAGTTGCTGATGCATTTTGGCTTTTATCTGCAGCAGTAGGCTGGGAAGGTTGGGTTGCAGATGAACGAAGCTGTCGGACCTTCTTGTGAAGGAGAGACCGTCCCACTGCTGCAGCCTCAGATACTTCCCTCATCTTTCTATATCTTTGATCGGTGCCATGTTCCATTAGCTTTCTTTTAGTCACCAATAGATTTTCATAAAGATCTCTTGAGAGCCTGCAATCACAACCAAGAACAAGCAACTTTCAAATTAGGAGATTGTGCCTTTTGTATGACTTTGGTACAAGTATGGTAAAATATTTTAAGACTATACGCATACCAAAAGTTACTCATGTTGTTTGAAAATTCTTACATCAGATGATACCGTGCTTCATTAACACGCTCTTGAAATTCTTGCTTGAACCTTTCCATATCAATTATGACCTTCACAAAACAAAATCATGTCACTCATTAACACTACAGAAACCCATTTCAAGTTACTCATTGTATATTTACTATGATCTCAACCCATTGTAAACCAAAACCATGATAATCAATATGTTAGTAAGATGAGATATACTTTAAAAATCGCAAGTGGAATAGTATATGGGTTTTTTCAAAGCTTCCTTTTTTTTTTTTGCTTCAAAGCAAGTTATTGGCAAGCTTTGATGCAAATACCTCCCAAATCCTTTAGGGAACCTTTCCTTTTCATGCCGATAAATCCTAAAAGAAAAAAAAAAGGGCATGCTTGATATCTCCATGAAGAGCTAAAATGCAATAGATCACTGCTTAGGGCCTGACAAATAGACAAACTTTGGTAAGCCATTGCTTGTTACCTCATTAATCTCGGTGCTAGCTGCTCCATACTGTTTGCGAGCTTTATCTAGAACTTTCTTGGGTACTCCTAACCTTTCAGCAATATTGATTGCATTTGAACGTCCTACAGTAAAAATCTTCCACTCCTTTATATGAAGAAATGTCATAGCAATCCAACACATCAAGAAAACACAAAATAGCCACCAGTTTGTCAAAGAAAAGATTTTCAGGAAAGCATAACAAGCATACTGCAATAAAAGCAGAGGAGAGCATTCTGCTTTAAGTTAGGCCTATATATGTAATCGATGGCAAAATAGGAAAGAGCATATTGATAAACATCAGGCAAGAACCTGGTATTGCAAACAAATGTAAATCATGCATCCAAGAGAGTAAACCTGGAATGCCCCAGAGGATCTTATAAGTTGGTTTTAAGTTCACTTCATCAAACTCCATACATGCATTTTCGAAGGCGTCATTACTGTCAACAAATGTTTTCACAAACATGAAGTCAAGATTAAAATTCAATTCATATGAGCATGGAACCAGTTATGTTTAAATATATTTTTTCATACTAGAAATAATAAGTGACTAGAATTTGACAATGTCAATATAACCAGCCCATCTTGTAATTTAACTATCAAGTACCTGTATTTGAGGGTTTTGAGTTCACTGTGATGTGTGGTAGCTATTGTCAACAAGGCACCAGTTTCGGCAAAAGACTCCAGCAATGACATCCCTAGAGCTGCTCCTTCTAGGGGATTTGTGCCTGCACCAACCTAACAAATACATAAAAAGGGATAATATCCATCAATTATTGCTCCAAATGAATATTATCATTGTCCTGTTCAATTTTCATTTTATTTTTCCCTTTTTCTAGGCAGAAATTGGCTGACAATTAGGGCTTTGTTGCTTCATGTCCACTAAGCCATAACATGTTTATAGTAACAAAATGTTAGATATGATAAAGGGATCACTAAAAAAATAAGAAAAAAGAACGTACTTCATCTAGTAGCACCAATGACTGATTTGTTGACTGCGCTTTAATGTCCTGCAGATGTAAATAACAAACAGTATGACAAAAGAAAATGTGCATAGAAGCAGGATACATTTTTTTCCCCCAAGAAAAGTGAAAAATCTTGTAAACAATCAATAATTCATTCAATTGATATATTTCCTCTCTGACATCTCCATTCTGCCAAGAACCAACATATCTGTAAGGGACACTGACTTTCAATAAAATTTTGAATAGGACTTCCTCCCATTCCACAAGTTTATCAATTACACACCACTGACTACCAAATCTGAAGTAAAATTTATAGACCTCTCTACCCAGATGGATCTTATATCTAGTCACACACACTGAAATGGGATAAAATACAATAATGTTTGTGTTTTGGATAAAGGATTTGGAACAGCTTGAGGAATATGAAATCAACAAACTAGAAACCTGTTGAATTGAAATTTCCACAGGCTGCATCAGTAGAAGACAGATGGAGGCATATATGGTGATGGTGGTTGTGATTGTAGTGACAGTGCCAGTGTGGCAGCAGTGCTTCTTTCTTTCTTTTTCTTTGTTTCTAATAGGGAACAAGGAAAACCATATGAATTAAAAAATTAGATACAGGGAAGAGCGAGCTATCCTTTAAACCAAACACAAGATGGAGGCTTAGAAATTGGCATCAGGTAGTCTGATTTGGCCACTGAATTCCTTGACTCAAATCCTGAGGATTGTTCAAATTCATTCCCACATTTAAGATTTTAAATCTAAACAAAAGGAAAGGGATTTTGGGAGCTCCAAATCCCTTCAGGCACTTCAAATCCCTCCAATACAAATACACCCAAAAACATTTGCATCTCTTTCAACAATATTACAAATACTATTCTATCCAACTTACACTAATTTGTTTCAAATGGCCAGAGAAGGTAGACAAAGATTGGGATAGTGACTGCTCATCACCGATATCAGCAAAAACATAATCAAACCAAGGGATTCGTACAGGTTCAGAAGCTAAAACATGAAGGCCTGCAATAGTGGAGAAATTATTCAAGGGGTATGCAACAGAACAAAGAAATTTATTGAGAAGATTGTAAAATAAAAAAATAGATATCTTTATGAATAAGTTAGATAAATAATCAGGCTCTCCTTGCTATAAAACTGAAAAAGATACCATCACAACTATTAAGCAAGAAGCAAAAATTAAAAGAAACTTGAAATTTCAGTATAGTGGTTATGCCAGGATTTAAATTTATGTAGGTGTAAAAAACGTTGATGTCAACCTGATCTTGCCATCATGGCAGCTAATCCAACTGTCTTTAAGCAAATGGTTTTGCCCCCTGTATTTGGACCAGTTATAACCAACACTCTGGTTCTTTGAGCGATAAAAAAATCAACAGGGACTGGAGGAGATTGTTCTAATCTAGTTACCTGACATCAGAAAGGAACTTACTTTAGATGAAACATTATTAAGATCATAAACTGCACAATCATAAATGATCACGGATCTATGGTCAATATTGAACAATACCTGCATTTCCAAAGATGAAAGATTTATATCTGTTTCTTCTTTAACATTAAATTTCACCCCTTGCAGTTTTTTCCTCCTTTGTTCCTGAAACCAGAAAACTTAGTAAGAGATTTTATCCAAGGAAATGATGAGTACTGGCAATCACATAATATCAACCCTTCTGTATAAGCAGCAGATGCCCACAGCCAAAGTGGGGAACTTGTAGGTTTCCATGTGAAGTAATACATTCTAATTGATGATTCAGAAGAAACATAAAACAAAAAGACCAAAGTCCCCATACATAACTTACAGAAATAGCAAGGCTAACATCCTTCCTGGCCTTCTGAAGATTTTCTCGATGCTGTTGAACTAATAGAGGATGATAAGCTTTTGGCAGATGCAAAGTCCATTCCCTCTTAATTGGATAAGATGCTTCTGAAGTTCCATGCCCTGATAAGTGGGCTCCTGTGGAAGATCCATTCTTGTTTTCTGCTAAAAATAAATCAGGACAAGTGCCTCCAAATGAAAGGCCATAGGTAGCTCGAGCATTGATCTACATGTTAAGAACCCAAAACCAAATACTGTGAAATCATCAATTGGAAAAATTGAACAAGAAAAAATTTGCAAACAAAAGAAACTAAGGACCAATATTCACTAGTGTCATCAAACTTCACATAAAAGCATTTCCTTTTATTTAGATATTTAATTTTTTTTGGTTTTGACATGGTAATATTGTTTCTTCCCCTTTCTTAGATATGTTCACAATGAAATTCATTTAATAAATCTAACTTGAGCTTGCTTGTGATGCTGAAGATTATAGAGCAATTTCAATGCTCTAGTCTGATGGTAAGGACATGATAAAAGTCAGCTAACCCTTTTTCTCATTAACCATCAGAGGGTTTTAAACGAAGTTTCCACTTTATATATTCTAATTGATGTGGCTTCCAAAAGGCTTTCAGTTTCGGGGTTCAAATAAACCAAATAATAGATTCACAACAACTTGGGGGATCTGATGAAATCAAAATTTTGGATTGTGAATTTTGGTCTTGAAAATACAGAGAAAATAAATTGAAGTACCAACAAAAAAAGAAAAAATGAAACCAAGAAAAGGATGAAAATAGTAATGGTCATCATCATTATCCACAATGCCCAATTAATTCAGTTGAAATTGGCCCAAACCTTATAATTTCATGAAGGCAATAATGAACAAGATGGTTTAGTAGGAAATGTTTGTCTCTTTCCATCATTTTCCAACTCAGAAGATGACACTATAATCCACCAACAATGATGTAAATGTGTTTCGCTTCATATCCAAAACAGCACTAAACAGGAGTAATGTAGCTAAAGTCAAATAGTTTGGAAGGTTATATTGTTACCTGAACTTTATTGTTCACCTATCATGAAAAAATTTCATAAAAAGAAAGTTTGAGTGGTAAGCTTAATGGTAGATACCTACCACATCCAGTTGAATGACACTGTCCAATAACTTCTCAATGTCTTCAAGATCCATTTGCATCTGGGCCGAAAAAAAAGTTCAAAACATGAACATGGAAACAATTACATGAATGATGAAAAGAATGCCCTGGAAAAAGCTATTAAAACCTTCTCTGTTAACTTTAAAAGTACGTCGGCCTCAGCCTTTGCCGCAAGTGCCCTTGCCTGTTGCAACTCATCATTTAATGGAATAGCAGAGAGTGGCTCTATAATGCTTCCCACACCTGAACCACTACAACAATATATCACCGCTCAGAAATTGAATATTTAAGTGTTGGTTCCATTTAGTGAAGATGTATTGGTACAAAAAAAAATAATGAACATTTGGGGTGTATTTTAGTGTTGTATGACGTAGCTCATCCAGTTATCTATGCAGGGAATCAAAGGATTGCATGACTTGGATGTGATTTGTGGCTTCGGAAGATTATGATCATAAATTATGTCTCACTTGATGATAAAACTCCCAGTTCTGGGTTTTGTGTTCCTACATTAGTAGTTTGCTGTTGTAGTCAATGATCTTTTTGGCCTTTATTAGTTGTGTTCAATAGGAGTAAGAAAGTGACTCCCATTGTTTTAGTTTTTCATTGGATGAGAGGATGTTATGGTATGCCTTTAATTTGTGCCGGAAGTAGATTTTTTTATGTTTACTTGCATTACTAGTGGGACTACTTTTAGAAGTTCTTTTCCTCTGTGATCTGTTGACCAAAAACCAGCCAAGGGTAGTGCTAGTCAACATCAAGCTTTTAGCTCTTTGTCATTGAATGGGTTAGTAGTGGAAGTGATCAGGATGAGCCCTTTGAGTTCATTCATACAAGGAAAGAAGTAGAACAAAAAAAACCCTCCTCCATTAGGATAATTTCGCAGTTTTGCTTTGAGTTGCTTGGAGTCAAAATTAGTAATAGTTGGTTGATTTGAGTCGCATAAGAATTAAAAAGTATTTTTTATTTTATAAAATTTTTAATATAAAAAGTTTCTAAACTTTAAACTTATATTTTCTAAAAGTTTCTATTTTCCAAAAATTTTTATTTTATTTTTCTTTAAGGTTATGTTTGGTTCCTAGAAAATTAAAGGGAAAATGCAAGGGGAAAGAAAATAGGGAAGAAAAGTATAAGGAAAGAAAAAGTGAAGGAAAATTAAAATTAATAAATTATTTTTATATACTTTTTCAAACTCATTTCACTTATTTTCTTCCATTAATAAAGATTAAATAATTTAAAAATGAAAAAATTATTTTCTATCTGTAGAAATCATGGAAACCAGCTACATCCTTCAAAGCTATCCTCAAAAATCCTTTTGAGATAATATGCTACCTTAATGCTTTGGTGAATAATAACTGATGATACTGATTACTGTGGAGTTTGACTAACTAAATAGACATTGATCTTGAAAGAAAAAAGAACAGAGAAATACAATCACACATACTGGTTGCCGTTTTGGAGCAATCAATAGAAAGTTATGCAAACATGTAACGCACCTGGACAACAATAAACCCTTCAAATTTGTAAGATTGGCCCCTGATTTTATGCACCATCTTCCATCAACATTACTCACTTCCTGAGCCAATGATGGAACAATAGTTAAGAAAAGAAAATGTAAAACAAATCGGTGATCAAGCACATCTTACCAGAGAGGATGTTTCATTCACATTGTTCCTAACTAAGCTGTCCATCAACTGATATAACTGAAAGAAAAGATGATAAACACTCTTAGGAATTAAGTTCTAGATAAGAATGTAAAGCAATGAGGGCATCAAACAGTGGTAAAGCCATGCAATATAAGTAACCACAACTACTAACTTAAAAACCCATTAACGAGGCATAAAAGCTCTGGCAACTGATCAAACAATGAATCACAAGTTATCCGAGTGAGATGTAATTCATGGGAAGATATGAGAATCCAAAGATGAGTTGCAATTATTTATTAAAATTTATTCTCTATGTAATATGGAACCCGGGAAGCATGTTGAAGTGATTAGCCTAGCAAAAAAGAAAGCAAGAGAGATATTATATCAAACTTCCTATTGAGGATGAAATTTAAATTTTTTCCAATAATACCTAGAGCTCCAAAGATTTTAAACAATATAATTGGTTGAAATCACAAAAGAAACATGAAAAAAGAGAGCAAATGAATGGAAACTTGTAGTCCAAATAGCAACACACGTGGCAGTCATGGTGCTATATGAGATTCTATAATGGTTCAAAGTACTTGAAGCACATTCTGGAATTAATCTTATACCTACATGTCGAGGCATCACCATTTAGTGGATGCAATCAATTCAAAAATGTGCATATACGTGTTCGAGGGTGTGTGTGAAGTATATAAAGGCAAAGTTCAAGCTACGAGTTCCAACCACATTTATACAAACATGATTGAGAATTCCTGAAATTTTCAAAATGTAAAGTTCTGAGGCAACTGAAATATAGATTGAATCAGAGTTCCTTCTACTGTAACTGAAGAGGACTCTATTTTGTTAGAGATTGTAAATGATGTGTTGTTGCATGGTCTCAATACTCATTACATATCTTGTATTAATGACTTCTAACAAAGAAATTGGCATCTGAAACTTGAAGTTATTCATAAAGACATGGGTATTGCCTCTTGTTAATAAATTCCGTGCTTATTTATCAAAGAAAAAAAAAAAAAAAAAGACATGGGTAATTCTCCTACCAATGTATCAAGGGAGATCGTTTTTTTTTTTTTCATAAAAAAAAAAAAGAAAAAAAAGAAAAAAGAGAGAGAGAGAGGGAAGAATTTACCTTTCTCTCAAGTGTCCGCACTTGATCACGTGATTGCTTCAGTGCAGAGCTCTATAACAGGTATAAAACTTTAGGTGAGATCAAGACCAGGGAAAGGGAAAATAATCATTTATGAAAATGAAGTGAATTTGTTTGCATACAATTAAAAAAAGAAAGAATAGAAATTGGATGCAAGCCTAACAAACCAACACAAAATGTAGTCCTGAAGATCAAAAAATTCTAAGCATGTTGTAAAAACCAGATTATTCAAAAGAAAAATCATAGAGTTATCAATATTTGTAGTGCCTGAGTAACAAAAACATACCGCAGAGTCTTTAACAGAGCCATCTTCATCTACTACTTGCTGTATCAATTTAACCAATGATCTATTTATAACCAACCCCATTATCTGCGAGTAAAATTACAAAAGAGAAAGGTCACCAAAGGATTACAAACACACAAGAATAAGTGGTGCATGGAAGAAATGTGCATGCTCTATACCACTTCTGAAATGGGCATGAAACGTTTGTACCAATCTGCATCTTCCTTGATGACAGCTTTGAGATTAAGCTGCAAAGTTTCTGCAAGCTGTAGCAGAGCCACAACAGCCATGGCTTCATTTCCATCCACTGGTAACATTCTACGAGCATGCTGGATAGCAGATTTAACCTTCAAGAACACAAAACAGATGGTTAGCTTGCCTATGAGGGATACAAGGTTTTTCACCCTTTTCTCTATAGATTAAGTGCCCGTTTGGGAGTAAAATTGCTTTTGAAAATCTGTAGAATAGCTGGACGTGATTCCAATATGATTACTTGCTAGGTGATTCTTTCAAAAATCACTTTTTTTGTTATAGAAGACATTACCAAAAACACTATCAAAACACTTTTTCTAGTTTATATCCAAACACTCCGTGTTAGCAACTCTCTTTAAAAGTGCTTCTAATGGAAGCACCATAGACAAAAATGCTTTAACTATAAAAGCTTCCAAACAGGCTCTAAGACAAGCAAAGGATCAAAATATCAAAAGAGGCAAATCTTAGAAAAGTACAATGAGAGATATCAAGAATTCCCATTTATAAATATAAAGAATACTAGTCATATATAAGAAGAAAAAAAGCTTACTCAAATCTATGCCTCAAATTAAGGCATTTAAAATTTGAAAGGACCCAAATAACTTGGGGCTCGAAATGCCCATTTTTTCTGTTCACATCCAATTCTCAATAAAAGCAAATAAGTGATATACACTAAATTTTCCCAATGAAAATTATGGGCAAACAGTGTAAATTCTTTGGAAACTAAATCAAGAAATAACATAAGCTGGTCTGAGGATTATGCCAATAACCACAAATGAAATAAAGTATTAGGAAACTAACCAGAACAGCATCAATGGTGCTGAAGTCCATGGTGCAACCACCATGCTTGTGGATTTCCAGAGCAGCATTGGTTTCATCCAAAAGCCTCAAACTCTCTTGGTAGGTCTGGTCCAGGGACCAGAGCTGGGCCTGTGGCAGACCCACAACAAGCAAAACAACAAAAAATGAAAACACAGAACAAATTACGGCAGAGATAGAGAGAAATTAAAAGGGCAAAAAGAAGAGACCCTGGTGGATTCACGGCCCAAGGAAGTGGAAGCGAAGGAAGAAACGGAGTGGCAGAGCTTGTCCCACTCCAAAACCCTGAGAGTTTGATGGTGAACTGAAGGTTTCTGAGACTGTTTCAGGATGCCTCCATTCTTGAATCGTTCTGGGGTTGAAGCTACTGAGACGATCATGAAAATGGATTTTCCACACCCACATGAATTCATCCTTCCTCTCGCGGATTTGCAGTAGATTTTTCCTCACCCTCTCTGCATTCCTCCACCCATGACTGCCAGCGTTAGCCTTCTGCTTACATCTTCAAGATGAGTCCACCAAAACGCATCGTATTGAGTTTCGGTTGAGCCCATGCAGCCATGGCCCATTTGGGTGGGCTGACCAATCAGCCCAACAAAAAGTGTGGGCCCAATTGGCAACGGTAGGGCTGCAAGCCCATGTCTAACGGGATTAAAGATGCGGGCAACCCGTTGAAACCAAACTCGTATATTTTTTATGATAAATTTGAATCCAACATTTATATAAAAATTAAATAATTAAATAATGCATAATTTCCTACTTATATATATATATTTTCATATTTTGTCTAACAAAATCAGATATAAAAAAATTATTTTTTATAAGCTAGGATTGTTACTTGGATGGGTTAAACAAGTTGATGACTAATTTGAGTCTAACCTAAGTTAAAAAATAATCAACTTGAACTCAATTTAACCTAAACTTTTACCCAAGGTATTCAACCCAAACTCAATCCAATCTCATTTTTCTAAACTCGAGTTGAATTCAAGTTGTTCAAATTAGACACCGGTTGATTGAGTTAAACTTGAGTTGGTGCATAATTCAAAATCTATCTATAATATTTAAATTTTTTTTTTTTTAATATATTTGTATGAAAATTAAACTAATAGATAAGACAAAATTTCAAGATAGTAACAAAAGAATAAATATAAATTTATATATTTTCTCAAATACTGAAAAATATATGATATAATATAATTTGATATTTTTTTTTAAAAAAAGAGCTAGGGTCAAGTTATTCGAACCTTATCCCAAGTTTAATTGAAATTAAGTTTGAGTTGAAAAAACATAATCCAAATTCAACGTAAGTATTGAAAATGATTACTTAAACCCAACTCAGATTGGATTCGAATTGGATCGGGCAATTTGCATACTTCCAACCCTACTTTTAACATTCTTTCTTTGCTTCATTAGTTCTTGAAACTAAATGTATTGACAAAAGGGGGTTGGGGAGAGAAGAGTTTTAAGAGAAAAGTAAAAGAAAAGTCAAAAGTGATTAATTTATTGGATGGAAAGGAAGAGAGGCTAGTTAGTCATGAAAAGTCGGTTGAGAGCCATATTTCCTAAATAAAGGGGTTGTTTGGATGGAGCAATGAATGATGAAGTCACTTACTCATTTTTAATTTGGTTCTTCTTTAGTTAAAAAAGATTCTTTTGACCGAATTTTTGGGTATCTGGGTTGTTGGCAACTTGACATGTGAAAATCAATGTGTACGAGAAGGAAACAGCTTTCATTCCACAATCCACATTGGCATCTCCAAAACAAAGTTGGTTCTCCTTCCTCTTGTATTTCTCTAATCTCCTGTTTCCACCTCACTGTCACAACCAGGCCCGCATCGGGTGCGTAGGAAACACCTAAGTCCGAAACATCAACTATGATTCCAAATTCGGTCACTCAAAACTTGGACGGATGATTTGCATATTAGTGTTTATATTTGAAGAAAAGCGATATCTTATTCATTTATAATAAGCAATGATAGCTATATATAAGAATGAGATGGAATACAAAAAAATTAATTAAACCGACATAAATTTTTTTTATTGAGCTTAGAAAAATGCTTTTGATCAAAACAATGAAATCTACTAAGTCGTGAAATTTTGTAATTAGTGTGCACCTTTTCATAAGGTACAAAAAGAAAAACTCTTTTGACGTTATGGGCAGACAAATTATCAGGTATAAACATACAAGACTAAGATAATATGATTAAAATATAAAAAAACGAGATCACGGTATAAAAATGAGATTTAAACTACAAATGTGATGTGAATAAATCGGTGAAAGAAGCTCAAATTTGTAAATCTAACATTCTTGATGCTCGAAAGATAATGCATGTTTGACATAAACATGGATCAATCAAATAATCCTTCATTCATACGGTCTCCTTCTGTATTTATTTAATCATTGGTGTAGATAATCCATATTTAAAATCAAAACAGCTAGAATATTTAACCAGGCACTTGCATAGTTTGTCTTTTTGGGTTCATGGAGCTTCCGCCTGCAGTTGACATGTGGGACGACAATGCCTAAATTTTAATCAGCTGAAATCATCATAGGTTCCTACTACAATAGTACCTTATAATAATGCCGGCTACCATGAAAGAGGGAGAGAGAGGTGCTTGTCGCCGGCCGGCAGGTTCTCAGTCTAGTACTGCCAAAAAGCAAAAGACAGAATATCAAATTCTAGGTTTGATTCCAATACCCAACAAACCAATAGCCACTTACGAAAACTACACCCTTTGTTTTTGTTTCATTAGTCACAATCTATTGCTTTCCATGGAAGACTTTTTTTGGCCACATGCCATTCTAGACGACAGTTGGAAAATACATAGTGATCCATACCCTAATGGCCTCTCATCCGTTGGTATTCATGCTTGGATAAACTACTTAAATTCCAATTTTCATGATCTCAATTATTCCGTATCATATATTTGAATTATTTTAGTTTACGGTAGAAAATAAAAAAGTGTTTTCTAAAATTGTTTTTTAAAAACAGTTTTTTATAAGATTTGATTTATTGGAACTGAAGTGTGGAAAGGGAATCTCCAAGTGCAGCCGAGAAAAAAATGACAATGTATCGTATTATCATCAAGGGATCCCAGAGTCAATGATCTGATCTTTTAGGAAAAAGGAAATATTGAAAATTGGGGTGAGAAGCAATGATGGAAACAAAAAAACAAAGAAAGCAAAGAAAAGGTCAAAGAAAAACCAAAAAAACAAAGTAGGAGTTTTGTTTTCAGAATTTAATTTTTGTTTCTTTAAATAAAAATCATGAATATTAAGGTAAGAATATCATGTGGGGTATTGGTGAATATAGAAATCGAAGAATTCGAGGATTGGGAATTATAAGAAGAGTGAAGGACAAACCGTTGTCACCAACATAAATTCAGGGAAGGTGAGAGAGGGTGATTCCAATCCCATTCCTGGATCTCTTCTCTGGGTTTGAATCTGATTCTGATTTGATCTAGTGGGGAAGAAGAGAAATGGGGTTTGGGGAAGATGAAGAGTCAGTGGTGGAGTTGCCCAACAAATCCATATTCAGATACAATTCCCCACTGGTTCAGGTCTGTTTGATTGGCTTGGTATGCTTCTGCTGTCCAGGCATGTTCAACGCCCTCTCCGGGATGGGGGGAGGTGGGCAGGTGGACGCCACCGCCGCCAATAACGCCAACACCGCCCTCTACACCACCTTCGCCGTCTTCGGCATCTTGGGTGGTGGCATCTACAACATCCTCGGCCCCCGCTTCACCCTCTTCGCCGGTTGCTCAACGTACGTCCTCTACGCCGGCTCTTTCCTTTACTACAACCACTACCACCACCAGGGCTTCGCCATTGTCGCCGGCGCCATCCTCGGAATCGGAGCAGGACTACTCTGGGCGGGGCAGGGAGCTATCATGACGTCGTACCCCCCGCCGGGGAGGAAGGGTTCATACATAGCGCTGTTCTGGAGCATCTTCAATATGGGGGGCGTCATCGGCGGGCTCATCCCCTTAATTCTGAACTACAACCGGAGCGAGGCTGCGTCCGTGAACGACGGTACTTACATTGGGTTCATGTGCTTCATGTCCGCCGGCACCGTCCTCACGCTGGCGATCCTGCATCCGAGCCGCGTGGTTCGGAACGACGGCAGCCACTGTACCAACATCAAGTACTCCGATGTGTCGACGGAGGCCGTCGAGATTCTGAAGCTGTTCCGGAATTGGAAGATGCTGCTGATGTTCCCGGCGGCATGGGCCAGCAACTTCTTCTACACCTACCAGTTCAATCATGTGAACGCTTTTCTCTTCAATCTGAGGACCAGAGGCTTCAACAATGTGTTCTACTGGGGAGCCCAGATGGTGGGCTCTGTGGGGATTGGGTATATCCTGGATTTCAGTTTCCAGAGCAGGAAGAAGAGGGGTTTTGTGGGGATTGGGGTTGTTGCTCTGCTTGCAACTGCAATTTGGGCTGGTGGCCTTGCCAACCATCTCCACTATGACCGGACTCTGATCCACAAACTGGACTTCAAGGACTCTGGGTCTGAATATGCAGGTCCATTTGTGTTGTATTTTAGCTATGGATTGCTGGATGCCATGTTTCAGAGCTTGGTTTACTGGGTGATTGGAGCCCTGGCTGACGATTCAGAGACCCTTAGCAGGTTTGGTTTACTGTTTTTGTCATATCCCACATAGGATAGTGGAAAGACAGTAGACGCAAATATTGTATCAGAGATACTCGGATCTCAGTGTGCCGAGGTTGTCTCTATTTAGCCCCGCAATCCCTTGCGTTGTCTATCTATTTGGCCTTCCAGACATAACAAGGATGTTGTGTCGACATGAGCAATCGGGGGTGATGTCCTCGTGAGCATGGGGTGGTTGTGATATCCCACATGAATAGGGGAAAAAGTTCTGTGGTTGTGATATCCCACATGAATAGGGGAAAAAGTTCTTCATATCACCATATATTTATGGGTTTATATTATTATTATAGACTCATCTTAAAGCTGTGAGGGAGCAGCCAGATTGGGTCATTACAGTTTTTCGAGGATTTCATGTTACTGTGCTCTGTTCTTGGTGTGTGGTGCTGATACTTACTGTGCCTTTATTGCAGGTACACTGGGTTCTACAAAGGGGTTCAGAGTGCAGGGGGTGCAGTTGCTTGGCAAATTGATGCACATAATGTCACAAGGCAGTCCCAGCTGATTGTGAATTGGGTGCTCACCTCAGTGAGTTACCCATTGTTGGCAATTCTTGTCATGTTGGCTGTAAAGGATGAAAAGAAAGTTGGAACCAAGGAGGATGATGATGCGTTTGCATCTGCAAAAGCTCCCACTGCAGAAGAAATAACTGGGGGGGAACTCAGCAAGCCAGCCTAAACCATCTTTTGGGTTCATTGCACTGCCTTTTCTCCCTCTTTTGTTGATGTTCTTTGTTTTAATCGGTGGCATACAATCTTTGGATGTTAGAGTTTTTAATTTCAGTGTAAATGATACTTCTACGAAAAGGTGTCATGAATTTTATCAAATGTTATAAAGTTTTATGTTCCATGTAGGATCTTCTTATCTTGGTTTCCTGACTCCTCCTACCCATTTGCCTAATTATATTTTTGCCATGTCTATTACCTATGATGCCAATTCATCATAATCTAGCTAAAAATTGCAAATTAGACTTATTAAACTGGTTCCATATCTGCCAACAATGAATTTATGCAAGGGTTTTTAACACGATGGTGGGGTTCTTCTCTTTATTGTCCCATCTGACTAGTTCGGTAAGAACAGCCCTGGTTGTAGAATTGAATTGTAAGAGATCTTCATTCTCTACCCATGACAGAAGACTTTGCTTGCTTTTGAAGTTCATTTCCAACAATTCTTGAATCCATTGCCTGGAAAGTTGGGGACATTCTTTTAGACCTTGATTATAAGATTTACAGGCATGTAGATACAGCCATTTAAGGGCACTGCAAAGTTTTAAGAGCCACCTAGGAAGGACACCAATTAGCAGGGTCTATCCATTATCATTCTTCCTAATCATATTAAGTAAAGCTCTTTGGTTGGCTACTTTTAGCTTATTATTTTGGTAATAGCACAGGAGTAGAGTTCCACCTGTACTGCCATATTGTAATGCCTCTTGTTTTTAGCTCAGGACTTGGTTCCATTATGTTCATCCGAGAAGGGTGCCTTTACCACTGCAATTGAGATGGGAAGAGTATGCCTCTACTCCCCAGCTAACTTGCAAGTTTCCCCTGTTTTGGGTCTCAGTTTAGGTGATTGGGGAAGATGGGCATTTCATGTATCCTTCAAATCCTCTGTTTCTGCTTGTCCAAGGCCACAGATTATGTTCTCTCTTGGGTCTTGCACGTCTACCTTCACCTTGAATGTTATCATACGGTTGACAAATAATGACCCAACTATGATTTGAATGACCCAACTATATAGTTAACAACAGTCATTCCCAATGCTTCCATGATTCATTTCAATCTAAGTGGATGCAGAAAATGGTTTTATTGGATACTAATCCTCTATGTGCATTGTGAGAAAGGCTTGTAGATTGTAGACAAACTCTAATATTTTACAAATTTGAGCAACTATTTCTTTGGCATTATCCTTTTTAATTTCCTGTATATTGATTCTAACTTCTGAAATACTATGTTCAGGAGGCCCCTTGGTATCAACTCAATTGAATTGGTCCTCCTACAATGTCATCATGGAATCTGCCTCTTGTTTGAGAACTGCTTAAAAACATCATCCTGAGCTTTTCAACTAATGATATAAAAGTGGCTATAAATTTGATTCGGGTCGATTTCAGGTTGTATGAATAAGATTGATTGCTCAACTGATGCAGGTTTTGTAATATGATGATCAGTTCCCATGGTACAAAGGCATAAAATAATCAATCCTCAAGATTACAAGCCAACTCTTTTCCTCATTTTTGTTCTTTTCAGATACAACAAGATCAACTCAAACTGTCATCACTTGGTGGCAAGGGGTGCATCATGTTTATCTTCTGAGCTTGGAGGAGGAGCATCATCTACATGCTTTATTTTACCACCCTCTGTCTTTCCTACTGGTTCTTCTTCAACCTTCTGCTCCTTCTTTACGGCCTCCGTCGTGACTTCACCAGCCCCAGCCTTAGCTTTGGCATTCTCCTCTTTGTGCTCTGGTTCAGCAGTTTCAACCTTCTTCTCTTCCACTGGCTTGTCGACAGTGGCATCTTCCACCAGTTCGGAAACAAGCACTTCTGTCTCCACAGCCTTTGTTTCAATGGTGGGTGCCTCCTGGTTTGGTTTTGGCTCTGAAAGATCCACCAAAGGCTCTTCCTCCCGAATCTCACCTCCATTGTTCTTCTCCTCCTGCAATATCATATCAAGTCAAACATCAGACTGTAAGCTGAAATCCCCTGGAACCTAAGAAATGCGTGGTGGAAGATAGAGAAGTATGTACTTGTACAACATGGGTTGTCTCGCCATTAGCATTGTCAGGGCTGCTTGGGGCCTCGCTTGGGAGAGACTGGGGAGGGGCGTCCATGTCCTTGGGTTTGCTCGCACAGCCTCCCATGATGAAGAAGTGGTTTGGGCGAAGGGGGCGAGTCTTGGGGTCTCTGCAGAACTGGATGGGAAGAGTGGCTTTGAGGCTGGAGTGTGGGGAAGGGAAGAGGGGGATGGAACATGATATAGAGATGTTGGGGTGCCTAGGATGAAGGAGAAACACAGGTTTTTTAGGCTGCCAGATGAGTCATGGGCACAAATAGCTTTCTCCCACCGCCTTTCATGGTGATACTGGTATAACCGTTATGACAGTTGTAGCCCGTCTTTGCTTAATTTTTGAGAAGATTTGAAACGTTTTCTACTTTTTCTTTTTCTTTTTTTAAAACGTTTTCTACTATGGAAAAACACCTCTTTAGGAAATTAGATGTTTGGGAAGGAGAAACCTTTTTTTTTTTGTTAATTTATATGGAAACATTGAGAAACTTTTATTGTCTAAAAAGTGTTTTTTTTTTTAAAAAAAAAAGGTTGAATAAAAATTTGTAATACTAATCAACAAAACATTTTTATCGGTGATTATCCTAAAAATGATTTTTAAAAACAATTAAAAAAAAATACTATCAAACACAATTTTAAAAATCTACTAATGATTTTAAGAGAATTAAAAGTGTTTTTTAATGCATGAAAAAAAGGTTTATTGTAGAAAGGAAATAGTGAGTTAAAAGTAATTATAAAATATGAACCTTTTAAAAATAATTCAAAATTTTTACAGTTATTATATAAAAGTAGTATTTCATATTAAAATATAGTAAATACATATATATTATTATTGGTACTTGAATTTTATAGATATATAAGAAATATAAGAGAAATATAGGTGGAATATTGGTAAATACGAATATATTAGTATATAAATTTTACAGATATATCGGAAATATCATAGAAATATTGGTGGATGTTTTGACAAAAATATGAATAAGGCGAAAATTATTCAAAATTCACAAGAATACTTGAAAAAACTTCAAAAATAAAAAAATGATAAAATAAGTAAGTAATGCTAATTTTTTTTAATAAAAAATTGATAAATATTATATGTAATTGTACATATAATATTTATCAAATTTTTATAAAAAAATTAGCATAAATTCCTTTAATATATTTATATTCATTTATTTTAAAAATTAAAATACTTTTATTAAAACATATTTTATTACATTTTAAATAAAAAATTAAATTGATATATATATAATATTTTATTTGACATTTAATTTTTAAAAATTTATTACAAGTGACAATTTTTCTATTAATATTAATTTATTTAAATAATTAAAATTATTACTAATTTATCTTATCAAACTAATTTTAATTCATAGAATATTTTGAGTAAAATTATATTTTTAATATTTTAAAATAAAAACATTTAAAATTAAATGGATAAAAAAAAAGAATGAAGTGATAGTAATTTTTTAAAATAGCATTAATGAGATAAATATAAAAAGTAATTAAAAATAAAATGATAATATAGATTTAAAATAAAAATAAATTAAAAATGAATAATTAAAAAATAAAAAAAGATAAATATTTAAGAAAAAAATTTTCAAAAAAATCTCTGATATCCGATATAGTTGCCAATATATCCGATATATTCGATATATATATATCCAATATATTCTATATATTTTGATAATTTAGATTTAAAATAAAACTAAATTAAAAATGAATAATTAAAAAATAAAAAAAGGATAAATATTTATAAAAAAAAAACCTTTCAAAAAAATCTCTGATATTTTATATATCAGATATAGTTGCCAATATATTCGATATATTTCCGATATTTTGATAGGCTTTCTACTCGATTTTTTCACTGATTTATTTGTTCCAATCCGATATATCACCGATATTTCGGACATATACCTGATATTTTTTCAATACTCCTCCAATCCATGCTCAATATCCTTTCAGAGTCATCCGATATATGGGTGAAATATCACCGATAAAAACCGAGTTTTCAATCTATGGTCGTAGGTAATACTTTTGATTTAAAGTGCATGAAATGTTAATTATTTTTAGATAATAGTTTAAAATTTGTATTTTATAAATTTGATTTTTGTGGTTTTTTTTTTTTTTTTTTTCATATGAGTATGTACTAAAAATAAAAAATATTAATTTTTTATTTTATTATGAACGGATTAAATTAGAAGAAAAATAAAATGCAATGTATTAATATTTCTAATTTTGTTACATAATATAAGTATAACACCGTAAAATGTTGGAAAGATATATTTAAAAGTGAAATGAAGGCGTTGTTTGTTTTTCGACTCACTATTAAGAGTAACACATCAAAATGGGTTAACATAATTAAAGTGTAGTTGTTATTAATGAGTTCAATTTAATTATATTAGTTGATATGGATATGCTAATTTTAATTAAATACAAAAAGTCAAATATTTTAAATTTTTTTATTCCACAAAAAACAAACATCACCTATGAAATCTTATTCTCTGACATTAACTCCATTTCAATAATTATATATATTTTTTTATGAGTGGATTTGGTAGTGTGATTTAAAAATAATTTTTTGTTTTTAAAAATAGAAAATTATTTTTAAATATTTTTAATATTATTTGATCATTATGGCAAATGATTTTTAAAAATAAGGTAAAATAAATAAAAACTTTTTAAAAATAAAAAAAATATTTTCACTAATTTCTTTTAAATATAAAGAAAAAAATAAAAATAATTTTTAAAAACAATTTAAAAAAAAGCAACCCCTTATTTTAAATTTGGAGTCAATATAAAGTTGGGCGGACAGAGTCTGGAAGACTCCGCGTCCGACGATGAAGTCAAGGATGTTTGGCAATATTCTTGGTTTCGCCGCTTGGTAACGTTTTCTATACTTTGTAAAAGGAGGGAAAGGTGAGATTGGACGGCTGGGATTAACTCACACAAGATCAACGGCATCTGTACATATAATAGAACTACCAGAAGCTTCAGGGAATTTCTTTGTATTTTCTGCGTTGGAAGAGGTGAAACCAAAGGGAAAAGGCGGTCTCTCAGAACCATCAACCACCATCATCATCGTGGCGATGATGATGGAATTCAACAGATCTAGATCATTGTCATCGTTCGTCGTCATTTTTATCGTGTTCGCCATATGCTTTCCGCCGACCGTCACATCGTCCGTCATCCGACTGCCCAGCGACGCCGTCGACGGCGAATCTGATGGAGGTCTCTGCGGTGGATCGGAGGTCGCGGCATCATGCCCTGTGAAATGCTTTAGGCCGGATCCGGTGTGCGGCGTCGATGGGGTCACCTACTGGTGCGGTTGCGCCGAAGCCCGCTGCGCTGGCACGGCCGTCGCGCATTTTGGGATTTGTGAGGTTGGTAATGGCAGCGCCGGCCAGGCTCTTCTATTGGTTCATATTGTCTGGCTTATGGTGCTCGGATTCTCCGTCTTGTTCGGTCTGTTCTAGGGTTTCTTCTCTGTGTTCCTCGGCTTTGTTCATTCTTGTGTGGATGTAAGAGATCAATTTACGGTTTTTTTTTTTTTTTGTTTTTAATTTCTTTGTATTCATTCATTATGATTGATTGTATGTACACGATTATTCTTTGGTTGAAACCCTTGAAATTATAATCTTTTGTTGTACATGTCCAATATTCCACATAATTTTCTCGAGATTCATTATTATGAACAGAATGTCGTAGATTTAGCTTTTGTGATTCCCACATTCAAGCAAATATAGGTTTCCATATGTTAGTCTTTGGCAATGAGAAATTCATGAATGAATACTCGTCCTAAACGCACTATTTTCCTAATTCTATTGACTTCGAATCCTTATAGGTTGTGAAAGCTTTCAATTCCCTATACACCAGCCCGATTCATTTGCCTAATTGCTTGCAATTGCGGTTTCTTATTTTCTGTAGATTGATTTAATGATTCACTACTGCATTTTAGGCTCTTCATCCATGGACCATGCTACTTCATGCAAATTCAAATCGTCATTTGATGTTTATTTGCCGTGGTCTGTGCTTCTATGTCCCCAATTCTCCAGCCAATAAGACAGTGCCTTCCAGATGTTTTTCTTTTCTGGTTTTAGTCTCTTGTGCTGATTAAGTTCAACGATTTTCAGATCATTTCTGTGAAGAATTTTGCCTCCTTTATTTTAAGGTGTTGTCCTGACGGAAGCTTTAGTTTTCAGGTAACTTGGTCCAATTTTGGTTGTTAGTTTGCTAAGGATATGCCATATCCAATGGATTGTTTGAGGAGTAAGCCATCCTCTTGGTGGGGGAGCAATCTAAGTGAAAAGGAAAGATATAGGAATGGGCTTTCTAGTTGGAAATACAACATTTTGAGTTTTCAGATTGGGATGAAAAATAAAATTCTTGGAGGAAAAAGACCTAAGAATGCCTGATTGATTAACCTTTTAATGTCTGATTAAGTTTTTCTGCCTTTGATTTTACCCAGCTTTGGTTCTTTCCTTGGTGAAGTATATAGTGTGATTAGTTTTCATGGCTGAGTTAGCCATCCTCTTGGTAGGGGAGCAATCTAAATGATAAAGGAAAGAAACAGGAATCGGCTTTCTAGTTGGAAATTCGATATTTTGAGTTTTCAGATTGGGATGAAAAAATAGAAATGTTGGAGGAGAAAACTTAGAATGCCTGATTGATTAACCTTTTAATGTCTGATCATGTTTTTCTGCCTTTGATTTTACCCAGCTTTGGTTCTTCCCTTGTTGAAACTTGAAACATATAGTGGGATTAGATTTCATGGCTGAGTTAGCAATAACCTCAAAAGAAGTAGGAATCTGCTTTTGAACAATTAATGACTTGGGCATTAGGAAAAGTGGTAAGCATTGCATTCGGGGTTACCTTACTTTAATTAGGATGATAGCACTGTGCCTAACCCTAACTCCTTCGCATCTTCAAAGGGTTTGTGTGCTTGTTGGTTTAGACCAGACTAGATGTAAACTCAAATCTCAATTGACCAAAAAAGACTTGAAAATCTTACATGCAGAGAATGGGTTTGCAAGAGGCCACCATTACAAGAGATCATTAGGCCCCTGATTGCAGTGCAAATTACAACAATAATCTCCCTTGAAACATAAAATGGGACTTCACTTGAAAGGAGAGCAGGAATATCCACTGCACAGACCAGTGGTGCTGCTGTAGGGGAACAAGGAGATGGGTCTACAAGGCGGCAGCTGAGGTACTGGTCTGTCCATGGCCAAAAATCCCATCACTTCCTCCATAGAAGGTCGTCCCTTGGTCTCATTTAATGTACAGAGCAACCCAATCTCCAATACTAGAATGGCTTGCTCCAAGTTGATCACTGAGCCCATCCTCCTATCCACCACCCTCACCCTCTCATCCTTTTCATGCATTCTCCACGCAAAATCTAACAAATCCTTCTCATCACCTGCCTCTGGCTCCATTCTCCTCCTCCCAGCAACCACTTCCAATGCAAAGACCCCGAAATCAAACACATCGGCTTTCTGGCTCACTGCTGCTTCAAATCTCTTGGAGTCTGATGCAGAGAGTACCAATCCAAAATCACCTAGCATGGCTCGAAAACTAATGTCAAGGAATACGCTGCTTGTCTTCATGTTCTTGTGAGCTAGTTGTTTAGAGTGGATGAAACTTAGCCCGTCTGCAACATCTTTTACCACCTTGAATCGCCTAGTCCAAGGAAGAACACCAGCTCCGAATAGCCACTGGTCAAGGCTTCCATTGGGAAGATAATCATACACAACCATAGTTTCTCTGTTATCTTTACACCATCCTCTGATTGGGACCAAGTTTGGGTGACGAACCCGGCTCACAGCTCCAATTTCCTTCATGATTCTCCGTCTATCCAATCCCTGTGAGCTCAAAAACTGAGCTGAGAATCGCTTCACAGCCACGTGGGAACCATTCAGAAGCGTTCCTCTATAGGAAGTGCCTCTCAAGTCACTTCCCAGCTCTTGCAAGTCACTAAAACACCGAGTTGCTGAGGAAATCTCAGAAATGGTGAAGCGGCGAGGCTTGTTAGGTGGCTGTGGTCGCTGCTTTTTCTCAGAGAGTAATACCGCGGATGGTTCTTTGTGTCTGCGTTTACTGTTGTAGTAGAGATTGAGCAGAACAGCTAGACCCAGAACAACCACAGCTATGAAGATCAGGAAACTACTTGGAGCTTTTGTCTTAGAGCTATTGGTGCTCTGACCACCGTTAACGATGACCTTACTCTCACACGTTTCAGTCGAAGGGACTAGAAGAGAAGATTGACTGGTTGATGTGAAATTCCAGGAGAGTATGTTGTGAATTTGGGTGTGGTTACCCGTAGAAGCAGAGAACCCCACAAACATATACTCTTTCAGATAAGGTGAGATATCCAGGGGCCCTGAGAAGATGGGTTGTGATGGATAACCACTGTTGTCTGATCCTAGCCGGAGGTCCATCCATCTATGGAGGCCATCGTAGCTAATCCAAGCTCGGTGCATTGAACCGTCTTTGAGAGAGACACTTCTGGTTGTGGTGGAAACAATGGTACCCAGATTAATGCCCACATGGTTGTCGTTGGGGTCTCCAAACTCTGGACTCTTGCGTGTATCAAACTCGATCGCAACAGATTTGTAGTCATCGTCACAGGCGTCGTTGAGCATGGCCAGCCACGGGCCCGGCCTTCCCACAGTGAATTCATCCGGGACAATGATGAAGGCAAAGCCACTGCCACCCAGACCACTACTAGAATTTGATGTCCCTTTATCATGACTGTTGTTGAACTGGAAAGAAAAGGTGGTCTGGAATGAAGCTGGGGTTTGGGTGGGAGGATCGAAGAGGCGGATGGGAGCGGAGTAGATGGCTCGTCCTGCTTGGTGTCTAAGATCAACAGCTTGCGAAGCATCTGGGATTTGGAGTGAGGCCTTATCATCAGAGAACTTCGCACTGCCTAGAAGCTTGACATCCTGGTACACCCTGGGATTGCTTGAACTGAAATCTGGAAAAGAGAGATGCTTAGACACGTTAACAAGAGGTCCGGAGCTGAGCCTCTTGTCATTATGGGAGCTCACCAGAACCGGGTATTCCAATAAGCATAGGAGACACGATGAACAGAGCATCATCAGCCATAGGAGGCAGTTGCAAGAACCCATTACAGTTACAGGATGATAGAAGAAGAGCAGAGGAAGAGCTGATTGCCCTAATGTCATATGGTTATACTAATCTAATTGGGGGATGGTCAGTGGTGTTAGGGAGCTTCTAAAACAAGGCGTGGCAAAATCCAAGCCACTGCTTCTGAGTTTGTCCCCGTTCAACTAACAAACAAAATACCACTTGCTTAAGATAAACACACCGACGCTACCTGACCTGGGACCGAAGGTGTGCATCATCAAGAACATGTCCTCTCCCCCTTTAGGCTCGTTGCCTTGGTCATCTTGTATTTTTCTTCACACGGATTATCATCTCTCTCTTCCTCAGTGATGCTGAACCGAAACCGAAAGGGACTTGTAATGATTTCGCTTTCCATTATTGCAATCATGTCGAGTAAGGACAAGAATAATGGAGGCTGATTATGAAAGGTACGGCCCCATCCATCTCAGAGTCCTGATAAAAAATAACCCATTTTAAAAAAAATATTCACAAACTGATCTCAATTCCAAAATAATGCTTACTTTAGTTCATCTCCGCCACATGGGCTTACAAGATAATGCTTAATTTAGGGCATCTCCAACACATGGATAGTTGGTGACTATTTGACTTTTTTTTTTTTTTTTTTTTAATATAAAATTATGTTGTTTTATTTAAAATATTTAATTTAATTTTTAAAAAAAGTAAATTGGTTTTTACTAAAATTTATATATGTATAATTAGTTGTTTGATTTGAAATATTAAACTTTATTTTTAAAAATAAATTTATTATATTATTTTTATTTTATATTTATTAAAAATATGTAAATGGTTAATAAACTTATATGATTATTTCAAAAAATAATACATGAAATAAATAATTGGTATTTTTAATTTGATATAAAAATATTTTTGTTTAATTTATTAAAACAATTAGCATTATATTTAATATAAATTATAATTAGTTAAATTAAATATAATAAATTCTATTTATTTAAACAAATCATATTTGCAAAAAATCAAATAATATAAATTATTATATTAAATAATTATTTTTCATATACTATAATATAAGCTATTTATAATATCAAATGTATACGAATTAAATTTAAGTCCAAAATTTATCATATTTTTATTTTAATATATAAAAAATTATTCATAATAGAAAATAAAAAAGTAACACAACTATAGTTTAATTAGGTTTTAACTTTAAACATAAAACCGTACTTGGTTACTATAGTTTTGAAAATTTTAAAATTATATTCACCAACCACCGTTCAGAAAAACACTAGATTATGCATTATTTTAGAATCAAGTTTAGTTTATGAATTTTTTTTTTTAATTTTTTTAAATGGGTTATTTTTTGTCAGAAACTCTCCATTTCACCTTGTTTCTAGTTTATTCTATAAGAGGCCACACACCAACGTGAATTTGAAAAATGTTTTAAGTGAATAATACCTAAAATCAAACAACAGATTGGAACCTTTGCAGCCAAATGGCGCTATTCATTTGGAAGGCTTGTGAAAATGAGTTTGGTAATGCTTTGATTCAGCATGCGGCACTATCAAATTGGTCTCTGGGATTTGAGTACAGTCGATCATTTGAAGAACAACATCAATAACACAAAATTGTAAAACCCAATTTCAGACAAGTTTATAAAAAGGAAAAAATCATCCATGAGGATAAATAGAAAAGAACTACCAAGTTCTCATCATTAAAGAAAATAATCCCAAAACCTAAGAATCATGATGCAAATACTTGAGAAATCACTCCTCCTCAGCCATTGTTCCCTTCTCGCTGACGTAGATACCATCAAGAAATTTCCGGATGTCTTTTTTCTTAACATGGCATTTCTGTCCCAACAAATATGTACAAGGGAGTATCAGCAGAGGCATGGAATGCAAAGCAGGCGTTTCACTAGATACAGAGAGAGAGAGAGAGAGAGAGAGAGAGAGAGAGAGATGAGAGAGGTACCTGGTTAATAAGGGCAGCAGATCGGGACACTAGTTCAATATCATTTCCATCCAATACCAGTTCATCTTTTACCTTCTCAGACCGAACAACAGAAACCCCGTCCAGCATATCCACTTTTCTGACCTGAACAAACCCACAAAGCGCATAATATGTTAAAAGCCTGGTATTCAAGCTCAGATGGAAGCTTGAGCCAAGAATGTGACAATCACATTTAACACCAGTTATTCTCCCATGTTGGTGAACAATTCAATTAGAAATCATGACAGGAAAAAGGATGAATCATGTCAGTAATATCTGACTATCTGACCAGTTTTATTTTATTTTTCCGACAATGGTTGAATCTTCATGTTTCTTATCCATTAACTAATGTATGCACATGTTTGACCATTGCTTTACATGATAAGTTTTGAAATCAACTTGGTAGAGGGTTCAAAGTATCAGCCAAGACCAGTATGACTCAACTGAGTAGTATCCAACCTCAGCCAAAACCCGTTACAATGTATATATGTGAGTTTGACTCGGAGATGGTCTGGTGGTCCCGGGAAAAAGTTGAAGATGACTCAAACTCAAGGGAGGAAAATGCTATATCTTTCATAGTCTTCTGTTGTTTTTATAACCAATTAAATTTAACATGAAATTATTTTTAAAAAAGAATTTTTAATATTAAAAACTGATCAAATATACTTTTATGATTATTTTTAAATAATATTAAACTTAAAATTTTATTTGACTACTTCCTTTAGTATATTTAATTGTAAATATTTTGCTTATCATTCAATAATGAGACCAATGTGTCTTTGGACCTCTTGAATCAATGATCAATACTGTGACTTTGAGCCATGACATGATACCAACATTTGACCAAATTTGTTAAAAATTACAACTGATTCAATATCAATAAATGAACTTGCTCAACATATACAGATCTCAATTTCCAGAAGCATGCACATTGGCCTGAAAGCAAAAGGAAGGTCATTGACAGGCATATGACTAGAGACTTGTCTAACAGCATCATGAACTCCATCCTGCACCCATCTCTCTTTCTTTTTCCGTTTGGATGCACAAGAAACCCTACATTTTCTTACACTTTGATCGAAATGATTTGTGTTATTTTGTGGTCAATCACTAAATTACGCAAGATGGATTATGGATTGATTAATTAAAACATTCTTGGGTTAATATGGGTTTAATTGGTTACTGAATAATCAATCCTAGCCTGCTTACTGTCCGCATATTCAAATTTATGAAAACCACCACATTATCTTTTAAATCCTACACTCAAACACCAACATGGATCAAACCCAGATATAAAAGACCAACAGGGAAGTACAGCTCCACCTGAAATAGAGAATGGGAATGAAAAATCAATCCCATTCTCATTCAATATTGTGGTTGGATTGTTTTTTAGAATGGGAATAGTGGAAATTAAATCCCACTCTTAGGATTATGATTCCTCCCTTCTACATGGTATTATGATTGACCTGCATCCCCAAACGCACATACCAAAAGCACCCTAATGCCACTGCCAGGGATTCAAATGTCTAATGATATTACAGCTAGTTCATTCCCAACGCAGAAGTTCAAGTAGGTACAAAATTTTGGGAAAAGAAAAATTGAATTAGGCCTCTGTTTGAATCACCTATAAGTACAACTACATTGTGATTTGACTTCATCTCATTGTTGCAGAACAATTAGACCAGAAAATCGAACAAATCTGAGCTATAATGGATAACTACAAGAATAGAATTAGTGGATCATAGTCATTCTACAGGCTTCAAGTTCACATGCTCCCATAATTGTCCTCATTTGAGGAATTGTTGCTTGTGCATTTGGGGTATTCATATTTAGTTGCAAAGTATTAGAAATAAGGCTTCAAATACCGATGGAAAACCCTAGAATTAGAGACAAAAACCATTGCAGTTGATAGATTTGGTAGGATCAGGGAGAAGAGTGAGGGCAGGGAAAGGGGAGGTACCTTCTTCTCACCGAGAAAGTTACGGATCTCGATACTCTTGTTGGAGTTGGTGATGGAGGCGTTGATGGGGAAATGAGCGTAGACAAAACGCATCTTGTAGCGATACCCCTTGGTAACGCCGGTGATTAGGTTCTCGACGTGGCTGAGGGCGGTACGGATGGCGGCGGTGGTCTTGCGAGAGCCGAACCAGGCGTCGATCTTGAGCTTGCGATTGCCGGACTCGTCCTTGATGAGCTGAAAATCAAGGTTCAGATGCTTGAAGTTGCGGCTGAGCTTGCCTCTTGGGCCCTCCACCTCAATGATCTTCGCCTTCACTTTGATCTTCACACCTTCAGGTATGTCCATCGTCTCAGAAGACAATATGGTCTTCATCTTTCTCCACTCTCTGCAACCAGACCGCACAATAATGGCGGCCCAGGCGAGGAGATTCAGCGGAGAAGAGACGAAGCTAAACCCTCCTTTTCTCTTTTATTTTCAATTTCCCAAACCCTAACCCACTCCCTCGGAAAGAGGATGATACCAATTGGGCCTCGCGGAACAGGCCCAATCCAATGTATGGCCTGTCTAGACGATCCAAGATTAAGGACTGGACCTAAGCTGGGTTGGGATGGTTTTGCAGAGAACCCCGAAATCAAGCCCAATCCATGCATTTAATTGATAAACCAAATTGAAATTTGCATATCCATAGGAAAAAAATCCTTGATGAAAAACATGCATAAAAAACACATAGTCTTAAAGGTAATTGCATGAATAATAAACAAAAACCCTAATGCTCTTATCAAAAACTCTATAAAAAAAAAAACAGGTCTTCAATGTCTTCAATGTTGTTGGTCTTCAGCTTCTCCATTGCTGGTGTTGTGTTTTCATGGGTTAAGCCTAACAAGAGCAAACCGCAATTCGGACCCAACCCGAAAGGACCATACTTGAATTGGAGTTCTTGCCTCAAGTGAATTGTTATCTACTATGAACTTCCATTGCCTCGTAAAAACGTAAAGATGACAACTTTCTTTCATCTTCCATTTCTTGAAGGTTACTATAGTTTCTTCCAGAGTTGGTTGTATTAATTTTACTTGCATCCCTTCCATCACCCTCATCTTTTCGTCTTCACTCAAGAACTCCCTTCGGATTTGTTTCAAGGGCATGGATAATCTGTTTTCGTGTTCGTCTATATCAGTCTTAAATAACTGCTTCTCTAGAACCAGAATCGGATGGGTGCCATTCATTTCTCTTATGAGAACTTTGAAATCTTCCGGAAGCTCTGGAGGAGGATCTTCATCTTCACCCATCTCCACCCTCGGAAGATCAATGCCAACTCCAATATTCTGCTCCACCGGAATCTCTGGAGGAGGATCTTCACCTTCATCCATCTCCACCCTCGGAAGATCAAGGCCAACTCCAATATTCTGCTCCACCTGAAGCTCTAGAGGAGGATCTTCACCTTCACCCATCTCCACCCTCGGAAGATCAAGGCCAACTCCAATATTCTGCTGCATCCTGAGATTCCATTGATTTTCCAAGTCATCGTGTAAATGTTCAATAATACCTTCGACAAAATTTTTCATCGGTCTCCAACGATCTTCTTCTTCCTTTATGCTTGGTTTCTCAAGTACTCGGTCTTCTCCAATCCTTTCTTCAATTACTAACGTTCCATTCCTTGATCTTTTCCTCTTTCTGGGTTCTTCTTCCAGAAAAGACCTCTTGAGAGTTTTCTCTCTCATTAAGCGCTTTCTCTTGCATTTAAAGCACTCCATGCACTCTGGATGCTCCCCCTCCATATCTTCACTTGTTCTAAATCTTCACCAAAGCAGAGAAACAAACAAATTATTTTTGTAAAGCTTTTTTCTCCCCTTTCACTTAGACTTTTGTATTTATCCTAAGCAATTAGAAACCTTTTCTAATAGAAATTAGAAACCTTTCCTAACACAAATTAGAAATTAGAAACCTTCCCTTTTACCAGTTGTCCTAGATATCAAAATCTTACATGGAAGTGTTTTAAGGAGTTGTATTTGAGTTAAATTAAACTTTAAAAAATATTTAAATTATTTTTAATTACTTTTTAAAATATAACTAAAGAAGAATCACCATTTGAGATGAAATAGATATAAGAAATTCTCTTATCCTATTTTTTGAGATATTATCATCTTTAAATAGGTTTATGCATGAATTTTTTTTTTAAGTTTTTAATTAATAAATAGGGGTTTAATTTAGAGTTGAAAAAATCCAAGAAAAAAAAAGGCTTATATCGACATATTTTTTATTGATTTAAATGCAATTTATATCATTATATATTGTTTTAATAAGCAAACAATGACTTGTATAATTTATATGTAAGCAATCATGACATATACGTAAATTCGAAATAATAAACATTATTTATAATGTGACTAGCTTGACATAAAATCAAAAGTAGAGGTATGATAAATCTTAATTTAAAATAATAAAATTAGGATTAGGTTTTTTTTAATGATAAATCTTAACAAATTTAAATTGAACATATTTTATCAAAAGAGTATCAGAGAATCGTAGTCCAATGGTTGAACCCAAGCGAAGGTTTGAAGCCCCGACTGTCAAGTAAATGATCGAAATTTATCGATATTTCAAACATAGGTTTTGATTTAATAAAAATTAAGATATATGGAGGAAAGATTTGTTTCCTTTTTTCGATCTCTACTAAATCTAAAACTCAAAAGGGCCACCTACTTCTGTCACTCGAAGCATCAAGAAGCCCTTGTCTGAAGTTGCCGTCCAGACGAGAGAATCCCTAAAAAGGCCCTATTTTCCTCTGTCACTGTCAATCCTCGCAGGTACTAATCTAATCATGTTATTTTATTTTATTTTTTGCAACCCCCGTTTGATTCCCAAGCAAATCCATCCCCCGTTTGATTTCCGGGAAAATTCATCCTCGTTTGATTTCCGGGAAAATTCATCCTCGTTTGATTGCCGAGAAAATCCATGCAAAACCCCCAAGGAAAACAAAAAAAAAAAATTGCTTTTTTTTTTTGCTCCCTGTGTTTTCTGGATCTGTTCTAGGGGTCTCTTTGCTTTTATGCCACTGGATTTAAATTTCACGAACCCTAAATCCACGATTTTTGAGCCAGGCTGAAAAACACAACCTTCGCCTGCAGATCATGATCAGATTACCAAATAGCATCTTATTTGGTTTTTTTTTTTTAAAAAAAAAAAGAAAAAAAATTGGACAGATTTTGTATCCTGTGCGTGGCTGGACTGGTAGGAAACGTCGGGAAATTTCCCCAAAAATCCGTAAAAATACCGATCGGCGATATTCCCGAAAAATGACCGAAATTTCCATCGACCGATAATCGGTGACGAAAATCGTGTCGGAGCCGGCCGAGAAGCGAAATTTCGGAGAAATATTGCCGAAAATTTTCGATATTTCAAACACTGCATGCTTGTTGGGTTTCAAATCAAATGGGTTCTTCTTCCCTAGGCACTTAATTTTGTGGCTTTGAATGTGTGTTTGCCTCTTTCAATCGATCAAATCCTGTTAGTTAAATTCTAATAATCTATATTCCTCTTTTGGTCATGTAGAACATCATTGAATCAAGATTATGTTGATTTTGGTTTCGCCTACATTAAACTTGAGATCAGAAACCTCAAAATTTTAAAATATTAGATCTTTAATTACTGGGTACGTTCTGGTTTGCTTTGTGATTTATTGAGGAAAAAGTGTGGATTGTGTGATGGTTGAAATATTTGGTTACTAGGAAAAGCCACAACCTGTCACTTAAATCCATTGATTTCATACCAACTCGTGTCTTGCAACTTGTAACCTTTTTTCCTTTTATGTTTCATTTTTTAATATATTAATTATTTGATATATATATATATATATGTAAAAAAATTTGTATACAAAATTGTATTCCATTTTGCAATTATGGTAAGTTAGAATATATGACAAAATTAAAATAAATAAAAAAATCTCTAAAGAAGTTGGGAGACCACATAAGCTAGAAAAGAGTATGAAATGAAAAAGGAATAATAATAATAATAATAATAATAATAACTCACTTAATAACAATAATAATAATAATAACTCACTTCATTAGTCCTGTACATTCTCCTCCGAGTCAAGGAGCTTTTCTACAACTCTCTTCGACTGTTTTTAGGAGTGATTTAAAAAATATTTCTAGTATTTTTAAAGCTTAAATGATAAAAAATTTCAAATATTAAAAATATTAAAAGTGTTTTCTAAAATTACTACCAAATATACTCTTTATCAAGGTGTGTTAATGTTTTTTTTTTTCAATTTTCTTTCTATACCTGGTTTCTCAATGGAATTTATAATTTAGGTGGATTTAACTTGATTTAATAAAGATTAAATTAATGTGATTATGAAGAGTTAAGAATTTAATAGTTGTAAGTTGAATTAACAAAAATAACAAAATGGTAATGTTGATATATTTTTCATCTTTAAATGATAAATTGAATATAAGTAATTTATTTAATAATATAAAAGTTTAAAAAGGTAAAATTTAATTGAGGGGAATTATAAGTTTAAATACATGGATTTTAGGGATATGAAAATATGAAATAAATTATTTAGGGATATTATAAAATAATTGCTTGAAATGGACTTCAGCATTTTTATCATTTTCTCAAACTAGTTAAAAGAATTAAAATAAAAACTTTTTGTAATTAAAAAATGGTGTCTCTCGTAGACTTGTATTATGCTACATAAAATTGAGACCGTAACATAAACTATTGGGTTTAGCTGCATTATCAAAGGGTGAGATATCAAAAAAGGATCACTTGATACAAAATGTATACTTTGGTTTCAACACCTCCTGAGTTGATCCACTCGAGAAGTACTAGAGAGTATGTGTGGACATGGACAACATAAGACTTATGGGAAGAAACATTCGAGTTGGGTAAAACTATGTACAATTATTTCATATTTAGTGGGTTTTTATTGTAGTCGAAAGATCCATAGTTTTTGCATCTATAAGTCTAATATAAATTCTTATAAGACTAAGTAACTCGATAGAATTAAATCTACATAATCTAAAAATGATAATTAATTTAATTTAATAAATCTAAGATAGATTTAAAAGTTATTAATTTAAGATATTTTATTTAAGTTTAAAAATTACAAGTACGACTTATTTATCCCTTCTTTTAAGTAATTCAATGAATCAAGAATATAGACTTGCAAATAAAGGAACCACTTCGATTATATTATGTTTCACAAATGAAGGTTTCTTTCTAATATCATATCCAAAACGTAACTTTTTTGAAGCTAAAAACAAGCAAAATAAAAGTTTGTTTGGTCTTATGATTTAAAAATAGTTTTCTATTTTTTAAAAATAGAAAATTATTTTTAAAAATTCCTAACAATGTTTGGTTGTTGTTCTCTAGAAATATTTTAAAAAAACAAAGTGAAATATAGAATAATTTTTAGAGAATAAGTATGAATTATTTTTCTCAATTTTTAAAAACAAAGGGAAAACATTGACCCATTTTGCCATATTTTTTAAAGCTTATTTTTAGTGACCGTTTCTTATTCTTTAACTTAAAAACTATTTTTCAAAATAAGTTAAAGAAAACAGGGCCAATTGGGTCCTAAATAACCGGTTAATTTTATTCACCTTACCAACATTTAAACTAAATATACCTGATTATAATTAATTTTATATTTCATCAAATACCTCTAATTTGTATTTTAGTTTTTTATATTTTCACTTATCTCCCATATTTGAAGTATTTGATGAAATTTTAATCTCATAAATTGAAATATTTACCCAAAACTTAAGAAGAGAGGATTGAAATTTACCCATAAATAAAAAAAATAATTTGATTAAAATCCCATGAAATCTGAAGAAATTGGATGGAAAAAAAATAAAAAGAAGACGAGAAAAATGAAATAGATATTGTTCAATGCATAATACATACAAGAAACACAAGATGCACACACAAATATCAACTGATTTTTCCAACTTGGCAAAGAATTTATGGAGAAGAAGAAGAACATAAACTGAGAAAAGCATCTTGAATGAACTCATGAACCTGAGATGAGTTGAGAGCAATGTAGCAATACACCAACTCCTCCATTTCATTCCAGTCATGAACGCCCACCTCCCTAATCATCTCCATTATTGATTCTCTCATATCTGAGAATGGATCCATGGAGTATTTCACCGCACACACACTGTCGGCAAAACCCCCACACACATCACCAGGCAAACTAGCTGAAAAGCTTATTCTGCTGCTCCAGTACTTGTGCTCATTCCTCTTGATCTTCTGCATCTTCTTCATCAAGTCTCCCCTCACTTCTTCAGCTTCCTCTGCAACATCCATGGCTTCAAGGGGTGGGGTGTTGGGTGTTTTTAAATAAGAGGGTATGGCAATTAATTGGGTGAGGGCTGGACAGGAGGGCTGGGCATGTCTTGTGGGTCAGTGCGTATGGGGCACAGGCGAAAAGATGGAAGTGAAAGTGAGATATCATATCCCACATCGGTGGGTTAGAGGAAACACCATATATGTAAGGTTGCTTGATTAAAAGGATTAAACAAATGCAATGAGCTATATTTCTTAGAAAAATATAATCAAATACTTTTTCGGACAAAATTACTCTTCAATAATTTTTTTTTAATAAAAAACAAAAATGTTAAAATGAGGTTAAATGTATAATTTTCAATAAATGCATGTAAATTATTTTTTCAAATATGGGATTTAAATAGAAAAAAAAAGGTTGGGTCTACTCCTACTCTTATTATGTATTAAAAAAAATTTGTGTAGGGTTTTTTGGCCCTATCAACCTAACTTGAGATGGAGAATAAGATAAGGATAAAGAATAAATTTACAAATAAAAAACGAGGATGAAAAGTCTTTCCCGACTTTGTCTTGGTTGTATCCTTAAATAAAATAGAACGGATCATTATAAATTGTATTAGAAACAATAGAACACTCTATTTATCCTTAATGTTAAACATAATGAGTTTAATGTTATGAAAAGACATTGGACCCGAAGTGCATCGTTGCGTGAAGGAAAGGATGATAGGGGAGACAAGAAACCATTAAAAATCAACCACTCACTGCATGCATGGAGCCAAGGCTACTTGTTCTTCTTGTGATGTTGGCGTGCCAAAGGAAAATCCATGTGAGGGGTATTTAAAACTCATTTAAAGCTGCATGTGGCCATTTGCTCAATGTTCAAGCTTTACATGAAGGAGCTCTATCCACAATCTTAAAAGCATTCCACCAAGTAAAATTCAGCTTCAACTTTTAAGACCATCCAACCAAATAGCTCTACCATTATTCTACGAATCTTGCACTCTATCGTATAAGAAGCTGTAAGATATCATTTGTAAGATATCATTTTTAATGAGGTATGATATTTTTAAATATTATATCTGAAGGACATGATATCCGAATGTATTATATTTAATAACATATGTTACGTGATGCCATGTTTATATTTAGTTTATAAAATGAATAAAAATAAAATAAAAATATAGTATTTTCTATTTTTTGATATTTTTTAAAAATAAATTTTATATTACATTATAATATTTGTTAAAAAAAAGAGAAAATTTTCGCAATTTTTAGAAAATTTTCAATAATTTAAAATTTAGTAAATATTTATTTATTTATTAATAATATTTCTAATTAAAATATTTAAAATTCATAACTAAAATATCATAATAATATTTATTAATAAAAATATGGTTTTTTTATTTTTTTGATATTTGTTTAAAATAAAAATTATATTACATTCCAATATTTGTTAAAAAAATGAATTTTTTCACAATTTTTAGAAAATTTTCATTAATTTAAAATTTAGTAAATATTTATTTATTAAAATATTTATTATTAAAATATTTAAAATTCATAATTAAAAAATCATATATGTATATATATATATATATATACACACATTAAATAATACATATATTAATATTATTTTACAATATATTTTATAAATATTTTTTAGTTTTATTTTTTAAATAAAAATTTGATTTTCTAATAAGAAATTTTTTATTTTTAAAAAAAAAATAATGAAAAATAAATTTATGATTCAAAAGATATATGTATATCCTATAAATCATAAATTTATTAATATTTTTTATATTTAGAAGATATATAAAAGAAATTATCTCTCCCTTTGATGGAAAATGCATATTTTGTAATATAATTTTTAATGTTATAGGATGTGTTATGTTATATAAGGGGATATATTACGTTACATTTATATTTAATTTGTAAAATAAAGAAAAAAATATGTTTGATATTTATTTAAAATAAAAATTATATAATATTTTAATATTTATTATTAAAAAATACAAAATTTCTTCTATGTGGTTTGGTTTTCTAGGACAAATTTAGAAAAGGTGGTAAAAATGCCCTTAGACTTGGAAGTCAAGACCATGGCAGCCCCTCGTTTCCAAGGCTGCCATAAAAAGCCCATAATTAATAGAAGAAGGATTGGATTTCAGTTTCACCAACCAATATAAGACCTCTGAATCAACAAGAGAGACCATGTCATTGCAGTCAAATTATTTGGCATACCAATATAGAAATCTCTTCATTTTGGGGTTTTTTTTTTCTTTTTTTTTTTTTTAAGAAAATAATTAAATAATTAATAGAAATTTGGACGTGTCTTCAACAACCACACAAGGGTGGTAGGTCGTTGATTCATTTTCTATCTTCTTTGGCCTCTTATTAAGAGACGACCCACCTATTCAAATTCCCATTATTTAACTCTTTTGGTTCTCAGCCACCCTCATGCAATACTTATTTTATAAGCTTCAACCTAGACCTATCTAAAAGTGATTTTAATTAAAATAATTTTAATTTAAAGTTCGTTTGATAGTAATTTTAAAAAATATTTTTAAATATTTAAAAATTTACACTTTCAAATATTAAAGTTATGTTTAATTTCTGGAAAGTACCAAAGAAAAAAAAATACAAAAAAAAAATGATTTTCTCATATTTGGTTTCACTATAAATTTTTTTAAAGAAAATTAATTAAAAATTTATACATTTTAAAATTATTTAATCTTTATATAATGGAGGAAATTAAGTGAAATGAATTTGAAGATTTATATAAAAATAATTTATTAATTTTAAATCTATTTTTTATTTTCTTTCATTTTTTCTTTCCTTCAATTTTTCATTTCTATTTTCTTTCATTTTCATTTTTCCTCAAATTTTATGAGAACCAAACATAATCTAAAAGTATTAAAAATACTTCTTAAAATGACTATCAAACATATTCTTATACTATTCTTTAAAAGCATTTTTCTAGTGAATCATCTTGTAATTAATTTTTTAACATCCACTTAAGTTGATTGTCCAAGCTTTAAAGCTTCATCAAATACTTAGGATTTGTCTGATAATATTTCTTAAAAAAATTGCTTTTTAAAAACCATTCCTAAAAAACGAGTTTTGATTTTTTTCAAGAATTAAATTTTACATGAAAACTCTAACATAAAAAACAAATTTCTCGGACTTATTCTCTTTAAAAATATTATATATTTATATATGTTGTAAAAAATTTCAAAGTACTCTCCATATTTTCAATTATTACGGACTAAATGGCTAAAAACACCAAAAAAAAATTAAATAACAAATCAGTTTTCAAAACAAATTCTTAAAAAAAATGTTTCTTGTCGAAAATTTGTCAAACATATTTTCAAAATTTCAAAAGTATTTTTAATAATGGTTTTCAAACAAAATCTTAGTCGGAACCATTTTTGAATAGTACAAAGGTTTTTAACCTTCTCATTTGTTGTCACACAGACTCTAAGTCGTGTTATAGATAATTTAGTGATATTTTCTTGAAATTGAAGTTGCCTGAGTCCTACATCCAAAATCATTTTTGTAAAAAACGTGGAGGCGTAAATCGAAGCCGAAAGCAATGTGGCACACCCACAAAACCCACATGAAACGTCCCAAAAACCTCACTCTCATATACCCTACCTAGATTTCAGATGGATTTGGTCACAGCGCAGACAAACCCTTTTACAATGACCCATTTTCAGCTGAATTCAATGGTCTAGACTCCCGAAAGCATATTCATCACAAGCCGATTTGTAAGGCTCCCATGGATGATGATGCTGATTCCCCACTTGTCTCAGTTGTCTGTGCCTTTCGGTACAAAAGATCAAGGGAAAAGGTCCCATCACAGATTCACCGCATCTAGAGACACATTCCTTACAAAGCCATTGGCAGCCACCCTCACTTTTCTGCTGCTTTTTATAATTAGAAAATATTCCAAAAACCAAAACCCACATAATGAAAGCAGGACCGTCCTTTGTGGGGAAGAGAGGTGGAAAATGGAAGCGAATCATCCGCTAAATACTAATATGATAAACGAGATGAGAGGAGATATAAACAAAAAAAGGGTAGCTTTCTGGTAAGCCTGGTGGGTCAAGTGGTGGTATCCCTTTACCGGTATTTCGGTTTATTACCCGGTATTTTCCATTTCCCCAAACTCTCCTTCCAATTTCAGACAACCGCATATCCATATCGTCTTCGTCTTCGTCTTCGTCTTCGTCTTCGTCTTCGTCCTTTTCCTTGTTTGGTTGATAATTGGTAACAGTATATATACATTCCATTAGGGTTTTTGGCTTCTGGGTTTGCAATGGCGAGAGAGAAGAGAATGAAGAAAGGAAGGGTATCAAGGATTGGGAACTATGCCATAGCCTCCTCCTTAAGGGATCACCACCACCACCCTTGTATTTCCTGCACAACCTTCAACATCCTTGCTCCTATATACAAGCGTCTCAACCATGAGGTGCTTGTTGCAATTCGCCATTCAGCATTATCTCTGAATCAATTCGTTTCTTTCCCAAATTAATGTAATTTCTTTCATCATTGTTCTTAGGATACCAACTGCAGGGAAAGCGATTGCAGAACATATTGGCTCAGCAGGAACCGGGCAATATTGGATTGGTTGATAGATGAAAGATCTTCCATTATTTGTCTCCAGGTTGGCATTGCTTTCACCCCTTTAAGCCAATCAATCCAGATTGTCCATTATGTTGCGTTTGTGTTGAATTTCTCTTCTATGTTTGGCATGCTTTTTGGCATAGGAATTCTGGGTTGGGAATGAAGAGCTTGTAAATTTGTATGAGAAGAGACTAGGCGATGCCGGCTATATCAATTTCAAACTTGCCCGGACGAACAACCGAGGAGATGGTAAGCTTTTCCATTTCCTCTATTGATTTCAATTCCAATGCTTTCTCCCCTCCCCACCTTTAGGTTCATATTTTCCTTTTGGTTGTACTGAACTATGGAAGAATTATACATTGTAGTAGACCTTGATTGCAATAGTGGTTGGGGTTGGTGTGTTCTCTCCTGATGTGAGATCTTTCTTTTGGGGATTACAGGGTTGCTGACTTCTGTTCATAAGGACTATTTTAGAGTTCTGAACCATAGGGCGTTGCTCTTCAACGACTTTGGAGATCGCGTTGCTCAGTTGCTACATGTTGAATTAGTTGCCCCTTTTCCACATTGCAGAAGCAGCAACACCCACCAAGAAATTCTGATAGTGAACACCCACTTGCTGTTTCCTCATGATTCTACTTTGTGTATAATTCGGTTGCAACAGGTGATTCAATTTTCCATTCAGTTCATGTTATCATATCTGCTCTTGCTTGATGCTTCTTGCATTAGCCCATGGCTGTAAATTCTTGCGTTTCTGTAATAGGTTTACAAAATTCTGCAATATGTGGAGTCCTATCAGAAGGAAAACAAGCTTAATCCCATGCCCATCATACTCTGCGGGTAAATTTATGGTTACCTTCCAGTTCTATAGATTTCTTGCTGCTGTTGGACTGTGATCAATTGGTTTCAACTCTCATGTTTTCCACCATATTTTTGCAGTGACTGGAATGGCAGCAAGCGTGGGCATGTTTACAAGTTCCTTAGATCCCAAGGTTTTGTGTCATCATATGATACTGCCCATCGATACACTGATGCAGATGAGCATAAGGTCAATACCATTGAATTCACAGTAACATTCTCAATCTCTTGTGCCGATGCTTATGTTTGATTCTAATGTTTCATATGTTCTCCACCCAGTGGGTTAGCCACCGCAATCATCGAGGAAACATCTGTGGTGTAGATTTTATATGGCTTCTTAATCCAAATAGATACCGAAAACTACTGAAGACAAGTTGGAGTGAGGCAGTGTTTGGCATGTTCAAGGTGAGTAATTCCTTTTTTTCCACCCTTCATCCTTCTCTAGTCACAGGACAGGGGCTAGTTCTTTGAGAATTGATCTCATGGTTATAATCCTTGATGCAAATCAAAGAGCTTGATGACCAACAGTCATTATGAATTTAGAATAATTCAATAATTGGCTTCTAGATATGAAAGGCTATATGGAGACTCATATCTCTAACAGTGGAACTTTTTATTTTTCAGTATCTTCTACGAAGAGCTTCGCTGACAGAAGATGATGCTTTTGCCTTTTTGAAGGCTGATAATCATGGTGATTGCATTACCTATTCAGGCTTCTGTGAAGCACTTCGACAGGTACTGGTATTATTCATCAATTTAAGCCTTTCATTCTCTTTTTTGGTGAGGGATTTAAGACATTTGTTCCAGGGAGAAAGTAGGCTGGCCTAATAATATTCTGTCAATCTGCAGCTTAATTTAACAGGCCATTGCCACGGACTGAGCGATGAAGAGATAAATGACCTCTGGGTCCAAGCAGACATAGATGGAAATGGTGTTCTTGACTATAAAGAATTTCAGGTAACTTATATCCAGCAAGAGTCTGTCTTTCCATGGTTTTCCTGTGGTATTTCACGTTATGGTGGTTACATTGTGAGATAATGGCATTGCAGAAGCGAATTTGGAATCCTACATGGTCACAGCAAAGAGATGAAAATATCAACGAGGCCTGGGATGAAGTTATGAAGGGTCCCAAGGAGCAAGCCATTGGTTTTAGTGTGAAGAATGCAGTTCTCTTCCCTGCTGAAGTGGAGAAAGGAATGTGGCCTGAGAACTATTCTCTTTCTGATCATGCTCGACTCACTGTGGTATTCTCACCAGTAAGGATGCCCTGCGCTCAGATTACATTCTGACCAACCCCAGATGGATACAGCTTTGGTGTAAAATTTGTATAGCAAGAAGAGTGAATACAGGAACCCTCTACAGAAACCATCTGCCAATGGATGATCAAAAGCAATAATGGTCGAGATTCTCATTGAGCCATGAGAAATGCTTCTTGCTTCCTCCCTTGCTGGGCTTGGGAATGCAAATTCTCTTACACTCAGGGAGGAAAAGAGGCGGAAAGTTCTAAATCCATTCCTTGTCACACAGCTCTGTTGGCAGCCAACTCTGACATCACCTGGTTTTGTTTTAGTCTTTTGGTGTATTTAACAGGCAAAAAGGAGAAGAAAGAGAGACTGCAAATCTTTGTAGTTTTGGGAAATATGCAGTCCCATACACTCACATTGTTTTGTAGGAGACAGAGAGTGCAGTTTGTCTTAGGAATTTTGTCATTTTGAGTTCCATACAAGCATCTTGTAATAGATCCCAGCTCAGTCTCTTCCTATCAGATATACCAGATAGAACATTACCCAACAGAAATTGTACAGAATACAGAGATTTGCACATGGCTTGAATGCCCAAAAGATCTTAATTTTTAATCTGAAAGATGCTTTTCCCATAATGCCCTTTTCCAAGATGTTGTCATACTGACCACCCTTTACTTTCTTGAATTCTAAAACAAAGTATTATATTCCTATTACTTTTAAAACCACATAAAGAAGCCATGGCAGTGCTAAAGGAACAGACCAAAGTGTGAGGAAGGCATGGACTTTTGCAGCATGTTCATGGGGTGATCAAGATGCTAGCCCTCCACCTGTGGGGCCATAACCACCCTTTCCTTTAAGGAATCTCTGGGTCAATCTTTGTTTGAGTGATAATAGCCACTTGCCTGATCTACCCACCATCCAAGCCTGCATCTAGGCCTGTAGAGCCACACAAGAGGAAACATCACGAGTTCACTAACAGAAGCCCCCAATTGCAAGAATGGAAGTGAAGCCCAACCAAACTCCCCTAATTCCTCTTACACATTTTATCCAACTTTGTATACAACACTCATACAAGCATGCTTCCTGACCAAAGGAGTGGTTCTAAAGTAATTAGACTTGGCTCAAAATTAGAAATATGTATCCCATGTGTGATGGGTCTTCTAAGAGTTTTGAGTTAAATTGACCCCTTTGGGGAACACAATATGGTCCTTCTATTTTGAAACTTAAGCTTAAAATATATTTTTTTGGCACACACAAGACATTTTCTTTAAGCTTGTGTTGAAAATAGTTTTTTGTGCTACATAGAAGCAAATATGAAAATATCGGTAATTCGATTTTATAGATATATCGGAAATATATCGATAGATATTTAAAAAAAAAAAATTCATAGATCTAAAATTGATCAAAATTCATGGCAATGTAAAAAAAACCTCGTAGAAATATAATTAGAAGTATAATAGACATTTAAAAGTTATTTTGTTGAAGAATTTGATATATGCATGATATAATTTATCATATTTAATAATAATATCATTTATATCGATAAAAAATATGAATTTTATAAATATATATTTATTATTAAATTACATCAAATATTATTTCATAATAATATTATGATATTCGACTATAATATATCAAATTTAAAAATATATTTAATATCAAAATTATGATCTATTTAATTCAATTATATTAAATGATATAAAATAAATTATGATATATGTATAGTTGTAATATTTAATAATAATCTTTATAACTTGAAACATATTTTATGCATATTCATCTAATTTAGATGTATTTAATGACATAAAAAATAATGATAATTTATATAAGTATTTTTTATTTTAAAATTTTGATAATTTTATTCAAAAATTAATATTATTTAATATGCAATTATTATATAAAAGTCACAATAACCAAAATTTATAATATTTGTTTATATATATGGCAAAAATATTTAATGCAAATAATGTATATATAATATGTACATTTATTTAATACAAACATAGTTGCCTGGTTGGTGATGGTGGGTGATTGTGAGTGTGAGATTGGGAGTTCAAATCCCATTGGTTCACTTCCTTTGCTGACACCAAAAAGGTGTATTTCACCCTTGGAGAAGTGGAGCACTCATAGGAGCACGCTAGGCTGGGCTGGCATGAGCGAGATTTGGGCCCTGGTGGGTGCTGTTGGGTTGATGCAAGTTGGCCCTGAACATAAGAGTTTTGGGGAAAAAAAAAATGGGGGTGACGTGGCTCCGATATTTCCTATGCATTTATCGTGTCTTACCGATACATTGATATATCTTGACATTTTCATTCCTATATAGAAGTCATATAATTATTTTTTAAAATTTTTTTTAACGGAGTCTAGAAACCATGCATATGGTAGAAAATTGAAACTCACCCCAACCCTCTCTAGACCTAGTTTTAGTAGATCCTATTAATTCCTTAAGTGTTCCACCACGACATTAGGAGTTCACATTAGGTGGATGTGAAGTTGAATTGAAGGTCAAAAATATCATGCGATAATAATAAAAGATATTTTTCCGATAGGTATTGAAAAGACACCATCAATCCACTAATACTATGTGTTCAATTGTGATCCATTAACTTTATATTCGAATGTCATTTGTTTGTATAACATGAGTCTCATCTTTTCCTACCTTAATATTATTTATTTATATCTTAGCCCTGTTTCTTGTAACATTATTCGATACCTTGGCTTTTTCTTATGCTAAAACTGTGATTCCAAGGTGTGAATCGAGGGGAAAGAAGACTTTTGAATATGGATTTTCAAAAGCTAAGACTCTATTGGATGCATAATTTGAAAATGACAAAAGAGATATGATAGAAGGGCGGTTAATGAGATGGGCCATTTTAGACATGGAGTATGGGTGGGGATTCTTCTGAGTGTCCTCCCATGTGGGCATTGCAGCTTTGAGCATTTTCTATCTGGACGTTTAGTGGGTTAGTCAAAGTACTTTTCCAATCAATACCCAGATGGCCAAAATGCCGATACCTATTTTTTGAAAGATATTTGGAAGGAAAATAAGATATGAAATTTGTCTGGACTAGGGGTTTTGCACCATAAGAATCCCACAAAGCTTGTGTCCTCTTCTTTTCATCCATTTCCAGACTCTGTTTTCTAGATTTCTTAACCACTTTCACTAAGTTTCCCCCTTTCCTGTCTAGCCCTATACATAATTTCACTTGGATTTTTCAGTTTGGACATGAGACCAAATGACACCCCATTCCCAATTTTTCCCTCTTCAAGGTGCCACCTGCATTAATCCATGTTAGAAACATTATAGAACATGACCTTATTTGAATAAGATAAGGGTATTAGGCATCCACCCAACTTATAATTTGGATCATTGAAAGGGTATGATGAAGTATAAGTCATTGGATGAGAGTATAATTATATAAGATGAAATTGATTCTATTACCAAATGATGTTGGTGGGACCCTTGTGGATTTCCCATGGGCTGCTTCTTTTCTCTGTCCTTGTTTTCTTTCATCATGTGCAAAGGATCTCAACTCCTCAATCTTCCTCAGAATCTTTCTCCTTTCCATCTCCATTCTTCTCCAAAACCCACCTCTTGTGGTGTGGGAAGGTTCCCATCCTTGCACCCTTAGGGGGCCCCTTTGCTGATTGCCTCCTTTTTTTTTTTCCACATTCTCCTCCTCATGTTCACACTATAGCCCTAAGCACACAATGGGCCTTCAATTTACAAATTCAAAGGGTTTAGAGCATATTTGATTTTCCAAAACATTTTTCAAAATAGCTTTTAATTATTTAATGCTCTCTAAAAAATACTTGAAAGTACCCCTAATTTATTTATTTATTTAAATATATATATATATATATATATATTTAAAATTATCAAACAAATTTTTAAGTTCGAAACCCTTTATAGCAGTTGTGTATAATATTAAGAGGGCTAGAAATTTTTTTAAAGAAAAGTGAAGGTATTGATTTAGCATCAATAAAAAGACTTAACCATGATTGTTAAAAGCAGTCAAACTTAAAACTTTATTAAATAAAAAAAATGATACTAAGAATGCATGGAAGGTAGGATGAACAATACTTAGATTTAATGTAGATTATAAAAGAGCGATAATTAGAGGCGGCTTTTATAAGGCTCTTGAAAAAGATGATAAAGTTAGCTTTATCAACCTTATCTCTTTCCAACCCTTCAAGTAAAATATGACAAAAGATAAGATCTATTCTTATGGTTTAAAAGGTCGGTCATGATGAATAAAAAAATAATAATTATTATTAATAAGAATTATTTAGAGGCTTTTATAGGACTCATGGAAAAGACGATGAAGTTAGTTTTACCAACTATTTGATTTGATGCGTCACCTCTTTTCAACCCTTCAACTAAAATATGACAAAAGAGTTAATTCTTATGGTTTAAAGAGGTGGGTCACGAATCACGATGCATAACAATAATAATAATAATAATAATATTATTATTATTATTATTGTTATTATTGTTGTTGTTATTATTTTGCTATTTGATGCATGTCTCTTTTTAACATTTCGAGGAGTTTGTTAGTTTTTTTTTTTTTTATATAAATATTACCTGATTTTTATGAATTCATAAATTTAGTGATTAAGAAATTTTTAATTAATTTTTAATTTTATTCTTTTTTATAATTCATTCTAAAGTAAAAAAGTGGGATAGTTATACTTGATACGATACCAAATCCAAAATTCCTCCTCTAGAAAGACACCCACTAAATTTATGGCTGATATTTAATGTTGGAAGCTTTCAAAAGAAGCCATGTGAGAGGGAGTTAGGATTATTTTAGGACTTCCAACAATTAAATACTTTTCTTTTCTCTTCCCTTTATTTTTTTATTTTTTTATTTTCAGTCGCAATTCCAGTAATCAAACTTCCCTTTTTCTTTCTGTTCCCTGGGATCTTTTTCAGCCTCCACCTCTTGTGGTCGTAGGAACTAGGAAGGATTCCCAGCCCATAGCCTCTATCGACCGACTCCTTTTCCAGACCTTTTTCCTTCTTCGCTTTCACACTAGTCATCGCACTAGTAAGTAGTAACTCATCCACAATATTACCACACGTTGGGTGTTAAATTTACAAATACGAAATGATCTCAAGCTAAGTAATTTTCGGTTTTTTAATTACTTTTGAGTTATGTTTGGCTGTCGGGAAGTACTAATAAAAGAAAAAATTTAATAAAAAAAGAAAATTATTACTACGGACTCAAAGGGTTCTCAGACCAAATAGACAAAATATCTCATTCAATTAGATATTATTTGTTTTAAATTCAAATGAGTCCTCACGGTTTTGAAAATGTATTTAATATTTAAGAGGATCGCATATATATATAATCACAATAATTTTCTTTCATATATGATGTGGGATATCACATATGTAGAAATAATTCATCGATTCTTTCACTCTTTTTTTTTATTCTATTTTTTTTCTTTTATTTTTTCCTAAATATATCTAAAAACCCAATTTTTTTTTCATTATGTTCGATTCTCAAAAAATTTGAGGGAAAATACAATATAAAGAAAATAAAGATGAAAAATAAAATTAATAAATTATTTTTTATATACTACTTTAAATTTATTTAATCTATTTTAACTCTTCCATATAAAAAAATGCATGAATTTCTAAAACTTTTAATTATATTTGATTTTCTTTGAGATAAATCAAATATAAAAAGACATCTAAAAGCATTCTAAATTTGTTTTAAAAAGCAACCTATTTTTAGAATAAATTGTTGCTTAAAAACAAACTATAAAAGCACTTCATTAATGTTTGTAGTAATGTTTCATATAGGAATTTATTTTAAGTTCTTTAAAAGTTACTTTGGGAGGTATGATCAAGGAATCTTGGAATCTTTTGTAGGGTTCATGGAAAAGATTATCAAATCGGCTTTACCAACAAGTAGATGCCTCTTCACTTTTCAATTCTTTAGAGGGATATGCTCCAAAAAGAACCCAAAAAAAAAAAAAAAAAAAAAAAAAAATTAAATTAATTTTTATTTATTTATTAATATTGTTATTATTATTATTATTAGTCTTACTTTTGAATTGTTTAATCATTACATCACGATCCATTTGAAGTATGGGAAAAGAAACTAAAAGAAAAGTAACTTCCTAAAAGCACTTTTGGACTTTAGCTTATAATGTAATTTGGTGCATCATGCTTAAAAATTTATTAAAAAGTTGTTCAAAGGCAAAGGGTAACGCAATTTATGGAAGGATGTGACAAATAACCTAAGTAATTATTTTTCTCTAAACTTTATATTAAAATAAATTTATATCATATTAAAATTTCTCTTATTTTTCCTAATATTTTAGTTTTTTTTTTTAATTTTTATATTTAAGACCAGTTTGGATTAACTTCTGAAGATCAGAAAAATTTTGTTTCTCGTAAAAATTTTATTTTGATTGATACAAAATATTTCGTAACTCGAAACCTAATATATTTATTTATATTATAAAAAAATAAGAAAAAAATCATGGAAATAGATTTATATTAATTAAAATTTCTAAAGGTATTAATTTTTTTGTAATAAAAATATTTTTGATATATAATTCCTAAATATAAAATTATTCTACAAGAATATTAAGTCCAATGCTATGTGTTGTGTTAAAAGGTCAAAAGTTAATAAATTGGGAGGTAAAACGTGTAGCTTGGTCCCCAAGCAGGCCAGAAATGGGCCGGGCCGTTAAAGTGAAATCAGTCGCTATCCAGGGGCCCAAGTCGGCCCGCACTGTAACTGCCATTGAGTTATTGACTAGAAACCAGGCTTCCCAGCTGCCTCCTCTGGGCTCTTGAAGTGGAAAGTGACGTTCGCCATCTTTGTGTAGCCACGTCATTGGGTCCTTCTCACAACCCTTTTTACATTCCTAGTACGCTTTTACTAATGAATTTTCCACGTAGGTCCTCCATTTTTTCTAGTATTACATTCGCGCCCCTGCATTCCACGCGGTATATTCCTACTATATATGATATATCTGAGTACTTTCTCGGAACGCGGCTGATCCATATAGTCATCATTCTCTCTCTCTCTCTCTCTCTCTCTCTCTCTCTCTTATTTTCGATCAATGCTTCCTCTCTGAACCCCTTTCCCAAAATTTTCTTCTCTTTCTGGGTTTTAGGGATGGCTGTTCTGTCTTTCAATTCTCTGCCTCTGGGGTTCAGGTTTCGACCTACTGACGAGGAGCTGATTACGCATTACTTGCGCTTGAAGATCAATGGGAATGATGAGGAAGTTAGAGTCATTCGGGAGATCGATGTATGCAAATGGGAGCCCTGGGATTTGCCTGGTATGTGTTTGATTTTTGGTTTTATGGTGTTGGCTGATTGGGTTTTGGGTTTTTTGGTGGGTTTTTGAATTGGGTGTTTCATGTTTGTGGGTTTTGCAGATTTGTCGGAGATCAGGACGAACGATATGGAGTGGTTCTTCTTCTGTCCTCGGGATCGGAAGTATCCGAATGGGCACAGATTGAACAGAGCGACGGCAGCTGGGTATTGGAAAGCCACCGGAAGGGATCGGCAAATCAAGTCAAGGACGCGCTTGGTGGGGATGAAGAAAACTCTGGTTTTCCATACTGGGCGAGCTCCTCATGGGAAGAGGACCGTTTGGGTAATGCACGAGTACCGTGCCACTGCTAAAGAGCTCGATGGTACCCACCCCGGCCAGGTACAGCTCTTCTCCCCTTTTTGTTGATTCCTTTGTTAAATTTTCATTTCCAGCTATCTTGACCATGAATGTTTTTGTTTCACTTTTGTGTTGATGTTTCTCCGGAAATCAATTTGAATGCTTTTCCCAATTTTGATTGTTTACTACAAATTGTACTGATCAATCATCATAGGAGTCAATTTCTCCTGAAATATCTTAGATTGTGAAAGGGCTTTGTATCTGAAACAATCGGATGTTTTTTAAGCTGAAAATTTCTTCTGTGTTTATCATGATCTTGTGTGGTTGAATATTTCGAAAGTTGAAACTCTAATTGTGAGGAACCTGTAAATTGTTGGTTTCCGAATTTCCTGTGTTGTATAATATTTTTGTGTAGAATTTTAGTGACCATATCGTGATGCCTGATCCGAATTCATTTGTTCAATTGTTCACATTCTGCAGGCAGCATTTGTCCTCTGTCGCTTATTTAAGAAGCAAGATGAGAAAGCTGAAGAGTCGAATCCTGATGAAATTGAACCCACTGTTCCATCCCCTACCCCGGCTAATTCTCCTGAGGAAACAGAGTTTGAGGTCGCATTACCTCCAGTAGCTCAAGTGGAAAAGCAAGAAGAAGAGCAACCTGGTTTTGCTGAAGGCTGTCCAGGTGAAAATCCTGACGAAATGACCGCTGAGAGTTCAGTTCCTGTTGATTGCTGCAGCAATCCCTTTAATGCTTATCATGAAGAAGACCCATTGGGAAAACTAACAGCTGCTGAGGTGAGAAGGGGAAATAACTTCAGCTTAAATATTTAAGATTTTTAGTCGGGAATGAATGAAATACCAAGCTTGTTTATTCTTTGCTTCTACTTCAGGTGGATCCATCTCTGCAAGGGGACTTTGGCTTTTCTCATGATCAAATGCTAGAGCAATTAGATTACCAGCTTTTCTCCCCGGTGCATTCACAGTGGCATATGGGGTTAGAATCTTATGTGAGCTACCCTGTCACTGGCAACTTCAGCAATGGCCACAACGGGGAAAATGAGTATGGCACAAATGAGCAGGATCCTGATGTTAATGAATTTTTGGAGTCAGTCCTCAAGGAAAATGGATCATGCAGTGAGTCAGATGCAGAAGTGGTTCAAGCACAGGTAAATGAATTTTCCCGAGATCCTTATTGTTCATGAATGGTATTGTAAGTTCCACTTCTAAACTTTGAGTTGTGTCAATGTGGATGTTGAATGCCATAAAGGCATTATTCCTCAATGGTTATTTGCCTTTGTTCGTCCTTCCAGATAAATTATTTGTTTTACAAGTTCTTTTTTTAAGTTTGTTCTTCTATCTTCAGCTTGATGTGGAGTTTGATGCTTCTGCGTTCATCGTTGATAACATTAAAACAGAGGCACTACAAGAGATGGAAACAAATATCAGTGCTGTCGAGTACAGTGGCAATATGGGTTTCTCACATAATAACTTCGGTGATGATGCTTTCTCTGTTGGTTCTACTGCTAACCAGTTAGATAATTTGTTCAATAGCCTTGAAGAATCAAGCAGTTACACAAATGCAGTTGGCAGTAGTGATATTACTGGAATTGTAATCAAGAGAAGGACACGGCAACCACAAAATCAATCACATGCCCAAAACTCTGGGGCACTGGGAACAGCACCGAGAAGAATTCGTCTGCAGACAAAACCGGAAGTCGGACCTGCTTACTGCAGCATGTCAAGAGATTTGAACTGCAAGGAAGAAGCTGAGGTGAGAAGTTTACCAAGGGAACCTAATTATGAGAATTCTAATGATAAATTCTTGGGTTCTGAGGCCTATCCAATTGTCATGTGCAGGTGGGACAAGCTTCACAAAGTGATACTAGTAGTACCACTGATGAGACCCAGAAAATTGAAGTCAAGAAAGTTGATCAAGAACTGAAAAAGAGCATGAGCCTGCTGAGGTTCAGGTCAAAATACAATGTTCTGATGGCCAGTGACAAAAAGGTTCCATCTGTGTTCTCAAAGGTTCGGGTTCCTCCTGCATGTCACCTAATTTCCTCATCTGTTTCTTTGCTTAGGGCAGTTGGGCTTGTAGGCTTGTTTGTAATTTTTATCGGCACATGGATATGCCGTGAATATTCAGTCGCGTAGGGGGCACTTTTTCTGTATGTAACTCTGCCCCTGTTTAATCTTTTGTAACTAATTATGATACTAGGGCGGGATAGATCTGTTAGTTTTTATAGTTTTATGACATGTATGTTAGTATTTATGTTGACTTGATAGTGGGATGTTACTTGAGTTGAGACTTTGATGTACAGAAACTTCAACCTTGAGAGGTTTTATTGTATCTTCTTTTGCGATGGAAGCTTAGATGCATATAACTAAAATGGGGCATATTGTTGTTGTTTCTGTTTTGGCTTTAGGTCAGTGTGGTTCTTGATGTTGCTGGGTTCTAGTTTAGGGCATCTATTCTGAGTTTGTTGAAATGGCCTACATGTGTCATGCTGTTGACCTTCTTAACCAGCATCTACTCTCTCTCTCTCTCTCTCTCTCTCTCTCTCTCTCTCTGTGGAAGTCCAGTCACCAGTCCAGAACTCTTTCTCTTTTACTTTCTTATTTTTGGAATATTTGATCTCTCTCTCTCTCTCTCTCTCTCTCTCTCTCTCTCTAAGTCCAATCACCAGTCCAGAACTCTTTCTCCTTTACCTTCTTTTTATTGGAATATTTGATCTCTCTCTTCTAATTTGCTAATGATTATTCCATTTCCACATACAATTTTATAATTATTGCATTATATTTCAGCAGCCGATTTGCTTACACTTCTTATGATTATTCCATTTTTGTTTACGCATTTTTAATCATTCCATTTCTAGAGCTATAAAGCTTTTTTTGGAAAAAACATAATTGGTTACTAATGAAGGCATCTTAAATTTTTACAAATCATCTCCATTTAGCATGCTTTTATTTTTATAAATCACCTCTCTGTCTACTAATTTGCATTAAAAACTGAACAGAGAATATCAAACTTCCAAGGTAATATCCATTTTTAACATTTATAAAATCATCCCTATTTTACAAGGCTTCATTGTTGAACAGTTACGTTAAAATTCCGGGTCAATGTACTGGTCCATCAATTTAGTAATTTATATTAGATATACAATTTTTCTGAATTTCACCATTATCATCAGGCTTCCAACTGTCCAATTTAAAGATGTAGATATGTTATTCTTAAATGGTTATTTGATTAAAAGGGTCTCTTAAAACCCAATTTTTAAAAGTTAACCTCTCACCTTTTTTGGCATTATTTGAATAAAAATACCCTTATCATTTTCTTGAAAAAATAATATTTATTTTAAAACCTACATTAAATACTTAAAATAGAAAAAAGTATTTATGTAAAAAATGAATTATTTTTTTAAAAAAAATATGAAAAGAATTAAATTTTTGATTTGAGAATTATTTCATCCATTTTAACTAAATATTTTTTCTTTAACTTGCCTGAGATCATAAAAAGGACAGTGGATAAAATAAAAGAAAATTTTTAAGAACGGAAAATTCCAAGGATGAACAAATATGGGTGCATTCAACAATAGAAAAATGTGATGAACTCCATTACATATTAATACTTAATAGGTATAGAATGGATCCACTTATCTTTGTTTCCATTAACAAAATTATTCCATTGTAGTCAACAAAATAGAATAAGAGTTCGTTTGCCAGTGATCTTAGATAGATTAGTCCTGGTTGGCTCACACATTCTCAGAAAAGGTTGTCAAACAGTCTCCTCCCTTCTCCCTGGACGCTTTTATTGGCACTTTTTCTGTACATAAAATCAATCAACTCAATCGCTGGTCCACTCTTCCTTGTTTTGATTCTGGTTCATAGTTGTTGCCCTGAGGAGATTAAAAGAAAAGAAGATGGGTTGTGATTCGATTGCCCATGTTGTGCTGCTTTTGCTTCTGTTGGGGCCATGCCTCTGCTCAAGGGAGGAAAGCTCTGCAACCCAAATTTTGAGCTCAGCCAAGAAAGACAGAGAATGGTTAGTCTCAGTAAGGAGGAAAATCCATGAAAACCCGGAGCTCAGATTCGAAGAATACAACACCAGTGCTCTTATTCGTGGGGAACTCGACAAACTGGGCATCTCCTACATTCACCCACTTGCCAAGACTGGTATTGTGGCAGAAATCGGCACTGGTTCTGGACCAGTTGTGGCTCTTCGAGCAGACATGGATGCTCTCCCTCTGCAGGTACCTACAACAGTTTTGAGTTAGATTGAGAATTTGGTCGGATGGGTTTTGTTTTGATTTGCTTTTATGGTTTTTAGGAGCTTGTTGAGTGGGAGCATAAGAGCAAGATTGATGGGAAAATGCATGGGTGCGGACACGATGCCCACACCACTATGCTGCTGGGGGCTGCCAAGTTGCTTAGTCAACGGAAGCATAAACTTAAGGTCTGTTCTGTAGAATGGTTGAATTTTTTTTCAGATGATTGTATTAGAAATTGGTAGTGAATGCCTTGATGTTCATGTGTGAATTGAAAGTTGTGAAATCATCTATTGGGTTTTGCTTGATGTTTAATTCTGGGAAAAATTTCTATTATTTGATTGTATGTTTGTGTGTATAGCTTCTGTGAACACAACAAAAAATGGCTATTGATTCTGTGTTAATCACAAAATGGTTCTTGTATTATATTTTGGTAGAGAAAAATGCTTTTCTTCAGTTCAAATTTCAGTGGAACCACATAGTCCATCCCCCTTTCTGGATTATAACAAAGAGAGGAAAATGGCTAATATTGCCCCTGAACTTTTATTCTTAGTGCCATGTATCAATTAAGTGTTGGAAACAGCAGTTGCATCGCCTTACTCATAACATAAATGGAAAATAGTATCGACTCTTTATGCAGGAAATTGTCATTAGCCCTCTTTCATGTTTCTTAGTCTTATCTTGTTCTCTCAGCTTGAAACCCCTAATCTCATTTAATGGCAGCATGTTTACAATATGAGGAAATCCCTTGCGCTCTCTCTCTCTCTCCCTCCCTCCCTTCCTCCCTCTCCCTCTCCCCCTCCTTCACTTACCTACTAGTAAGTTCAATGGCAATGCATCAGAAAATTAAACTCTCTTGGGTGCTGAGCAAGTGTTACTATAGAACCTATAGGTTCATTGGAGCCTTGATTGGTTGAGTAACTCATCTCTTTCTCTCTAGCTAACTTCTTTGATTCATATGTCCATGTAGAATTTTTATTTTAAGGTACTTATCTAAATTAATCTGTTATACCACAGATGGAATTTCGTAACTTCCCTTTATTTGGTATTGAAGGGAACTGTGAGACTTCTTTTCCAGCCAGCTGAGGAGGGAGGTTTGGGCGCTCGTGAAATGATCAAGGTGGGTGCTCTTGGTGATGCTGAAGTGATATTTGGAATGCATATTGATCATGAAACACCCACAGGCAGTATAGCGTCTCGTTCAGGACCTCTCCTAGCTGCAGTGTGCTCCTTTGAAGCAAGAATAGAAGGGAAAGGTGGGGATGCTGCAGAACCCCACACTAATGCAGATCCAATACTTGCAGCATCATTTTCAATTTTGGCATTGCAACAGCTCATCTCAAGAGAATTAGATCCCCTGGACAGCCAAGTATGTTCCTATTTTATCTGTCTGTTTTGTACCTATAAGTCTGTAACCATGGCTGGAGACCTTTGAGAGAGCCTTGAGACAAACTCCTTTTATGACCTTGGTTTAACCTTCAACTATTTGATTTTATATGTTTCTTTTATGGATCATTTTCTTCCTAAAGCACAGGTTCAAAACCCAGAACCTTGGAGATAGGACTACATTGGGTAAGGGGGTTTAGTTATTGGCCAAAAGGCATGAAAAATTTTAATATCTAAAAGAATCCTTCATGATTATTGAAGATGCAAAGTTTCTATTTTTCTACTGGAAACAGGAAATTTGCCTTGGGTTACAAGGGGCCCAGCTTGCCCTTTTTATGGTTTCTTTCTACGCGTTGCTTGGCATGGTTGCACTAGTTTTTTGCAGGCTTTTTATCTGTTCCAAGTTTGCAGCTTTTAGCTTTTTGTCAGATGTGTTTTATTTCTTTATGGCCAAGTTGCCAGGTCGGGTGAATTTAATGGTCTTCCAAGGAAGAGGGTTACTCTTGAATGCCGAAGGTGTGGGCTGTCCAATTTCTCGCACCTCCAATTATTATTTGCCCATTTCTATACCTTTTAGCTGTTTGGATGTACAAAAATGGGTTCTATAGAAAATTTGAACATGTAGACTATTGTCTAATGTGTCTTAATGCTAATGCCTAATGCTTAGTTTTTCTATGGAAGGTGCTGTCTGTTACTTCTGTCAAAGGAGGGACAACACTGAATCTAACTCCATCACATGTTGTGCTTCGAGGAAGCTTAAGGAGTCTTACCACTGAAGGTTTGAAACAACTACAGAAGAGAGTGAAAGAGGTATGCCCCAATTCTGAACTTTGTCACTTTTGCCTTTCACTTCTCCTCAAAATATTAGAGGTAAAGAATGACCCTTCATATCCACAGTCCAAGCAATTATTGATTTAATACACTTTGCTTTGGCTTGTCTGTTGAATAGACACTCCCTTGAGTAACTCCTGTTCGTTTATTGGTTCTCTGGTGATGATTTGGTCACTCAAACTTATGCCTGCTTCCCTCCTGAGACCCTGAAAATCAGCTGAAAATAAACCATAAATTTACAACTCAATTATGCATTTTTTTTTTGTTTTTTATTTCCCTTGGTGTACCCTAAACCCAAAACCCTAAACTTTAAACCCAAAACCCTACTGGCATTGCTATATTTTGTGTGATGAAGCCATCGAGTTGTAGAATCAAGCAATGAGGCATAGTATCATGTAGGCATCATCCCTTCCAGTTCCCATAATTCTTTTTCCTAGTTTTTCAAGTCGTATACTTAGCTGTTGGTAAATTGTTGCCTTCGCTTTTGAGTTGCCCAGGGATTAATTTTCACCATTATATTCTACTTTTCTCCTTATATTGGATGGATTTCCATTCATTGAATAAAATACCTAGTAGTTTCTCTCAAGAGAACAAACAATTTAGATGAGTAAAGCTGCTAGTTCACATATGGAGCTTGTTGCAGGTTATTGAAGGGCAGGCAGCTGTACACCGATGTAATGCGTATTTTTACAGAACAGAAGAAGATTACCTTCTTCCAGCAGTTGTTAACGACGAGGTCATGCATCAGCTTGTGCTGAGGGTTGGGAAACTCGTGCTTGGTCCTCAGAATATCCTCGTAGCTAACAAGGTGATGGCAAGTGAGGACTTTGCCTTCTATCAAGAGGTGATTCCTGGAGTCATGTTTAGCATTGGAATTAGAAATGAGCTGGTGGGTTCTGTTCACTCCCCTCACTCCCCTCACTTCTTTCTTGATGAGGATGTCCTTCCAATTGGGGCAGCACTTCACACTGCTCTTGCTGAGATATATCTGGATGAGCACCAAAATTCTACTCTACCTTAATATTTTCAGAGGCGACTGAAGAAACCCTGGTGTATCTCCTATTTTGAACTTTTTGTATATGCTATAAACAATGAATGTATCTAAGAAAATATTGACTTTTAGTGATCGTAGCTAACCCAATTGCATCCTTTGCAGTACTTATTTATCACTTACGGGTTCTCAGTTGTGCTTGATTAGATGGGGGAGGGATGAGGAGAGGCTCAACCCTTTTCAAGGTTGAAAATATGTGGCTGAAGGAGATCGGCTTCGAATATTTGCTTAAAGGGTGGTGGACGGGTATAATTTTAGAGGCTCTTATGGCTTCATCCTAGTTATGAAGGTGAAAGCGTTGAAATCAGATTTGAAAATTTTGAACAAAGAGGTGTTCGAAAATGCTTCGGTTAGGAAGGAGTTGGCCTTCAAAGAGGAGGGTTTTTGGGACTCCGGGGGAGGAGGTCCTTTCTCATAGGGGGATTAAAGCAAGGAGGGTAGCAAGGGAAGAGTATAATGAGTGGGCTCTTTTTGCAAGAGCTTTGTGGAAACAAAAATCCAAGGAGATTTGGCCGAACAAAGGTTATAGGAACGTGAAGTTTTTTAATAAAATGGCTAATTCTCATAGGAGTAATTTTATGACTAGGACTAAAATTAATGAGAATTGACTCTTTGAGGAGGACGACATAAAGGAAGGGGTAGTTAGGCTGTCGCTAAGAAGGGGAGTTGTGTTTTGTATCGCCTCTTTTTGGATGTCCATTTTCACGCCTATTGAATGCCTTTTGTCTACTTTGATGTGTTGCTTTTTATGCTTATTTATAAAATTTCATTACTTATGTATGAAAAAAAGGTGGATGATTGGTTTAAGATATTTAAGTCACACACATACATATGAATAAAGAAGTTAGAACAAGACTAATTTGGTGTTTGGTAAACCAACTTAATAACTTAAAGTGGTCTAATAACTTAATTAAAGTCATTTAGTATGTTTGGTAAAATAATTTGATGGTATGACTTAAAGTAAAAAACAACTTTATGTAATAAATAAAAATAATTAACTTAGGTGGTGTTTGTTTTTTGGTTGAATAAAAAAAATCAAAATATTTAGTTTTTTCTATTTAGTTAAAAGTAACTTGATATCGTTTAATATAATTAAATTGAATATATTGATAACAAGTTTACTTTAATTATATTGGACGATATCAATAAATTACTTTTTCTATTCAGTCAAAAAATAAACACTACCTTATTTTTAAATCTATATATTCATTTTACTTTTTTTTTTTTTACCCCCACTTACCCTAATTATCTCGATGATCTTTTTTGCTATTCCATGACTTCCATTGTTATTTGACTTTTTTTTTACAGTAGTGATAATTTATGAGGATGAATATGTCAATTTGATGATTTAAAATAAGTTTTAAGTTAATTTTATCAAACATATTTAATGCTTAAAATAAGACTTAAATAATAAGTGTTAAGTTGACAACTTAAATATAATTTAATTTAAAACCAACTTAAGCTATCAAGTGATAAATATTAAGTTTTATCAAACACCCTCTAAGTCAAGGCAATAAATAAAAAAAAGATGTATGATATATTAAATAAAAGCTTGATTTAATTGAGAAATTAAGTTAGATACCCTCTAACATTAATCAAGATGTACATATTTTATCCCTAAATTGAATAAGTTCATAAAAAGAGGATAGTAAATAAAAGAATTTTTTTGACAAATAGAACCTTTCAATGATGAACAGATATGGGTCTCTTAAGTAATAGAAAATGCAATGGACCCATTGTGCATTAATACTTATTAGGTATAGAATACATCCATTTATCTTTATTTCCATGAGCCAAGTATTTCATTATTACCTCTAAAGTAGTATAAACATTAACATTAGCCCTCCCTATAAGCGGATAGGATACATACATCAAATTGCTCGAAATCATAATAATTTATTATTATTCAATCGTTGAGATTAAACTAATCAATTCAATATAATAAATTAAAGCTCTGATTTTCTGTTGAGAAATAGATCAAGTAAGTCCTGAATGAGTTCCTCGTATCACATTTTATTATATGATATTTGAGAATCAATCATTAATATCTCAGTGTAGGTCCGAGATAATCCTTTGTTTCATAGTCTAAACTTAATGATCATTACATATAATTCAATTAAAATATTTATTAAAGTATGGTTTTCTCTATTCATACCTAGTTTTATTCTAATCAACCAAATTTATCATTGGACTTTTTGGTTCTTATGGAGTTAATTTAGTGAAATTTCGTCCAATAAAATAGAAAAATTATAAATCTTCAAAATAATAAATATGAATACTAACAAATAGAGCCATTGTGACACCCATTAAAGGAGTAGTTTTGATTTGATGGCTCTAATGAATTGACAGTTTTTTATCCCTCCTCCGAGATAATCCAATGAAAAGAGAATAACAATAGCATGGTTATTTTTAATGCAACAAAATTACGGAGTGTCTATTTTTCTTTAGTAAAGAGGTATTTTCTTGGGTTTGCATTCATATTGTGTAGTATTGAATGATCCAATGGATGATTTCCATTGGACAATGTCTACATCATTGGTTGTTGGTTGGACCCGTTGGATGCACCTTAGATTTTTTCCCTTTTTTTTTTTTCTCATTTATAAAGCACTTCCTGTCTTTTTCTCAGACCAAGGTGATGTTTGTTTTTTGGCTGAATAGAAAAAACCAAATATTTTAGCTTTTTCTATTTAGCCAAAAGTGATCTGTTGACATCATCCAACATAACTAGAGTGAACTTGTTATTAATAAGTTCAATTTAGTTATGTTGGATGATGTCAACAGGTCACTTTTGACTGAATAGAAAAAACTAAAATATTTGGCTTTTTCTATTCAGCCAAAAAACAAACGCAACCCAAGTATGTTGATCAATCTTGATTTTTCATCAAATATGTATATATATATATATATATATTTCAAAAAATAAAAATAATATATTGATCATGGTTGACTCACATGCTAAAAAAGATCAAACAGACTCAATTTCACGCTTTCCATCGTGGATGCTTGGTTTGGCTCTGTTTGCTCTACATAAAAGTAATCAATTCAATCACTGATCCACACTTCTTTGTTTTGATTCTGGTTTCATAGTTGTTGCCATAAGGAGATTAAAGAAAAAGAAAAAAAAAAAGATGTGTTGTGATTCAATTGCCCATGTTCTGCTTCTTTTGCTTCTGCTGGAGGCATGCCTCTGCTTAAAGGAGGAGAGCTCTACAACCCAAATTTTGAGCTCAGCCAAGAAAGACACAGAGTGGTTAGTCTCAATAAGGAGGAAAATCCATGAAAACCCAGAGCTCAAATTCGAAGAATACAATACCAGTGCTCTTATTCGTGGAGAACTCGACAAACTAGGCATCTCCTACACACACCCACTTGCCAAGACTGGCATTGTAGCAGAAATCGGCACTGGGTCTGGCCCAGTTGTGGCTCTTCGAGCAGACATGGATGCTCTCCCTCTGCAGGTACCCGCAGCAGTTTTGAGTTAGATTGAGAGTTTGGTTGGATGGTTTTGTTTTGATTTGCTTTTATGGTTTTTAGGAGCTTGTTGAGTGGGAGCATAAGAGCAAGATTGATGGGAAAATGCATGGGTGCGGACACGATGCCCACACCACTATGCTGCTCGGTGCTGCCAAGTTGCTTAATCAAAGGAAGCATAAACTTAAGGTTGGAGTCTGTAGAATACTTGAATTCTTTTTTTTTTTTTTTTTTTTTCAGATGATTGTTTTTGAACTTGGAAGTGAATACCTTGATGTTCATGTGTGAATTGAAGGTTGTGAAATCATCTATTGGGTTTTAGCTCAGTGTTTATTTGATTGAATGTTTGTGTGTATAGCCAGCCTCTGTGAACACAACCAAAACTGGCTGTTGATTCTATTTTCATCACAAAATGATTCTTCTGTTGTGTTTTGGTAGAGAAGTTATTTCATTGATTCTTTGAGTCTGATGGAATGAAGGAAGCTAAATAGATATTAAAAATGCTTTACTTCAGTTCGAACTTCAGTGGAACCATATAGTCCATGCCTCTTTCTGGATTAGAACAAAGAGAGGAAAATGGCTACTCTTGCCCCTGAACTTTTGTTCTTGGTGCCATATATCAAGTAAGAGGTGGAAATAGCAGTTGCATTGCCTTACTCATAGCATAAAATGGATAGTATCTTTTCAGGAAATTGTCATTAACCTTCTTTCTTTGTTCCTTGGTCTTATCTTGTTCTCTCAGCTTGAAACCCCTATTCTTATGCAATGACAGCATATTCACGGTATGAGGGAATCTCATCTCTCTCTCTCTCTCTCTCTCTCCCTCTCCTTCACTTACCTACTAGGAAGTTCAATGGCAATGCATCAGAAAATTAAACTCTCTCTCTCTCTCTCTCCCCTCCCTCCCCCTCTCCTTCATTTACCTACTAGTAAGTTCAATGGCAATGCATCAGAAAATTAAACTCTCCTGGGTGCTGAGTAAGTGTTACTACAGAAGCTATAGGTTCATTCAAGTTTTGATTGGTTGAGTAATTCACTCTTTTTCTCTAGCTAACTACTTTGATTTATATGCCCATGCAGATTTTTTTTAAAGGTACTTATCTAAATTAATCTGTTATACCACAGATGGAATTTCGTAACTTCCCCTTATTTTGTATTGAAGGGAACTGTGAGACTTCTTTTCCAGCCAGCTGAGGAGGGAGGTTTGGGCGCTCTTGAAATGATCAAGGAAGGTGCTCTTGGTGATGCTGGAGCTATATTTGGAATGCATGTTTCTCATGAAAAACCCACAGGCAGGATCGCGTCTCGTTCAGGGCCTCTCCTGGCTGCAGTGTGCACCTTTGAAGCAAGAATAGAAGGGAAAGGTGGGGATGCTGCAGAACCCCACACTAATGTGGATCCAATACTTGCAGCATCATTATCAATTTTGGCATTGCAACAGCTCATCTCAAGGGAATTAGATCCCCTGGACAGCCAAGTATGTTCCTATTTTATCTGTCTTTTTGGTACCTATAAACATGGCTGGAGACATTTGCTTGAACCCTTTGAAGGAGCCTTAAGGCAAATTTTATTCAAGTCTGAGTGATTTCTAAAACAATCCTTCATGATTATTACTTGCTCATTTGAAAAAATGAGGTCTATAGGAAATGTGAACATGTAGAATATTGTCTGATGTGTCTTGATGCTAATGCCTAGTTTTTCTATGGAAGGTACTGTCTGTTACTTCTGTCAAAGGAGGGACAACACTGAATCTAACTCCATCATATGTTGTGCTTCGAGGAAGCTTAAGGAGTCATACCACGGAAGGCTTGAAACAACTCCAGAAGAGAGTGAAAGAGGTATGCCCCAATTCTGAACTTTGTCACTTTTGCCTTTCATTTCTCCTCAAAATATTAGAGGTAAAGACTGGTCCTTCATGTCCACAGTCCAAACAATGGTTTGATTGATTTAGCACACCTTCCTTTGGCTTGTCTGTTGAATAGACACTCCCTTGAGTAACTCCTTTTAGTTTATCAGTTTTCTGGTGGTGATTTTGTTTCTCGAACTTACGCCAGTTTCCCTTCTGAACCCCCCAAAGTCAGCTGAAAATAAATCTTAAATTTACAACTCAATTTTTATCTTTTTTTTCATTTTTCACTTGCCCTCAGTGTATCCTAAACCCGAAACCCTAAACCCTAAACCCTACTGGCTTGACTATATTTTGTGTGATGGAGCCATAGAGTGGTAGAATTAAGCAATGAGGCAAAGCATCCTTCCAGTTCCCACACTTCTTTGCCGTAGTTTTTCATGCTGCATACTTAGCTGTTGGTAAATTGTTGCATTTAGAGACTGTTTTTGAGTTTTCCAGGGATTAATCTTTGCCATTATATTCTACTTTTCTCACATTGGATGGATTTCTATTCATTGAAGAAATCAACTAGTAGTTTCTCTCAAAAGAACAAACAATTTAGATGAGTAAGCTGCTAGTTCACATATGGAGCTTGTTGCAGGTTATTGAAGGGCAGGCAGCTGTACACCGATGTAATGCGTATTTTTACAGAACAGAAGAAGATTACCTTCTTCCAGCGGTTGTGAACGACGAGGTCATGCATCAGCATGTGCTGAGGGTTGGGAAATTCCTGCTTGGTCCTGAGAATACCCAGGTAGCTAACAAGGTGATGGCAGGTGAGGACTTTGCCTTCTACCAAGAAGTGATCCCTGGAGTCATGTTTGGCATTGGAGTTAGAAATGAGCAAGTGGGTTCTGTTCACCCCCTCCACTCCTCTCACTTCTTTCTTGATGAGGCTGTCCTTCCAATTGGGGCAGCACTTCACACTGCTATAGCTGAGATGTATCTGGATGAGCACCAAAATCCCATTCTACCTTAATATTTTCAGAGGAAACTGGAGAACCCCTGATTTTGTATATGAAATAAGTATATGAATGTGTCTAAGAAAATATTGATTTAGATTTTTTTTCCTTTTTCATTTTATTGATGTGTGTGCAATGTGGAGGGATTAGAAGAGGCTCTACCCCTTTCAAGTTCGAAAATATGTGGTTGAAGGAGGCAGACTTCAAAGACTTGCTTAAAGGGTGGTGGATGGGGTATGATTTTAGAGGCTCTTATGCCTTCATCCTGCTGTGAAGGTGAAAATGTTGAATTCAGATTTTGAAAATTGGAACAAAGAGGTGTTGGATAATGCTTCAATTAGGAAGGAATTAGCCTTTAATGAAGAGGGTTTTGGGGACTCTAAGGAGAGGGAGGATGCCCTTTTCTCTTAAGGGGATTAAAGCAAGTAGGATAGTAAGGGAGGAGTATCATAGGTGGGCTAAAGAAGCCTCATGGCTAGTGGAGGTAGAAATCTAAGGAGATTTTGCCGAAGGAGGGTGATAGAAACAAAAAGTTTTTTCATAAAAAGGCTAATCCTCAACGAAATAATTTTATGACTAGGATTAAAATTAATGGGATTGACTATTTCAGGGAACAAGATAAAGGAAAGGGTGATTATGCCATCTAAGAAAGCAGAGTTGTTTTTTGCATTCCCTCTTTTTGGATGTGTTTTCACGCCCACTCGATGTTTCCTATGTACTTTGGTATGGTGTTTTTTATGCTTGCTTATAAAATTTCATTATTTACCGATGAAAAGAAAGGTGTTTGATTGGTTTATGATATCAAAATTAGAGACTTGTATAAAAATCAGAAGTTAGAAAAGAAATTCGGAAAAGACTAACTCAAGACGATGGATGGGGATAAGATGTGTGACACATTAGTCAAAAGCCTGATTTAGTTGAGAAATTATGTAAGGTAACCCTCTAGCATAAATCAAGATGGGACCCAATTTTCTCTCCTTAGCTTCTCCTCCTTGAGAAATTTAAAACCCTATCCTATCCTTGCTTTCGGTTGCTCCACAGCTAGATGGACCCATATTCTTCAAGACAGGTTCACCACCTCAATGCAATAACCAAAACTGAAGTGGGTGTGTCATTGTTTAGTCAGCAGGCTTTAAATCTAGGGTCAGGAGGCAAAGCAGAACCGCCCTTGAGCTGCAATTGGACTCCCAACTTTGGATGGGTACCTAGGGGTCAGGACATTTGGAAGCCTCTGTACATATTTTGACAGAAAAAGAAAAAAGGTCTAGCTACAGTATCAAGCTGTACTTTTTCAGTAGGATATCGAAATATGCTTCTTCTGATATGTATCAAAAAGACATCACCAATCAGATAGTGCCATATATACATAAGTCTCATCGTTTGTATTATAATTTCGTTTGTTTGTACTCTTATCCCTTGGTCTTATTTATTTGTATCTTCATTCAACAGCCTACATTTCACCATACACATCTAATGGTCTGGATTTGGAGTTTGATAAGCATCACTATGATGCCTTAGTATTTTCCAAAAAAAGAAAAAAAAAGACAGATAATATGAGACTATGAGCCATGGCTTTTCCTGAGATTAAATCACAATAATGTGGTTGTTTGACTAGTACCTCCACTTAAGTCACTGCTACAACAAGGTGTGGACATGGCCACAACCCAAGGACAAGAGAAGACCCACCCCCCATGAGTCCTACGTGTATACACTGCATCTAAGCATCCATAGAATGATGGCTCCCTTTTCCTCTGGCCCCAGCCTTACCTTGTCTCTATATGTATTTTCAAGTCAAAGATTTCATTATAGATCATGAGGGACTCCCATTCTGCTACTACACTACACAGTGCATGTCCTCTCTGTCTTTCTCTCATTGATCATTACAACTAGATTCCATTTAATGTGGCACACCATTCTTGTCTTTCAAAGCTTAAACCTTCCTCTGAACTTGGCCTAAATTCATTCTATAGTCTCCCTGTAACTGCCCCCCCACCCCATGAATCAAAAACTCATGATTGAGGGAAGTGTGCCCCTTTATGAAGATTGATCACTACCTAATGCATTACGAACCAGAAAGATTAGGAATGCAACATTCAAATACTTTTTTCCAGGCCGGGAAGATGTGTAAAAATATCCATGCAATGTATGTGAATGAACTGAGAAAGCAACCATGCTTGGTGCATGTACAAGAGATCCCCATTTCATGATGTTTCTTGTCCCCCATACAATCCTCTATGTGTTTCTTTCCTCAATGATTCTGTTTTTTCTTTTTTAATTTCTCCTTCAAGGATGGGCTTTGTGCCTTTCCATGTTGTTGGAACCGGAAAATATTTAGCAAATCCCCTTTGATGCTGCTTCCATGTTCCTATAGTTTTAAATACTCAATAATTCCTAATAGGACAGACCAAAGAAGCATAATTCATTAGGTGCTAACAGTGTCTGCAATACTTATTTGCCCAATAATTTTGCCTTTCGCTACAAGTAGCCGAATAAGAAGATTTTCAACATGCAAATAGAGAATTTAAATGGTCTCTGAAAGCATAAAGAGCATGACTAAAAGGTTTCCCTGCTTAAAGAAAACACCGAAAGAGCACAACAGAGAATCAAGACACATGACTCATGCAATGTAATTGCAGGGCCTCACCATTGTAATGCTTACTCCTTTCTTTTCTCAACTTTTGGTTTCAGCACGTATATGGGAATTTCATAGCTCTTCTCCTTCCCCCTCCACCTCTCTAGTCAAGAATTAGAGACATCAGTCTGTTCTGTTCAACCTAAAATGATCTGAACACTTAATGTTCAATGGAACTGTTCCAAACAAGCTCCTCCTGTGAACTTTTATAGACCAGATAGAGTCAGATCCTTGCCTTTACACCTAGATTTTCATGCACTTTTTGACTTTAAGAAGAGAAAGGAATTGAATCTCATGGGGGCTTCATTTTTCTTTGAATTGGATACGTTAGGCAAGACCCTTAAAGCAATCTCTCAAGCCAGTGACTGCAAGCCATGTGCCTGAATGATAGCCACTTCTATTGGTGGGAATTAGCAGTTGTTCAATCATTAATTCTAAAAATTAAGTGTTTTTAGTGAATGGAGATTAACCAAAAGAGTAATGGGTGGTTGAGTATGATTACTTTTTCCTAATAACTAGATTGAGCAGATGCATCAAGATGCAGCTAACCGCACATCCAATATAGCTTTATGACCCCACTAATCCCTCATCAGCATAATCTTTATTATACAGAAAGGGAGAAGGTTATATTACATAGGGTCAACCAAATTTGAAATTTGCTTTGGGGTTTACTTCTTTTTGGTTGGACGCTGTGAGAGAGGTTGGTTGGTGATTTCTTAGTGGTTGAGATCTTGGACCAACCTTTTCATGGTTGGTGCTTGTTACTGTCCCATGCTGAGTCATTTCCACGTTTGACACCTAAATTGAGTTGGGTTTCTTCTTCTCTTGGTGTAAGTTTCTCTATCAAGCTTTGGAGACAAAAGCCAGAAACCAAAAGGGTGGGGATGAGTTTTCAGATTTTCCTTTGAAGGGCAGTTTTGGTTTTGATTTGATTGAGGGGGAGGAGAAATGTAGCCTGTCAATCTAAATGGTTAAGTAGAGGGTAGGTTGCAGTTTGGTACATGGTAGTGAGAGTTCATATTTAGGGAAACAATGTCCCACCCATCTGATGTTGAAGAACAACTAATCACTTGATGAGAAAGAGAGGCCTGACAGAAAAACTTTCCAATTATCGAAAAGAATAGCAAGGGAAAGCAATTGAAAAAGGGGGAAAAAGGGTGAAGCTTTGTGATCTAAATGGTAATGCAGCAACCCATGTGATCCCTACTTTCTACTATGCAGATCTTTACACGCAAAACCTTAACCTCTTTAGCATCCCCAAGTTTCATTCACCCCAGCTACTAAGTTACTAAAATACCTTCTTTTCCAACTAAATTGTATAGAAAGGATGTAGCACTAGCCTATTAGTACTAGACATGATAAGGCTACTTTTGGCAATATATTTATAAAAAGTGTTGTCCGCCTCCTGCCTAATAAACTCTCACGACTTTAAAACACATTTACATAGTAAGAAGAACTCAACTAAATACAATCACTACCAATGCAAACATAACATCCTTATTCTATCCCACATGATTACATGACCACTCAGATAGACAAACATCTCTTATGAGGTTGGGCAGAAAAAGTGTCACATCAGAGTTTGGGATTGGTTCTGGTATCATTTTGTAATGGCCCATTTCCTCTAATATGGATGTCGGTCATTAGATTTAATCAGAAAAATTGACCTGATTAATCAACTTAACTTGGTTTTGGTCATTGTAGATGTGTGGTGTCTCTCACACCAGATCCATTCTAAGTTTACGAACAAACTTGGTTTACGGATTGTCTAGATACCTCGTCACACATGTTTGCCACTTGACCACATTCTCATAGAACCTAATAAACAAAAATGTAAAATCCACCAGTTGGTGGGTGCATGATGGGAGTGCTTTCCTTCTTAGTTATATGTATCATTCTCTCTTGCTTGGCTTCATCAGCCCTCCTCTCCTCTCTATAAATATGCCGACCCTGCCCAGTTGTTATTCTCCCCCTTTCTCTTCTTCTCAGCCTTGGAGATTGAAAACAACTCCAAAAGAAATAGTTAAGTAATAGGTACCCAGAACAGTTAGCGGTGTTGCATGTGCTCTGGAATCAGTGTGGTTGCTTTATATGATAAAAACTGCACAACCCACCACCCATTACAATCTGACTTCTACGTATAAAAGCTGCCTCCTCTCTTTTCTCAGGCCTCTCCCTCATTTTTCACTGAATCCTTCTCCTCAGTTTGAGAGAATAATCAATGGGTGAAGAAGCTAAGGTGAAATGGGGCTTTAGGATTATTTTTCTGTTTCTTGAGTACTTCATTCTTTTCAGTGGATCTTATTTTTTTATGTATGATTCAGTCCTGCATTGTTTTCTTTTATTGATAATGTTATCTGGGCAGGAACAAGCTCCAGCTGAAGTTAAACCAGAGGCAGAGGAGAAGAAGGAGGAAAAAGCAGAGGAGAAGAAAGAAGAAAAACCAGAAGAGCAGAAGGAGGAACCTAAGCCACCGTTACCATTTGTCTTGTTTGTAGATTTGCATTGTGTGGGGTGTGCCAAGAAGATAGAGAGGTCCCTCATGAAAATAAGAGGTCTCTCTCTCTCTCTCTTTTTCTTCCTGTCAACATGAATATAGCTCACTCACGGCTCTCTCATTACCTGATTCTTTGTCATTGTTGTCATCATTTACAGGAGTCGAGGAGGTTATGATTGATATGGCTCAAAACCAGGTGACTATAAAGGGAATAGTTGAACCACAAGCTGTGTGCAATAGGATAATGAAGAAAACCAAGAGAAGAGCTAAAGTCTTATCCCCTCTGCCTGAAGCTGAGGGAGAGCCCATGCCAGAAGTTGTTGCTTCACAGGTTTCATGCAGCAACTACTTTGAAAAATAAAATAAAAAAAATTCTCCTGCTGATTTTATGGCATTTTCCATTTTCTCCAGGTTAGTGGATTAACAACTGTGGAACTCAATGTGAACATGCACTGTGAGGCCTGTGCTGCCCAACTCAAGAGAAAGATACTCAAAATGAGAGGTAGGTTCTACCTTATATCGGTTACAAATCACTGTATGCACCGATCAAAAAGGTGTATAAGCAGAAATATTCCATTAGAAAGGATTATTAATTCTAATAGATTCAGGATAGGTTCGGTTATTCCATACTTTTTTGGCTTTTCTATCGGAGTCCCTAGATGACCCTACACGTGTCGTGCGACTGGGATTGTGACTGGCCAACTTCATGGAACAATAATGAAAGGTGGCAATGGAGATTAATAAACTTAATTGGCCAAAGGGTGTTTCCTAATATATGATTAGTGTGTCCTGATTTTCTGAGAAAGGAGAAAGAAAGTAGGCCAGAAGGGAATTTCTTGAAGTTCTAAGAAACTAAGCTGGGATGTAACTGCACCATCCTATTGCTGATTGTATGATGATTCAGTGCCTGATATATGATGTTTGTGGAAATCAATATAGGAGTACAGACGGCGGAGACGGAGTTGAGTACCAGTAAAGTCACAGTTACTGGCACCATGGATGCAGACAGGCTTGTTGATTATGTATACAGACGCACCAAAAAACAAGCACGTATTGTTCCTCAGCCTGAACCTGAGAAGCAGGTGGAAAACAAAGAGGGTGAGAAGCCAGCTGAAGAAGCAAAGCCTGAAGAAAAGAAAGAGGAAAATGCAGAGAAAGCAGAGGAGGGCAAACCACCAGAAGAAGAAAAGAAAGGTGAGGAAGGCAATGGTGGTGAAAATAATGAGAGCAAAGAAGAGAAGGGTGGTGAAAACAAGGAAGAGGGTAAAGTTGGAGAGATCCCCATGGATGATGAAACAATGAAGAGGATGATGTACTACTATCAACCGCTCTATGTCATTGAGCGAATGCCACCTCCCCAACTCTTCAGTGATGAGAACCCCAATGCCTGTTGCATCTCATAATCAAAATTTTCTTAGTAAATTAAGCTATTATCCTACGATGTAATTTCAATACACTGCCTGGGGATGAGAACTTAGGACTTTGGTGGAGAGTGTCAATGAATGGTATCAGATCCAAATTGATTGCTGATATAATAATCATTCTGTATCTTATGTATTATATATTAAATAATCTATACATGATCTATTTATCATGCTGTCCTTTGGGTATAATTCTTTAACAAATATGATGATAAACTCCAAAGACGAATGTAACACAATGGACACTGAAAGTGGTGTATCAGGTGCCTGCTACATCACAAAAGTTGCAGAGGCATTTGTCATCTTTAATTAATCAAAAGATGGATGATACTTTTCCCATTGATGAACAGATTTCCTCAAAAAAATAAAAGCTCGTGTGGAACAATAAAGAAAGCTTTAACCCTCTAACACATACCCCAAGAGGCCAAGATAAACTAACAAAACCATATATGTCATCTAGCACCTTATGTAAGTTGCTGAATTCTTAAAAACTACCATGATCTGCAGGTTCCAGTTTTGTGGATGTCACATTACAATTGGAAGGATGGGATAATAGAGATGCATAGAGATTCCCTGAGAAATCAGAGACGTGGGATTCACATGGTGAAGCCCCTATGGAGGGACCAGAAGGCAAGGAAGAGCACTATGGGACATTTTATCAAATGCTGCGTGGCAATGGCGGTGGCGAGGCCATCAAACACCTGTCTATTTGTCTCTTTTATCTGCCATACGCCTAACCGACATACCATGTAGTAAAGTTCTTTTAAGAGTCGCATTCTTGAAAAAAGATGAAAATAAAACAAATTTGACAATCTCAATTAAAGATAACAACATTATCACACGACTGTTCAACAAATTTTCTTCCTTGCCCATTTTTATCACCACCATGTCTGAATTTCTTGGCTCAAAACACTACAACTTAAATGTTAGAAGGAACCCTCTGCAGTCAATTTTATGCCATGTCCATACTGAAAGGGATGGCACAAGGGCTGTCCTTTCAGAGGAGCACCACCCCATATTAAATGGCAAAGTTCCCACCACAATTAAACAGGGAAAGTAAAGGTTAGTGACCAAAAAAGCAAGAAGGGTCCTGTTTTAGCTGGGAGATAACCACAACTTTCCTACCCTACCCTGTTTGAGATTAGGTATTAGCCATCTGTGGGGCAAAATAGATAGGCATGAGCCACTTTGGGAAACCATGGAGGTCTACCATTGGGTCAAATAAAGTTTTATCTGTATGGGCCTGTGAAGCATGTATCTCCATGGCTCGTAAATATGGGTTGTGTCTCAGTACTCATACATATGTGCTCTCTCCTTTTTATCCTTTATCCTTCCTTTTCCCCCCTTTTAATCAGATTCTGGATAACAACAAAGTATTGGTTTTGAAACCTCATCAATGTGGACTATGATATCAGCATGAATGTGCAATGCATCTTATCCATATTTGGGTACTGAAGGTGTGAGTTACTTTCAACTTTGGATGTATTCACAAGTATATATGCTTATCAATTAATTACTTTTTTCTGAAGGTGGGAAGCACAGGCTATCTTGTCATCTACAATGTAAAAAGATCGATATTTATGTGATTTTCCTGTGGCACACAACTCTACTAAACAAAGATTTATACTGAGATGATGAAGTGTGATGTGTTGGGGAGGATCCAAATCCATTTTTGGAGGTTTCTTAACAGAACTCTATAATTCAAAGATGGCACTTTGGTTTTGTTGCAAAGGAAAGAACTTGAGCATGTGCATGGTGGTGTCACCCATGAGTGCACAAATGATGATGCTAGTCATGGTTATAGAGATCTTGGTTTCACAAGTTCCAATCTTAGAAGAGGCAACTTCTTCAATAAGGAAAACAGACCACATGGGAGCCAAACTTCAAGATATCCAATTCCCATGAAAAGGTACAAAGCCCTTTTCTTCGGCAACAAAGTTGCTGACACATCTTTAACTTTGTCCAAGTCACAACCCATTTCCCCTTCAAACAAAAATTACCTAATCAAAGAATCTTCTGAATACTAACTTCATAATCTAACTTAATTAAGCCGCCGTGCATGAACAGGAAGGCGCATGAAAAACAACATCATCAATCAAGAAACATAAACAAAGTAAAGAAAGGAAAAAGAGACTACAGCCTACTCTCCTTTGTTTCCAGGGAACACTAGAAGGAACTAGCCCGCCATCAGTGCTCTTATATATAATATAGACAACCATCATCCCCAACTACTAGTTCATGAGTATAATAACAATAATAATTGCTCAAGACCAGAACAAGATCGATAATCTGTAAGGTCCCAATGGCGAACCTGCAAATTGTTCCAGCTTCCAAGAACGTGGAAGCACAGTACGTGGAGATGATGGTGCCTCTGTACTCATATGGATGTGAGAAGAAAGTAAAGAAGACATTAGCCGGAATTAAAGGTAAATCCAAAAATATGCATACCAATATAGCTCTCTTTACTCTCAGAGCATTTTTCATGTGATTTGTTGGTTGGTCTGAGCTTAATTGTCCTGGGCTTGGGCACAGACTTCTGTTAAAGTTTGTAATTTGGCCAAGCCCAATGCCATACCAGACAAATAAAGTGAAAAACACATGCCTACAATTATTCATGGGCCAGAGAGAAGCCATCCTAATCTTTACTATCTATGGTAAACATATTTTTAGGATATGCATCACTCTGATCCATTGAGTGGGGAAACTTCAAGAATCACGCTTCCACCTAATGGAGGGGTCTCAACCATGGCCAGCAGCCCATTCAAGGGAGAAGGGCAGCCAAGCAAACCAAAGCCAGGCCAATTGATGTGTCCTAGTCCTTGAAATATATAGTTTTCATTTTATTTTGATGACATGCAGGGATATACTCAGTGAATGTGGATTATAATCAACAGAAAGTGACAGTGTGGGGAATATGCAACAAATATGATGTGCTAACAACCATGAGGACCAAGAGGAAAGAAGCCCGGTTCTGGAATGATGAAGACAACGCGGAGATGGAAGAACCCTTGAAAGATCCCAAGCCTATGACTTTAACTAGAGTTCGCTCTCTTAGCTGGAAAGCATGGAAGATGGTCTTCAAGAGGTCATATTCCTTTTAAAGAAAAATTGGAAGTGGATAAATAAGAATAAAACACAACTTCCTCATTTCTAAGAACTATGATTTGATGTGAATTGGCCAACATACATTTCCCACATGATCAGTTTGTGGACCACTGTTTCTTCAAGCATTCCTGCTTCCTAAATGTACATCTTTTTGACAAATTCGGTTGCTTCTCCTTCCTTCTTTCGCCTTGTTTGGTAAGTTTTGTGCAAAGTCCTTGCTCTTTCAATTATATCTAACAGGTCAGCAAGGGTGTGCGCGAATAGTCCCTTACTGTTCAAGGGCTCCACAACGCGTTAGAAGAATGATTTCTACCCTGATGCATCAAAATCTCATCACAAACTCGCAGTTCATATCATTTGCTGAGAGAAAATTTGTAGATGGTGATTTCTAAAAGGTGAAACGGCATGTAGTTACCCCACCAAGGAAAAGAGTCATGTGTTGTGTTCACAATGTTTGAGATATGAAACATATAATGACCCCTGGAACAGAAAATTTCATTCGGATCCTACATGAAAGCAATATTGCAAATGACATAAAGACAACAACACACACCCTGGCATTAATTGAGGTCTCCATTTTTTCACAGGAAGGGAGAGAAAATAAACAAGAAAATTTGTGGTCCTCATGGTGAGAGCCTCATTGGTTTCAATCAAACTATCCGAATAAGATATTTATGTTTTATTCAGGAGAGTTACATTCAACAACATAATAAATCAAAATGTTGAGTGGGGTTGGTGGAGATAGGGTCCTTAATTAGCTAGGAAATCAACAGGTTCTTTTACCCTATATAGGAATTCACACAACAGTTAACATGCACATGGCCACAATTTTACTTTAAGCAACTGCAGCTCACCTTGCATTTTCTGATGTCCCAAGGAGTTGTAGGGTCAGCCCGGTGCCAACACTGAAATTCAAACTTGGAAACCACTACATCTCCACCCTTGATTCTTCAACTCAGTTCACCCTACACGTCATCAGCCTAAAAGGAAAGATGTGATTTGAGTATATATATCATTTGAGTCTCACGTGAAAATAAAACATTACCATGATTACAATTGATGAATGAGTTGACAAAACTCAGACTACAACAAATCTCATTATGATATTAATATATGAAATCATAATTAAGATCTCTGTGTGGTAGATTGGGAAGTACCACAAATTAAAGTAGGTCAATCCCATTAGCTTATAAGTTTGGCTTCATTACACCTCCTCCTTCAATCTCAATATAACCACCACACCGGAGGCTTAGAAGGAAAAGTCATTACTTGGCCTCTCAACCTTGAAGGGCTCCCGTTGAAATAGCCATTGAGCAAAAGCTTTCAGAGAGGAAGAGAAGATGATAATGGTGGCTGTGATTACAGAGCTGCTAGAGGAATACACAGTGGTGCTGGCAAGGATGACAGAGCAGCTGTTCCTCCCAAGGCATAATATGGGTGCCCTCAATATCAGGAATCTCCGTCTCTCCAGTCCCTCTTCCCTTCAAGACAACTCTTCCTTCCTTCTCTACTTTTAGAATTTTTCAGCTCTGTGTTTTTGAATTGTTCGTGGTCTTTTTCTCTCTTTCTCTCTTTCTCTCTTTCTCTCTATTCTATTTTTTCATTGTTTGGGTTGGGATTTGGATTTTTTTTTGCTTTTTGTTTTTCTATTTATGCAGTGCAAAGTGTGTAGATGAGATATCTCCTTTGTTTCTCTTACCAAATATGTAAAATTCATCACAGCTTTTTGGTGAGATTCAAATACCATCTCATGAAATAATATTGAAATTCTTACAACCAGTTGTTGAAATGAGCTTTGAAAATGGTTGGATTTCTTTTGGGGCGTCTCCCCCTTTTTTGGAATGAGGAAGACCAAGATCATAATTTGGTTTTCTATGCACTAAATGCAGAACCCACCATGCAGAAGAGATTAGTTGTGATATAAGATGAAGAAAAAGGATTCTCACTTCACCAAAATTTCTCAAAGTAGCATTTCTCAACCTAATCAAAAGAGCTGAATTCAGGGTGCATTTGAATGGGCAGATGACTTGGGAGGCTGGGTTGTTGGGACTTCTTGAATCCCATCATTGTTTATTCCCTATGAGCAACAAGACAAAGTACCTAGTGCCAAATCTCCATAATTGTGATTGCAAGTTCTGTTTGTTTGCGTGGAAAATAAAAGAAAGTGACGAAAATAGAAGGAAATTCACCTCACCAAATGCTCACCCACATGACTAAGGCTTAAGGTCAATAAATTATGGATGCGGTAACTAGTTCTGCATCTTATCTCCATCCCCTCCAGAAGAGTTTGGGCTGATAATAGTGATGGGGTGAAGCTGATCAGTCAGCCACTAGCTGTTGGTATAAGAAATGGCCATGTTCAAGTCCCAAATGGGCTCTGCATTTTGCTTGGCCCATGACCATCTTCATTGTGGGAGTATGCCAAACTCTTCATATAGATTTATCCAATTTCTTTTAAGGGTATGTTTGCTGAAAGAAAATCAGAGAAAAAAACATATATATAAAAAAAACAGAAGAAATATATATAAAAAAAAAAAAAATAGAAATTTTTTCTCATATGGTTTATTTGATAATTGATTATGAAAATTTTAGAAAATAAAATATAAGGGTTTATTTGATAATTGTTTTCGAAATTGAGAACAGTTTTTTAAAACTGTTGTATAATTTTTGTAAAACAAAGTTTTTTAGAACTTTAAAATATTTTTAACCTATTTTAATATTTTTAAATATGTTTTAGAAATAAATTTTATATGTAGTGTTTATTTTTAATAATTATACTAATTATTTCTTAAAACAGCCATAAGAAAACAAGTTAAAATAATAGAAAACGATTAAAAAATATTATTTGAAAACAACATATTTTTCATTTTTAAGAATAAAAAATATAAAATAATTTTTTGTTCATAATATGTTTTCTATTTTTTTTTCTTTCAGAAAATAGAAAATTGTTTTAAAAAACCATCCCCAAACATAACCTAAGTGCCTGTTTGAATACAAATTTTTTTTTGTTTTAAAATAAAAAATAAAAATAGTAATTTTTATAGAGGATAAAGTAATTTTTAAAGACTTATGTTGAAAAAAATAAAATATTAACCACTTTAAATGTTTAATTTTTGAGAAGTGATTTTTAAAGATATAGAATAAATCTATAATTTTTGTATAAAATATTATATTTTTATATAGAAGTTTTTAATTTTAAAAACAAAAATTAACAAATATATCCGAAATAGATGCTAAATTATTGGCGATTAGTTTGTGGTATCAAAACTTTTAAATGTTTTAAACATTTAAAAGATAAAGGTTCTAAAACTATTTTTTTAAAAAAATTGAAACATAAGAAAAAAAAAAAATTACTGACTCAAATTTTAAAATTTTTGAAAGTTATTTTTAAATATGTTACATAAATTTATATTTTTATATTTAATTTTAAAAACAAAAATAAAGAAATATATTCGAATAAACACCCTAACAAATTTTTTTTTACCACACCCATAAGAATAGTCAAAATTACTCCAAAATTTCAAAGCCCTTTTTTCTTTTTTCTGTAATTTAAAAAAAAAAATTATAAATTCCAACAAAGTCATAGTTTGAATTTGTGTAAACCCTAAATTGAAATTATTTACCTTAATTCTAAAGATAATATTTTTTAAAAAATGGGTAAGAATCAAAGGTTAATCCCTGGTCACCATGTAAAACCCATGGGAAATTACAAAAAAGCGGTAGATGGAAAAGGAATTTACCCCAGACTACAGGGGTATATAGGTAAATCAACACAAAAATCAAGCCAAAAGCTAGAAAGCGAGAGAGAGAGAAGGGGAGAGAGAACGCAGCTCCGTCTCTCGTTGGGTCTGTGCCGTTGCTCTACTGGTATTCGCTTTCGCTTTCTCATCAATTTTCCCATTGAAATTTAGCTTATCTCATGCTTAATCCTCTGATTAATTCCATTTACTATTGTTTTATCGCGATTATACTGGGTTTTTGTTTGTCTTTATGCTGTTTGATTACTGTTCTTCTTGATCGTTTTTTGCAATTTTCCTTTTGAGCTATGATAATCAATTCAATGGCCTTCCTTTTGATGTAAATTTTTGTGGGTTTTGATCAGTTGACTCGATTATCGGGTAGAAAAAAAGGGGGGAAATGATGGGTTTTGGGCCTTTTGGTAATGGAGGATCTTCTTCATCATCTTCCAATTTGTCGGCTTTAGCCCCCCCTTTTACGGTTGATCGACCGGTTTCCAAACCCCTTTCAAACCCACTTGTGAATTTCACGGAATCAACTTATGCTGCTCCCTTCAATTCATCTCTGCACAATTGGGTTCATCCTCAGTCTCCCGTCTCCAGACCTGATTACTTTTCCAATCCCAATTCAGCGGTTGATTCGGTCCAGGCCACTGGTATACCGCCTTCTAATGCTTATAGATACTCCGCCTCTCAGCCTGTCAATTCCCCGGTTGTCCATTTGCCTCCTTTGAGCCATATTGTGTCTGGGATAGCCCATTTGCCTCCTTTGAGCCCTATTGTGTCTGCTGGAACTGATGTGTTCCCTTTCGGTCAATGCTCGGACCGCATGAAGACTAGTCTTGTTGAAGCCAAACCGTATTATCCCCCATATGTCGCTCCTGCAATTGAGGACAATAGTCCCTTGGTGGTCCTTAATGAACCTAATTATGATTTGTTATCTACTTCCCATGCTGCCCACTTGAATGGATCGTCCTCCCTAGATGATTACACTCAAAGCATTTCTGGTTTGGAGTACCCCTCTCGGTGGGGTGGCTTTTGGAATGGATTGGCAGATATTGAGCAGGGTAAAGAAGTGGGACTTGAAGAGAGCCTTTGCTCAAAGGAGTCAAATTTTGCGGGTTCATCCATTTACAGGAGTTATATCAATCAAGGTAAATCCTCATCTTTGTAGGATATATAGACCCTAGATCATTTCCATAAATTCCACATTTTTTCAATTCTGTTATGGTTGGTCAGTTTTCTATTATTCTATTCTGATCTCTCTTTCTCTATCTTTTTTGCTTTAACTGAGACTCTTCATTATCTTTTTCTGCTGCAGCCTGCATTTCTAGTTTCATTTCTCTAGTCACTTGCTAGCACATTGTCCTGTTTTTAAAATTCATAATTTTGATCAGCTTCCATTGTGCATTTGTGATTACTTTTTCTATTTAAGTTTATTTTGAAAATGCTGGGGACCTTGCTTGGTTTTGGTCTTGTGGTTCTAAATATTGAAAGAGATGGAACATGCTGCCAAGGAAATAATTTGTTCTTCAATTTTCATGTTTTTAATTTGCACATCAGCATTGTTTTGGTCTAGTTCAATTTTTCTTGTCCTGTTTAGGCCACAGATATTACAATGATAATGGGATGGACAAAATGACATGGGGGTTGTGAAAAAAGTCATGATATCCGGTTATTTAATTGAAATTATGGTAATGTGCCTAAAGGCTTTGCATGGATAATGGGTAGCCACAAGAGAATGGGATTGGGTGGTGAGAAACAATAAAATGATATTTAATGGAGCATGAGCTTAGTTAGGTTGGAATTGCCAAAATAGGATTTGTGCAGCCTGGCAAAATAATTGGGATTACCCTTTTGTTATCTTAATATTCTGTCTTTGTAAATACTGTTCTTATTTGTATTTACTAATATTTAGTTTGTGTTACAGTGTCATCCAAAAGAAGAAATAAAAACAATTGACAGTTTGCAACTAAGTGGGAAAATGTAGTGGAAGCTTGTCACAAATTTGAAATCATGGCTACATTGGAAAAGCAGATGATGATTGCCTATTGAGGAACTGTGAAGGAAAAAAATAATCTTGGTTGTTCTTTTGGGATTTTTTTTAATACTTTTTTTTTTCTTTTTAGTCGTGATTTTTCTAGGTCTATTAAGATAGAACGACAAGGAATATATTTTATGCCTAACACAGATGAGACATGCCATCTTTAAATATCTTTGTCTAATCTAAGCTTAGCAACTTCATTTCCCAAGTGAGGTTAGTTGCTTGAATTGTTGTTTGCTATTCTGAATGTTTATGGCAATATACTGTCTAAAGCACTGGCTAACTTGTTCTTCCCCCACTGTGCGAAACCCTATTTTTATCTGTGTGTAGCCTCTATTTCTGGAAGAATATTTGGTTTCTTCATTGTGAAAGGGAAAGTGATGTGATACAAGTGGTATTGTGTATAGAGTTACCCTGATCTAAATCTTGTCTAAAGCAGCTGTTGACAGTTATTGTTTTGAGATTCTTCACTTTGTACTTTATTTGTAGGAGATCCTACTGCTGAGGGTGTGAGCAATGGTGAAGAAGGTTCTGTACTTTCAAATAGAAAATATGTTGATATTCTGGGAAGAGACAATTGTGTTGGATCTCTCAGCCCAGATCATTTCAATAATAAGTCCTTCTATGAACCAAAAGCAAATCCCATGGTTGTTTCTCTTGACTTTCCAAGAACATCGTTCCTGGGATCTACTTCAGTACTTCCCGAAACTCCTCATCCTCGGGCCCCATCCCTGGAACCAGTAACAAATTCTTGGAATTATCGGAAGCCACAAAGTGCTTTATATGAAAAATGCTTCGGAAAAATTGATTCTTGTGTAGATGATCCAGTATCAAAGGCAAAATCTTCCCCTGCAATTGTAATTAGGCCACCAGCCAATAGCCCCAGTTCTTTGGGAGTAAATTCATTTTCATTGAGGAACATGATTTGTACTGATAACAGTGAGAATGTTTCTGGTCATCATCTCTCTAACATGGAGGAACCTCACATCCCTGTGATTTCTGAAGGCAGAGAACTTTATTCAGATAAAAGCCAACTCAATGGTCACTGGCAAAGAAATGATCACCTCTATGTGGAATCATCCTTTACTAAAAAGGATGAGCTCTCAAACAACGAGATGGGTGTGAAGGACACAGATAATTTGTTGAGAGCAAGATCTGAGCTTCAAATTCCTCATTTGAATGTGGAAGATGGCTTCAGTTTTTCGCCCAATAGTACTGAAGCTGTCAATTCAATAGACAATACTTCTGAGACTTTAGATCATTATAATCCCGCTGTGGATTCACCCTGCTGGAAAGGAGCGATAACTTCCCATTTTTCTCCATTTGAAGTTTCTGAAGCGCTGAGTCCCCATAATCTTATGGGGCAGTTAGAAGCATTAGATGGTTTCAACCTTCAAGGGCATCATATTTTCCCCCTCAATAGTGATGATGCTGTAAATGTCTCCTCTCAGAAGCCAAATGAAAACACTGAGTACCATAAAAATGTGTGTGGAGAAAATGGTTTATTACCTTCTCGGAAAAGGCCATCTGTTATTAATCACCCATCAAGAGAACAAAGATCGCTTGATGCCTTTAAAACAGGACCTTATTGTCAGAAACTGGGCAGTGGTGATGGGAATCAGTCTTCTAATGACATCATGCAACCAAAAAGAGATCGTTCACTGCTTAACAGTTCAAAAAGTGATAACCTTGAACTTTCTCATACCATGCGACAAAGTTTTGAGGAAGTGAAGTTTACATCTGAAAGAAAGCTTTCATCAGGGGTTGGTGTTGAAGTCACTGGGAATAATATCAATGATGTTTCTGGAGATGGGTCATCTCATGAGACGTATCATCTAACAGAAAATATCTCTTGTTTGCCTTTGTCTGGAGATGATGCTTCTACCAAGCTTACTAAACAACCTGCATCAGAATCAACCCCAAAAATTGATGTTCATATGCTTATCAACACAGTCCAGGACCTGTCAGTCTTGCTCTTATCACATTGTTCTGACAATGCATTCTCATTGAAGGAACAAGACCATGAGACCCTTAAGCGTGTGATTGACAATTTTGATGCATGTTTGACAAAGAAAGGTCAAAAAATTCCTGAGCAAGGCAGTTCTCATTTTCTTGGAGAGTTACCTGACCTTAACAAGGTACATTGTTTCTATAATTTGATGAAATTTCCTATGGCACTATTAATGGACTGGAATGGGGAAGTGTGTGGTTTTCTTGAAAATCATTCAATATGATTATGGTAACAAGAATTTCATCATTCGATTTTGCTGTCCCCTTTACTATACCATGCCATTCATAGTGTGTTCTATGCTGTAAGAAATTGACCATTTTATGACTTGTATATGTATGGTCATATGCTACAAGAAGCTGACCAATTTATTGAACTTCTACATGTATGGATAAGCTATTGGCTATTAATAGATCAGGTTGAGAATCTTTCAATGTTTAAATTCTTACTCAAAAATAGATTTTCTTATTAAGCTGATGAACATCTTTACAGAGTGCCGGTGCTAGTAGGCCCTTGGGGAAAAAGATGGCAGATGCAAATGTTGAGGATCAGTTTCACTGTCAGAGTGACCACAAGGGTAAAAGGCATTGCTCTGTATCTGGTAACAAAGATGAGAAACTTTCAGATTTTGTTTCGTTAGTCAATGATGAAGACACAGTAAATGATGATAGCACAATCCAGGTATGGTTCCATTTATTGCTCAAGGAAACAACAATTATTTCTTTTCATGAAAAAGGGAAAGATGGTTCTATTATCATGTAATGTGATCTGCAGGCTATAAGAAAGATTCTTGATAAGAATTTTCATGATGAGGAAGAAACAGACCCTCAAGCTCTCTTGTATAGGAGTCTATGGCTTGAGGCTGAAGCTGCATTATGTTCTATTAGTTACAGGGCTCGCTTTGACCGCATGAAGATTGAAATGGAGAAATTCAAGTTGCACAAAACAGAAGGTTAGAATCTTTAGCTTAAAGTTTTCGTCTGTGACCTTTGTTTAACCTGATTTTCTTCTTCAGATTTGTTGAAAAACACTATAGATGTAGAGAAGCGGTCAAGCTCCAAGGTTTCTTCTGATCTAAATATGGTTGACAAATTTGAGCGTGAGGCTCAAGAGAACCCTGTGCCAGATATCGCCATCGAGGATTCCCCTAATGTTACCACAATGAGCCATGCAGCTGATGTTGTTGACAGATTTCATATCCTGAAACGTCGGTATGAGAACTCAGACTCCTTGAATAGTAAAGATGTGGGGAAACAATCAAGCTGCAAAGTTTCTCATGATATGAATTCTGATGATAACTTGGCACCTGTGGCTAAGGATGACCATTCCTCTAATATAAGCACAAGCACCAACTCGGATGATGTTATGGCCAGATTTCTTATCCTAAAATGTCGTGCTGACAAATCCAATCCCATGAATGCTGAAAGACAACAGCCACCTGAAGAAGTGGATCTAGAATTTGCAGGTAAGGGAAGCCATTGGATGTTTATTAAAGACAGAGTGGAGGATGTCACTTTGGGACCTGACTTGCAGGTTGACATTGCCAACCATACTAAAGATAAATTTGACTCATATTTAGATGATTTCGACTGTGAAATTGTGAAGGAATTCCATGAACATGTCATGGATGATCCAGTGATCCAACTGCCAAGGTCCAACAGGCTTCAGAATCAGCTTCCTGCAGGGTTTAGTGACGGCTCTTCTGCAGATTGGGAACATGTGCTGAAGGAGGAGCTTCCCGGAGGGAACTGATGAACCTCACTTTGGTTACCTGAAGGTTCCTCAGATAAGAAATTTTCCTTTTTGCTACCATTCCTCCTTCCCCAACAGACACTTATATGTATATATGTTATGACTGGCACATTGTGGTTGATAACTCTATTAAGAGTCTGGCTTTTGCCCAACTTGTAAAATGCTTTTTAACTTAAAAACTTTCAAAACTTATGGTTACTTTGCTTGTCAATGCTTTAATGATTATTTATCTGCCCTTTTTCTGTTATAGCCATTGCTCTTGCCATCAGGTAGGTTGCTTGCTTTTAATGCAAAGGCTCTGTGTTGGCCATGTTTCTAAGAATCTATGTAGCGCAGAGAACTGGAATGTAGTCTTTGGTTGGGAAGTGTAATGGTTTCTGAATATTTTCAGAGTCTCTGCTCTTGGAACCAGAAATTTCTGAAAGCTTATATATAAAAAGAGATGCCTGGTCATTGGTTCCTCCAAATTCAATCCAACCTTAACAAATTTAGGGATTCTCTGGATCCTTTTCTTTGGTTGGTTAGATGGGCCAACACCAAAATTAATTGATTATTTGGCTCCAGTTGTGGAGAAGGATTATATAAAGAAAGATTAGCATGAGTCAGGCTTGACAAAGGAGGAATAGTGGCTATTTTTTCAAGGCCCCAGCCCTAGATTTGCTATCAGAATCCAGATTTTTTGCAGTTTATGTGGAGTCAGTCGAAAAAAAAAAAAAAAAAAATCCCGTTTGATTTGCTATGATTTGAAGTACTAGGTTGTAGGAAGTTTCCATGTGCAGTCTCAAGAATAGACCGATACACTCATAACTACTTTCTCTAAGTTGTCTCACCAAGGGTTACCAATCACCATCACTCACCACCATGCTTCCAAAGTCTAATAAAACATGCCCAAGAAATCAAGAAAAAAATGCTGATCTCTTGGATTGGAGTCATCTCCATGATTAGTAGGGTTGTCTAGAATTATATCTTATAGAAGAGGGTATGTTTGGCTCTTAATGTAGTTGAAAAAGGATCATTCCTTGGTCGATTAGGTTCCATTAGAATGCGATTTTTAGACATTATCAATCAATCTTGCATACTAAGGTGTTCTGTGAAAGGTTTGAGCTGGTGCCTTACAATCATGTATACAGGGACGCTGAGGGCTGCAAATGGTAGGGCTAGCTTGGCCCCTGCTACTGATAAATATACAAGCTAATATGAGACTGCATTTTCTTTCTATGATGTCCCACATCAGATAGGGGAGAATGTTCCTGACGCTATATATATAGAGGCTCCTCTTAACTAAGTAGACGCGTTTTAAAGCCGTGAGGGTCCCTTTGGATCCAAAGCGGACAATATCTACACGGTTGGGAGCGGGTTGTTACACTTTCACTCTCCAATCATTCTCCTATATTATACCATATATCTGGTGTCTCCTCTGTTATCTTGAACCACTTGCATCCTTCAGTTTCAGAGCAATGTCAAACCTCCGTCCCAAATGGGGGAGATGGGCTAAACTCTCAAGTCTGTCATTTTCTCCTATTTTTAGGAGTAGTGTCGTAGGCGGCTGAATTCTTCATCTATAAATTGCTACAAGCTGCTCAGACCTGACTACTCAAGATGGAGATGGTGCTACCTCTAGTTTTGGTATTAGCATTTTCCCTGACCTCTCAGATTGAAGCTGAGCTTCAGGTGGGATTCTACAGAGACAAATGCAGAGCTGCTGAATCAGTTGTGAAGGATGAAGTTAAAAAGGCCTTTGACAGAGACAGGGGAATTGCTCCTGGTCTGTTGAGACTGCATTTTCATGATTGCTTTGTTAGGGTAAACACATGCATCATCCCCATCACCAGCTTCTCCTTTCCCCCCCTACTTCATCTATCATCAGGTTAAAAAAATGCAGAACATAACATTGATTTCATGATATTGTCTCAGGGATGCGATGCATCCATCCTTATAGACTCAACCCCAATGAATGTAGGCGAGAAGGACGGTCCACCCAATGTCAATACTCTCTGTGGGACCAAAGTGATCGACAGTGCCAAGGCTAGGCTAGAAGCTGAATGTAAAGGAGTAGTCTCTTGTGCAGATATTCTTGCATTTGCAGCAAGAGATGCTGTAGAAATAGTAAGGAAACTGAACTTTTAACTCAGTTTTTTGAAACTATGACCTTCACTTAGTGGGGTTCGAACATGAGCTCATGCCTAACTTGTTACTAAAAGCCAAAAGAAATACAGAATGCAATCATTCTATTCATTCATTCAGAGAAAGCAATGCTTCTTATTCAGCCCCAGATGACCAGAAGCAGAGAAACTTCTCCTAAACTAATCTTGACCTCAGTATTTGTTTTGGCTATGCAGAGCAACGGCTTTGGGTGGTCAGTTCCAGCGGGGAGGCGAGATGGAAGGGTGTCACTTGCTTCTGAGACTCTAGACATACCTGCTCCATTTCTTAACCTTGATCAACTCACCCAGTCCTTTGCTAAGAAGGGACTAACACAGGAAGAGATGGTCACACTCTGGTAATTTGTAGGATTAACACAGTACCATTCCATTCTGCTATTTAGTCGCTAATGTTAGCTATACAACACCTGCAGGCGCTCACACAATTGGCCATGCTCATTGCACGTCATTCAGCAACAGACTATATGACTTCAATGCATTGTCTAGCCAAGACCCGAGTTTAAACCCCCTATATGCTGAGGATTTGAAGAGACAATGCCCAAGAGGTCCACAGGGAACTGTTGATCCTAACCTCGTCGTGGACATGAACTTCAGCCCAGCTGTGATGGACTCGAGCTACTACACAGATGTTCTTCGTCACCGTGGCCTGTTCACGTCTGATCAGGCACTCACAACCAGCCAGGCTACTGCCAGGCAAGTGACCACATATGCAGTAAATGGGTTGCTTTGGGAGTCGGAGTTTGCTAAAGCAATGGTGAAGATGAGTCAAATTGAAGTACTAACAGGAACTGATGGGGAGATTCGAACCAACTGTAGGGTGATCAATAACTCTAACTAGGGTTTACTTCAGGGAACCTGACAATAAAAACCCTAATAAAAAACCTGCAGTTTGAGGTGTAATAGTCTATTGCAAAACAACCTAGGATTCACCCACCAAATTTAAGGACTGAATGCATAAGATGATCAAAGAACAAAGTCTCAAACAATAAATTTAGCTTGCAGCAAGTTATTAGAGTTCATTCTACTCATGCAAAAGATGACACAAGACAGAATGCAGGTACAAGATGCAGACAAACACATTATATACAATGTCATGTATCAATATCGTTGTTATCGGCTTTCTGTCTAGCCTTTTTTTGGGTATCCATATCTATCCACTCACCAACTCTGGCTTTTGTTGCATTCAAGTCAACTGAGATCAATTTGGTGTCCCCGTGAACCCAGAGAAAGGGATTTTTGTATTATATATGTCCCACTGCATCGAACCACTCCACTAGTATTTTTCTTCTTCTTTGTGCGAATACTAATAATCTTCCACCGAATACGAAACAATGACATTCCAGCCTTTTGCCTCTTCGGATGGCACTGAATGGAAATAATACTCAAATGGGGAACCAATCATATCCATTTAAGATGGTTCTGACTTCTACTATAAATACCTATAACAATGTTATAGCCTATAAGCAGAAAGAAGTAATGAGTTCGAAAAGGGTTACTTGGTTGTCTTTAACTTGGGTTCTGGTTTTCTCATGTCTAAGTGTTGAGTTAGAAGCTCAGCTTCAAGTGGGGTTCTATAGAACCTCATGCGGCTTGGCTGAATTCATAGTGAAAGATGAGGTTAGGAAAGGGTTCATTCGGGACAGGGGGGTGGCTCCTGGCCTGGTCAGAATGCACTTTCATGATTGTTTTGTTAGGGTAAGATATTTATTAATGGCTATCATCTTTGAGTTCTACAGCATATTAAGTTGAATTGTTGTATTTCTAGGGTTGCGATGGGTCAGTGCTCTTTGATTCGACTCCCTCAAACACAGCAGAAAAGGATTCTCCTGCTAACAACCCTAGTCTTAGAGGGTTTGAAGTCATTGATAGTGCAAAGGCTAGACTCGAAGCTGTGTGCAAGGGAGTGGTTTCATGTGCTGATATAGTTGCCTTTGCAGCAAGGGATAGCGTGGAGATAGTAAGTAGACTATTTTTTTGTTTGGTAAAGTTGCCTAGATTATGTGGAAACAACCTTAATTTTTCATGCAGACCGGAGGGCTTGGCTATGATGTCCCTGCAGGAAGAAGAGATGGCAGAATTTCACTAGCTTCAGAGGCATCGACAAACTTACCACCTCCAACCTTTACTGTCAACCAACTCACTCAGTTCTTTTCAAACAAAGGATTGACACAGGATGAAATGGTGACTCTCAGTGGTAACTTCTTCCAACCATCGCACAAAATCAGTCTCAACCCATTAACTAAGATATGGAATCAACTCCTGGATATTATAAGATATGCGTATGTGCAGGAGCACACACAATTGGCCGTTCACATTGCAGTTCCTTCAGCAACAGGTTGTACAATTTCAATGGAACATCGGGCCAGGACCCTACTCTAGATCCCCAGTATGCAGCCAGTTTGAAGACACAGTGCCCGCAAGGTAGCACAAATCCTAACTTGGTGGTTCCAATGAACCCCTCTAGCCCAAGCATCACAGACGAAGGCTACTATGTTGATGTTCTAAGAAACAGAGGTTTGTTTACATCAGATCAGACTCTCCTAACAGACACAACAACAGCAACCCAAGTAAGGCAAAATGCAGGGAACCCATTTCTCTGGAAGAACAAATTTGCTTCTGCAATGGTGAAGATGGGCCAACTTGGTGTCTTAATTGGTGAAGCAGGAGAGATTCGAGCAAATTGCAGGGTTATCAACAGCTAAAGACAGTAGAGGATTGAAGTATCTACAAGCTGGATGCTTCATCCTGTCAACTTGCAGTCATTTGGTTTTGAATCTTGTGTTTGTAATGTGTGCAACTATGAAATAAGCAATGGCGTGTCGGTGAGTAGAATAATAATTGATTGAAAATGAAATAATAGATAATTCAAAATGAACATTTCAGCCTAATCAACTACAAGAAGGAAATTACCACACCCTAACTGGACCCCATTCTTAGCCCACACTCAACAATGGAAAGTAGAATGCTTTCACCCATCAATGCCAACAAAGTCAAATGGCAACACGAATGCAATTTATCTGGGTTTCAAAAGTCAGAAAGCACGGTAACTAATTAAAAAGCCAGACCTGATAAGGAATAAACAATAAAAAAAGTCATTGGCACACCAGCATCTATTCATCTATTCCATGATTTAAGCCAAGCCATTTGGCCTCAAGCGAGAAAGAGACCCCAGATAGACAGCTCAGCATCCTTTATGGAACATGCTAACATTGTTGCTGGACTATACACGCTTAGTTGGCGCTGATGCAAGTCAACTTCAACCATCTAACTCCTAGAAGGTAACTGCCTTGGTACAAGCCAGTTAACTTGAAGCAAAGGCAGGCAAAAAATCCCATAACCATCTAACTTCAATCCAAATTTGCTTAGCTCATGTTGATACACTTGATTTGTCACATGAGTATATTTATTGCATGCTGACAACACAAGTTCAGTAACTCAAGCATTTAATAATCCTCAATCATGCTATTCCAATTAGTTCTTGGTTTGTAATAAACAATCCTTCAATGGAGGCAACAAGTAATCGGTAATAAAGAAAGAAATATGGTCAAGGTTTCAGGGATGGGCATCGGTTCCCTTGACCAGGGAAATGCTAGTAAAGAGGAAAAAAGGAATGAATAATGGAAAGAGCAATAAGTGTGTGAAAAGAAATATAACAGAGAAGGGGGCATATTGCAGACCCTCATTGTTATGCAAATTGTCTAAGTTCAGCCAAAAGAAAAAGGAAATTCTAGCCACCTAATAGATAGGAGCCAATTTAACTACGATAAACAAAATAGTGGCATCAATTCCGAAAACTCATCCTCAGAAACCAAGACTGAGAAGTGAACTATTAAGGCTACCTAGGTGGTGAGCTCCATGATAGCACTGACAATGTCCCCATTGTGAGTCTTGAGAGCCTTAACAGCCTTGCTCCTTGACACCCCAGCTTGAGTCATCACCAAATCAATGTCTCGAGGCTCCACCCCAGTCTCATCAATCACTTCCTCTTCCTCATCTGCTTGTGTTCCAGCAGCTGCAGCAGAAATGTCCGATTTTGCCATCACCGACCCCATATCTGGCATCCTGAACTGTTGTGCAGCCTGTGTCTGCAGCTGAGAGCTCAAATCCTCTATCTTTGCCTCCCCAAATATGACATAGGTCTCTGAATTAGGACTCTTGAAGACATCAGGCTTTGAGATGAAAAATAATATCTGCCAAGCCCAGGAAAAACTGGTAAAGAACATTCATGATACAAGTGAATCCAAGAACAGAAATCAGACAAAGTTTTACATTTTTTGTTCTCTTAATGGTGACCCTTCCAACACCAGTAACGGGTTTCATGCCGAGCTTCAACATTGCCTTGCGGCTCTTCTTCTCACTTCTGCTCTGCTTTGAGCCCTCATTTGCACCTGCACCTCATTTCCCAACTGAGATAAATTCAAGGACAATCTTCATTGTAATTGAACATTAAAAAGAGTATGTAAACAAGAATTACATAATTGGATACTGAATCTGTATTTGAAAAAATGGAAACAGCCAAACAAACCACACTAGATTCAAAATAACAGTTGAATAACAACAAACCACAAAAAAACCGAAAACTGCCAGCAAAAACAGTGAGACAGAAATTAAAACATTGCACATTCACAACCCATGGGGTAGACATGTAAGTATGCTTCAGTGTACAACTGTAGATGTAAACTGAAAAAGAAATTTTCCTAACAAGGAGAGAAACTCTTCTAGAGACGATTCACAGATTATTGCACATTCTATCAAAACCAAAAAAAGAAACATAACTTTCAGACACCTGGATTTTTTCTCTTGGACTTTGAAAATCAATTTACTTAATCGTAACGTCATCCAGAACACTACCAGTCAAACATTACTCCTATGCAGAAACCCATGGAACGAAAATTGCAATTTTTGATACCCTTGCCATGGAGAGTATCATAACATTATCACAAGCCAAGGGTCATCCCATGTTTCAAAAACAAAAGCAATGGGGCAACACCCATGTTTCAAATAATTTACAAATGAACTAACCCATGCAACAACTAAGAGATAACCATAAAATTTTCACATGCATCCCATTAGAATTATGGACCCAGCACCTTAAATCCCATAGAAAACACAGCAGAGCCACTCCATTTCCATGTTACGTCATCACCCATTTATAAAATTTTTTATCATAACTAGATGAGATAATAACACAAACACCTGGAGGGAATGGCAGCACAGAACTCGGAATTGGCTAAAACCCCGCAGATCCATTTCGCGTTACACCCAATAAATCAATAAATGCAATAAACCCAAATTCATAAACAACTAGTACTGCCTAAAAACAAGCCATGATGAATCGATGAAGCACACAATGGTTATGGTATGAAACCCTAAACCCAAAGCAAGAAACCTATAGAGCAACAACCTTGGGCCCCATCTTCCTTCTCGTCGTCCTCGTCGTCCTCGTCATCATCGTCGTCCTCTTCTTCGTTGACGTCTTCAACCACGGGCTCCTCTTCCTGTGAATAAATAAGTAAGAAACTAACCAAAAACCCAAAAAAGATAAAAAGAAAAAAAGAAAAAAAGGGCAAGTGTCAAGAAAGACGATGACATACGAGAAGCTTCTTCTTCTGGAGATCCTCTTCGAGAGAGGCAACTTGCTCAGCCTCGGCTTCTGGCATCTGGGTGCGGTTTGGCTTCGAGGGTGAGGAAATGGAGTGCTCTGTTGTGTGGCTTATTGCTGCGGATAAGTATTGGGTTCTCCCATAAAGGCCTTTATATATCTGGCTCCTCTGTTTGGTTGCTGTGAAATTGAAGGAAAAAATTTGAGAAAATTAAATCACCTCATGGACTGTAAGTTGTAACTTGCAGCAGCCCACAAGAGTTTATTTTATTCATTCATTTGTTCATCTTTTTATTTTTTATTTTTTTCAACAATTTATAAATTTATGTTTGGTTAAGAAAAAAAAGTTTTATGAAATTTCTTTAAAAAAAATAATATATATATATAAAATTTAAAAAATTTTAAAATAAATTATTTTTGTATACTACTCTAAATTTTTTTATATAAAAACTAAATAATATAATAATTTTAATTGTTTTTATACTATTTTTCATAATACAATTAAATATAATTTTCAAATTAAGTAATTTCAAAATATACGAGTTTTTAACTAATTTTAATAATTTTTTTTTATTTTCATGATAATTAAATATAAAAAATATTTTAACCCTTCCAAAAATACATTTATTTTAAAAAAAATAAACCGACAGCTTCAACGACTAAAATTCCCTCCTAATTAAAATATTGATGACGTAATGCAATGATACAATGGAGGTATTAAATTCAATCTTATGTATCTTGGAAATTAAATTGACTGCTAGTACCCTTGATAAAGTCATGTTTGGATCAGGGGAAAATAAATCAGAGAAAAGAACTCCATGAAAAAACATCAACTTCAAATACTGAAGTAGCATAGCTAAAGAAGAAGTCATTGACTTTGATGATTGTGGTTTGATTTTTGGCCACCTTTTACATGTACCATGAAACACCCACGAGTCACAAATGTCAATTGGCCCACAAAGGAAAAAAAAGACAAGATTGGTAGTGGGTGTTTTAGATTTCAATCATCCTACATTTCCTCTGCAACTTCCAGTGGGCATCTTGCTCTGTGGCATGGCAGTGCCCAGGTTGAGGAGCAGTCCAGTACTTGCAAGGGGCAGCTGAATCACAGACGTAGCAGTAACACTGCATCCAAACAATGAACCCACCCCCATTTACATCAGATCAGTGTAGGAGCTGGTTTCAGAAAAAGAATCCATTCAAAAGTGATTTTGAGAGGAAAATAAGCATTTGCATATAGAAGTTTGGGTCTATTTGATATTGGTGTTTGAACATATAAAACATATTAAAAATATATTAAAAATATTTCAAATTTTAGACAGATTTTTATTTTATAAAACATCATAAATCAATTTCAAAAATTGTTCTTAAAAATTATTTTTTAAAACAGATTACTAAACATGTTCATAAACTCAAAAACTGTTTGAAGTGATTTTAGAGATATTATTAGAATCTATTTGATAGTGATTTGAAACACTTTAAATCTTTCTTACACTAAAAATTATTTTAAAAAAAGTTGGTTTAAAAAATTATTATAAGAATTTTCAAATAGTAACCCATCTCAATATCACTTCCACAAGTTCTAAATCAACCAAAAATAACACATTTCACTATAAGTTTGAACTTCAATACCAGTTGACAGTATCTCTCATGGGGGGTTTCCTCAAAGGGAAACTTCACACATAGATGCCTTGAATGGGGGTAGTCTCTACAAGCCACCTACACACATGATCAAATTCTCACTTTTTTCCCCTAATAATGGCAAACCCATCTGCAGAAATTTTAATGGGGTTGTGGGATTGACTTGTACCTGGCCTTTTTGGGAGATGACATGAAGATCTGCAGCATCAGAATCAGCATGTTCTTCAGTGATGGAGAGACTAGAGAGATGAATATTGGAGTCAAAAGGGTCAAAATCCAAGATGAAGCAATCTTGGGTTTCTTCTAATTTTTTCATGTCCATGTCCCTTAGGCGTATAATGGGCTCTTCCTCAGAGGATGTTGAGTAGATTTGAATCACTTTTCTTTCTTCTTCACCTTCTTTTGTTGATGGTGATTCCAATTTCTCCATCATTTCATTCCCTTTCCCCCCCATTTTCCAACCCCAATAACAGGGAAATGAAAGGGTGCCGTTTAAGCTACTTACATTGGGAAATAGCTTTTCAGGAATTATTTGGCTTTGCCTCCTCAACAAAATTATTATTAGAACTCATTTTTATTAATTTTTAAAAAATTTAAAAGAAGCCAATCAAAATGCATTATAAAAGATTATAAAGAAGTATAAGAAGAATTTTTGTGATCAAAATTCCGTCAATGGTTTCATCACGGTGTTTGATATTAAGTATAACATATTAATTCAAGTCCAACCCAATTTGAAAAATGTACAAAATTTAAACAAATTAAAGTTGGATTGGACAAGGGTTAAACTTTATGGGTTTCATCACGGTGTTTAATATTAAGTATAACATATTAATTCAAGTCCAACCCAATTTAAAAAATGTACAAAATTTAAATAAATTGAAGTTGGATTGAACAAGGGTTAAACTTTATGGGCTTAACATAGAATCCATCAACCTATCCAAATTATAGTTTAATGATAATGATGTCTTGAAGGTAACACTAGAACTTGAACGGGTATGAATCCAATCTCAAAAAAATACATGTTTTTGACTAATTGAAGTTAGGTTAGACATGACTTAAAGATTTGTGAATTTAATATAAAACCTTATCATTCTACCTAATTTGGTTGTAACCTTAATATAGTGAATTCCTATTTTAAGGGTTTGTTCATGGTCCATTTCTTTTTAGCTATTAGTACAAGTCCAATTGAGGAATCAAAAACTATGATTACTTGAGGGAAATGACTACATCCAATCTATTAAAATCACAATTAATTGGCAACACCATAATGGGGGAGTGTTTGCTTATTCATGGGGCAACCAAACCAACCCACATCCTCCAATCTCCATTGGCTTTGCCCAAAACTTGATGATGTCACTACTACCATCATCATATTTGAACCCTGTGATTTGGCTAATAATGTCAGGACTTGAACCCAAAGTGAAAGGTAGCAAACACTAATCCATCTCCTCATGAAGTGAGTGCCCAATATTTATGTGTGTTGGTTCCTCTTCAATATCATGCTTCACTCCCAAGTTTTGTATATTCCATGTGGTATTTGTAATCAAAAGGGGTTTTGATTCGCCTAGAACATAAAAAATTATTTTTTTTTATTAAATTTTTTTTTTTTTAATATTTTCTTGGAACCAAATATACCCTAAAAATCCTTTGAACTTTCCTCGTGCAATACTTGGGCACAGGGGTTGCCAAATGGTAAAAACTTCAAGAGTTGAATTTGAAAAATGTCTACAAATGCACCATAGACTTTACTCAATCATTTGTGTGTAACACCACTTTCTCTTAACTAAATATTATAATATACACCACCCATTTAGTTTTGGAGAAATACCCAATATGATATTTGGCTGACTAAAAAAATTAAGTTCAACAAAGCACACAAAGATTAGGTTTGCCTGCCCTTGACCCCATCAATAGACTAAGAACCAAGTATATAAACTAGTAATAGTAAACAATTTATGGTCCTTTGAAAATAGGGGATGGTTGGTGGAAAAGTTGGGAGGGTAATTTGTCTGATTCAAAAGCTTCTAGAGCAAGAGTGGGGTTGAAGTCAGTGGAGTGGCTGTGTAGTCATCAATGGCTGCAACATCTTTTTCAGGAGTAGGTAAGATGTTGTCCCCAACTCCATTTCAGTGATGACTTACACTCATCATGCCTGTCCTTTCCCATGGGCCTTTTTGCAAGGAGTGCAAATTTTTTTTTTTAATTAAAATAATAATAAAAAAAAAATTTAATTTTTTTTTAAAAAAAAGGGATAGGTAAGAGGGATTAGCATGTAACTTAGCCAAAATTTTTCTTTTATTTATTTTTAGAATAATATTAAAAAAAATCCCTTTTCTATGACCCTATTGAGTGTTTTTCCCCCAAAGTGTTTTGGAAATCGAATATGGCCATGGCTATAAGCTTGTTGACTTGTGCATGAGCTCACCCCAAACTGGTTTCTAACTAATAACATGACTTTGTAACAATGAAAAAAACTTAAGTCAAGGTTAGGGTGGGTTTAGGTATATTACTTTGTTTCATTTTGTCTCACCCGACTACATATAAAATTAAATAAAAAATATTAATTTAATTATTGTTTTCAATTTCCCTCTTTTTAACATATATATAAAATAAAAAATATAAATTTTCTCTAAAAAATAAATTATAAATAATCATAATATTTATTTATTTATAAATTATATTTATTTTAGTGTAATTAAAAAGTTTTTTTTTTTTTTAATTAAACAAGTTAGGTTGGGAAGGGTATAAAAACTTCTCATACCACATGTCTTGCCATTTTTTGAATTTATTTTTGTTTCATTTTAAAGAATGAAAATATGTTTAATCATCAAAACAAAGTCTAAAAAAGAGTTGACTCATTTCAAAATGTGTATATTATAATAGGTGGAGTGTCAAAGAAAATTAGGATTTATTGGATAATGCTTATGAAAACAATTTTTTTAAAAATAGTTTTCAAGAAAAGTTTTTTTTTTTAAATATTTTTAATTATTTTAATAAACGGGATTTTGTTTAAAAACTCAAATATAAAAAAAATAATTTTTTGTATGCTTATATACGATGTAAATATGTTAAAAATATTCTCAATATTTTTAATTGTTTCTTATAATACTCTAGAAAATATATTTGAAAACATCTTAAATTTATTTTATAAAACAATTGTTTTAAAAAAAATTGTCAACATGTATTTTAAATGAGAATAAAAAATAAAAAATTGATTTTAAAAATAGTTTTCAAAGAGATCCTTCGAATCTTCATTAACAGGATAGAAGTACATTGGAAAGGTTTGATATAAAAATGTTGAAATTATTGAGATCAACATACCCTTTTGTTAAAGTGAAATGATTTATGTTCAATTAAACAAGTGTTTTCTTTCGTATAAACATCAAAAGCTATATATATATATATTAAAATTTAAATATAAACATCAATAAAAATAGAAAAAACAAAAAAGTCACCCAATTGGGAAAAAGGTTTGATTTACTATAATTAATTTAGAACCAAGATTTCAATTCATGTCCAACAAATGGTTGGAGAAATTATCAAACTCATTAAAGTTCTAAGGCCTTTTATTAGAAAAGGTTTAAAAGGGCTCCTAAGAAATTCATTTTGGCACCCATCAAATTCATGTGGGGAGGCATAATTGTTTTTATTTTTTGAAGCAACCCCATGTCAAGGAACCTTGAAATCAGACCCAAAACCCTAAAGAAAGGGTCCCCTAATCAAATTGATCTTGACCCCTAACCTAAAAAGATGTACATTTTATGTAAATAACATTGTAGATCTACTAGATTCTCAATTAGTTAAGGGTGGGTAGAAAGACTCTAAGGTCAATTTATTAGGTTAATGATAAAAGCAAAGGGAGAAGGATGAATGGGGTGACCTTAAAATCATGAGTTTGAATGCTTCGTATTTGAGTGGGTGGAAGTTTATTGTAGGAGTTTTTTCAAACATATAATTCCTTTCATACTTCAAAAATTCCTTGGCCATTGCTCAATGTCATGGAGGTCCTAGTTTATGTAGTCACAATAATTGAAGTTGGAGTAAGGTTCAGTTTGTTTTTTTGACTTAAATTTTAAATGTAATTTAAAATTAAATAGTATTTAATAATATTAAATATTAAATTAATTTTTAAAATATTTTATTTTTATTAAATATTAAGAAGTAAAGAAAAATCAATAAATTACCTTTCAATATTTAAAAAAAGCAAAAAAATTTGACTTTTTCCATTTAGTTAAAAAATCTAAAAAATAACTAATAAGTTAAAAAAAAAAATTGCTTTTAACAAAAGTTCCAAAAACAAATAACACGTAACAATGTTTTCAAAAGCAATTCTCAATTATTTTTGAATAAATTTTTATTTAAGAATTTAAATATAAAAAATAGTTTTTTCGCATTCATTCTTTATTAAGGTATCATTACTTTATGTACAATTTATAAGTTTTTAAAGAATCATAATATATTTTAAAATGCTATGCAAAAAGCATTTGAAATCACCTCAAATTGGTTCTTAAAAATAATATATTTTTTAAAAATAATTCTTTAACAAAAATTTTCTTAAGTGATATTTTATGAAACTTTTGTTGATAGTTGTTTTATTAAAAGCACTTTTAAGTTTATAAAGAAATATTCATAGATTTTCCTTATTTGAATTAAAATACAATTAATGAATAAACCACTAAAAATTGGACAGATAAATGATTACTTGGTAATTATTACCATAGAAATAGTCAAGGTTGTTGTGCATGCACATGGAAGAAAATTGAGAGAGAAAGTTGCCTGATTTTCCACATTTTTAATGTCTTTATTAAGGAAAAGCATAGAGTTTTCAAGTGGACTATTTTTTTTATGCATGGAAAATTCACTTTATTTACATAGTCAAAGTTTATGTTTGGCTCGTGGAAAATACTAAGAAAAAAATATAAAAAAAATGATTTTTATTTTTTTATATTTGATTTCATGATGGGAAATGTCCAATAAAATAAAATATAATTAAAATTAGTTACAAATTTATGTATTTTAAAATTATTTAATTTTTATATAATAAAAAAAAAAAAAAGTGAAATAAGTTTGAAGAAACATATAAATATTTTTTACTTTCCCTTATTTTTTCTCTATATTTTCTTTTCCTTTAAATTTTTTGAAACTAAACATAACTAAAAGAAAATAAAAACAAACTCTTCTTGCTTTCAAGCTAAAAGACAAATAAAATACTAGATGTATATTAGTTATAGTTTGGGAGTGAATCTAAAAGGATATGAAAATTGTTTTCTAGCCAAGCAATAAATTACTTTAATTAATATTATCGAAAATACAATAAAAAACCATTTTCTTTTAATTATTTCTTAAATATTTTATCCATTTTCAAAAGAATTCAAAAACGTAACAACTAATTATGAGTTTAAACTTAACATCAAAATCATGACTTAGAAGCAATAATTTGTCTAGTTTTTATTTTTGTTTATAATCTATGTAGGAAATTATTATGTTAAAATGGATTAGAATTATAAAAATGGTTTGAAACAAAAATGAATTTGAGACTTTGAAAGGATTGTTAAAATAAGTTTGATAATTAGAAAATTAAAAAGATATTATAGGCCAGTTTGGTTGTTATTTTTTAAAACTGTTCTGAAAAATAATTTTTGAGAATAGTTTTTTAGAACAGTTTTTTGTGTTTTTAGATAAAAAAAAAAAAAAAAAAAATTGTGTTTGGAAACTGAATTCTGAAAAACAGTTTTTGTTCTCAAAAACAAAAAAAACATGTTTGGTTGAGTTAATAAAAAAGTTTTTTAGAATAAGTAAAATAAAAAACAGGTTTGAAAGTTTTTTTTTTTAATTAATAAAGTATTTTCTTCCATTAACTTGATATTATAAATATATGAATAATTTTCATATGCACAATTCATTTAACTTAAAAAAAAATTATTTCATTTTGAAATTTTTACATAAATTATAATTTTCTTAAACAAAGGATGACTTTGTCACCATGTATAAGTATATTAATTTCAATAATTTAAGGAAGAAGAAATGGTTTGCAGTTGAGGGTGTGGTGGTTGGGTGGAGCTCACATTTGTGAAAACACAAAAAATAGCTAAAAAAATATAGAAAGAAAGAAGAGAAAATACAAAAAACAATCTCTTCTTTGAATAGTGAAAAAATAATGAAAATATCTTTTTATTGTTCTAAAAAAAGTAGTTTTTGAAAACACATAAAATACAAAAAATAAAAATACATCTCCTTTCCCAAATAAATTTTTTGTTTTTAAAAACAGAAAATAGTTCTTGAATCAAATAGACCTATGTTTTCACACAGTATCTTTTATTTATTTTTATTTGTTTTTATCTGTTATTTTAAATAGTAATTATATAAATATGAAAAATAATTAGATAAAAAAGATAAAAATTGTTTTTGAAAACATGTTAAAAAATTTAGAAAATAGATTAGAGGCATTTGGCATTCTTAGTGGGGTACAATGAAAGAGAGAGTAGGTGAGGAAAGGACAGTGGAGCAAAGGAGAAAAAGGGGGAAAAAACAGAGGTTGGTGAGCACTTCTCCGTTATATATATAACGACCACCCAAAGCAGTTCATGCCCACATCCCCATCTTCTTCTTCTTCTTGTGATTCTGATTCTGGTTCTTGGGTTTTTCTTTCTTGTTGAAATTGAATATGGGTTCGACCAGTATGACCCCAACAACTATCCTAGAGTCAGATGAGGAGGCATCTCTGTTTTCCATGCAGCTCGTCAGTGCCTCAGTTCTCCCTATGGTCCTCAAATCAGCTTTGGAGCTCGACCTTCTTGAGATAATCGCCAAGGCTGGCCCTGGGGCGTTTGTCTCCACTTCTGAGATTGCTGCTCAGCTCCCCACCCACAACCCAGAAGCCCCTGTCATGCTGGACCGTATCCTCCGCCTTCTTGCCACCTATGCTGTGGTCAAGTGCTCTCTTCGCAACCTCCCTGATGGAGGGGTTGAGAGGCTCTATGGGCTCGCCCCTGTCTGCAAGTACTTGACTAGGAACGAAGATGGGGTGTCTGTAGCCCCTCTTCTCCTCATGAATCAAGACAAGGTCCTCATGGAGAGCTGGTATCAGTCCATTTTTTCCTCATCTTTCTCCTTCTCTAGCTCCCCATTTTCTCTCCTCATTTTCTTATCCTAAAAGGAAATATTTTAAGGATTAGTTGATTCAAAGGAAGGAAATGATACCAAAATTTGTAAATCTAACACATCTTTTTTACAATTTTTGACATAAATTTTCAAATTATTTATATTAAATTTTGTTTTAAAAGGAAAGCTTATTTAAAATAAATAAATAAATGAAAGGCATTTTTTGTGCAGAATGGGTGTTTTTTAGATTGAAAAAATATGAAAAATTAGATTTATAAAATAGGGATTAGTTCATCCTTTTAATCAAATAACCCATATTTTTACCTAATGATCTAATCTAGCACTTTAATCTTAGAAGATTTTGTCACAATTTTTTTTTTTTTTTTCCTTTCTTTTATGAAGCATTGAATAGTGAAGCAATGGTTTGAGGTTTCTTGTGGAGAAGAGATTGAGAGAGATTTTCAAAGCAAAAAGTATAATAAATTTGTGGTGTTGTGTTCTTAAATGATTCCAACAGATGGGCACCACAAATTCCTTGAAGCTTGAGAATTGACACCCACTACACCCACCAAGAACCCACTCTTGTTTGTTTTCACATTTTCTTCTCTTGTTTTGGTGTTGGATGTGGATGTGGACCTGTACATCTCTCTAACCCATTGTTTTGTTGATTTTATTATTCACCCATCAGTTGGTAGATCATGTGCTTGTGAATTAACCAAACCCAGTTCCATATTTTTCTTCATTTTAGTCTTCTTTTTTCACATGATATGACCAAGAGAATGGAGTTGAACCCCATTATGTGTGGGTCCACTGTAGAATAAGTAAACATAGATTGGAATGGTTCTTCATACCAACATTGAAGCCTACTTTACTTTGGTTCTTGATTGGACTCAACAACTTGTACAGGAAAAATTAGGTCTTGTAGGTTCTGTGGTAGGTGAAGATTGATTGGTATTCTTCTTTGTGCTACTTGTAGGTACTATTTGAAAGATGCAGTTCTTGATGGTGGAATCCCCTTCAACAAGGCCTATGGAATGACTGCCTTTGAGTATCATGGCAAAGATCCTAGATTCAACAAGGTGTTCAACAATGGAATGTCTGGTCATTCCACCATTACCATGAAGAAAATTCTTGAAGCCTACAAGGGTTTTGAGGGCCTCACCTCAATTGTTGATGTTGGTGGTGGGACTGGAGCCACCCTTAACATGATCATATCCAAATACCCCACTATTAAGGGCATTAACTTTGACTTGCCTCATGTTATTGATGATGCCCCATCTCATCCTGGTACATTTCCACATCATTCTACAATTAAAATTCATCTGCATACCATCCTTCAAAAATAGTTATGGAGCTATCATTCTGAATGGCCAAAAGAGGGTTGAGTTTTAGTGGCAGAGTTGAAACCCCACTAACCATTTCCAATGATTTGCTGAGCTAGTGGATCTTATCCCTATGATCATCTTGTTCCTCTTATCAGTTTCTGTGGTTGAATTTGGCTGCAGGTGTGGAGCATGTTGGGGGAGACATGTTTGTGAGTGTCCCAAAGGGAGATGCCATCTTCATGAAGGTGAATTTGTGTTCTTTATGTAGCCTTTAATCTGTTACCTTCCATATAGTCAAATTGGCATACTAGCATCTCAGTGGGAGCCAGTTATGAGAAAAGGGATGATGATCAACTTGTGGGTGTGCTTCCAAAGAGATTGAATATGGTCCATATGAAGTTACTACCAAATGATAATTAGCCTCTAAGATCATACTGATTCTACCTTCAATTATGCTAATGACCCGTCAAAATGAACATAAGATGAGGTCATATGAGATAGCAAGATGTGGTATATTTTGTACCTTCAATTATGCTAACGGATGTAAATTGTCTTCCTGCAGTGGATATGCCATGATTGGAGTGATGCTCATTGCTTGAAGTTCTTGAAGAATTGTTATCAGGCACTTCCAGACAATGGGAAGGTAATTGTTGCTGAATGCATCCTTCCTGTGGCCCCAGACACCAGCCTAGCCACCAAGGGTGTCGTCCATATTGACGTTATCATGTTGGCTCATAACCCTGGTGGAAAAGAGAGGACCGAGAAAGAATTCGAAGCCTTGGCCAAGGGAGCTGGATTCCAAGGCTTCAAGGTCGTGTGTTGTGCCTTCAACACTTGGATCATGGAATTTTGTAAAACTGCTTGACTCTCTAGCTTGGTATCCATTGCAAGTTGTTTGTGAGTTTTCTGATTCTATATTGTGTCTTCTTTCACAAGTGGCTCGATACTGTGTATGAAGTTGTTATACAATGAAATAAGAAGCCTAATTTTGTCAAATGAGATTAACATACAAGTAATAAAATTAAAATATAAAATAATAAAATTAAATTTAAGTATAAAGTAAATGAGATTTGAAGCATATATTAAATTCTTTTGTATTAAAACTTTATTCATTAACATAAAAAAATAAATAAAAAAATAAAAAAATTTGGCTTTTTCGTCTTATTCAAATATCCTATTGACCCAACCACTCTTTTTGGGGCTTCTTGTTCTAGGGGAGCCTACTTGGACCCATAAAAAATTGTACACGTCACCTATAAATCATATACACATCATTCAATTTGCTTACGTCAACACGGATTCTTAATCCATTGTCGATCAAAAACACTATAAAATTGGTATCAAGTAAAAAAATTGACCAATCAATGTGATATCAACCCCACACCATTTGATGTCGTCATCACAGTTCAAAAGTAAGACTTTTGGAGCTATTAGCAGCTCAAAAGCATAAAAAATTGCTCAACATATTTAATAAGGTGGTTCATCACTTACGTTATCAAAGATATACCTAAATCTCATTACCATTTTCTTTTGTAATTAAGTCGTCGTGGCTTTTCTTTTTTCTATATATTTTCTATCAACAACCAAATTTATTCATATCTTTTAAGAATTTAAAATTTGATATATAATACCTACTTAATAACATAATATTTTTGATACCTTTTTAGTAACATATTGAAAAGGCATCACTTGCATACTAGGTTTTAACTATAGATCCATATGTCTATATCTTATGATACTTAGAAGTGTTTTTAATAAAAATATTTTTTTTTTAAAGTATTTTTAAGATAATCATTTATAAGTGTTTCTTTAAAAAAATGTTATAAGTGATTTTTTATAATTTTAAAATATTTTCTAAATTTGATCAAATTCTTCATTTATTATTTTTAAAAATATTTTTAAATTAATAATATTTCTTAAAACCACTGTCAAACAGACTCTTAATCTCATTTATTTATATATATCATATAATGATACAGGTTTTATCACATAGATTTAACAACTCAAATATGCAATTTAATAGATATAATTTTTGTATCTTACATTTTTTATTATATAAATATGAAAGGACAATTAAACAACAAAAATAGAATAAAAATGGTAATCGTACTTTTCTTATTTTGATGTGACAAAAAGTTTGGTTTCAATATTCTAGGCATAGATAAAATCCAAATATAGGAACATTATAAAAATATGTAGCAAGTGGGTAACTTTAAGAGATTCTCTATATCAAATTCATTGAGTTAAGAATTAAGGTGTTACCTTTTGATCATAAACTACAAGGCCAATGAGATTGACCCCAAAATTTGCAATATCACTAAAGTTACACTAAAAGATAAAATGGAATCTATTACCCCACATTATAGATTCATTCAATGTACTTCATTATCTATCATATAGAATTTAATTTCTTTTCATTGTCTATGATTTGATTTCAAGTATTTATATGATATCATATAACGTAAATTTTTTCTTATATATATGATTTAATATTTTGCTTAGATATAATTAGGGATGAAAATTTTTTTCTTATATTTATGATTTAATATTTTTGCCTAGATATAATTTAATATTTTGCTTAGATATAATCAGGGATGAAAATGTCGACATGGGTGTATCAGTAAGGGATGAAAATGTTGACATCGGTGTGTCGGTAAGCTCCTCCGCTCATACCAGCCTAGCCTGGCATGCAACGTCGACATCAGTGTATCGGTAATGGATGAAAAATGAAAATGTCGACATCGGTGTATGGGTAGGTAAGCTCCCTTGGCGTGCGCTGCAAGGCTTAAATACACCTTTTTGGTGACAATCCATATAGAAAATGCTCAAAGTTGCAATGCCCATATGGGAGGACACTTACAAGAGTCCACACCCAGAAGAGTCCCCACCGAGTTCGCCAACCATACTGCATGTCTAAAATGGCCCATCTCATTAACCGCCCTCCATCATATCTCTTTCAAATTACGAATCCAATGGAGTCTTAGCTTTTGAAAATCCATATTCAAAAGTCTTCTTTCCCCTCAATTCACACCTTGGAATTACAGTTCTAGCATAAGAAAAAGCTATGGTAACAAATAGGTACACAAGATATTTTTAATCTAGGAATTTGGGTCGTTGAACAATGTCACAAGAAACAGGGCTAAGATATAAATAAATAATATTAAGGTACGAAAATATGATACTCATGTTATACAAACAAATGATACTCAAATATAAAATCAATGGATCACAATTGAACATATAATATTAGTGGACTGATGGTATCTTTTCAATACCTATCGAAAAAGTATCTTTTATTATTATTGCATGACACTTTTGACCTATAATTCAACTTCACATCCATCAAACATGAACTCATAATGTGATGGTGGAACAATTAAGGAATTAATAGGATCTACTAAAACTAGGTTGGGGTTGGGTTTCAATTTTCTATCATATGCATGGTTTGTAGACATGGTCAAAACAAATTTAGAAAAACAATTATATGACTTCTATGCAGCCTGTAAGTGCTTCACTTCTCCAAGGGTTAAATACACATTTTTTGTGTCATGGAATGTCCATGTAGGAGAAGGGGATTTGAACCCCAACCTCACACTCACAATCACAATCACCCACCAACACCAACACCAACACCAACCAAGTATGCTTTTGTTAAATAAATGTGTATATATATATATATATATATATAAATTAATCAAAATAAATTTATATAAATAAATAAATTATGGTTATTGTGACTTTTATATAATAATTACATATAAAATAAATATTAATTTTTGAATAAAATTATCAAAATTTTAAAATAAAAAATATTTATACAAATTATCATTATTTTTTATGTCATTAAATACATCCAAATTAGATGAATATGCATAAAATATGTTTTCAAATTATAAACATTATTATTAAATATCACAATTATACATATATCATCATTTAATATAATCGAATTAAATAGATCATAATTTTGATATTTAATATATTTTTAAATTAGATATATTATAGTCGAATATCACAATATTATTATGAAATAATATTTGATGTAATTTAATAATAAATGTACACTTAGAAAATTAATATTTTTTATCGATGTATACGATAATATTATTAAATATGATGAATTATATCATGCATATATCAAAATTTTCAACAAAATAACTTTAAAATGTCTATTATACTTTTAAATTACATTTATACCAGGTTTTTCTTACATTTTCATGAATTTTGATCAACTTTAGATTTATGGATATTTTTTTTTCAAAATATCTATCGATATATCTCCGATATATCCGTAAAATCGAAATACAGATATATTTGTAATTACTAATATTTTCATCATTGGATATAATTAACTATAGTTCGTTACTATAAATGTAAGAAAATAAAAAAACATGGTCGAGTTTCATTCATGATACTTGATATATTATGAGATTTATGATATTATGATTTATGATATTATAATTCATTATTTCATGTAATCATCAAAACCATCGGTGTGGAACATGGGCATTATGGTAAATAAAATTCTTGATAGTACATGCAAAACAAGAAAACGATAAAAATCTTTTGTTTATTTCATATTTAATTTACAACATTTATGACTTGAAAGGGTTTTTTAAACATTAAAATTAAGATATTATACGAGCTCCAACATTTGTTTGTATGATTTTTGACTTTAATTACTTTTGTTTTTGTTCTTCTATTGTTAAAAACAAGAAGAGGCCGAGACCGAAGTCTTAGTTTGTATATACAAAACAAGAAAATAATGATTTTTACATTCGACTTACAAGACTCATTGATAGTTGCAGAGGTCACATGCATAATTGTTGGTGATATCACAAGGGACAAGTGGGGTATGTCCTTGTTGTGGCTGTTTATGTCAATATTCTCTGCATGTTCACTTCTCCTATTGATGATTGAGATATCACAAGCCTAGTTGCAGGAGTGGAAACCTGCAGCATGGTGGCTGCCTCATTCTATGACCTTTCAAAGATTACTCCCATTAAAACCTAACATCAAAATGATTGAAATTGGCTTATTACAAACAGTGATCATTGATCATGTACGTAACCAACCCTCTGGCATGAGTTTTGGGCTCAATTCCCATGTTTTTCTCCACACGTGTAGTGGGGGAAAACATACTACATCATGACATTGACATTGCAGTGATGTCCCTTTTGTTGGATGCAATGTTTTAAGAATCAGAGGAGTGATTACATCTTATTGATTCATGATTAACTGATTGGACCGGTGGTTAGAGCGGTTGAATCGGTGATCTCATAAATAGTAATTTATATATTATATAAAATTTTAAATAATTTTAAGAAATTAAAATTATATATAATTAAAAATTTTATTTTTATATTTGACATATCAAATTAAATGAAGAGAAATATAAATATATAAATATTTTAAATTTTATTAAATAGAACATTTATAATATTTAAATATAAAGATATATTTAAAATGAAAAAATATATAATATTTAATTTTATTTGTATGTCTTTTGTATTTTATTATTTTGAAATTATTATATTAATTAATTTATATTATTTTTGTAATTACATTATATAATTATTATAAAAATAAATGTGAAAGTGTTTTATACTTTTATACAATAAAAATTTGAAAAAAAATTAATTTTTTCATATATTTTTATTTACAAATATAATACAATGAAGAAGTTTCATAACTTAATGGTTAAGTTTCAATTTTTATATTTGAAGGTCCCAACTCAAGCTCTCTAGCTTGCAAAATTTTTTTCTTCTCACAAACTAATCCCACATCTAAAATGGATAAAAAAATATATGAAAGGATTGTGGGGGTATAAAAGGCATACAAGAATCATTAACTTGTAAGACTAAAAGCTTATTGGGCTTGATAACAACTGGGTTGGATAGGCCCCTCATGAAATGATCTAACTCTCTAAAATGTTGTCATTTTGGTGCAAAATGTATCAAAATATTTTCTTGGCTTTTTTTTAAAAAAACAAAGAAGGTTTTTTTGGCTTAAAAAAAAAAAAGTTGAATCATTCGGTTTGAAGGGAATTGATCGATTCGTCGGTCCAACTGTTAGCTCAATCAGTCCAATTCCGATTCAACCTTTTGTCAGCTCAATTAACTAGACCGAATTAGAATCATGGCCGATTGGCGGTTGGACCAGTCAAATCGATCGATTTAATCCGTTTTTTAAAACCATGGTTGGATGAACGTTTATGATAACTTCATCTCAAGTCTTTCTTCGGTTTGACGGGTTTTTAAAACCATGGTTGGATGAACATTTATGATAACTTCATCTCAAGTCTTTCTTTTGATAATTAATCTTTGCCAATATGAATGTCACAATTCTTCCCTATCGCCATCGTCTTTGGACACATTCCATGAGCAAACCATGTCCATAAATTGTCTTTTCATTTTCCTTCATCATGATGATCACATGTATAAAATTAGCCGCGTCACATGAAAAAACATTACCCCATTGATGTCATTTTTAAAGCATGTTTGATTATATTTTTAGTGAAAATATTTTTTTAAAGTGTTTTTAAGAGAATCACCTATCAATAGTTTTTTCAAAAGACTATAATTGATTTTTTAACACTATAAGTGATTTTTCACATTTTTTTTATGAGTATTTCTTAAATTTTGTTAAATACCTAATTTTTTTTTCAAAAACACATTTTGCACTAAAAATATTTTCTAAAATCATTGTCAAACAGTCTCTTAATATAAAAAATCTTCTGAATCAAAATTAGTATAAAATTAATGGATTGGAATTAACTACAATTACTTTTGATTAGAAATATATGATTATCTCATGAGTATATATACTAGCTACCCTCATAATTTTCAATAATTTTGGTAGGTCATACTATATAAGTATACTTGCGCTTTCAAGATTTTTCTAGTACAAGCTTACTAAGTAAAACCATTCCATTATAGGGTGATCATTTTGTCTTTAAAAGGATATAAAACTAAGACACTTGTGATGGGAGACTTTTTTATATATACAACCACACGCATGCCACAGACAGTCCACCCCTTGTAAACGCCTTTCTACAGCATGCCATGGACACCATAACAAGGTTTCTTCGGACAACATATCATTCCTCCACATTCCCATGGCAAGTTATATATATATATATATATATATATATATATATATATATATATATATATATATATATATATATATATATATATATATATATATTGACGAAAGTTGTGGAATAAAGGCTGAAATCTTCTTGTATTCAGAATGTGAGCTCACGTACAACTTATACAGGAAGAGAGGTAGATATTTACACAAAGACTCCTACTCCTAATTTAACTAAAAAGGATAAGCATCACAAGACTCCTATTCCTAGTTTAACTGAAAGGATAAACATTATAACAGATAAACATTTACAACAGATGGACATTATTCAATTAGTGGCTAAGCATTATCTTTTCTGTTACTCCCCCTCAAGTTGGTGCATGAAGATCTCGAATGCCCAACTTGCTTGATAAGAAAAGAAATTGTTGTCTTCCAAGTGCTTTGGTGAACATGTCTGCTACTTGCAATTTTGAAGGAAGATACGTTGTTACGATCTCACCTGATTGCACCTTCTCTCGAACAAAATGACAGTCTATTTCGATGTGTTTGGTCCTCTCATGGAATACGGGATTTGCTGCAATGTGTAAAGCAGCTTTATTATCACAGTATAATTTCATTGGTTTATCATGAAGCACTCCTAATGATGCAAGAAGTGATTTTAGCCATGTTAACTCGCTTGCTGCTATTGCCATTGAACGGTACTCTGCCTCTGCTGAAGATCTTGATACAGTTCCTTGCTTTTTGCACCTCCACGAAATTGGTGACGTCCCAAGCTTAACGCAACATCCGCTGATTGATCGTCTTGTTAATGGACAACTTGCCCAGTCCGAATCTGAATAACAATAAAGCTGAAGATCATTTTCTGCTGTCAAAATTATTCCTTGACCTGGTCCTTTCTTTAGATATCGAACGACTCTATAAGCTGCATCTAGGTGTTCTTCCCGTGGGCTTTGCATGAACTGTGACAAAACATGAACAGCATAATCAGGTCTGGTCTTGTTACAGTCAAGTATATCAACCGTCCCACGAGTCGCCTGTACATTCCTGGGTCATTTAGCAATCTCCCATTAGCAAGCGCTAGTTTGTGGTTTTCTTCCATTGGAAATTCCACTGGTCTCGCTCCTAACAGCCCACATTCCTCTATAATGTTTAAAGCATATTTCCGTTGTGATAAAAATAATCCATCCTTGCCTCTTGCCACCTCGATTCCAAGAATGTATTTCAGTTGTCCCAGATTCTTGATTCCAAATTTCCTGTCAAGAAAGTTTTTGAAAGCTTCGCATACTTTGTTGTTATTCCCAGCCAATATCAAATCATCCACTTATACCAATAGGTTCATCACTATGTTTCCACGTCGATAAGTAAACAGTGAATAATCAGCCAATGATTGTTGAAAACCATATTCTCTCAAAGCTGTCGTGAGTTTCGCAAACCATTGTCTAGATGCCTGTTTCAATCCATACAACGATTTTTGTAGCTTGCAAACTTTGTTCTTTCCAGTGGCCTTGAACCCTTCTGGCAGCTTCATATACACTTCTTCTTCAAGATCTCCGTGTAGAAATGCGTTGTTTACGTCCATTTGGTGTAATTCCCAGCCTTTTGCCACTGCTACAGCTAGAAAGCACCTTACACTTGTCATTTTTGCCACTGGAGCAAACGTCTCTTGATAGTCTATTCCTTCAATCTGTGTAAATCCCGGCGCCACTAACCTCGCTTTGTATCGCTCGATTGATCCATCTGCATTGTATTTTATTTTGTATATCCACTTGCATCCTATTGCTTTCTTTTCTGGCGGTAGGTCAACTACTTTCCATGTCTGATTAGCCTCCAATGCCTCAATTTCCTTTCTCATGGCTTCTCTCCATCTGTTGTCGGTAACCGCTTCTTTGTAAGTTCTTGGCTCTTTTTCAACATTTATTGCTGCAAGAAAAACTCGATGGCCAACAGAAAATTTTGTATAAGTCACATAATTCGCAATAGGATAAGGCTCACCTGAGGGTACCTTTTGGACTGAGCTTGCCTTGGAACAAAGTGAACTTAAGCTTCTAGCCGAATAACATATATAATCATGGAGATGTCTCGGTTCTTTGTGTTGTCTATGTCCCCTACCAAGTATCTCCCCCTGGCTTTGATCCTCTCCTGTCTCCATTTCACTATTTTGCTCTCTCTCTCTTTTTCACATGTTTTCCTTACCATGGCATCATCATCTTCAATGTAAGGTCCTATGTTCCCATTGTTCTGGAATTTTTGTTCCTTATCTCCCTTGCTGCTTCGACAAAAAGGAAAAATTGTTTCATGAAATATGACATCCCTACTCTCAAACTGTTCTTTGGTTTCTAGATCGTGAAGTTTCCATCCTTTCTTTCCATAGGGATAACCTACAAATACGCATCGCCGGCTTCTAGCATCAAACTTATCATTACTACGTGACTTTTTATGGGCATAACACAAACTACCAAAGACTCTCAGGTGCTCATAATTCGGTTTCTTGCCAAATAATATTTCATGAGGCGTCTTTCCATCTAATATAGGTGTGGGGGTTCGATTTATCAAGTATGCTGCCGTTAAAACACATTCTCCCCAAAAATCTATTGGTAGACAAGCTTGAAATCGCAATGTCCTAGCAATATTTAATATGTGTTGGTGTTTTCTCTCCACTCTCTCATTTTGCTGTGGGGTGTTTACCAGGCTGCTCTCTTTTAATATCCCTTCTCTCTTATAGAAACTTATCATTTGTCCTGAGCAAAATTCTAATCCATTATCACTTCTGATGCATTTAACCGGTTTATCAAATTGTGTTTTGGTCATAAAACAAAAATTTTGTAAAATATCTCTGGTTTCGCTCTTTTCCTTCATGAGATATATCCACACCCCTCTACTATGATCATCTACAATAGTAAGAAAATAATGTGCCCCTGAAGTAGTGGGAGTTCGATATGGACCCCATATATCGACATGTATGAGATTAAAAATTCCAGATGCTCTTTTATTACTCAACTGAAAAGAATTTTGTACTTGTTTTCCACGACAACATGAATCACAAACATAGTCCTCAATTCCCTTCATCACATTATTTCTTAAACTATGAATGGAAGCTAAAACACGATCTGAAGGATGCCCTAACCTCCTGTGCCACAATTCGTACTTTTCTTCTACTTTCACTGCGTTCCCCTTCTCTTCTTGCAATGGCTTGTAGTAGTACACTCCATTCCTCAGCTCACCCACTCCAATCAGATTCCTCGAAGTGCGGTCCTGTATCACACAAAACGAATCAGTAAATGTGATTATATAATCTTTTTCTTTTAATAATTGGCCTATAGAGATTAAATTGCATTTCAAGGTAGGGACATATAAAACATCTTTTAAGCATAAATCTTTAGAGAGTTTCACATATCCCATTTCATCTCCTACTGTTTTTGTTCCATCAGGCAGTCCCACACATGTCGTCTCCCCTTCACGTAGCCAATCGAACAAATCTCTCCTTCTTGTCATATGTGTGGATGCACCACTATCCAATATCCATTCTTCCACAATTTTATTCTTACCGGTCAGTTTTTCAGCATTACTGCTTCCATTGTTGAGTAGAGCCATGAGTTTTTGAAAGTTGTCATCATTCAGTCCTGGGATCATACTACGTTCCACAGTATGTCCAAAGGACTGTCCTTTTTCTTGCGTTTCTGCTTCAGCAACTGCATTTGCATAATAAACGCGCCCTGAAGTTGCTCCTCTTCCAACATAACTATTGCGGCCACGTCCACGTCCCCTTCCTCGTCCCATCTGGCGTGTTGGCCACCAGTCGGGATATCCTTTCAGTTGAAAGCAATCTGCAACATCATGTCCCGCCTTTCCGCAATGTGTACAGCTCCCACTTTTATTTGTTTGTCCTCCCGGTTTCTCTGTCTTCGCTGCAAAAACTGTTATTTCAGCACGATCAGCTCCTCTGGCCACGCTACGATGGCGTTCTTCTTGTGTAACCATCGCATATATTTTACCCAAAGTAGGTAAGGGATCAAGGGCTAAGATAGATGATCTCACGGTCCCGAATGTAGTGTCATCTAGACCCATGAGAAACTGATGTGCCTTCTCATCTTCTCTGCTCTTCATCATCGCTCGAGCTGCTCCGCAAGTGCACTCAGGTATCTCAATGTATTGATTCAATTCATCCCACATGCCTTTTATTTTGGCATAATATGCAGCAACTGTCATTCCTTCTTGTTTCAAGTTCACGATTTCACCTCTGAGTTGATGAACCCTTGGAGCATTTCCAACAGCATATCTTTCTTTGAGATCTTCCCACATGTCTTTTGCAGTCTGCGCATAGGCTACACTCGAATGTAAACTCTTGTCGATCACATTAAACAGCCATGATATAATCATCGAGTTACATGCTTCCCATGCATTCAATTCGTTTCCATTTTCTCCTTTTGGTTTGTTTACTGTCCCATCAATGATCCCAAGCTTGTTTTTCGCTCTCAATGCATTTCTAACAGCCTTCTCCCACATATCATAATTTTCACCATTGAACACACATGTCGTGATGGTTGCCCCTGGATTATCAGATGGATGTAGGTAAAGAGGTGAAGATGGTTCTATCATTTTTGTGCGAGTCGAAGATTTTTCTGCCATGATATGTTTTCTTCAAGAGCCTGGCTCTGATACCATGACGAAAGTTGTGGAATAAAGGCTGAAATCTTCTTGTATTCAGAATGTGAGCTCACGTACAACTTATACAGGAAGAGAGGTAGATATTTACACAAAGACTCCTACTCCTAATTTAACTAAAAAGGATAAGCATCACAAGACTCCTATTCCTAGTTTAACTGAAAGGATAAACATTATAACAGATAAACATTTACAACAGATGGACATTATTCAATTAGTGGCTAAGCATTATCTTTTCTGTTATATATAATCAAAAGAAACAAAAGACACTTACAAGTTTGAAGAGGTGAAGAATTCCCATGGAGAATTCAAATCGAGTTTCTTAAAATTGGGTTGGAGATCACCCAAAAATTAAAAAAATTTTCTAAAAGAATTAAAGTTGGCTTCCTCAAATTGGTTGAAGAATACTCAAAGATCAAAAGAGCTTTTTGAAAAAATTCAAGTCAAGTTGCTCAACTATTGTCCCATTTATATATATATTGGGATGACAAATTAGAAGATGGTTGAAAGTGTAAAGTAAAAAGGAAAACGAAAAAGAGTTTGGAAAAAAGTGGGAAAGAAATATATTTTTTCAAAAAAATAAGAAACTTCTATTAAAATATTTCTTTGAAAAAAAAAAATTTACTTCAAGATTCACTTCATTCACATGACAATGCATGTATGTGATACGTCTTGAAGTGGGAGCATTTGTAGACATAAAAAATTATAGTAGATTAAATTACCACTAATTTGCTCTTTAAAATGAATAAAATAATAATAATAATAATAGATATCTCTTATGGATATGTTTTCCGAATCTCCAATTATAAAAAGGATAATGATAATAAAAATAATAAGAAAATTATTATTATCTTGTTTGTAAAACTTCCCGATAAGAAAATTTACTAAAATCAAGGAACCAAATCTCTTATAAATTCAAATTCTATAATTTCATTTATAAATTGAGGTATCTTCTTTTAAGAAGAGGGATTTGAAAAATCAAATAGAGGTCTCTTCTTTTAAGAAGGGGGATTCGAAGAATAGAGAAAATTGAGAAGGGAAAATCTTAGGGAGAAAATCCAAAGTGACTTCGTACAAGAAAAGAAGGTTTCACAAACAAAAGAAAAGGTTTCATCAAATCTCCCTACAAGTTCGGTAAACGGTAAAAAAACTATTACAGGCGTTTTTCGTCATTTAATAAGTTCATTTAAGAATAAGCCACTTATGACCCTTGATTCATCTTTTAAATCAAGAAAACGTCATCGTCGTGTTCTTTAAGTTGTGATCAAAGCGAAAAAATCCAAAGAAAAATATTTTTTTATAAAGAATGTTATATTTGAGATTGTACCCACAATATTTTCAATTTTAATAAATATTTTACTCGCATTATTTTTCTATTTGTTTTGCTAATTTCACAGAACTTTTACGGAGTTTGTGTGTACAGTTACTTCAAACTCATTTCACTTATCTTAACTATTTCATAAAAATTATTTAAAAATATATAAATTTTTAATTAACTTAACTATTTCATAAAAATTATTTAAAAATATATAAATTTTTAATTAATTTTAAATATATTTGATTTTCTTTGATGTTTTTTATATTACAACCATACATAACAAAATTGTTCTCCTTAATAATTTTTTTTATTTCTCTCATACTCTCTCAAACCAAACACAGGGTTAATGATCTCTACCAAGACGAGATAAAGCAAAGATGAATACGTGGCCAAAAAGACTTGAGCTATAGAGTCAACCCGAGATGCCCCGCATGCGTTTTCATTTATATATTAGTGCAAGTGGTCATACTCATCTTCCAGGAAGCTGCTAAGCCTATCTAGGAGAGTGGTTATGCAATTTTCCTTACTTTCGGTTGCAACATATACAAGTACATGGAATCACAAAAGAAAATGTTTGGATTTTATGTACAAAGCATAAAAAAAAAATGTAATAGATAAAAGAAAAATTAACCCTCCCCAAAACTAAATGGAATAATGTTTGGATTATACATGATATTTTCTATAACTTTAGAAATTGTCTTCAACAACCATATATAATTAAAATTAATTATAAATTTATACTTTTTAAAATTATTTAATCGTTATATAATGGAAGAAAATATGCGGAATAAGTTTGAAGAAATGAATGAAAATAATTTATTAACTTTGAACTTATATTTTATTTTTCCTCACTTTTTTTTTTCCACATTTTTCTCTCAAATTTTTTGAAAACCAAACATAATCAAAAGAAATAAAAACAAACTCTTCTTACTTTCAAGTTAAAAGATAAATAAAATACTAAATGTATTTAAATTAGATTTATTTTGGGAGTGAATATAGAAGGATCTTAAAATATTTTTTTGGCCCTTAAAAGCAATAAATTACTTTAAATAATATTATTGAAAATACTATCAAAAACATTTTATTTTAATTATTTCTTAAATATTTTATCCATTTTTGAAAAAAAAATGCAAGCCCGTGATAACTAATTATGAGTTTAAACTTATCATGGAAATCATAATTCGTTAATTTTTAAACGCTCCCAACTATCTCGTGGACAATGACAAGCCAAAGAAAACAAAAGAATGAAAATAGATTAGAAAGAAGATAAAAATTGTTTTTTTAAAACATATTCAAAAATTTAGAAAATAGATTAAAAACATTCGGCATTCTTGGTGGGGAGGGATGGCAATTTTACGGGTTTGTCGGGTCACCCGCTCGGTTAGGACAGGTATGAGAGTATAGTAATTGGGGATGGGACGTATTTGGACTTAATTTTTAAAATCCGAATCGGGTTCGGGATGGGTTCGGGTTTTGTAATAATCCGCCCTGCCCCGGTTTGAAATGGGGATAAAAAAATAATTAGATATTTTGGGACGAGAATGGGATAGGGATAGGGGGAGCCCGTTCCAAATAAGACAATTGCCACATTCCTCGGTGGGGTACGATGAATGAAAAGCAATCTCAGTGGTCTCAATCAATTAATTAAAAAGTCTGTGAGCCCCTCCAATATAAAGCCAATCAAATCAGCTCGCAAATCACGCCAAACGCACTCTGCATTCTATCGAACGTAGCTTGACTCTTCTATTCAACATGGGTTCCACCCTTGCATTCAACAGCGGTTCGACTGGCATTAACCCAGGCTTTTCTTCTTCTGTCGTGGTCAATGACCCCGTCCCAACAGCTATCCGAAAGTCAGAGGAAGAGGAGTTTGCGCATGCCACGCTTCTCGCCAATGGCTCAGTTCTCCCCATGGTCCTCAAAGCAGCTTTGCAGCTCGACCTTCTTGAGATAATCGCCAAGGCTGGCCCTGGGGCGTTTGTCTCCGCTTCTGAGATTGCTGCTCAGATCCGCACCAACAACCCAAAAGCCCCTGTCATGGTGGACCGTATCCTCTGCCTTCTTGCCACCGATAGAGTGGTCAAGTGCTCTCCCCGCGACAGCCCTGATGGAGGGGTTGAGAGGCTCTATGGGCTCGGCCCTGTCTGCAAGTACTTGACTAGGAACGAAGATGGGGTGTCTGTAGCCCCTCTTGTCCTCATGAATCAGGACCAGGTCCTCATGGAGAGCTGGTATCAGTCCATCTTTTCCTCATCTTTCTCTTTCTCTAGCTCCCCGTTTTCTCTCCTCCATACCAAAATTCGGAAATCTGACACATCTTTTAAATTTTTTTTTGACATAAATGCCTTTCTAATATTATTTACATTCAAGTTGCTTTAAAAAAAAATCTTATTTTTTTTTTTAAAAATAAAATAAAATTAAAGATATTTAAGTGTTGGATAATTTTTAGGTCGAAATAAATATAAAAAATTAGATTTATAAATTAGGGATTAGTTCATTCTTTTAATCAAACCATCCATATTTTTACCAAATGATCTAATCTAGCTATTTAATCTTAAAATATTTTGTGACAATTTTTTATTTTTATTCCTTTCTTTTATGAGCATTGAATAGTGAAGCAATGGTTTGAGGTTTCGGGTGGAGAAGAAATTGAAAGAGATTTTCAAAGCAAAAAGTATAATAAATTTGTTGTGATGTGTTTTGAAATCATGAAATGATTCCAGAAAGATGGGTTTCACAAATTCCTTGAGGCTTAAGAATGTTCTCAAATTTTCTTCTCTTGTTTTGGATGTGGATGTGGGCATCTCTCTAACCCTCTGTTTTGTTGATTTTATTGTTCACGAGATCATGTGCTTGTGAATTAACCAAACCCAGTTCCATATTTTTCTTCATTTTGATTCTTTCTTTTTTCACATGATTTCACTAAGAGAATGGAGTTGGACCCCATTATGTTTGGGCCCACTGTAGAATAAGTAAACAGAGATTGGAACAGTTCTTCATACCAATCATGAAGCCTACTTTACTTTTGTTAGCTTTCGAAGCTTTGGTTCTTGGTTGGATTCAACAACTTGTACAGTAAAAATTAGGTCTTGTAGGTTCTGTGGTAGGTGAAGATTGATTGGTATTCTTCTTTGTGCTAATTGTAGGTACTATTTGAGAGATGCAGTTCTTGATGGTGGAATTCCCCTCAACAAGGCCTATGGAATGACTGCATTTGATTATCGTAGTCCTAGATTCACCAAGGAGTTCAACGAACGAATGTCTGGTCATTCCATCATTACCATGAAGGAAATTCTTGAAACCTACAAGGGTTTTGAGGGCCTCACCTCAATTGTTGATGTTGGTGGTCGGACTGGAGTCATCCTTGACATGATCAGATCCAAATACCCCACTATTAAGGGCATTAACTTTGACTTGCCTGATGTTATTGCTGATGCCCCATCTTATCCAGGTACATTTCCACATCATTTTACCATTAATTCAACTGTATACCATCCTTAAAAAATAGTCATGGAGCTATCATTTTGAATGGCCAAAAGAGGGTTGAGTTTTAGTGGCAAAGTTGAACTAACCATTTCCAATGATTTGCTGAGCTAGATGATCTTTTCCCTGTGATCATCTTGTTCCTCTTATCAGTTTCTGTGGTTGAATTTGGCTGCAGGTGTGGAGCATGTTGGGGGAGACATGTTTGTGAGTGTCCCAAAGGGAGATGCCATCTTCATGAAGGTAAATTTGTGTTCTTTATAGCCTTTACTTTGTTACTTTCCATATAGTAAAATTCGCATACTAGCATCTCAGTGGGAGCCAGTTAAGAGAAAAGGGATGATGATCGACTTGTGGGTGTGCTTCCAAAGAGATTGACGACATAGCATATTGAGATTGAATATGGCCTATGTGAAGTTACTAAATGATACTTAGCCTCTAAGATCATACTGATTCTACCTTCAATTATGCTAATGACCCGTCAAAATGAACATAAGATGAAGTCACATGAGATAGCGAGATGTGGTATATTTTGTACCTTCAATTATGCTAATGGATGTAAATTGTCTTCCTGCAGTGGGTGTGCCATGAGTGGGATGATGCTCATTGCTTGAAGGTCTTGGAGAATTGTTATCAGGCACTTCCAGACATTGGAAAGGTAATTGTTGCTGAGTGCATCCTTCCTGTGGTCCCAGACACCAGCCTAGCCACCAAGAGTGTTGTCCATCTCGACGTTATTATGTTGGCTTATAACTCTGATGGAAAAACGAGGACTGAGAAAGAGTTCGAAGCCTTGGCCAAGGGAGCTGGATTCCAAGGCTTCAAGGTAGTGTGTTGTGCCTTCAACACTTGGATCATGGAATTTTGCAAAACTGCTTGAGTCTCTAGCTTGGTATCCATTGCAAGTCGTCTGTGAGTATATCATGTCTTCTTTCATAAGTGGCTTCATACTGGGTATGAAGTTGTTATACAATGAACTAAGAAGCTAATTTTTTCATTTCTTTTATCAAACAAGATTCTTCATGTTGATTAATCAATCTATAATGATCTCTTCAAGCCTTCAAAAGTGAAAGCAATCTTACCCTCCTTGTTCCAAAACATGGTATCAAAGCTAGAGGCCCTTAATGGGCTAATTCAATTATGGGCTGACCACATCTATTTGTTTGTCCATCTTTGGAGCTCATGGGCCCCCAAGGCTTTAAAATGAATCTAGCATCTTTTTCTGTCTTCGTTCATTTTTGGGCCTAATAAGCCCTCAAGGTTTTAAAACGAGTCCATCTCTAGTAGTCGATGAAGGATATCACTATGCCATTTGATAATTTTCAAGTGTTTTGTCTTCGCATCTAAGTCACTATAATTTTGTCAAGAATTGTCTTGTAAATGGAGTGGGTAGAAGGAGATAAGGCTCCTTCCATAGCAGTGGCAATGACATGGCTATCATTAATCATTTTGTTTTTAATTTTAACCTTTACCACCACCTTGACAACCCCCATTAGGTACAAGTTCTTAATCAATGGTTGCAAATTTATTATTAATTTACCTACCTATTTGTCTTTCTTCATGGAATCCACGTGGGTGTGTGGGGTTGACCATATTGACTTATCTATTAATTTATTTGTGATCATAATTTTTGTGGTTTGCATGCCTAATTGTTTATTTCTCCACGTGTAACTTCCATGTGAGTATGAGGTGGATCGTGCTTTTGGTTCTCGTCTCACATGTTAATCATTTTGTTTTTAGTCTTAGCCTTTACCTTCACCTCAACCTCCTCCATTAGGTTCTAGCACTTGATTTGCCTATTTGATTGTCTCTCTACATGCATCTATTTATTTGTTTAGTTATTAATAATCACAAATATTTGATTTATTTGTTTATATATCTTGTCATTCCATATTCTCCATGTGTCGGTATGGGGCCGACCATATCTCATTGTTTAGTTTTTTTGTTTATTATTATTATTATTATTATTTTGATAATCGTGGATATCCAAGCCAGCTTACGCGCACCTCGACTAATCCCACGAGACCTTGAAGTTAACGATCAGGTAAACCTCTAGTGGCCCTAAGGGGACTTGAATTGGTGACCATTAGGGAGCAAACCCAGTTTCTTTGTTTATTATTAAGGCAAGAAAATTGGGGTTTTTATGTAGCTTTTTTTGCATAACTTAAGAGTTCATGTGAAAAGTAAATTGGAAAAGCTTTTTCAAAGTAAAAGCATCTTACTCTTGTTGAACAAACCAAGTGGGAGATGAGTAAGTAAAAAAAAAATAAAAAGAAAATTTTATAATCAGACAAAATTGAACCTTGGCTTCTTCTAGAAAAAATGCAAAAACAACGTTAAGTTAAACCTCTAATAATGTCTTAAGTTTAACCCCCAACCAACTACATTCTTATTAAAAAAACATGATATATATTGTAAACTCAAATCCTACAAGATTAAACTTTTAGGAAAATCAATAGTTCAACACGGTATTAAAGTTTTGTTTGACAGAAAGTCATACGTTCCTTCATTTGCACATTTGTTTCTTAATTTGCAGTTGTTTATCTACGAATTTGTATCTTTTTACATTAAAGAGCATAATATGTATTTGAAAAATTAGTAGTTTAACAATCTCGTCTTCTAATAACCTTTCTAGCTTCACACTTAAAGAACAAATAAAAATTCACTCTAAATTCGTAATTTGCAAAGTTGTTTAGCTTTCACATAAATTTTCAAGTTTTTGATTCTTTTGTCCGAGTCATTATCCTATAATTAGAGAGCGGGTAGAAGGAGATACAACTTCTCCCAAGTAGAGGCATTGACACTTATCATCCATACCAACCATCTCTATTAGCAAAAAAGATTTTTCATTAACAATCACAAATTTGTGATTTGTTAAATTATTTCTCTCCTATGTTGGTGTTGGGTTGGTCATATCTATTTACCTGTAATCATAAATTTGTAAATTATTTCTCTCTTCAAGTACGAGCATGAGGACAAATACGTACCATTTAGTTTAAGCTTTTAGGAAAATCTACTTATCTTACCATAAGTTTAAGAAAATCGATAAATATGTAGCATTTATGCTAAAAAGATATTAACTTAAGCTTTTAGGAAACCTTCTTATTTGTCTCTCCAATGAAGCTTATGCTTTTAAGAGAGCTGACAAACATGTCTTGAAAGGATGTCTGGGACATGTGATATGAATGGTTAGCCCACTACTTCATATACATAAAGTTTTTAGGAAAGTTGTTTGCTTAACAAACTAATCACATAGAGAACATTGGAATAGAGAATGAGAATGAAAAATCAATTCTATTCTTATTCATTAACATGTTTGGATTGTTTGTTAGAATCAGAATAAAAATAAATAAATTTCATTATTATGAAAATTAAATCTCTTTCTTACTAGGATTTTAATTCCTCTCTTTTACATAGTACTATGATTTCCCTCTATTCTCTTCCTATTTCTGTTCCTATTCTCATATATCAAATCCAAGTCATATTTACTTCATTCTTAGATAATGAAATCAATGAGCGGATTCTCATTCCTTTCATTAAGCTTAAAGAATTAAAACATAAAGTGAAATCGAGATAAAACTAAGAAACTCATTTTGAATGATTTTCTTGGGTGAAGTTACGGAATGTCATTCCAATTCCTCAAAATAGGGAGTGAGGTCTATATATGTTTATTATATATTAAAATATTTTTTAAAAAATAATTATAATTAAATTTAAATATAAATATTTGAATATTCAAATATTTAAAGACATTGGTTCATTTCATATATTTAAATATTTTTAAAGTCATTAAAATTATCTAATGCAGAGAAATGAGTTATCAAAAAGATAGTTATATTAATATAACATTAGAATAAGAGTCACCGATAAAAAACAATAAAAATGTTTTTTTTTTTTTTTTTAACCTTTAGAAAACTACTCAAAATCAATTATTTTCATTTTCATTTCATTTTCTCATAGTTTCGTAAAACACTTTAATTGAATTCTCGATTTGGATTTTATTTCATTCTGGTTCCACTTCCTCTTTTTTTGTTCTCTTTGCACATGATTCACTAAACACGTATTAACGAAAGAAATTAGAAACTACTTTATTGAGAAACATGTAGCACTAGCGAGAAAGACTTGAACAACAAAATACAACAATAATCAAGGAAAGTTCAGCTTGACCACATTATTATACATCTTATTGAAATGACGTCATTGAAAATTAGACAGGAAAGGCTTCTAGTTCTTGAATAGTTCCAAGCAATGTTCTTGATCCAAGTCCCTGCTCCAGAACTTCTTGTAATACTCAGCATATGTGAAATTCTTGTAAATGGGTGCAGATCCATCTTCTGTGAGAGGCTTTGCAGGGCCAATTACCGCATCATTGCATGGGCAGAGGAAAGAAGCCACTGATAGCCTTTCACTCTCTGCATTCACAACGGCCCTATGCCATACACTTTTGTATTTCCCATTACTCACAGCCTATAATCATACTAACTTGTCAGCAACCCTCTATTAGCATATGCCCATTACCATCATTAAAACAAAATTTTAAATTTTAATGAACGGGCAAATATTAAAACCCGAAAGTATTTATAAATATTAGGAAATGCTTTTAATTATTTTAAAATCACTATCAAATGGACTCTCGTTATACCTGTAATTGATCGCCTATATTGATCACAAAAGCACCGGGATGTGGCTTGATAGCGAGCCAAGTGCCATCCTTGAGAACTTGAAGACCTGCCACTCGTAGGTCTTGAAGAAGAATCGTAAGGGCATTGGGGTCTGTGTGTCCTGGCAATCCATAAGTGAGTTCGGGTTGTGGACATGGCGGATAATAGTTTACAGCCATGTGTTGTCCTTGTTCACCAAAAACATTCTTTATATGATCCTTTTCCAAGCCTAAACTCTCTGATATCATTTCTTGTAGTCTCAACCCAAGTTCTCTTACCTCTTTACAGTAACTACTCACAATTTCCCTAAGAATACAACAAATTTTTGAATAACAAATTTTTGAATTAGGATTTGTTCGGGAATTTTTTCTTGACTTTAGTTAGAAGTCAAAGTCAAAATCATAATTCTAATTAGAGAATTAGAAAATTGTAAAATATCAAATCAGTACTTATTAACGATGTAATTTAAATAATTCAAAATATGCAGTAAAATCTAAATTAAATGAAGAAATAAAATCAAATATAAGTAAACGAGATTAAAATATGAAATAATAACATTAAACTTGAGTGTAAAGTAAACGAGATTTGAAGCATATATTAAACTCTTTTTTACTAAAATTTTATTCATTAACATAAAAATAAAAAATAAAAAATGGGCTTTTTTGGCTTATTCATATATCCTATTGACCCAACCACTCTTTTTGGGGCTTCTAATGGAGTCTACTTGGGCCCATAAAAAATTGTACACGTCACCTATTAATCATATACACCTCATTCAATTTGCTTACGTCGACCTGGATTCTAAATCAATCCATTGTCAATCAAAGAACACTATAAAATTGGTATCATGTGAAAAAATTTGACAAATCTATGTGATATCAACCCCACACCATTTGATGTCGTCATCACCGTCTAAAACTAAGACTTTTGGAGCTATTAGCAGCTCAAAAGCGTCAAAAATTGTTCAATATATTTAATAAGGTAGTTCATTACTTACGTTATCAAAGATATATTTAAATCTCTTTACCATTTTTTTTTTTTTTTTGTAATTCAATTGTTGTGTGTGTGAATGTGTTTTTGTTTTATATGTATTTTTTCTTTTAACAACCGAATTTATCACATCTTTTAAGAATTTAAAATTTGATTTTAATATAATACCGAATTAATAACATAATATTTTTTAAACAATTGGACTTTTCGGTGATACTTTTTCAGTAACAAATTAAAAAGACATTATTTGTATATCAAGTTTTTATTATATATCCTATGATATTTAGAAGTATTTTTAGGAGAATCATTTATTAAGTGTTTCTCTACAAAATATTACAAGTGATTTTCGTATTTTTAAAAATATTTTATAAATTTTGTCAAATACTTCATTTTTTTTTCCAAAAATACTTTTCAAGATAAAAACATTTTTTAAAATCATCGTCAAATAGACTCTTAATTTCATTTATTTGTAAATCATACAACGATATAGGTTTTATCACACAGATTTAACGACTCAAATATACAATTCAATAGATATAATTTATGTATCTTATATTTTTAATTATATAAATAAAAATAAAAATACTAATAGTATATATTTTTTTTTATTTTGATGTGACAAAAAGTTTGATTCCGATATTCTAGATGTCGATGAAATCCAAATATTGGAATTTTAAAAAAATGTGTGGCACATGGTTAACTTTAAGAGATTCTCTAAATCAAATTCATTGAATTAAGAATTGAGGTGTTACCTTTTGAATACCTACATGCCCAATGAGATTCAACCCCAAAATTTGCAATATCAATAAAGTTAGCTAAAAGACAAAAAGGAATCTATTTCACCACTTTATAGATTCATTTAATGTACTTTGCTTATCTATCATATAGAATTTAATTTCTTTCCATTGTCCATAATCTTTTGCTTACAAATAATTAACTGAAGTTCATATCACGAATGTAAGAAAATAAAAGAATTATATGGTTGAGTTTCATTCAAAATACTTGATATATTATGAGATGTATGATATTAGAATTCATTATTTCACGTGATCATCAGAATCATCATCTGGTATCGTACATGGATATTATAGTAAATAAAATTTTTTATAGTACATACAAAACAAGAAGACGATAAAATCTTTTGTTTCTTTCGTAATCAATTTACAACATCAATAACCAAGAAGAGTTTTTTAAACGTTAAAATTAAGGTTTTATACGAGTTTCAACGTTTGTTTGTATGATTTTTGACTTTAGTTATTTTTGTTTTTGTTTTTCTATTGTTGAAAACAAGAAGAGGTCGAAACTAAAGTCTTTGTTTGTATATACAAAATAAGAAAATAATGATTTTAATATTCGACTTACAACACCTACAATGGAGAAATTTTTTTAAAACATATTTTAATGTGATTTAATAATAATTACTTCTATTTCTACTTCTACCATTGAAAGTAGGATGAGGTCGAATTAGGCGGAAAGTTGAAAGTTGCTAGAACAGGTTCGAGAATAAGAAAAGAAAATGAGAAATCGAAAATGACATGGAACAAGTGGAGACACAACTAGATGTCAAAAAAATTGTACAAAATACAAAAAGAGAGATGACTTTGGAGAAGAAATAGAAGACTTACTTGAAGGAAGGAGGATTGGAAGGCCACTCAGGCGTGTACTGATCCAGAGGATAACAATGGAGTCTGAGATAATCTCTCCAGTTATGGACCTTCTCCTTATTCACATTAAAGCTGGTTGACAACCTCATTGTCTTGGTGGGATCATCGGAATACAGCTTCATCTTCTCCTCCACCGGTAGCTTGTAGAACTCATCAGCCACCTCCAACATTTTCTCCATCATTTCTGCAGCTACCCCATGATTGATTACCTGGCACAAAAATTAAATCAGTTCATCCATGGAGTCAGTCTCAAACTACTAACATATAAATATACATATATATATGGTTTTGTTTGGAGACCTGGAAAAAGCCATAGAGCCTGCAAGCATCGCCGATGTGTTGGATGAGTTGGGCCCTATTTATGTCTTTGCCGAGGTCGATTATGGGGACATGTTTACACTCACTCACTTGGGAGAGTCTCGGCCTCTCCGGCTCTGGCCTGATGTAACTTTGTGGCACGGTCAAGTACCGGATTCCGGTGGACAGAACCTTTGATTCCATGGACTTATATATGTAGCAACCTACGGAAAATTGGATAACCACTCTACCAAGCAGCTTCCTGGAAGATGAGTCTGAACACTTGCACTAAAATATACATATATACGTGAATGAAGGGCATGTGGGGAAAAGTTGGGTTGACTCCATATCTCAAGTCTTTTAGCCACATATTCATCTTACCTCTCCTCTATCTTGTAGAGATCATTAACCTTATGTTTGATTCGATAAAAACAATTATTAAGGAGAATGACTTCTCTTGTCTTGGTTGGTTGTAGTACCAAAAAATATCGAGAAAAATCAAATATATTTAAAATTGATTAAAATTTATACATTTTAAAATTATTTAATTTTTATGGAAGAGTTAAGATAGATAAAATAAATTTGAAGTAACATATAAAAATAATTTATGAAATTTACATCATTTTTTATTTTTTTTATTTTTATTTTTCCTTTCAATTCTCGAAATTTACATAGCTTAAAACAATTAAAAATGATTTTTTTTTTTTTTTGAATAATTGAAACAAAGGGGAAAGGGCATTTTCAGATCTAAAAGATTGTCATCTATCATGTTTAGCTAAATAATGATCGAAACTTCCATATAATCCAAACATCTTTGTTTATTATAATGTTTATTTTAAAAGTCTCCCATCACAATTTTCTTTGTTTTATATCCAAAGAAATGATCAGGCTGTAATGAAATGGTTTTACTTAGAAAACTTGCAGTAAAAATCTTGAAAGCGAAAGTATATATATAGTAGAACCTACCAAAATTATTGAAAATTATGAAGCTAACTAGCATGTATACTAATGAGATAATCATATATTTCTAATCAAAAGTAATTGTAGTTAGTTACAACTTGTTAATTTTATACTAATTTCAATTTAGAAAAAATTTTATATTAAGAGTTCGGTTGTAATCTTTTGAAAAAACACTTGATAGGTGATTTTCGTAAAAATACTTCTAAAAATTATTTTCATGAAAAACATGGCCAAATTCGTTTTAAGAATGACTCAATGGGATTGTGTTTTTACATGTGATGAGGCTAAGTTATACATGTGATCATCATGATGAAGGAAAGCGAAAAGACAATTTGCTTGCTCATAGAATGTGTCCAAAGGCGGCGGCGGCAGCAGGGAAGAATAGTGTCAAAACATACCAGATCTCCATTAATAACTTTTGGATGAGTTTCAAGTCATATTGGCAAGGATTAATTTATCAGAAGAAAGACTTGAGATGAAGTTATTACAAAGGTTCATCCAACAAAAGGGACATCACTAATTAATAAGAAAACTTTGGTAAGTGATGATCTCCTGCAATGTCAGTGTCATGATGTGGTATGATTTCCCCCCAACCCTCACTACACGTCTCGAGAAAAAAATCCCACATCGGAATTGAGCCCAAAACACACTCCAGAGGGTTGGTTATATACATGATCGATGATCACTGTTTGCAATAAGCCAATTGCAATCATTTTGATGTTTAATGGGAGTAATCTTTGAAAAGTCATAGAAAGAGGCACCCACCATGCACCCACCATGCTGAAGATTTCCACTCCTGCAACTAGGCCTGTGATATCTCGACCTCTTGTAGTGATGCCCATCATCAATAGGAGAAGAGCCAGAGACTATTGACATAAACTGCCAGCACATACCCTACTTGTCCCTTGTGATATCATCAACAATTATTCATGTGACGTCTCCAACTACGGATGATAATGAAGCAGATTTTTTTCAAGGACCAATCCCTCCTCACCTTTAAGAAGATGAGTTTAGAATTATAATAAATTGGGACAGATTTGAGATTTTTTAAAATCCAAAACAAGTTCAGGTAATACTGATAACTCTTGGATGAAGAATTAGAACAGAAAGATCCATTAGATAATGAAGTATTGCTTCTAAGCCTAAACTTATTAGGTCTGGTTTGGGTTTGAACTCATCTCGTTCAATCGCCTTGGCTGCTAAAGAATGGTTGATAAGAAGGTAGTCAGAACAGCTTCCATAATGTTCGAGGAGGTTGAATCAATAATAACAGAATAGGCTATGATCGTATCCTCTGCACATGAATCCAAGCCAAGCGTGAAGGAACTGCTTTGAGAGAAGGGTACTATTCCTTATCCTACACTAGCTCGTGCTGTTGCCATCCCCATCTGCAACTACACAGCTGTCATTTATTTTCCCTTCTGGTAATACCAATTAAGCTCCAACCACGCAGACTTTCTAGTCAAGATGCCTTTCTAATTGTGGATGGAGGATTTCTAATTTATTTTCCCTTTACCGTCTTGGTCTTGACCATTCCATAACATCCGTGACAATGGGTGAGTGGGTGGTTCTGGGTGGTTCCCATCACACCCAGTACATTGTATTTATAAGATCATTTCCCATGTGCGCAGTTAATGTTATGCACGGTGTCCTCTCTGAGATGCTTTTTCTCCTTAATTTCCACATATATGCCACAAAAGGGTTCAGCTCTTGTCGAGTGGCGGACACTGTCCAGCTGCATGTGAAGCCAATCTAGAAATGGATGATCCGTAGTGAGACACATGATCCGTTTAATTTCTCTCTCCTGCAATCCCCGCTCATAATCATTGCCCATTACCATCGCTTATAATCTTATAGATATTATCTGCACTAAAAAGAGTTTATATATATATATAATGTTAGAAACTGTTTTTTTTATTCAACTTTGAGATATTATAATAACCATTGAAATGGTTAAAAATAAATAATTTCTACCTCGATCTTAATATCAGAGTTCGTTTAACCCTACAAAGATATTTATTTGGTTTCATAATTTTTGTTATACCTACATAAAAATGATATCCCATAACACGTATGAAAAAAAGTTTATGATACCATAAATATTAACTCCTTTTATAATTATATAAACACTTTAAAGTTATAAGGATTTAAAGGAATTAGAACCGATAATATTTATATTATTAAGACAAGATGGTTCCAATTCTAATCCAAATTGCAAGTTGAGAAGTATTAATCACAATCCTAACCCTAATTGCAAGTTGTGAGGTAGTATCTAGATATGAGGAGTTGAATCCTTGTAGATGCTGACAAGGCAAGATAGTTAAAGCGATGACTGTTCTAATGTAAAATATAAAGAAAGTCGTTGTCCACCCAGTATTTCTTTCTTATCTACACAGTACTGTGAAAGAGTATGAGTTCATCTTTTCCTTATCCACACCCCTAGCAACTCAGCAAGGCCCTGGATGTCAATTGAGTTCAAGTTTATCAACTATGGTGAGGATGGGTGATGGAGGACTTAACCAAAAATTATGACCCCATTGAAATAATTCTCAAGTCAAGACATTTTGGCGTACATATACATAGAGAATTGCCAAACTACGAAGCATGTGATACCAGAGATGACGGCAAGGGTGACCTTGTGACCCTACGTCATGCTATGACAGCAGTTGTGGAAAAAATTGCCCACTTCTAGACATGTCTCAAGGTCTCCACACGTGATCTTCTAGCTTGCTTGTTGGAGTTAAATTGGATTATTGTCGGCATTATCATATAGTTACATTAAAAGGGCTTTTGACAATATTTTTAGATAGTATAAAGAATGTTTTAAAAGAAATTAAGGTGTTTGATAAAATTTATAAAATATTTTAATTTTTTTAAAATTATTTGTAATATTTTCTTAAAAAATATTTGATAAATGATTATTTAGAAAACACTTATAAAAGAAACAATTTTACTAAAAATATTACAAAACATATTCTTATTGGAAAATGAGTTAAAAACAAGAAGCACACATAAAACCTTTGAGATTGATTGAGTCGTTTCTACTGATTATTAATGATAATATGATTTTTCTCCAACCATTTGTCTTAGCCTCATTTTTTTTTAGCACTCTATTCTTATATCTTAGATTATATGCGTCCCTTTTTTCCACAGTTAGCTTTCAAATTCATCTACATGTATTTGTCGAGTTGTTTGCATATTGAATTGGGAATCAATTTGATTTGGACTTAAACATGATTGACGTCTATTTGTCTAGTATTACAGGTAGGCTAGGGAAAAAAATTCTACCACTATATATGTAGTGAGCACCTTTACGACCCATTACCTTTTGTAACAACCTTAAAATGTGTTTACTCATATAAGAGGAAAAATATCTACTAATTAAAAGGAGATGATTGTGTATATTGTATTAGAAACTTCTTCTCCTAACTACATAATCACCTCTCATGTTAGATTCATTTTGATAACATTTGTAATAATCCACTTCCTCTTATATAAATATCATCTAATCAATCATCTAGGTCCTACAATTAATTCTTTTACATGGAATATAAACAAACCTAAAGATATTACATGAAGCTTCATAAGATATTCTCCTATATATATCACTAAAACAATCATTCAAACTTTCGATTGAAAAGTTATACAAACTATTGTGCAAGCAAAAACTTCAATGCAAATATATTAATATAAAGATATAAAAATCAAACAGTCCATACACCAAAGTACATAACGTTTTAAAGTGATTCAATCAATCATGTTTACATCCATGAATGTAAAATTTTAGTATATTGTAGGATAAAAAATAGATATAGTTACTAGATATCAAAACATTCCATGTACTCTGTTATTTTATTTTCACACCTTGAACAATAAACTTTTTTTTTTTTTCCATAGAGTATTTTTCATTTTTTTCTCACATCTCTATCTACTATATATAATTTTTATAAGTCTATCTTCATCTTATAATTTTTTCTTTTTATGACTTATAATATCTGTGGAGATATTCTAAATAGTTATTATTATTATATAAAAACTAATTACTTCGACATAGAAACGTATAATATCTTTCATATAAACGCAAAATTATATCTCAACTAGTAATTCGAGACACTTTCTACCACAAACTTAAACAATCACCTTTTAACTTGTTGAAGACATTAACAGAAAATTAAACTTGGCCAACCCCACAATAGACCTATCAATAGATGGAAGTCATTTTCTCTTTTGTAATTTCTTAACCTCTTTCTAAACCCACCCTACATTGTTTTTTTGATATCTCATTCCTAATAGAGACTTGAAAATAGAGAAACATCCACACAACAGATAACATAACTAAAATTGCATCCTTTTTCCATGGCTAGCTATTGAGCTCATATACATATATTCGTTGGCTTGTCTTGTCTACATATTGAGCGATTGGGAATTGATTTGATTTGAGCTCAAAGGTGATTGATGTCTACCTATTTGGTATCCCTTGTGGTGGAAGAAGTTTTTACCACTATATATTTAGTGGACTCCTCTAGGGTCCATTACCTTTTGTAGAAACCCTAAAATGTGTTTACTTAATTAAGAGGACATATGTATGTATGTGTGCATATATATATATATATATATATACAAACTGATTTTGATAACACTTGTTATAGCCCGCTTCCTCTTATATAGAAATTATTCAATGAGCCATTTGGTTCCTACAATTAATTTTTTTATGTGGAATATAAAGGAATTAGAAGAGATTTACTTAAGTTTCATACTTGGTTCTCCTACATATATAGCTAAAGCTTACATTGTAATTCTTTTGATTTTTATAGTTGAACCTTTCAAAATGGCTAAAAGAACAATCTAACTTTCAATTAAAAAAACTATACAAATTGTAGTGCCAACGAAAGGTACAATGCAAATATGCTAATGCAAGAACACAAAGATCAAACAATATCTATATATAAAGGTACACAATATTTCAATAAACCATACCTATATTCACGGATGAGAAAAAAAACTTCAATATAATGTAAAAAAATTTATAGAAAAAAAAATACATATACAACTATTAGATACCAAAATATCCCAAATTCTCACGTCTTTTATATTTACGTCTTGACCAACAAGCTCTCTTTCTTCACTGAATTTTTTTCCTTTCATGACTTTTTATACCTATAAAGATATTCTTAATAGTTTTCTTTACCATATATAAAAAATTTAATAAAAGAAAAACAATATATCTCAATTAGGAATTTGTGATGTTTTCCACCACAAACTTAAACAATCTCCTTCTAACTCGTTAGACATTAACATAAAATTGATCTTGGCCCCCCACACTAGACTCAGTCAATAAAAGGGGTCTTTTTCTTGATTTCCTAGCCTCTTCCTAAACCCACTGGATATTATTCTTCTAATATCTCATTCCTAATAGAGACTTGAAAATAAAGGCACCGTAACTCAAATTGAGTCATTTTAATTGTCTAGAGGAAGCAATGAAAAGCTTGAATCTCTACGAACACTCTTTGGTTTAGGACGATAATGGGCCGAAGTTTTTTAGGAACCCACTTTGTCTCGTCCCTAATCAAATAGGTTTGAGGTTAAAATAAACAAGTTAAAAGCGAGTTTGAATTTTTTTTTTTAAAAAAAACCTAAAATAGGTTTGGAGCAGGTACTAGTATTATCCCCACCCATCCTCTCTCAATTATATATATATATATATATATATATATATATATATATATATATATATATAATTAATTAATTAATTAATTTTAACACATAAAATAATAATGAAATAACTAATTCAATTAAATACATTATAAAATTATAACCGTAACTCAAATTGAGTCATTTTAATTGTCTAGAGGAAGCAATGGAAAGCTTGAATCTCTACGAACACTCTTTGGTCTAGGACAATAATGGGCCGAAGTTTTTTAGGAACCCACTTTGTCTCGTCCCTAATCAAATAGGTTTGAGGTTAAAATAAACAAGTTAAAAGTGAGTTTGAAAATTTTTTTTTAAAAAAAACCTAAAATAGGTTTGGAGCGGGTACTAGTATTATCCCCACCCATCCTCTCTCAATTATATATATATATAATTAATTAATTAATTAATTTTAACACATAAAATAATAATGAAATAACTAATTCAATTAAATACATTATAAAATTATAATATTTTATTTATTTATAAAATATATTTATTTTAAATATAATCAACATTTTTAGAAATTAATTTTAAAAATAAATTAAAATTTTAAAAATATTATTGGTGCAGGACAAAGTTCGACCCATACTAAACCCTTCCCGTTGCCATACCACAATCTCATGGTTATTATAGAATATGGTAGATGGCGGCTGGCCCTTCACCACCTCTGGTTATGCTTTAATATTAATTCTGATCTACAAGCTTGCAATCTGAGTCTTTGAATAATAGAAGAACCCACAGAATAGTCATGGAAGCTGACAAGTCTTTGGTTTGAAATTTCTCACACCTGCCACCTCAGAATATAGGGTACAACTCAAAGCCGCGTGAATCAAATTTCTAGTGAATTCAGTCAATGTCAAAGCCACGAGGATGAGACCAAAATCATCCTAGACAAAGGAATCAAAAGTTTAAATTGCAATGCGCAGCATGCACACTAGTTGAACTTGACCAACTCCTTGTAATGCAAATTTTCAAGGGGAGGAAGTATTTTTCTTTTGTGAAAGAAGCTTAATTTTATAGTATAAGGCTTCCAACCATGTCTCATATTTTCCAACAATTTTTGAGTCACGCAACTTGTCTTGACAAAGGGTGGTGATTAGAATTTGACTTCTACTAGGGGACAGTTAGACATACGTTAAATTTATCGTAAGGTTGGAGGTGTGATACCCTTCTACAAGCTTATGAAATGTCACATATTATCATGCTTTAAAGTCTTAAATTGTATCAACGTGTTAATGGATGGTAATAATGACATTTCATAATAATTTAACACAAAAATGTAATTGATTTAAAGGTTTGTTATAAAGGTGTAACGGATAAATATTTGATATAAAGTCTTTGGTGTTAGATTTAAAGATATTCATCAAGTTTAGAATCAAATGAATATTAATATGAGTATCATGAAAAATATCAATGTATTATCATATTAGAAATTGGATAATCTGCTAACTTGAGTCATATAATTACCGGACATTGATGGCACGAAGAGTCATGTACAACATTGAACAATAAGAAAATCATATTAGAAATAAAGAAAAGCTTGGGAAAAAAATGAAGTCTTTGTATGTTTTCCCCAAAAGAACCAAACGGAGAAATGTAAAAGAAGAAACGGAGAAATGAACACAACAAACACCGTAGACGGACGGCGAAGAAACGGAGGAAAGAAAGCGAAAGCTGTTTTAGTTTGACCCACCAACCAGTTTTAGTTGTACTGAGAGGATCCCAACTTTCATCAAAACCCTAAATTTCTCGCTCGCCAAACACCACCAGGAAAATGGAGAGATCGAGCCAAGAATCCCACCTGAGATCTGAAAACTGCGTCACATACGAGTCCCCGTACCCACTTTACTCCATGGCAATCTCTTCTTCAACCCAGCACAACCACCCCCGCATCGCCATTGGCAGCTTCATCGAAGAAGTCAGCAACAGGGTCGACATCGTCTCCTTCGACGAAGACGCCCTAGCAATCAGGACCCACCCTAGCCTCTCCTTCGACCACCCTTACCCACCCACCAAGCTCATGTTCCACCCCAACTCCCGCACATCCCCGGATCACCTCGCCTCCTCCGGCGAATACCTCCGTCTCTGGGAAGTTCGCGACAATTCGATTCAACCCCTCTCGGTTCTCAACAACAGCAAAACCAGCGAGTTCTGCGCCCCATTAACATCCTTCGATTGGAACGAGGTCGAGCCTCGGAGAATTGGGACATCCAGCATCGACACCACTTGTACCATCTGGGACGTGGAGAGGGGTGTTGTTGAAACCCAGCTGATTGCCCACGATAAGGAGGTGTACGACATTGCTTGGGGTGAAGCAGGGGTTTTCGCCTCGGTTTCCGCTGATGGGTCAGTGAGAATTTTCGATTTGAGGGATAAGGAGCATTCTACAATCATATACGAGAGCCCCCAGCCTGATACTCCATTGCTTAGATTGGCCTGGAACAAGCAGGATGTGAGGTACATGGCTACCATTCTGATGGATAGTAATAAGATTGTCATATTGGATATAAGGTCGCCAACAATGCCGGTTGCGGAGTTGGAGAGGCATCGGGCTAGTGTCAATGCCATTTCTTGGGCTCCCCAGAGTTCCCGTCATATTTGTTCAGGAGGGGATGATTCACAGGCACTCATTTGGGAGTTGCCCACGCTTGCTGGACCCAATGGAATCGATCCAATGTCGGTATACTTGGCTTCGTCTGAAATTAACCAGCTACAGTGGTCTGCAGCTCAGCCAGAGTGGATTGCCATTGCCTTCTCCAACAAACTGCAGCTTCTTAAAGTTTAGGTGTGAGATCATTTCTCTTGTCATCTGTAATTCAAACTTAGATGTGTTTGTTCGATTATGCTTCTTCTTCAGACAACATGAGATTGCTATAGAAAAAATTGAGAACTATTGCTAAGTTATTAGAGCTAGTTTTGTAGCCTGAGATACTCAACTTTATTACTCAACTATTTGGAATGTTTGAGTTGCTTGCTTTGATGTTGGAATTACTTTTTTTGTTGTTTGTTCATTTTGTGATCCTGTGACTTCCTTTGAATCTTGAAACTACCGTGGAAATGGGAAAAAGAAGTAAGAAGGAATTTCAAATTCTTTTATTTGGTTTGTCAGGAAAAACTTCGAAGAACATGAAATATAATGGAAGTTATTTAAATGCATTCATGTTCAAGTTCTTTGTGCTCTATGTAAAATGGGAATAAATTTGGTGTAAGGATCAGAGGAAAACACAATGATGGATTTGGCTTGTTCTTATTAATCAATTGGCTCTTCTGAAATCTCTTCAATGAAAAAACCGACTTATTGCAGACCTAAGTTTCCTCTGGCATTGGGTTTTGGGGTGCAACACAATTCAAATTGGTGTCATTTTAGAACCATACTGACCAAGGTTGGCTGTCGAACAAGAAACCAGACTGAATAGAGGAAGGAATTAAACCAGACTAACACATAAGACAACAGCTTGGTTTGGTTTGCTTCTCAAGTTCAGAGCTGCTTTCCTTCTTTGCTTTTAAAACTGACCATTTGCTTCCCAAGCTTCCATATATACCCTAGAAGCCATCGGGTGCTCATCAAATTTACCATAATATGATTTTCTGCAAGATAGATAGAAAGACATGGTAACTTATTGATTTCCTTAGAAGCCAGAAATTGTTAGAAATTGTCTTAAAACCTTGATGTTGAGTGGGTAAGCAACCTGAGGAGATTAACCAATGTAGGCAGGGTAGTAGAAATTAGAGGGGATTAAAATCAAGGTTAAAAACAGGGGCTTTTAAGGTTTTATAATTTGATTGATAGCCTCACCAAATTTAGCTATAGATTTGGTTTTATAATTTCATTCCAATTTTTCCATAGTTATTGACGGTTGTTATGCATCAAATATTGTAGTTTAACTGATGGATTGATTTTACTATTTATCCAATTTTCCTCATTGGGATATGCTTCTTGTTTTTCTCTTTTTTGCAGTCTGTTGTGATAGTGGCATTTTGAGGGAGATGGTCTCAGCTTCATGTTTTCTTGGTCAAGCACAAGGGCTAGCATGGCGAGAATTGCTCTCCAGATGTTGGTGAGGGATGATTTGGTTCTTGATTCGGATGTTCTTCTTCTGTAAGCATTTAGCTTCTCAAGGCCAGTCATAGTTTGTAGTATTATTACTGATTTGCAGCCTTGTAGTTGTATATTTTGAACTTCAAGAAGATAATTATTGCAGTGTCAACTGCTCCTTTAGATCATGACATAGCTTAGTGTAGCTACTTCCCCTTTAAATCTGAGTGATCTGTTCCTCTTGACCTCTCCATTTGTCTCAATGGAAAATGAAATCACTTTTTTTTATTTTTTTATAGGCAACTATAGCATGTATTAAGAAGCACCAAAAAGAGGGGACACACCCACACCCTATATACATAGGTAGTATACAAAAAAACATTGCAATACAAGCACCAAACATTTATAAGGTTAGCCTGCAAAAACAAGTCAAGCTATCCACAATGAAGAGCATCATAGAACTCCAAAATAGAGGGGATTTCCATTACAATGAAGCATGAGACCACTCTAATAGTCATTTAATGAAAAACTCCTTTAATTTTTAATCGGAGAGCTCTTCTTCATCAAAAGCCCTTTTCTTATGCTCCTTTCAAATACACTACAGTAAGCAAATCTGACCATACACCAAACAATTCTTCTCTTTTTATCTAACCCATTAAAATTTCATTTTGACGAGATTTTTGGCTGAAACCAAAAAGACCCATTTCAAGTTAAAGAACGTTAACAGAAAAGTCCATAGCACTAATACAATGAATCAAGACGTGATTAGTTGATTCTTCATTGTCATTACAAAGATTGCGCTCTGTTGACCATGGATCATCCCTTATTCATTAACATATCCACATTTAAAGATCTTCCCCTAAACAGTTTCTCATGTAAAAAAAAAAAGAAACCACATTCTAATGGGAACTCGGGATCCCAAAATCTCCTTATCTGGAAATATTAAATTACTTTTAGCAATTAAAGATTTGTACTATTACTTGACATTTAAATTTCCCCTCTTATCGTTTTTATGAAGTGAAGTGTCCTCTACTTCTTACACTTCAAAGGGTAAATAAGCTTTAGAGATTAGGTCATTTCCTCTATCTCCTAATCTTGGAAGGATTTCTAAATTGAACCTGCCAATGGCCTCCACCTTCTACGCCATCCCACAATATGGGATAGTAACATTTTAAGAAGAGGGAGGCTATTATGAAAAGCGCAAGGAATGCATCTTTTTTAACTTAAATGAATCTTGAAACCAATGTGTCCGTGTTGTGGGATGAGACTGCATTTTGATTGCAACATTGATCACTCCGATGAGTCCAGCCCAATCTCTAATAGGCTTGATAAATTCTAACAAAAATACTCTGCCCAACGAAAACCCTAACGATTAAATCAATGAAGTCCTAAGTTCAATCAAAATAGAGCATGGACTTCAGACAAGACTAAATATCATAAAGCTCTGTTTGAGGACAAAGTGGCTTTTCAGCTTTTCATGATCTTGAATAGCCTAAGTCAAAGAGCCGCCCCACTTAGATCCTATCTCTCCCTTTTCTTGTAAGTTGAAAACAAGACTCTTTGTTCACACGGTCTTCTCTAATCCTACTCTTTTCACCCTCCTCTCTAATGGTTGTATGGCAGAAAGCTTTCCCATTCCAGTTCTAAGCATTTGTGATTTAAACCATTGCAGAACACCACCACCTTGCTTTGTTTTTCCCAGTTCTAAGAGTTCTCAAACAAACACACAGTATATCTTTCTAATTTTACAAAAAAGTATGTTGCATCTATGTCTAGTGGAATCTTAATTTTAAACCACAACTGGTCTTCTCAATAGGGTTTAGGGGTTAGGGTTTGAGCAAGTCTTCTAGTTTTTTTTTTCACCCCTTTTTGCATTTGATTCAAGTTTATGAGACTAGTGGAAGTCTTTGTTTCTCATCTGAAAGTCAATGTGGCCCATGCATACCACCTAATAGACTTTTGAGTTTTGCATTCATTTCTTTCTCCTAGTCTTTTCCTCTAAAATTCTCGACCCCCCATTTGGGACCAAAAGGTTCATACCCAGTTCTCCTTTATGCTATATAGTTAAGCATATAATCCTAAGTTTGTGACAGATTATGCTATGTCTATGGGGTTCATAATATAAGGATGTTGTAAATTACAGCATTCAAGGGACTTGTGATGTTGAGGAAAGCCGCGTCTGAATTTGGTAGATGCATGGTTCTCACAAGTTTTGACAATTCTCTGCATAGTTATCAATAGAAGAGAGGCTTGTTCAAACTGCTTGAACCCAATGTCAAATGCTCCGCATAGTCTTCAGCATATGTTTGCCAGCTTAGAAAATCAATTGGCAATTGATACGGTTCTAAATAAGAAGACCCAGTTTGAAGGAAGAAGCTGTTTTGGTGATTGAAAATTAGCAGAGTTAGATGCACCTAGGTTCAATCAAGACTATAACTCAATCACATCTTATCTTTCCAGCTTTGAAAACAATGTTTTACTACCAAAGGTCTCACCATGGTGCCAAGTTTTCTTTTTCAATACAAAAAGGTATCACTAATTAAGGAGTATCACGTGTTTACCCTAATTCCACTTTAGTGTCATTGTCTTGTACCTAATGTCTTATTATTTTATATTATTATACGTGATCCCATTAATTTGTACCGTAATTTCATTTATTTATACATTACTTTCATTTGTTTATATTCTCATGTACTGCATTCAAATTTTATCATACGCTTGAACAATCAAATTAAAAATTCAGAATGACACCGAATGGTTATCACAGATTTTTGCTACTAGAAAAAGCCCAACTTCAAAACTTCGGTTTAAGAATCCAAAATTCATACACTTGATCAATCAGATGATATGATGATTTTCTTTAGCCAAGTAAAACAGAGAAAGCATGGGACAGTGGAATGGGCCACACAAGATTGTAAGTATTTGACAATATGGGAGCTGGAGTGTGAACAACACCTTCCCCACATTATTGCAAAACAGGAGATCAAAGTCAACTATTTTTTTTTTTTGTGGGGGGGCCTGAGAGTGCATTATTGGAGGAAATTTTACATTGCATGCTCTTGATTCAGAGAAGGGCATTTTTTTTTTTTCCCCTCATATCTTTAATCCTTTTTTTGTGTAGCTCCTTGTATTCCAATATCAAACTATTATATTGGAACAGTGGCAAAAGCCAAGTAGTGGGACATCTCCAGTCAAAGAATTATGAACTTAATATTCATTAGCCTCAGCAAATACAGTTTTTCTTCTCTTTCTGGTATTCTTTCCCTTTGAAAGATGCTGACTTGTCACAAATAAAGCCCCCATATGATCCTCTTGTATCCCCACTCCAGAAAGGTCCTTCAACCTCCTGCCTTTTTTCTTCTCTCTGGTATTCTTTCTCTCTGGGTACCTACTGATTCACCTTTTTGTAATTACATCATTGGGATTCTTCTTTGTTTCCCTAACACTGATCTTTCAAAACCTTCTCTCATTCCATTTCATCAAGGATATGCTCCTGTTTGTATTCTCTTCTCTTCCTCCGTTAGGAAAATCACATGTACATACTCAAGATTTTGATGTTTATTCAGAGGAATATCATCGCCCATCTCCTTTATTAGTCCCAGTTCCAGTTCCTGCCCAGTGCTTAGTTGAATTCATGAAGGAGCAGCTCCAGGTTGTAGAATATAGCCTCCTTCTCAAGAAGTCAGGAGCACCTAGACAAGATGATGGGCAATGTGCTGTGTGCTTGAACCGCATAGGAGAAAGCCAGGAAGTGAGAGAGCTTGGGAATTGTTGTCATGTGTTCCATAAAGAGTGTATAGACATTTGGATGGATCAAGGGCAGGGAACCTGCCCTTTGTGTAGATCAAAGCTCTCCCCAGCTGATCAGGGAGAGGAGTTGAAGTGTTGAGGAGATCCATGGTGGAGGGAGAGGATGATTTATTTGTTTGGTGAAGATTATGTGATGGGTAATGATGCCTTTTGATCAATTCTTTTTCCTCCTTCCTTCTATGAACTGTTATGTATATCTCGTGAAAGCTCCTTTGTTTCTTGAGCTTTCTCCTGTTTGAAGAAGAAACTGATTAAACAGGGAAATATAAGCAAAGTAGGCTTCAGATTAGAAAATGTGTTTGTAATCTTGTGTTAATCCTTTCCTCTCAAACATAAGTTTCAGCAAGGATTATGCGGTGGCTGCATGGTTTTTATCTCTTACGGTCGTAAATTGCAGCAATCAAGGGACTGTATATTCAAGAAAGCAATTGCTCAAATCCAACAGCTAGCAAATTAGCATGTTTCTTACTTCTCAAACTCCTCTATATATAGAATTTTCTTTGGAAGTTTCATTTATGATTGAAGGTGAAAATAGTTTTTTGATTTCTATACGATATGATCTACTTAAAAAAGGCTCATATGTTTTTGGGGTTCGCAGGGAATAGGGTCCCAAGCCCATTCCGTTTCTAGTTTAGGTTTATTCAATTTTCCCGATCTTCGATCTAGACCCTAATTATCATTTCCATATTCTCATTCCATCAGGGGCAAATCCCGTGGAGGAGGCTACATGGCCGGTGTTTTGGTCATTCCCATATTCCTTAAGTCCACAAGTCATATGATGGGACTCTGCCATTATACAAGTTTGGGCCTAATTCATTAGTTTTAGCCTCAAAGCAACCAAGCAGGTCCACCTCCTACCACTTTCAACCATCAATACAATCTCGCTATGAAAGGAAACCCCACTTAGATATAATGCTCCTTGTCATTCTTGTGAGCCAGCTTTTTCTTATTCTTTCTCTTATTCCTTCCTTTCTATGTCCACCACTACTTTTCCCTTTACCTGATCATGGATTTCTTTTCTCTTAGCTTCGAGAGCACAATACTCATATCACAAATCCTCCAACCTTTTCCCATCAGGCCATTTTTTCGAGGACATGCTCAAGCTTCTCCTCTCTTATACCCATCTCTCAGCCAAGTCCCATGCAGATGGACAAGATTCTGAAGCTTCTTCACAGAACTACAACACCTCATCTCCTTTACTTGTCCCAGTTCCTGTCCACTCAATAACTGAATCCATGAAAGACCAGCTCCGGGTGGTGGAATACAGTCCCCTTCTTGATGAGTCCAAAGCCGCAAAAGAAGGTGATTCACAGTGTGCAGTGTGCTTGAATATCATAGGAGAGCAGCATGAAGTGAGGGAGCTTGGGAACTGCTGTCATGTGTTCCACAAAGAGTGTATAGATGCTTGGATGGATCAGGGCCAGGCGACTTGCCCTCTGTGCAGATCAAAGCTAATGCCTGCAGGTGATGGTGAACATGGAAGGAATGAGCTTATCAAGAATGGAGGAGATCCGTGGAGGAGGGAGAGGATGATTTACTTATTTGGTGAAGATTATGTGATGGGGTAATGGCTTGGGCCCCATCTGGTTGCTGTTTGAGGCCAAGTTTGCTGCCTCTGATGCTGTACCTGGTTTTTCATACTGGAGAGAGCAAGTCTTCATTCCAATATCATGTTTCACTCCTACCTCCAATAATTGTACTCGTCTTTTATCTTTTCTTCTAGATTACTAAGTACCACTGTCCCCATGAATGATTCTCTCTCTAATTATAGATTCTATCCACTCTAAGCCTAATAGAATCTACGACTTTAAAAGGGCGCATTTTGCTCAATTCTTTTCCCTCCTTCTATCTATGAACTGTAATTTATATCTCATGAAAGTGCTTTTGTTTCTCGAGCTTTCTCCTGTTTGAAGAAAAAACCGATTTAATCCGGGAAATATCAGTAAAGTAGGCTTCAAGTTAGAATATGTGTTTGTAATCTTGTGCTAATCCTTTCCTCTCAAACATAAGTTTCAGTGAGGATGATGCAGTAGCCGCATGGTTTTTATCATTTATGGATGTCGTAAATTGCAGTAATCAAGAGACTGTATATTCAAGAAAGCAACTGCTCAAATTGATAGATGCAGCAATCTAAGTTGACTTTAGCCAATGGAACTTCAATTATAATCCAACGGCTAACAGATTAGTATGTTTCTTATTTCTTAATCCCATTATTTAATTCTTCTACAAAAACCTTATACTAGGGTAAGGAGAGAAGTTGTCTTATTTATTATGAAAGTTACAGGCACGTTGAAGATGGGATAATTATTAATTAAGCTTGTTGGATTAATTTTCTCGGGTTTGGATTAGCATAAAGAGAGTGAGGATTAGTTTTATTGGGTTGACATTAGCATAAAAATGATGAGCATCTTTGAACAGACGATATTATGAAAATTTGATTGGGTTGTTCACCTGATTCACAGTGAGATTGCTTGTAACCGTGACTAGATGATTTAGTCACAGCATTATAGTCTATGGTCACGCTTGGAGAGCGACTAATAACACCATTTCTCCCATTGTATACAAGTTTGAACCTATTCTAATCTCCTAGTTTTACTATGTCATGCCTGTCCAAAAATACAGACTTGCTATGGAAGAACCCCACTGAAATGCTTCTTTCTTGTGAGTTTTTTCCTCTCTTTATCTTGTTTCTTTCTTTATTAATCCCAGTTACTTTCTATTGTATAGTTGATTCAGGGTGGTGGAATACAGTGGCCTGCTGAGAAGGCAGGAGCATGTAAAGAAGGCGATTCGAAATGTGCTGTGTGCTTGAATTGCGTAGGAGAACAGCATAAAGCGAGGGAGCTAGGGAACTGTGGCCGTGTGTGTTACAGGGAATGGATGGATCAGGGCCAGGCAACTTGCCCTCCGTGTAGATCAAAGCTACTGCCAACAGACTGATGAACAAGGAAAGGAGCTCAAGTGTGGAGGAGATCCATGAAGTAAAGAATGATTTAAGTCTTGTTTGGCAATTATTTTCGAAAATAGCTTTATGTTCTTCAAAACAAAAAAGGGGAAAATATATTTGCCAACAAGAAAACTGTTTTCTATTTTTTGTTCTTAAAAACAGGAAATATGATATTTTCAGAGAGCATCTTTTAATTGTTTTCACTTGTTTTTTGAAGACAATTTAAAAAAATAATTATACGAATAAGAAGAATGATTAAAAATGATGGATACTAGTTAGGGCCATAAATTAATTTACAATTTGAGGTCATTTGGGATGACCTAACTTATTGGACATCCATTTCAATTTTTTGGTCTTTTCTTCTAAGTAACTACTACTGTCTTACATTATATGTAAGGATCTACTTTCAATTATGTAAATATTGTCCACTCTTAGCTCAAAGCACACTCATGATTTTAAAACACATTTACAAGGTTAAGAAAGCCCAAAAAGCATTCACAACTTTAAAACATGTCCACAAAGTTAAGAAGAACTCGTACATATGTAATTTCCTTCAATATAGACATAACATCCTCATTGTATCTCATAAAATCCAATATGAAATATCACAATTAGATTTTCTCTTCTTCAATATGTGATATTACAATTTCTCTTTATGTAGACACAACATTCTCATTGTATCTTATAGGATCCAATGTGGAAAATTACAATTACTTTTCATATAAATATAATGTCTTCATTATGTCCCATAAAGTCCAATATAGTATATCATAATCACCTTCTGTATAAACACAACATCCTCATTATATCCCATAAGACTATGGGATCAAATAGAGAAACATCATTTGTAGAGTTAAAAAAACATTCACGATTTTCAAACGCATCTACAAAGTTAACAGCAGTCTATACATATATATAGGTTTGGGAATTTTTTCCCTTATTTAATGTAGGATATTGCCTTCAATCTCATAATAAAGTGATATGGTTTGTTACTTGGATGCATGACCTCTAGAAAAACTTCTCATTTATATCTCATGGGTGATTTCCCTTTTTCCCCAAAAAAAGGCAAGAAGACAAGAAGCTGTTGCAATATCTCATCAATAATGGGACATGAAATCTACAAGCTGTTGAGACCTTGCTGCCTGTTGATTTGCCACAAAAAAAACCTGCAAACGGCAATGCCAAGCAGGTGATGAATCATTTAACTTTATTGATAGATAGGCATCAGTGGTTTCCTGTGAAACTTCCAAATCTACCACATTTGCTTCCCTTGATCACGAAACAATGGTGAAAACAACTCTAAACAGCCTTATCGATATCTTATGAAAAAACCTATCCTAAAAAACGCATCCTAGAGCACCTTTTTCAACTAAACAAACAACTTCCCAAGAATTTTCTCAAGTATATGTGACTACTGGCTTTCCATTGGAATCTTTAAGAACATATATAGCTATAACCAGTTTGGAGAAACTTATTTTGGGCTGCTCTCTCCATGCCTGGATGAATAGCAGAAAACACATTTTTTAGGGCAGAGTGGATTATACTAAACCTGGACATATTTACCACCCATTTCCTCACACTGATCATATTGGATCAAACCAGCATCCGGGTTTTGTGGATCTCAGACTAGATGTGATTTTCAGCTGCATCCTCATTTAACCTGATCATGAAATATGAATAAAGATGACAATGAGGCAGGATCGTGACAGCAATAAGACGGGTTTGAGATGGATTAATATAATTGTAACTCGACCCATTATTTAAATATATTCTCATCCTCAACACAGGAAAAAAAAAAATGTAAAATTAAAAATAAATAAAAAATAAAAAAGTGAGGTTCGAGTATGTGTTTCTTTTTTTCCTTTCAACTTTTTAAAAAATTTAATTACCTAAAAATAAACATGATTTGTAAGTAAATAAATATCATATATCTTTATAATTTATTTTAGTGAAAAATAATTTTTTTTTTATATGTGTTAAAAAAAATGAAAATAAATAAATAAATGAAAGTCATTTTTTATTAAGTATACATATAACCGAGCCGATTGGAACAAAAAAATACCTGAACCTGATTTAAACTTCAAAAAATTTCTCTAACTCATTTTTCATGGTCCAAAAACCATCATTAATAGTGGGATAGAGTGGATAACCAAAAGAAATTGTCCTAGCGTCATCCCTAATCATGGTTCAACAGGTGGAATTATTAAACTTATTGGGATACACCACTTAGTCAGATATATATCCTGCTTTTTCCATTTTCCAGGCGCCTGAGGTCAATGAAAGGACTCGTTTGGATACGTGTAATTTACTATTGGGATATACCCACTTAGTTAGATATCCGGCTTTTTCCATTTAGTAGGCGCCTGAGGTCAATGATTTTACCAAAAATTCAATAAGAAGCTCAGTGCAGTTAGGTAGGTTCACGGTGGGAGGATGAATGATCATAGAGCAACCATGGGGTTGAATGGTGAGAAAACCACCTTCTTAATTCATTATTTTGAAAAAATCAAGATGGGAGTTGACTGACTTGGGCATACTACAATACCAAACAATACTTTTTTACTACCATACCGAAAACGTGTCATCGATGTTACGGGTGCACTTAAGTTTTATTTGTTTTAATAATACTTAGATGGTGCTTGTTTTTTTTACTATATTTAATTTTTTCTATTCAATTAAAAGTACCTTATTGATATTAACCAACATAACTAAAGTGAACTTGTTATCAATAAATTTAATTTAATTATATTAGTTGATATCAATGAATTATTTTTAACCGAATAAAATAAGTCAAATATTTTAGTTTTTTCTATTCAGTCAAAAAACAAACACCACCTTAGTCTCGTTTATTTGTTGAATGTACCATTTATATCTCAATTTTATTTGTATTATTATTCAACTACTTAAATTTTATCACACACATTCAATAGTCTAGATAGAGTTTGTTCGATGCTGATTCAATACTTTACTATTTTCCCTATTCGAAATTTTCTATTTTGTTTAGGGAATCTTTGGCATTCAAGAATATTTAGGTTCATCAACTAGGTAATCCAATTAGCTTAATATTGAATAATATTTAAAATTTTCAAGATTCAAGATCCTTCCTTCTATATTGTTTCAAATCATCGCCTTCTAGGCCTTATCGTTGACATGAAAGTGAATGTACAATGAGCCTTTAATCTCTCATGTCAATATTGTCCCTGGAAAGCTTATTATCCACTTAGTCTAATAGTCACTCATAACTTTAAAATATACCTACACGATTAAACTAGAGAAACTCATTATATATTTCATATTACAATTACCTTTTATGTAACACAATGAGGATATTATATCTAATGAAATTGAGAGGTACATACTCAAAATACCGACTTAAAGTCTCACAGCCCAATAGAAGGTCCACTTAAATACCATTTATATGATTCATTCCCTTTTATCTAAATATTGTTTGCTCTAAACTCAATGAACTCCCGTAATTTTAAAACACATTTATAAAACACTATACCAATAATATTGGATGATTGGACTCAAATGAAATTCATTTAGAAACCATTTGCATTAAGAATTGAAGCATTGACCTTCACCACTTGTAGTACTTTCCTTACAATCCCCTTCCTTCATCATCAATTTACCTTATTTTTCCACTCTTATCCAAGAGAGATTCTCTCTTAGTAATTATAAAAAAATACAAGTGCATTTTGAAGAGCTAATATTTTTTGAGCTTGTTGGACATTGTGTGATTTGTATCAGCACAAAGAAAATGAGGATCATTGAATAGTATGATATTATAATGGAAATTTATTGGGTTGTGTATGACTCACTTTATTAGAGAGATGGGAATCATAGAAGATAGGAGACATGATATCATACTTGATGAATATTTTGTTGGGTTGTGCATATGACTAAAAAAGATGGGAATCATTGGAAGAGATGATATTAAATTGAGTTGTGTGCATGATTCACATTACCATTAAAAATGATGGGAGAATCACTGGAGAGTTGACATATATTAATGAAAATTTTATTGGGTTGTGTTGGGTAGTTGATTACTACTCAAAAAGAGCATATTTTAGATAATAATTATTATAAGTTTCATATCTTTTGAATAGTAATTATGCCTAAAACACTCAATTAAGATGTTGTTGCCTTTGCAAGAGTTACTAACAAATTTTATGAAGTTTTGGAGTCATTTCAAGATATGATTTTGATAAATTGATGACAAAAGAGATGAATCAAATTAAAGAAAACAAATAATGTTGATGATGATCCAAATGCATAATGAAAGAAGTAATGCAATTGGTTTGGATTGGGATTTGAGCTGATTTAGAGGTAGTTGAAGTGGAAAAAAAAAAAAGGAAGAAATGACAAAAGAAAGTTTAAAAATCAAATATTTCCATTTCGCATAATCATGTAAAAATTTCACATGACTATACAAAATGGACCAAAAGGTGGATTTGTGCTGCAAGCCAAGGAAAATTTCAAAGCTGATTTCGCATGATCATGCGAAAATTTCGCACAGTCATGCGAAATGCTCCAGGAAAATGTAAATTGCTACTATTGCATTTTTTATTTCGAACATCATGCAAAATTGTTTGAGCTCTTGCAAAATGGCCATTTTATTATTAAACTCCAGATTGCTTGATAAAGAAGCTTCCAGAATACCTCTTAGATGATGCCAAGTGTCTACTTGACCTTGGCCTATAAATAGAAACTTGATTTTCTCATGAAAAAAAAAAAAAAAAAAAGTTCTTTTTAGACACTTCTAATTATTGAATTTTCCAGATTTTCTCTCTCAATTGAATTCTCTATTTTCCTTCATTTTCTCTCATTTTCTCACTAGCCAAAAATGTCTTGTGAGACCAAATCTCCAAGCATGAGTGACTAAATATCATTTTTCTCTGAGGAAGAAGGATCTAGAGGCAATATCTATGGTGAATTATATAAATTAGCTTTAATTGCAAAGATAATTTGATCTAATTGATTAATTGATTGAATTTTGAGAATTTTTCTCTTCAAATTGTCTTGGATGATTACTACAATGCAAATTAGGTGAATTCATTAAATTCGTAAAGCTAGATTTGATTATATTGAATAGTTGCATTGTGTGAATCATTGGAAGATAATTTAAGATAAATTGAATATATAATTTGAATTGATCTCTTGGATTAAATAACCTAATTTGAAGAGAAATTATATCTAGACCTAAAGCTAAATAAAAAATCAGTTTAAATGAGAATTTAGATTTTCAATCTAATTTGATGAAAAATAGATCTTAACATCTATTCACCATAGAGATTGTTTTCTAGAAAATTCTAACTCTGAGAATTTCATTTTCTATTAATTTTCTTTTATTTCACATTTTGTTATTCCTCTCAATTTGAAATCATTGTTATTTTGAACTTTTATCATGAATTATCAAATCAATTTCATTTGATTACAATCATTTCTTCTCATCTCATTCAAGTCTTAATTACCGAGAACAATTCATCCTAGTGGACGACACTTAAAAACCACTATACTACAGTAGTATGTACTAAAACCACTTTTTGATTACGTACAAGCTACTCTAGAATAGTGAATTAGGTTATAAATTGTGTTTTGATGCAGTAAATGATGAAAAATCAATCGATCAGTAGTGCTTCATTCTAAGATATAAAACTCTACTTATGGATGAAAATTTTATGATCAATGCAATCTATGTTTGTTGAAAGTTTTTTTGATTTATGTAAATTTTGAAAGCAAAAGAGTTTAAATTTGAACAAGTAGGTGTGGATAGAGACGAAAATGGGATAGGGTAGATGAGAGATGAGAAATATGTTTCTTATTTTTGTCTCATTTCTTATATTAGATTAGGTGGATTGAGATGAGAAATCCCTACTAAGGAAACAAGTTTTACATCTTCGTCGCATTTTTCGTTTTAGAATTTATATTTTAGGGTTTTATTTTCTAGATAGTAAATTATACATGATGGTTAATGGATCAAAGCTATCTAGTTTGTTTGATCAGAATTACTAATATCTTTATTAGTGTTAATAGTATCGATATAAGTATCAATATTTGCACATTATTAGTAAAAATTAATCACTACATGTTTGGATTTTCTTGAAAAAATCTTATAGTCCATCGCTATGACTTTCTTTAATTTCTCCTTCCTCTTCTTCTAAATTGTTGATTAATTTGTATGACCATTGAGTAACTATTGTATTGATTTCCTTTATTCCAATGGATTTTTTTTTTTATTGTTTGATGGTTGGGATCATTTTTAATCAAAAAAAAAAAAATTAAAAATTTTGCTTGATCTTTTGAATTTGGATCAACTTTTCCTTGTTCCAAAAAACAAGTCCTTTCAAATTAAGATTTGATGGCAATTCTATAGTAAATTGATCGATGAAGTTGAAAAAAAAGAACCAACTTTTGTTGATAATGATTTTATATTAAATGAGTATTCAAATTCTCGATAACCAATAGTAAGAAGGATACCACAAATTTTATTTATGCAAAACTTCTCCTTGGAATTTTCTCTAGACATTTTATTTGTGATTGAAGGTGAAAACATTTTTTTTATTGTTCTACAGTTCGCTTAACAAAGGATAATATATTCTAAGTGTTAGTGGGAAATAGGGTCCCAACCCCGTTTCATTTCCAATTCAAATTTATTCAATTTTCCCCATCTTCAATTCCAACCTTGATTATCATTTCCTTGTTCTCATCTCATTAGGGGCAAATCCCAAGGAAGAGACTACATGGGTATTTTGAGGAAAATGCTAAGGTACTGTAACTCACCGAACAAGATATATAGACCATTAAAATATGTATAATGAGATCTAAACCATTCAATAAGGATACAAATGAATGGAACCGAGGTATAAGGGTAAAAACAATAAGACTATATTACAAACAATAGAACCAAAAAATGTATAAGTGGAACCATCTAATTAATGGTAACTTTTCAATAAGTACAAAAAATATCATTCAATGCTATTAACCAATGTCGTGTTTTAATCATTCCTATCATTTAAATCCACAAGTCATGATGGGAAGACTCTCCCATTATACAAGTTTGGGCGTAATTCATTATTTTTAGCCTGAGAGCAACAAACAAGGTCCACCTATTACCACTTTCACCCATCAACATGATCTTGCTATAAGAAGGAAACCCCACTTAGATCTGATGCTCCTCCTCGTCATTCTTGTGAGCTAGCTTGTTCTTCTTCTTTCTCTTATTCCTTCCTTTCTAGGTCCATTACTCTTCCCTTTACCTGATCATGGATTTCTTTTCTCTTAGCTTTGAGAGCACAATAATCATATCACAAATCCTCCGAATCCTTCTCTCACCAGGCCATTTTTTCAAGGACATGCTCAAGCTTCTCCTCTCTTATACCCGTCTCTCAGCCGAGTCCCATGCAGATGGACAAGATTCTGAAACTTCTTCACAGAACTACAACACCCCATCTCCTTTATTTGTCCCAGTTCCTGTCCACTGTGTAATTGAGTCCTTGAAAGACCAGCTCCAGGGGGTGGAATACACCCGGCTTCTCGACGAGTCCGAAGCCACGAAAGAAGGTGATTCACAGTGTGCAGTGTGCTTGAATATCATAGGAGAGGAGCATGAAGTGAGGGAGCTTGGAAACTGCTGTCATGTGTTCCACAAAGAGTGTATAGATGTTTGGATGGATCAGGGCCAGGCAACTTGCCCTCTGTGCAGATCAAAGCTACTGCCTGCAGCTGCAGATGAACATGGAAGGGACGAGATGATCAAGAATGGAGGAGGTCCATGGAGGAGGGAGAGGATGATTTACTTCTTTGGTATGTGATGGGGTAATGGCTTGGGCCCCATTTGGTTGCTGTTTGAGGCCAAGTTTGCTGCCTCTGATGCTGTACTTGGTTTTTCATACTACATAGAGCAAGTCTTCATTCCAATATCATGTTCCACTCCTAGTCTCCTACCTCCAATAATTGTACTCGTCTTTATCTTTTCTTCTAGATTAGTAAGTACTACTGTCCCCACATTATGCTTCATCCAATCATGGAGTGTCTTTTCCCTACCATATATACCAAAAATATATATATAATCAATAAGAAACAAATACCAAAAATGGTTGATTCAGACACTATATATGTTTTATTTCAAATCTCATATTTTTATATAGAAAAATTAATAATACAACATGATATCAAATTTTTATTTGATGGGAGATCATATATATTTGTTTCCCCCATTTGCATATTTGTTTCTCAATTTATCAGTTTGTTTAATTCAATTGACTTAAATTTTTAGAAAAATTGGTAGTTCAACAATATTTTTGTAATATTATTTAATGATTTAAATTTAATTATAAATGTAATCTCTCTCTCTCTCTCTTTCTCTCTCTCGTATAGATATTGTTCATTCTAAATTTAATAGAGAACTTACAACTTTAAAACACATGTAAGATTTAAAAAAATTCATATATAAACTTTTTCTTGAGAAATTTTATTATATATCAATAACTTAAATTAAAAGTTTTAAACTAACATGGGCTTGGCTTCAATTGAAACCAAGAGGGCCCAATACAACCCGATTGTTTATATGTTTATACTTATTAATCTAAGTCTAATTCAATTTTAACCCAAACTTAAAAAATTAGAACCTCCTTTTTGTCAATGCAAAACTATAATCCAACCATTTAATATTACAATCTAGTAGATGATTTCTTTTTTTTTTTTATCGATCTTTTATGAACTTGTCAAATTACAAAAAGGGTGATGTCAAAAGCTGTTTATGTTTTCCTTTTTTGTCCTTACCTTATTTGGAAAAAAATAAAAAGAGACAATCATAAAAAAAAATACAAAATTTTAAGCAAATTCGAATTGATAAACAAATTAAACAAATAGGCTTAATGTTTGATTTTGCTACCAATTCAACTCAATACACTAGTACCCCTAAAACCCCTCCATATGCATCTTCCCTCCTTTGCTTGAGCCCAAGTGAGAATATTTTGGGGCTAGAAATTGAGCTTATGCTTTGACCCCATCTTAACAAAAAAGGAAGGAGCATGGCATATGATCCAGCCAATAAAGCAAAACACATTCATCCAGATGACCCAAATCCATAATTTGGAGCTAGATAACTTGTTCAGGTTAAATTCATCCAATCTTAAATCAATACAATGTTTGGGAGGGTTTGGATAAGTATTTTTTATGTTTAAATTGAACTTGAGTTAAATTTTCTCAAATTAAACTCAATAAGGGTTGGGTTTAATCTAAGGGTTTGGACAACTCAAGTATTGTTGATAGATTGAAGGGTTGGTCGTGTCCATCAACTCGCCTTGTGTTTAAATGTCGTAATCATTTGGGTGAATGCACTATAAAGTTAGGATATGCATTTTTCCTTATAACAATTGCTTTTAAGAAAGTTGGTAGAGTCTGAGGTCCTATAAATGATATCAAAGTCGAGGTCACAGGTTGGAACCCAAGTATGTCGCTGAAAGAGGGAGATGGTTGACAAATATGAGGGTTGGTCGTGTCTATCAACTCTCCTTGTATTCGAATGTCATGAGCGCTTGGGTATACATGGTATGCGTATTTCCTGATAGCAATTGCTTTTAAAAAAGTTGATAATGCCTAAGGTCCTACAAGAGTCAAATCCTAATCCAATTTAATATTTTGTAATATTTATAATTTATATGATTATATGTAACATTATTATGTTTATATTATTTCAAATAATTTAAAAAATATTAAATTTAATTATATTATATATCATTTTATTTTAAAAAGAAAAAATTTAATCCAAACCAACTCGAATTCAAGTAATAGAATCCAAATAACTCAAGTTTAACCCAAATTGAAAACAATTGGAAATGACTTAGACTCAATTAAACATTTTGGATTAGATGTGAAATTTTTTAAAATTTTGATTGAAAATCTATTATTTCGGATTGAGGTCTAACAAATGTGAAAACTATGGCTATAATTTGGAAGAGTTTGTAATGACTAATTTGAGTCTAACTCGAATTAAAAAATAATTAATTTGGGTTTAACTCAACTTGACTTTTAACTTAAGATACTCAACCCAAATCGAATCTAACTTCATTTTTCTAAGTTCAGGTTGATTAGATTAGACACAATTTTGAGGGTTAATTAGATTGCACAAGTCAAAATTTATCCATAAATAACTTTTTTTTTCTAGGTATTTTCACCAAAATTTTAATAATAATTAGATAAAATTTCAAAATAGCAATAAAAAAGTAACAAAAAAAAATTATATATCTTTCAAAAATATATATATAAAAAATAAATAAATATTATTATATAAAATTATAAATATTATAAAGATATTAAATTGGGTTCGGTTTGCATGAAGCTCAATCTAACCGTACCCAAAACTAAGCTCATGTTAAAAAAACTTGACCCAAGTCTAATCTTAGCCCAACCCGAGTATTGAGTCCGGCAAGTGTTTGGATCAGATCAACTTGGCCATATTGAAAACTCAACCCTACTTGTGGCCCAAAATCCCAAGGAGAGAGAAAGGAGAAAAGATGATGAGAAAAATGACGAATCAAATGACATAAAGGAATATCTGAAATTGGATCCCCAACGCAAAATCAAATCCAGGAATTAGAATCCAATCCAAACCAGAAGTATAGAAAGTAGAGGAAACCCACCTCTTCTTCCAACCCTCAATCCACAATCACATATTCATATTCCTTCTCTTTCTCCCCCATTCTCATCATGGACTCTTCAACCCACGTCACACAACCCATCTTCAAACTCCAAGACCTGCCGCCACCTCCTCCTCCGCCGCCCCATAACGACACCCATTGATATGTCTCCACCGCCTCCGCCTACCCCTCCGCCGAATCCGCCGCAGCAGGCGCCGATCAGCAACTGCCACAGCAACCTCTGTAAGCACCTGCCCAAACCCACATCGCTGCCTGATCTTTTCTTCACTGCTCTCTCCCTCCTCTTCCTCTTCCCTTCCTCCCCTAAACCCCAGACCCTCTTTTCGAAGATCTCCTCCCTCTCTTTCCCTCAAAACCCTCGTCGCTTTCTCAAAACCCCCACCATGATCTCACCCTCGAATCCTAAACCCATCACCCAGTTCTCATCCCCGCAGTCTCTCACCGATTGGCTCAAGCATCGTCTCCCCTCCGACTCCTTCGCTTCTTGGGGGGTCAAGCCCGGCACCAAGAACGTCCACAATCTCTGGCTCGAGCTCTCCGAGGGCGAAACCTCGCTCGCCGACTCAATTCCTCCTATCCGTACAGTACGTGTCGTCACGGTTCGGATTATTAGCGAAGACAACCGAATTCTCCTCGAGTCGCACCAGGAATTGTCAGACGGCACAATTCGGGAACGATGCCGGCCCTTGTCGGAGAAAATGAAGCCCGGCGAGACCCTTGAATGCGCTGTTCATCGGGCGGTTAAGGAAGAGCTTGGATCGATAATTCAGGACAATGGGAATGTGAGGATTGTGCCGGGGTCGTATGAGCAGAAGGTGGAGGAGAGGGTTTCAGCTTCCTACCCGGGTTTGCCGGCCTGTTATGTGTTGCATTCTGTGAATGCGTGGGTCGATGGATTGCCTGACGGAGAATTTTGTACGGAAGAGGAAGAATATAGGGATTGGAATGGGATGGGCATTGCAGAGATGGCCGTTTCTGTGAAGAGGCATTACTGGAAATGGGTTGATTTTGATTCAGTTTGATGTTCGATGATCTGGGTGGTGATTGGTGAGTCACTATTTCTCTGTGACATTTTACAGGGTTTATCACTTCTTTTTTTCTTTGTCTAAGATAATTTTGTCCGTTGATGCAGATCACTGTAATAACCGAAACTTTTCTGATGTTTATGAATGAGTTTGTAATATGATTACAATTAGTAAAATGGCATTTGAGATGGGAATGATTGAATTGCTTCATTCAATTTGAAGGGTCATTGCTTTAATCACTGAATTGCATCTGTGTGTTTATTTCAAGTTTGATCGCAGGAGGGATGGGAAATGTGATGGTATAGTGACTTAACTATTATCCATAGGCAACTCTTTTCTTCCTCTTTTTTCGTTTTTCAATTTTTCATGAGAATCCCATGTTGGTTTTTTTTCTTTTTTTTATCAGTAAATGAGATTTATATTAAAAAGCGCCAAAATGGGCACACCAAAGTACCCACAACGAAGAGAATCCCATGTAGCTGGAATCATGTGTTTGAATTTTTGAGGCAGATAGGTCACTTGGATGGTTGGATTGTGTTTGCATTGATCATTAGACAAATGGGTTATCACTTCACTGGCATCTTATCACTACACAGTTGTAGAAATGGGGATGGATGAAGACAATGGTTTATCACTACACAGTTGTAGAAATGGGGATGGATGAAGACAATGGTTGTGGAAAAGATGGGGAAGGCTTACCATAATTTTAAGTACCTTGCCTAATTTGCCTATTTATTTCATGTCCCTGTATAAATGCCCATCTGAGGCTTGAGAAAATTTAGAGACTTACTTTGGGGAGGAGGAACTTTGGAAAAAAAGATGCAAATTTAGAGACTTACTTTGGGGAGGAGGGGCTTTAGAAAAAAAGATGCATTTAATGAAATGACCAATTGTTTGTTGGAAGAAGAGAAAAGGAGGCCTCTCTTTGCTTAATAGGGATTTCATGGGTCAATGGTGTTGGAGATATGCTTTAAAATGAGAAGCCTTATGGAAAAACATCATTCAGGAAAAGTATGGAGAGGATGAGGGGTTTGGTGTTCTTGCAAAGTGAGGGAAGGGTATGGGGTTGGGGTTTGGAAAAACATCAGGAATACATGGGACTTGGCTGATGGTAGTGTATCCTTTGAGAAGTTGATAATGGGATAAGGGTGAAGCTTTGGAAGGATAGGTGGTATGGGATGAACCCTTATGTTTGGCTTTCCCTCCCTTGTATGCCTCAGCATCATCTAAAGAGCCTTGGTGGCAGATTTTTAGGATGATTTAGGAGAGGGGGGCTACTTGAATCCTTGTTTAACCGGACACTTCAATGATTGGGAGCTAGATAATGTAAATCTCTTTTCTCAAGGCTTCAAGAAAGGTCCTTGAAGAGGGAAGAGAGTGATAGAGTGGCATGAATGGATTCTAGGACTGGGTTTTCTCTATCAAATCTATATATTCCATTACAAACCCAATGCATGTAATTCCTTTAATTGTGGTCATTATTTGGAATTCATGGATCTCATCAAAAGCAAGTTTTTTTGGCTTAGGAAGCTAGCAAAGGCAAAGTGTTGTCCATGGATCAGCTTTAGAGGAGAAGGCGGTCGATGGTGAATAGATCTGTTCTTTGCAAAAGTGAACTAGAATCAATAGATCGCATTCTCCTTCACTGCATCTAAGTAAGGACACTATGACAACTTTTGTTTTCTTTGTTCAACATTATATAGGTCCTTCCTTCTATGATCCGAAAGATTATTTTAAGTTGGCATGACTACTTTGCAAAAAGAAAACATACAAAGGTTTGAAGAGCCACTCCATAATGCATTTTTTGGACAATTTGGAAGGAAAAAAATCAAAGAGTATTTGAATTCTTTATTACTTTTGTGGCACCTTTGTATACTCGTGTACTTTGGTGTGCCTTTTTTTGAAAATGTTATTAATAATATTGTCTTTTGCCTTTTTTTTTAAAAAAAGGATTATTCAAAAAGCAAGGAGTAGCCAATTCTTTCCTTAGCAATCTTGTGCCATGGGTTAGCTTATTCATAGAAGAAGTATTAATGTCTTTAATTGATCTTGTAGATTGGGCGGAGTCTAGTTGAGGGAGGGAGTAACTATTTTTTGTGTTTTCTCTCTTTTTGGCAACAACTTTTAGTACCTATCGTATACATTATATATATATATACTATTTTCTTGCTTATTTATCAAAAAAAAAGGGGGGGAAAGGAAATGGGGATGACAGAATTGTTTGATTGGTTAAGGTCCCTGGGATTTTGCTCCTTTTCTCACTGAAAGAGTATTTGGAAGAACAGAGCAGAAGATCAACCTCACTTCTCTATCAAGCGTGTGCTTGAACCAAGTTTCAAGACATTGAGAAGCCTAAAATGTTGTCTTGCAAGGAAATTGTGTAGATGTTGATGTTGGATGTTTCACTAGAATGGCGGCTGTTTGCTTTGAAGAAGTATCTGTGTATAGAAAGAGGGACTTGGAACATACTTTCTGGTGCCATCTGTGAATTTGTTTGTGTATAGAAAGAGGGATATGGAAGACATGCTGTGCTACAGCCAATTTTATATTAGATGCTAGCTACATTTTGCGGAGATGATAGTGGACTCCAGGACTTTTATCAGAATAAGAGTATGCACATCATACCGCTTGGTGATTGGGACTTGCCATTGTTTAGGGACCAAACCAAAAGGAAAAACCAGGAGTAGTTCAATCTAATGGTGGAAAAGAATTGGAAAGAACTCGATCGACTGCCTAATCACAGCACAAGAGGTCTTTGTTTGAGTGGGTGTTGCATAGATAATTTTTTTTTGATATGCAATAAAAGATGTATATATAAGGCAAAAGAAAAGGGCACACAAGATGTATAGAATGGGCTAAGAAATGGTCAAGCTACAAAAGAGAGCACAAAAAAAAAAAAAAAAAAAAAAAAAATCAATTCCCCTCTCTCTCACACAGCGAGTTCCTAACCAATCAACAAAATCAATTGAAAGTATTGATCCTTCGCAGATGTATGTCTTGACCCATGCTAAAAGGTTACTAAGAAACAAATATTTCAACTTTTGATCTGGCATTTCATTGTTTTTACACTCATGTTGGTTTCTTTCCTTTCACAATGTCCAAAAAATGCATAGGGGAGAAGCTTTCCAAAACTTTTTCCACTTTTTTTGTGATCAATTGATTCCCCTTGGATTTTACAAAGAGAACATCTATTCACGGAGATGACCACCCTCTTTTTTTAAGTTGATGTATTGTCAATACTTTCTCGTGCGGAGATACTATGCATGGAGCATATAAACTGCCGATTCTTAACTCATTCACATGTTGCGGCTACTGCTGCAGCCTATTCAAAAATCGTCTTCGAGAGTGTTAGATATCCCTAGTCATTGAAACCTAATCCTTCATACTTTGGCAGGCTCTTGAGGTCTTTCCAGACACTTCGTTTTCATTTTTGTAGGGACTTTGTGTAGGAAATTACTGGCTTTTGAAATCCTCAAAAAGTAGTGTAACTTTTGGAATTGGTGGCACCCAATTTCTGCCTTTCATTCTCCTTTTTCTGTTCTTTAGAGATAGAACTGTTATTGTCTGTATCTATGATCTTACTATTAGATTATGAGAAATGGTTCCTCAGCTACCACCTGCCAAGGAAGTGGGACAATAGCCCAACCCAACTGTCAAAAAGACAAAAAAAAAAAAAAAAAAAAAAAGGAAAGGATGAAAATTGACTGAATATTTAAAACATTTAGGAATGTATAACAAACTATTGGCTTGATGAGATACTCCATTGAAATCATCCTTATTTGTCCAATAAAAAGGAAATAACAAAAACATTCTTCCGAGTACTTAGTTTTGAGCAAAACCCAGGATTGTCAGCACTCATTTGGACTTTAGTGAGTGAAGCTTGATATGATCGGTTCAGGGGCTAGTAGTTTAGCTCATTTCTGCTACTTCTTTCAATTGTCTTAGTTGTTAAGTTGGTGAGTCTCTAGAGTTTTTTGAATATATGGCTGGTAGGATGCACTAAGGAAAGGGTGGAAATCAAAACTCCTTGACTGAAGGTGAGATCGTTTCTCCGATAAAAGAATCGAGCTCATCCTGTTTCTCAGTAAATGAATCAAGCTCAGCCTCCCAGTCTTGCTTGGTTTGTGCCACTGTAGTATTAAGAACAGAAATAGAACAGTAAAAGAGAATCAGTTTATTCTCTTTGTACGAGTGTAAGTGTGGATGGACGGAATTAAACCTACATTCAAGCCCATCAAGACACCTATTTCCATATACTTGAATGAGTATATTCTTCAGTATGCCCATCTTTCCAAACACCCAAATTCCATGTCTTGGGGATGATTCAAAGCACCAAGAAAGAAAATTTTACAGAAAGCCAAAGGCACAAAGGGACCCAGCAGTTGGGGCTGTGCAGGGATCCAAGAGTTCCATTAGCTCTATAATAATTTAAAGGCGAGGGATTCAGATGGAAATTTCAGGATTCCTTACCCCAGAAAGCAGTAGAATTCCCGCCTTTTATTTTTTCTTTTCTCCCTGGAATCTCATCTTTCTCCATGCCCAGAAAACAATCAAAGAAGGAAAGGCGAAAGAATCCCGCTTCATCGTTCCACTCTCTCAAAAAACCGCTTAAAAAAGACACTAGAAAACTTTTTTTTTTCTATCTTTCCTCATCACATGTGAGGCGAAATGAAGTCAGGATGATGGAAAAAGAGAAGATAAGATACACAATCCAAACAAGCTTTTCATTCTCACTTATAATTGTAACTTTCAATCCTATCTTTCCTTATTAATTACAGATACTGAAGAGCAAAACACACGAACCCTTAGACAGCAAAATAGGTAACAATGCAAACATAAAGAAAGAACTCACTGGATGTGAATAGTTAAATCTTATTTCAAACACTAGTAGAGCACTGAGTTCCTTCTTTTGAACTCAGTGGACCAGATGGGATGGCTGGTCCAAATGCCATCACAGCAACACAATTAACGTTAAGTCGGTATCGACCGGAAACCCAAGTCCCCACCTTCCATCGAACCCGACCATCGAGCTTTAAACTCAGGACAAGTTTTCCTGCCGTCTGATCACGTCCAACTTCATAACCAAAAGATGGAGCCACCGGTAGGCCAGTTCCAACCAAAGACGCCGTCAAGAGATTGCTTTCTTCATAACCTTGATAGAAGGGAGGAAGAGAGGTATCAACAGTTATCTGTTGGCCCTTGTAAGCGGCATAAACTTGTATCATGTCATAGTAAATGCCAACCTTCGTATTTGGATTCTTGGAGAGGAGTGTGAGTTGGATAGAGGAGTTGAGAAGATGAGGCCCTGAGAGGCTGAGCTGATAGATATCGGCTTCTTTGAGGCTGAACTCAGGCTTAGTGGGATGTAGGATAAGCCAGACAAGTAAGATGAGTGAGAGAACAGAGAACAGAAAGGCAAAGCCAGACCAATATAGCTTCTTGTAGAATTTGTCAATGTTCAATCCTTTGTCGGCACAGTGTTTGGGAGATTTTGAATCGAGTTTAGACATTTGCAGGAAGGCGAGAGGAAGGCGGAGGAGGAGAGGGAGGAGGTTTACAAGGCTAAGCAATGAGAGGTAGTGGATTTAAAAAGGGGAGGAGCAATAGGGAACAGAAAGCAGCAATTATTTTGCCCTCCCACCTTTTGACTGGCAGCTCCTCCTAGTGGTGGATGGTAGCTGTGAGATATTTACTCTTTGATTTCTCAAATCAACGTTTATATTTAGGCTGAACCGCTTTGGCTAATAATTACATGATTCCCCATCTGAAAATCATCTTCTTAACCGTTGGATCAGTAGACTACCCCTTAAAAGTAGTCCCCGCTCCACGCTTCCATCGTTGATTATATAATGCATGCCATAGTTTACTAACTGAATTAGGAACAAGCCATGGATGTGAGAGGAGCTTAACCTTTTTCAAAAGCAGGTAAAGCTTGTTCAATGTTCATATCTGTTGACTTTCCAAATAAAAACACATGAATTCCTTCTACTATCATTTCTATATCAGGTGTTTGGTACTAGACAAGTTTCGATACTTTTATCAAGCATAACCCTGTTGATCATATTCCATGAAAATTGAATGTACCAAAAACTATACACCTTTTAACGCCGTTTTATTGCTGAGTAGTTAGCATGAAAATAGAAGACCACTAAGAATGTAGTACATAGTTTATATGTTGATCAAGTTTATCAGCGTTAAAGTTTGGTATGCAAGGTGTCGATGGTGATTACCAGCTGGAACAACTCTCATGGTTGAAATAGCATACATGTAGGGACACCCAAAATACAACAGGTATCAATTTTCCCTGTTAGGTCCATCTTTCCCAGTTCCTATCAAGAATATGCATGTATCTTTGCTATCTCATAAGGGAGAGACACCGTGCTTAACAAGTTGCATATTTTATTCTAGCTTTACAAGTTTTTATGTACACCATGATGACTGATGGGATTGAGAGAGTGATGCGGGGATATCTATCTGAGCCGGATCAGAGAGAAAGTGCACGCTTATAGAATAATTGAGACCAAAGTAGAGCTTTATAAAGGGCTAAGAGATAGTGCAGCCAATAGCCCTTCTTTGTTTGGAGATAAGTTAGAAATGATACAATAGCTGAATGGCCTCTCACTGTTTCCACCTTGTTTGGCAGACAAAAATTGATACATGAAAATGAAATCAGTTTTTGCAAGTAGAGAAGTGAAAGCAAGGATGTATAATTTGTATGGAATGAAAGAGTTTTGAAGTTAGGGGTATCATTGGTTTATTGAGCTGTGCACGGAAAAAGACTTCAAAAAGAAAGAAGACATGGGGAATCTGTAAACTGCCTTTTAGGAAGGCCCGAGGAAGCATCCATTTTCCTAGGGTATTATAGCGTCTCATTTGGCTGTTACTTTTGAGTTAAGAAAAGAGTAGAATTGTTAGTTGAGATGCGACTGATGTAACATCAACCATGCGATTTGAAGACAACCAGCTCCTGGATTTTTATGCCGCGATCATAACCATCCATCTTTTGATCACTGGTGTAGGATGGTGATTGTCATGGTTTAGCAGCAGGAACTTCATGTTTTTGGTAAAGCTGCAGGACCCTCCTGGCCAGGATCTTCAAAAGAATATTAGTCTGGGAATTAAAGAGGTTTGAAATTAGGGAGAGTTGTTTTGCTTTTGAAAACCTTTCAGTTATATTGAGCCCTGCCTGCAATCAAGAGAAAGTTGGTCGACCCCATTGTTTTTTAAGTGATTTCTCCTCTACTTTTCTTTCCGTTATATTTTTTGCTTAATTTCTTCGGAATGGGACCAAAACAAGCCCCATATGTCTTGGATTAGAACAGGTAAAGAAAGATCTTCACCTTTTCTATTTCATTGAATTTTAATAGGAAGTAAGCAATTATGGGGTTCTCATCCCATCACCTACACCCTATTGGCTGTTTGTGTCTTCTAGAAATCCCGAAAACCCGGTGATTTGCAGGTTCTAAGTCTACCGTGTTTGGTAAAAACCTTATTGCAATCCTGCAGTTTTAAGTCACTTAAATTAAACTCAACTTTATGGTGGTAGGGTACTTTACTACTTTCTGGTAAAGAATAAGAGCATTACCAAACATTTCAGAAGGAAGGATGCAAACGTCTGATAGCTCTGCTACCACCATATTGGTAGGAGTGCCCATGAAATGTATTGTTTTCAAGCCTTTGTATTTTTCTCTATGGGCATATGTGGCTACCAGATTGTTCTTGATAGCTCCATCTCAAACTGAAGTTACAGTGAAAAGTAAGATCAAAATATTATGGCATTTGAAAAAGTTTTATTAGGTTAGTAATCAAAGATCAACATGTCCTCGCTTGGAACAGTAGAACGAGCCATTTTTAACTTGGAAAAAATGCCAAACCACCAACCTTCTCAGAGTTGGGCAAAGGCAAACCACACGGAACTCGTCTGAACAAAAGTAACCAATGTTCACTTCTTAAAAATCTACAGAGCCCTTGGACCCAAGATCATTTAAACTTGGATATGGATGAGTAATGCAAAATTTATACACTATTTAATGTATGAGAGTTACTGAATAAAGATATCCACATATGGACAAAACAAAAAATTAACTCAACAGCTCCTTCACATAATGCAGAGAAAGGGAGGATTGGAAATTTACAAAAGGCATTTCACAACCAATACAAAGACGAAACCCACAAGGGAGACAAGAAGCTACTGAAGTTAGAAAGTACCTTCAATGCTCCTTGTGTTCCCTCTTCTCTGTTCCTCAAGCTTCAAGAAATCGAAGAGGTGGAAATTTCGTACTTGCAGATCATCTGAGATCTTCAATGCAGTTAGGTGCATCTGATTCCCCTTCTGGAAGAAGTTGAGTGACTAACCATCAAATGAACTGCCATAGTATGTATCAGGCTCTGCAGGTGGGGGGACGGTCTGCACTTGTCGAACAAACTGTCCTTTTACTCGGGGTCGCTGCTCTGCAAGCTTTTTTCTGCTTTCATAACGAACCTGTGAACAAAGTTTTGAGTCTCAAAAATTTTAGCAAATGGGCACATTGGGTGTGATCTGCAACTGAAAATCGATTACTTGATACATATGGGGCACAGCCTGTTGCTACATCTATGTAATTCGCAAGTACAATGTAGCAGTACTAATGCTTATAATGATAGTGAGAGTTTTAGCAGGGAATGAGCTTTATTCTTGCTTTGATTTTCATTTTCAGCTCCATTTGGTATTTGAGGAAACAAGCTTGGAAATGGTTCAAGAGATTTCAAGCTGCAAGAATACATAATCCTTCAGAATAAAGGACTTGACTTCCTACCACAATTTAGGGTGGCCGATTCCCAGAAAAAGACTGGTTTTCCACATCTCATTACATATCAAACCAACCTCACAGCCATAACAATACTAGTTTCATTGGAAACCATCACTTCCCTACTCTTTCAAGGTATGTTATCAGTCGAAACAATCATGTTCTTCAGGAACAAGGTTTACAAACAGGAGACAAAATAAAGGCAAAACAGACCATGTCCTGCCATCCACATGTAAAAACCAAAGGTTGCTTATCTAAAGGACACTATGGTTATTTCCCTGAGGTAGTTGTTTGATCCTGGGAAGGCTCTGGTTCATTTTATAACTCAATATAGGTTTAAACCAATGCCCATCAGGACGGAAAATTACCTGTCTTGCAGAACTTGGTGTAAAATGTGGGATGGTTTATGAAAAAGACATTTAGAAACAACAGCAGTAATAACATACCTTCTTCTCAAAGCATCTGTCTTTCCGCTTCAAGCGAAACTTGGTTAGAGCAGCTTCTCTCTGGATAGATCGTTGAGATTGTCCTTCATGACTGAAGATACCTTCTTCATTCTTGCCCTCTGCAGCTGCCTGAACAACAGCAACTGTATTGGCATTCCCATTACTTCCACAAATGCTTCCACACCCAAAGCTATTCAGATTACTTGCACCACCATTACCAAAACTACTACTTGAATTCTGATCAGTGGCAGGAGAGAAGTGCCCTTGACCCTCCAATGAGTCCAATTTGTGCTCTGGCTTGTGATTAGCCTGGCTGGTGGAATTGTTGGCATTTTGCTCAAGTGCGTTACAAAGATGTTGAGAATCACTGGTTTCAAGTCTGGATAGATGACATGGATTTGCTCGAAAGGAGAGCTCCTGCTGCCCAGCTGAACCCGGACTCGGCATAGGTGATGGGCCTGATTGTGCACAAAATATTGGGGGAACCACAGAACCATAACCAGTACACAGACCATCAAACCTTACATCTCTCACTGGAACTCGAGCAGGAAAAGCTCTCTGTTGAGGGCCACAAAGTGCAATTTCAACTCGTCCAGATGGACTAGTAGCTAGAGAGATCACACTTCTTTGCGTACTCAGTGTGGGACTAGTAATATCAGAGTTATAACCGGTAACCAGCTGAGATAAACGTTTATCAGAATCAGCTCCAAAGTTTTTCTGCTGATTGAAAACACCTGTTGATGGTAGATGTGGTGGCTGCAATGACCTGTTTATGTAGCTGCACAAAAGATCTTTGAATTGATTAGAAAATAGGAACTTGGTTGATAATTCACCTAAGTATGGTGTACTTTAGAAAAGGAGCCCCATCCCTTCCCAACAAAAAGTAAAAAAGAAAAATAGAAAAGAGTAAAACGAGAGAAAAAAACTCAAATAGATCAGATTTCCTCTTTAGAACTTCTGATATTACAATAATTTCAGCTTATTTCTATGTTTGCCTTTTATGCACCTTAAGACTCCACTGGGAGCTAAGAGAATGACACAAAGAAGAGGCATATAATGATAATAGCTTGAAAAAGGAAGCCATTCTGAAGAAATCTTCAGCATTTTCCTTTCCTTTCCCTCATTCTTTTCAGCATCCAAAAGAGCCTAAAGCATAAAATGTTGAAGAATACATAACAGTTGTTTTAAACTTTAACTGGGTTAAGCACTAAAGCATAATATTTCCCCAACAGAAACCATGTACTGTCTGTTTAGAAAATAGATGGAGAAATAATAAAGTTGCCACTTACTAATCATAAAAGGATAATCAGGAATAGAAAATGGAGACTCACCGTGAAAAGGCCGAACCATTAGAATGGTTCAGTGTATGCCTTTCATCAGCAACTTGATTCTCAGGGCTACTAGGATGCGATCTTCTCAAGGAAAGGTCCAACTGTGGAATAGAATCACTCTTTTTGGTGCCATTATTTGAACAAGAATTTCCGTAAGTGCATTTTTGAGAATTATCAAATACTCCAATCAAGTCAATGGCTTCTCTAGATGAGCTGCCCAATATGGCATTGTTACCACAAGCCTCACTAGGAGTGTTAGCACCTTGCCCATCATTTTCTGGTTCCACAGCTTCAGGCTGAGTCATTGTGTTCACATCCCTGCAGGCAGTCTCCAGTGTTCCTATTTCATATATTTGCAAATATAAGATTCTTCTCTAGTGAACTAAACAAACAGACAACAAGATACCAAATGGAAACAAGGGTTTTACCCCCAGCTTCTTTATTGTGCATAAGAAATTTCGGGCCCAATTTGGCATATTCTTCATTCTTCTGCATTTTTGTGTCACTCACAAGAGATCTGCTCCATGTCGGATTTGAGAAATCCTGCATAGTTTCCATGTAGGCACTCTCAGCTTCCAAGTCTGGCTTTGAACAAGAGCTCTGCACAAGAGACAGCAAACATGCAGTCTCTATGTGAAACTTCATGTACCCAACCTAAACTGAGAGGAAATTCCTTTTACCCATAAGTAGCCTTATAAATGTATATAATCATGGATCCTGGATAATGTATACATGATATATACCCAGCAACATAATTAAATAATCCATGAGTAATCTACATTCAGCTAAAAGGGCAGCATACTGGATGGAAAAATGAAACCAATCCAGTATGGTTTTACATGGCATCAGAAACAAACCATTAAGGTGGCTTGTCTTAGGGTTCTAGAACAAGGCCCAACCTATCCTACAGTCAATTCTAATGTAAATATTATGGTTAAATAAATGATTGCATTTCCATGGACCCCCAAATGTCTCTTCACACAGGTCAAAGGAAATGGCCAATCAATTAATACACATCTTTGTTTCATTCTACTATTTGTATGGGACAACATTATGAATGGATCCTTATATATTAAAAGGAATACATTTGCTCCATCAAAAGAATGTCCAGAAAATGAGAAACACTAACCTGAGCATCACTCACTTTATTGAGTGCTTCCTTATTTTTCTGAATACAAGCAACATGATCACTTGAGTGATTACTTGTGGGGTTGTTTTCAGAAGTGGCTTCAACCTTCTGTTGTGCAACACTTTCGTCTTGGGGGCCATTTCCGCTAACAGTTGACTGATAGTACAATATAGTAAATCAAGATTTGTTATAAGTTACTAAGAAACCAAAAGGAAGTATATAATATTTCTGACAAGTTTAAGGATTAAGCATACAGATTGTCTTCTCCAGACATGTTGCCACAAATTCTTCAGCTCATTTCTTCTAACAGGCTTAACAAGAAAGTCAGCTGCACCTCTCAACATGCATTTATAAACCGTGTTTATCGAACCATGTGAGGACATCACTGCATTATCACACAAGAAACGCTAAATTATTTTTAAGATAAAATTTAACATAGTGAAAATCAAATTTGCGGTATGCATATTCAGAAGTTATTGTTCACTATTCCATACTTATAACAGGAATGTTTTTGCAGATCTCATGTTCCATAATCAAGGTGAGGAGAGCAAAGCCAGATATTGATGGCAACTCCACTTCTGTCAATATGAGGTCAATGTTGTGGGGTCTAGCCTTCAGTACCTCCCATGCCTTTAAGCCATCAGGAACAGCAGCAACTGCAAATAGACAAAGAATTGTTTTCAGTTACAAGAACAATACATCTACATGAATTCAATAGAAAAATAGTTGGGCCTGAAGGAGAATTATTCATTAGAGGTGAACTGCTTTTCAAGTGAATGCTACTGCTCTTGCACTTATTCTTAAAGGGACCAATCCAGCACTCCCTACTAGCATCATCAAATCTCAATGTTATACACAAAAGTACGGTTTAAGTTTTTAACAGACGGGTAAAAGTTTCTTAAATCAGTTCATGAAGCTCAAGCAGTCTTTATCAAAGGTAGGGTTGTTTCAGATAATTCCTTGTTAGCCCAGGATTTTTTAGGAATTATCGTTCCTCCTTTGTTAATCCTAAATGTGCCTTCAAGGTGAAAATCTAATTGACAAGATTATGAATAGAATCAAATTATAGAATGGCAAGTTTCTTCCTGAGAAAAGTTGACCTCAGCTGGTTATTATTATTATCAGTGCTTGGGTGTACACATGTAGAACGTTCATTCTTCTCACACAGGTGACCCAAACAGTTCAATTGAAAGAAGCCTACAAGTGGTATTAATGGCCAGGACTCAATTTAAATTAGAAAAGTTGCTTGCACTTTTTCTAAGGCTATAGAAACTGCCTATTTTGAGCCATGAACTTGATGCTATTCTTTTGGGAATACAAGTGACAGAGCCAAAAGATATATTCTGAGGAACCCTGCCAATGCTCCTTGGAGTGTCAATGGAGTATCTAAGGAGACTGTCCAAACCCCAACATAGTCTTAAGTATTGCCAATGCATCCATGTATACAGGGAGATAAATTAAGCTTCTGACTTTATACCTGCCTACTGCCATCCTTCTAATAACAGAGACTTATACACTTAAGGAGAGTTTTCCTGCTCGTAAATGATTCCCTCGATCGTTTATGTCTAAAGAAAAAATCAGATTCATGTTGTCCATAACGAACTAGATTATAAATAAACAAAATTACATGAACAATACGGGCCCACTTATACAGATTTCAGTTTTTGAACCTGGCAAGTCCCTGAAGACCATGGGTAAAAGTCTCCTACCCAAAGATTAGACACTCAAGGGCAGTTCAAGGAATGATCAGGTCAGTGCAAGAAACCTTGTACTTAGTATTTAGCATCAACCTGTGAAGCTAGTTTTGCCAATCAAGGGGATCTGGAACATCAGTTGCAACATTAAAGAGCAAAGATTACCAACATGCCTCACTAATAATCAGATTGCAAAAACATGGATTTTCCCAAAAAGTTAGCCAAACAAAAACCCAAAGGACACAAACTCAAAAGAAAAAGGAAAAATAAAAAGCCAAAACCAACTCTCTTAATTCCTTGCTCAACACTTAATTCTTGCCCTGTTTCAGCAGAACAAGGAATACTTCCATTCCCATATCACGTAAACTCAAAAACAAAAATTTAACCCAAAACACAACTCCAGTAGAATGAACCAGAAAAAATGGAAACAGTTTCCAAGAAATAGGAGGTTAGAAGATCAAGGGGGGTATTCATGAGAGAGGACGGTATTGATGATAAAACCTTAAAAATTTTACCCTTGAAAGAAATAGATGAATTGTACAGACCAAATTGGAAGAAGGTTGTTCAAGCAACTCTACTCATAAAACCATTGCTCTCATTTGCTCATGAAAATTAAAGAGAAGCATTTTTTTATCCCTCCAAATCAAATAAAAATTCCCAAGATATTGACAACAAAGGCAATTCAACATCCCAACTTACGAAAGACCCCAAATTCACAAGCCTAATCTTCCCAAAATCACAAGACCCCAAACCCCAAATTCCCAATTCAAAATTTGAAAAACAATGCTCAAAAACCAAACACAAATCAAAACCTGAAGCAAGCAAAGACATAAACAAACCTTTGTAACTGCATTTCCTGAGAAGCGCAGCGATAATTTGCCTCGTGGAATCGTCCGCTTCAACCAACAAAACCCTGAGAACCATTCTGGGAAGAAACCTCTCCCACCTCACAACCCCACTGCCCACCTCCTTCTTCTCCGCCTCACCCTCCATGCCTCCTCCTCCTGCCTCACTGCTCACCACAACCTCACCCATCAAAAACCCTAACGCCCACAAAACCCACACCGGTACAGCGTCTGCCCCAGAAACTAGAACTAAAATACAAAAATATCTAAGCCGCAGTGAATTTGACGGCGCAGATTGAACGATCGGACGGTGGAGACGCAACGGCAACCGATAACCGCCTCAAACCGAGAAGGCGCAAAATATCTCAAAGGAGTGTTGGGTGGGCCCGGGTGTGCCACGTCAGCGTAAAATCTAGCCAGATCAAAAGGCAATGTGTCATTGGCCTCTCGTCGTTGGCGCATTTGTAAGGCCTTCATTCAACTGCCTGTTTTTTTAGGATATTTTGTGCGTGGGCGTGGGTCCTACTTTGGAAGATATTTTTGCCTTTTTTATAATATTTACTGCGCCGTCCTCACCCTGTATTGGATCTCGTGGACACAATCGTGACACGTGGAAGAATATCAGGAGTGCTTGGTTTGTGGCTTCGAAGTTCTCCCACCGCCCGCCATCCTTTATATTCTAATCCGATTCCCCACTCGCGGAGGTTCTGAAAGTGGTTTTCTACTCGCTGCCATATTGGAGATATGAGGTCTGCGAGTATGATAAAGTAATATCTACTCTCCTCCTTGTTGGCCGCCATGGTGGGTGGTTGTTACAAATCTTAAATTCCAAGTCAGAGTATTATTATATTATTTTCTAGGCGATTTTTTTATTTCAATGGTGCGGATTTATTCTAAATGGACAAAAGTCAACCTACATTGATATGACTTGAATTGACTTGAGACGTGGGTGGTGATAAAAAAAATGAAAAATAAATTCATCTTGTGTTTCGTTTTTGAAATATTAAAAAAAAAACAACGTAAAAATAATATTTAAAATAATAATAAATTTAAAATTAATAAATTAATTTTGAAATTATGGCTAATGAATCAAGTAAAAACACGGGATGAGTTGGGTTTTTAAAATTTTTTCAATAAACTATTCTCAAACAATAATTAAGTAACAATTGAAATAAAGAGACGAGATTGTGAGCATTAATTTTCTAGTGGTTCCGTCATTCCACCTACATCCACTCTCCATAAATTCTTTTGGAACAATTAGATTTTTCAACTTTAATAGGCCTTACAATTAATTTTTCAAATTTATCTCTAACTTGAAGACTAAATACAACCTTACTCTGAAGATTTAAAATATTCGAAGCTAACACAATTAATAAACACGTACAAAGAAGGCTAAAATAAATATATGGGTGCAGTGAAAATGAATTGCAAGTAAGAGCTTAACGAACCAAAGAGAGAATGAGAGTTTTGACAATGGGAAATAAGTAAATACGGAGTTTAATGCAAGTGTTATATTGTAATAAATAAATGAAAATTCTCTATTTATAAGTTCTTAACCTCGGGCATAAAAAATGCACCAATAGGCTTCTCCTAATCAAGATTCAATCAATCAATTGACTAATCATTAGACATTTAGGCTATGTTTGGTTTCCGGAAAATGCTAAGGAAAGGAAAAAAAAATGTAGAGGAAAATGGTTTTCTATAGTTTGGATGACATGGAAAATATGAGGGAAAAAAAATATGAAGGAAAATGTTAAAAGAAAATATCATAATATTTTCCCCACTATTTTCCTTAAAAAATAATGAGGAAAATATAAGAGAAAAATATAAGGGAAAGTGTGGGGGTGGGGGGGGGGGGGAATTTTATACATAAATCTTATAATTATTAATAAAAAATAATAATAGAGACTTTTTATGAGCAATGTTTTATGTTGAAAAATTCACGTTTTTCAACAGTTTTTTTATTGGTTTAATTTATTTTATTATTCAACAAATTGATAAATATCTAAGACAAATTATTGATTTTATTTTCCTTCCATTTTTCTTTGACTCTTTTTTGTAGTTAACCAAACAAAAGAAAATGAATTCTTTTTTTTTTTTCCTTCAAATTTTCCATGGATAACCAAACAAGTGAAAAAAATTATATTCCTTTCCTTAGCTTTTTCTTTCCTTCCATTTTTCCTCCCAATTTTCTTTCTCTCACATTTTCTGGGAACCAAACATAGCCTTAATGTTTGACAAGTTATCATTAGAAGGTTTAAAGGGGAAAAGGTACACCTTAACCAAAAAATGATTTTCCTCAATTGGAAAAGTAACCATTTCTAGAAGAGAGAAAAAAAACTTTTACTTAGTCCTCAATTGGGAAATGGTAACTAGTCAACTAGTTCCTTAATTGGTTGAACACCCATCGGACATTTTTAGCTATAAAAATAAAATAAAATAAAATAAAAAAACTCATCTTTTTCGATTCAAATTTATTCTAACACTTAAACAAGGCTTTTATGTAAGTTTATAAATTAATTTTGAGTGAATTTACCAAATGTTTTTTAAATAAATACTTGAGTTTAAATAAAATAAACTTTAATGTTTAACCCGCTTATGAGAATGACTCATGAATGAAATAAAATTTTTAAATGTACCCGAGTATTCATCTTACATTGAGTTCCTATACTTGAAAAGTCCTATGTTCTCTTAATCCTGCATTTCTTGGATCATTTGATGATTAACTTAATTTCTCATTTGAATCTTTCAATTAATACTTGAAACTTTTCTGGATTTTAAATTATTAGTACTCTATCCATATTTTGTCATCATAAAAAAATGATTAGAGCAACCCTTGGGTTAACATTAATTTTATCTATTTATTTAAATTTACTTTATTTTTATTTATATCAAAATTTTCCATGAAAAATCAAAATAAGAAAATAATTTTAAAACTTTTTTCTTTTTTTAATACTTATTTGAAACCAAATATGATATCAAAATTATTTCTAAATGTCTTTTCAAACACATTTCACTTTTTTCTTCTTTTAATTATATTTGATTATTTTTCATATGTTTAATATTAAATTAAATATTAAAAAATATTTTTCTTAACATTTTTTTTCTCATTTTTATTTATTTTTTCCTAAAAAAAAATTTAAATTTATTGATATTGAGTTAAATTATAAACTATGAGTGTAAAGAGTGTTAAGAAATGAGCAAACATGTTATCAATCAAAGAGAATCCTAAGCTTAGATATTTTTTCACATATCATTCAAAAATCATAATTCATTGTTAATGATTTTTGGTGAGGACCACTTCAACAAAATGAAGTGGTCTACAATTTTTCTTGGTTGAGTGTCCAATCAGATGTTTCCAAAATATCTTAAAAAGTAGGAAATAATGCTTTGGAAAATATCTTCCAAAAAGTATACTAGGAAATTTTTTTAAAACAAAATATTATTGTTGGTAAAAAAAATTAATTTTGCATGGTCCCTGGTTATGTTTAGTTCTTGAAAATTTTGAGGAAAAATAGGAGAGAAAAAAAATAGAGAGAAAAAGTGAAAAGAAAAATGAAAGAAAATAGAAAATAAGTTTAAACTCGATAAATTATTTTCATATGTTTTTTAAAATTCATTTTACTTATTTCTTTTTATTATATAAAAATTAAATAATTTAAATATATATAAATTTTTGAAATTTTTTTTATTATATTTGATTTTCTTTTGTATGTTTTTCCACATGAAACCAAATACAAAAAAAAAAAAAAAAAAAAAATTCCTTAACAGTTTTTTTTTCTTAATACTTTCCAAGAATCAAACATAACATAAACGTTTGAGCGAAATATACATAGTAACTATTGATTTAAAATTTTGTTAAATTCCTTTTTTATTATTTTTATTTGTTAACTTCTTTCATATCTTTTTTATTCAAAATAAGATAAGTATTTAATGAAATTTCAAACTAATAATTCTTTTGAGAAAACATTTTAAATTTTGTTAAATTCTTCGTATTTATATAATTACGAGAAAATAGTTTAAAACAACTAAACTATTTGAAAAGTATTTTTGAAAATATTTCTGAAAACTATTCTATAATATTTGCAAAACAAAAGTCTATTTTGAAACATTAAGGGCCTGTTTGGTTCCTGTTTTCAAGAACTATTTTCTGTTCTTGAAAACAAAAAACACAAAAAACTTGTTTGGTGGAGGGGGTGTGTTTTTGTTTTTTGTGTTTTTTGTGTTCTCAAAAACCACTTTTTTTATAACAATAAAAAGATGTTTTCATTGTTTTTTGACTATTCAAATAATAGATTGTTTTTCGTGTTTTCTCTTCCTTCTTTTTGTGTTTTATTAACTATTTTTTGTGTTTTCATAAAGGTGAGCTCCACCCAACCACCACACCCTTACCTGTAAACCCTTTCTTCTTCCTTAAATTATTGAAATTAATATATTTATACATGTGTGGACCCCGCATTTCGGCTCCATGCGTTCCCACTCGATGACGAACTTGCTTTTTATTTGGTGTGTGAAAATATTGATTTTTGGAAAAAAGACTTTGGAGTCGCCACTTATTTTTGTTTTATTTTTAAAGGGTAAATAAAATAAGAAAGAAAAAAAATCATAAGTGTGACTCCTTATTTGGAAAATGTGGTCTGTGAAAAACCAAGTCTGGGCTCGAGGGTCAGGTTACTTATTGGGAAGGTACGGTAAAAACCATAGTACCCCGCTAAGCCCCTAAAATGGGTCTCTACTAATAAGATGAAGCAAGTATGGCAAATGATTGGTTAAACATGGGTACTGAATAGTGATCAAATGTGTGAAAGCAAAACACGTATGATAACAAATAAATCAATAAACATAATCGGGTATGAGGGCGTACCTTAGTCACAAGCTGAGCGCTATCATAAGAGACAAGGTTAGTGCACAAATATAGAATAATCGCATGCATGTCATAGAGTGAAGCAAGCCAACCAAGCATAGCAATCAATCAATCAACGAGAAAATGAGGAAATCACATATGTTGGGCCCCCACCAAAGCCCGATCGATCTTGCATGAATTAATCTCACAAATTCCATTATTTTGAAATTATGAAAATTGTCTCCATACTTATGTAAAATCAAGAGAAACAGAAAATCATTTGAAAACCAGAGTGAAGTTAAAACTGTTTAAGAGGAAACTGGATTTTTGAAATTTATTTGAAAATTGGAGTCTCGAGAATTATTTGAAAATTGAGACTATGAAAATTAAATTACGAAAATGAGAATCTTGGAAATTAAATTTAAAGATGACCTTTTAAAAATTTAATTTTGGATTTTGGAATTTTGAAAAATTTATTTGGAGATGGCATGAAAAATTGAACTTAGAAATTGGAATTTTTGGAAGATTTATTTTAAGATAGAATTTTAAAAAAACAAATAAATAAATAAATAATAACAAAAATAATAATTAAAATGAATGTGAATATTAGAATTTTTGAAATTGAAAGTTAATTTTGAAAATTGGAAAATTGAAAATTTGAAAGTTTTATTTTGGGAATGAGATTTTGGAAATTAGATTAAAAAACCTAAGCTTTGGAAATTAATATTTGAAAAAAACGTGAATTGGGCGTTGAGAAAGATATGAGTGCATTTAAAGAAAAAAAAGGAAACTGGCCCAGCAAATGCTAAAGTTGTTGGCTTCATATATTTTATAATGGGTTATGTATATATATTCCAAGGATGGTCAACCACGAAGTCTTCCATTGAACTTAGTGCCATGTAATGATTTCAAACAATAAAGAAATAATAAAAAGAAAGAAATATCAATGGCTTTGAAGGCCATGGAGATTGGTTTTGACTTGGTGGCAGTGGGAACTTGAATTATGTCTTGTTCTTGAACAACTGAAATATAACCTACAGAAACAAACGCCAAAAGCATGCTAATTCACCTGACAAACCTCTGTACCTCTTCTCTAGGATCCCTTTTACATATTCGCAGAGAAAGCTGGAGCTCGTCTTCCAGGAGATGCTGGCCCTCTTTGACCTTGGAAATCCACTGATCCAAATCCATTCCCAACAACAAAACCGCGCTTCTACTGCTTCTTCTTCGTTTCCGAACTCGACATGGCCGCTTTGACAAGTGTCGGAGTAGGTGCGAATCCAAGCGCCGGAGCTGGTGCAGTGAGTACCACCACCTGGAACGCGAGAGATACGGGAGGCGGCGCGGCCAGTTCCCCAGGACTCGGCGGAGGTCCGATGACAGGCGCGACGGCTAACGATGTAAGGCTGGCGGCTATTTTTGGATTTCATGGACTGTTGAGGATATCTAGCTGAGAACTCCTCCAAAAAAAAAAAAAACCAATCGCTGGACTCTCCCCCCCTCTCCATTGAAGACCCCCAGTCCAGAACCCTCCAAATCTTTCTCCAGCCTGCGGCCACCTCTCCAGATTTTTCTCCCCAGAAAAATCCCCTTCAGTTCCTGCCCGTTTTCCCTCTCCCCTTAGTTTCTTCTAGCTTGCTCCCCAAAAAATCTGCCCCCCCCCCCCCCCCCCCCCCCGAAGCCAACCTATCTCTTGCTCTCAGTTTTTCCCCTCTCGCAAGTCTCCACCTGCTCCCTCCTACCACCCTGGCAAGTCACGTCTTCCTCACCACGTCCATGCAGTAGCTCACTTGAAGAGGTCGCCCCCACTCGTTTCTCCAGCCGGCTATCAGCTCTTCCCGAGTTGATATGAAAATAATGCTCCAAAAATAACCAAAAGCCTTAGACCAAAACGAGGGTCTATAACATGATAATAAAGTTATCATTTGTTTAAGAAAATTATACTTGAGATAAAAATGTTAAATAAATTGTGCATATGAAAGTACACTCAAGAACTAATTGCAACCAACCCTATTGGAAAGAACGATTTCTTAATGGGTTACCCAAAACCTTTAGTCAAAGAGTTCAAATAAGAATCAAAGATATGTACAATAGTATTGTCCCTTATGATTCCTTGACTTATGGATAGCTAGCAAACTTCATTAGCTAAATGGCATTAAATCTTTGTTCCTTGATCAAAGTTAATGCTACCATAAAAAATGATCTTAGATCTGCAAAGAAAGAGTTAGGATCATTCTATGCCCAGTATGGGTACGATAATCCTCTTCCTTCTTCGACTAAACAAGAAAAGTTCTATAGATCTAAGAAGAAAAGGTTAAATAAAAAATATTCAAATTTCAAAGAAGAACCCTTTTATAAGAAGTCCAAACATAAGAAATATTTAAACAAAAAATATCAAAACTTTCCTTCAAAAAAGAAAGATAAAGAAGATATTAAATGTTTAAAATGTGGCAAAAATAGGCACATAGCTCCTAATTTCAAAATCAAAGAAATAATTGCAGATTTAGATATAGGAAAATGTCTCAAACAACAAATGATAAATCTTATCAAAATTGAGTCACAGTTTAATTCATCTAGTCAGTCCTTGATAGAATCGTCTAGTGACAACCAACTTCTTCTGATCGAAGAAAGCCCTTCTAGTGAGTCAGATAGGTTTTCCTCCCAATCATCTTGTGACTGTATAGAAAATTGTCTTTGTCATATCAAACAAGTTAATATTATAACCAATGATCAAAATTTTCTCATAGAAAACATTCCTAATCCAAATCTTCAAAAAGAATACTTTAAAAAATACTTAGCAATTCAAAAACAAAGTAATGAAAAAGGTCTAGAAAATACAAACCAATATAGCTAAAAACTGTGGTAGATCAATTTTCTAAACAACCTAAGCCTGTAGGTATTCAAGATCTTCAAAACAAAATAAGTCAAATAAAATTTCAAATCAAAACAATGTTAGCTCAAAATCAAGATTTAGAAACAAGAATAAAAGTTTTAGAAAAATGAGAACTTCAAATTATAGAAAATACTGAAAATGCACAATTGGAAGAAGGAGAATCTTCTCAATTGTTTGTGAATACTATAACAAAAATGTTAACTCAAAAATGGCACATCAAAATAAAACTTTTTATTTAACCCGATTTTTCAAAAGAATTTGTAGCATTAGTTGATTATGATGCTGATATAAATTGTATACAGGAAGGATTAATTCCTATTACTTATTTTGAAACAACGCTTCAAACTGCGGTTGGAGCAAACACCCAACCTTTACAAATATATTATAAAATTTAAATGGTTATGTTTGTAATAAAATGTTTGTTACAAATTCTCTCTCTTACTTGTAAAAGACATTAACAAAGAAAAAATTTTAGGAACCCCCTTTTTTGCTTTCTTTTATCCTTTTAGAGTAGATGAGGAAGAAATTAAAACTGTTCTTGATAAACAAGAAATTTGTTTCAATTTTATTAATTCTCCAAAAATAAAAGAATTAAATGTTCTTGATAATCAAGTAAATCTAATTCAAAAGAAAAAACAACAAATCAAATTTCTAGGTAAAGAAATACATTACAAAAGAATAGAAGAAAATCTTTTATAAAGAGATATTCAAACAAGAATAAACAAGATTAAAGATCAAATTGAAAAGGATTTATGTTCTTCTGTTTCTAATGCTTTTTGGAATAGAAAGAAACATAAAGTCTCTTTGCCCTATGTTGATGGATTTGATGAAAGTCAAATTCATACTAAGGCAAGACCAATTCAAATGAATGCTCAATTACTTGAGTCTTGCAAAACATAAATAACATATTTATTAGATAAAAATCTTATTAAAAAAAGTCACTCTCCATGGAGTTGTGTTGCTTTTTATGCTCAAAAACCCTCGAAAATTGAAAGAGGTGCTCTGAGACTTGTTATCTATTACAAGCCTTTAAATAAGGTTATCAAATGGATAAGGTATCCTATACCTAACAAGAGAGACCTTATAGGACGCCTTCATAATGCTTCAATTTTCTCAAAATTTGATATGAAGTCTGGATTTTGGCAAATTCAACTTCATGAAAAAGACAAATACAAAACTGCATTCACTGTTCCATTTGGGCATTATGAATGGATTGTGATGCCTTTTGGTTTGAAGAATGCTCCTTTAGAATTTCAAAATATAATGAATGACATTTTCAATCCCTATACTAACTTCTCCTTAGTATACATTGATGATGTTCTTATATTCTCAAATTTTATCGAACATCACTTCAAACACTTAGAAACTGTTCAAAAAATTGTTAGGGAAAACGGCTTAATTGTCTCCGCCCCCTAAAATTAAGTTATTTCAAATTAAGATTAGCTTTCTAGGATTTGAAATCTACCAAGGTACTATCAAACCAATTCAAAGGTCAATAGAATTCTCTAGTAAGTTTCCTTGTAAGATTAAGGATAAAACCCAACTTCAAAGGTTCTTAGGGAGTCTAAATTATGTGTCAGACTTTTATCCAAACCTTAGAACCACAATCAAACCTTTGTTCGCTAGGCTTAAACAAAATCCAAAGCCTTTGACACAAGAACATACAAACATAGTCAAATTAGTCAAAGAACAGGTTAAAAGTCTTCCTTGTTTAGGAATCCTTAACCCAAATGTCTTTCCTATTATAAAGACAAACGCCTCTAATGTAGGATATGGTGGTATACTCAAACAAGATTTTCAAAACAAAATCTTCATTGTCCGATTTCATTTTGGAATATGAAGTGGACCCAAGAAAATTATTCAACTATTAAAAAAGAAATTTTAGCAATTGTTTTATACATTAAAAAATTTCAAGAAGATGTTTTTAACAAAAAATTTCTTCTCCGTGTTGATTGCAAAAATGCAAAAGAAAATTTTCAAAAAGATGTTCAAAATATTGTTTCAAAACAAATTTTTGCAAGATGATAAACTATCTTGTCATGTTTTGATTTTGAAATCGAATTTATTAAGGAAAATTCAAATTCCCTCCCTGATTTTCTATCACGTGAGTTTCTACAAGAAAAATAAGCTCTCTTATGAAAGTCTTGGAAATGAATTAGTGAAGCTTCCAAAATTTTTGTGGAAGATAAAAATCATAAAAATATCTATGATGTTCCATACCAACTACCATCTTGAATATCCTAGTCCAAATTTCAAAAATAAAAATAAAAATATCAAAAATATCTTGCCAAAACACTTATAAGAGTATAAAACTAAAATAATAAATAAAAAAAAATTTCAAATTATATTTTAAAATTCGATTACTGATATCAAATTTGAATATAGGAATGAAATAAAACTTATTCGAGCCATGTCACCTTCATCCTGACTCTATATTCATTATTTAAAACAAAATTTAAGATATAAAAAATATTTGATTGTAAATATCCTTAATAAGGGTATAAAACTGAAAATATTATTTTTTAATTATATTTTAAAATTGGATATTCTAGTAATCGAATTGGTCCGGGACTAGTTACTCTCATCTCATTTTTGTTCTTATTATTTAAACTTTTATTTATTTATTTTAGATTATATTTTGTTTTCGAAAAATTATAAGAAAAGAAAAAAAAGGTTAAATAAAATTATTTTCCTTATTTAATTATATAAATAATTAGGGTAATTAGGGAGCAGACAAATCGACAACTGTCACGTGCCATGGGATTCTCTGCAAGTTTATCCTGCTTGGATAAGCTGAGCCACGTCTGACATCAATATCTTCTTCGCCTTTCTCAAAATTTTCGCCCACTTTCCCTTTCTTTTTTCCATCCATCCAAACGCTCCCGACTTCACCGAGCAATGGCGGCTCCTTTCGCTTCAGCTGCTCTGCAAACTGCTTCCTTCCATCGCCAGTATTCGCCCTCTCCATCTCCATATTCTTCTTCCTTTTTAGCTTCATCCAAGTCTCTCCGCTCGCTGTCCAATCTCTCATCTTCTGGCGGCTCCTCCATTCTCAAATTCAATGCCACCACTCGCCAGACCAAGCCACTGGCGGTTCGAATGTCGTGGGACGGTCCACTCTCGTCGGTTAAACTGATCCTCCAGGGCAAAAATTTGGAGGTGAGTTATTACCCTAGTCCCATGTTTGGTTGCTGAGAAAATGGAGGAAAATGTTCGAGATAGGAAGATTTTTTTTTTTTCTTTTCCTGCATTTTTCTCAGCAACCAAACAGAGCTTAATTCTCTTGCTGTATTTATGTTTTCAAATATTCTAAACTCAATTCAAGAAAAAATGTTTGCGTGAATTCGACAGTTATCTGATACAGTTAGGAGCCATGTGGAAGATAAAGTGGGGAAGGCAGTTCAGAAGCATAGCCATCTTGTGAGGGAAGTGGATGTTAGGTTGTCTATTCGAGGCGGAGAGCTTGGGAAAGGCCCCAAGATTCGGAGATGTGAGGTGCCTTCAAATAGCAATGTCTTAGTATTCCCAGTTCCATTCGAATTTTCGGATTTTTGGGGTTGTATTGAGAGGGTTATTGTGTTTGGATTTGGTTTCTTAGGTGACTTTGTTTACGAAGAAGCATGGAGTGGTTCGGGCCGAGGAAGATGCTGACACACTCTATGGGAGTATTGATATGGTGTCTTCTATTATACAGAGGAAATTGAGGAAGATTAAGGAGAAGGATTCAGACCATGGTCGACATATGAAGGGGTTCAACAGACTGAAAGTGAGGGATCCAGAGACTCCATTAGTGGAGGAGGAAGCTGATGTAGTTCCTCAAAAAGAGGATGGGGACCTAATCAATGAGGTTGTCTCTTCATGTATTGCTTAATATATTTTCTTATTTATCTAGCTCCATAGGGTCGATTTCACATTTTCATATTCATTCTGAGTTCATTATCATCATCATCATCATCATTTGCATGAATATTTTATATCCTAGTCAGAAGCACAATCCATAGTTGATTGAGGTGCATCAAAGCATGAAGATAGTTTTTGTGCCTAATTTGTGTGTAATTTAGCTTAATGCCATACGATATTGCTACTTGGAAAATTGTTTGGTCATCTTGGTGATGGTTTTCTTCACACCTGAGGATCACCACAGCAGTCCTTACTGAAATTTAGGGTTTTTATTATATCTGTTATTGATTGTGAACCTATATCTTTTGTCTTGAGCTCATAATCACTCTGTGAACTCACCTTTCAGATTGTTCGGACAAAATACTTTGACATGCCACCTTTGACTGTACCTGAAGCTGTTGAGCAGCTGGAAAATGTTGATCATGACTTCTTTGCTTTTCGAAATGAAGAAACTGGTATGGAAGATCTCACATCTTTTTATCGTCTTCATATTTCATAGTTCGATTTTGTGCTATCTGATGATTGAATTTCTTGTGCCTTCGTTCCAGGTGAGATTAATATTTTGTACAAAAGAAAAGCTGGTGGATATGGGCTTATTATTCCTAAAGAAAATGGCAAAACTGAGAAATTAGAGCCTGTGGTGGTAAAGTCAGATAGGGAACCTTCCTTGGCAGAATAGAAACGACAAACAAAGGGTGATCCTTTTGTTAGACAACTTGAAGAAGTTATATTTTGAAATCATCCGACTCTTCTCAATGGCATTGTCATGTGCTTGTGCCAGGGCATATATAGACTACCTGTTTAGGGTTTTAGATCAAGTGAAGCGAGCTTTTGAAATGTTTGAAACATTTTTTTGTCGAGATGATGATTTTTGTGAAGATGAGATGCACCATCTGGTGCCCAACTTACTGAGACGAGAAGGATCATTATGTAATTACAATGCATTTGTATACAAATTACCATCTCAGTTATTACTCCTTTCTTTCTCTAGCATCATTATATAGTCACAATGCATAATAGACAAATCACCATCTTAGTCATTACTATCCCTCTCTCTCTCTCAACTGGTGTTTTGCTCATTGTGAAATTTTTCATGCGTCAATGTGTCTGTTAAGTTGTCATTTCTATTTTTGTAGGTTAATTTTTTTTTCTTTTTTTTTTTTGCTTTATTTTGTCTCTATGCTTGGTTACCAATTGGTCGGTGCAGGCTACGAAGGGACAACTGCGTTTACAGGATCCAACAAAATGATTCAGAACAACACAATCATTGATGAAATACAGCATAGAGCAAAAGAAGAAACAGTTTTATTTATCTGATTTTGATTATCATAGAGTAGTAGTTTCCTTATTACTAGAGTTCTATATTTTAATTTTCAGCCAAAAGCTGGACACAATCGCAGCAGCCGAATTACTTTTAGCTGTCATTAGCATAAGATTCTTCGATCATAGTTCTCACAGATATGGGACTTCTCACTGCATGCACCCCATCAACCCAAGTCAAGCTCCCAAAAGAGTATTCTGTGTTCACCTGGTGAATTGAGGAAACTGTGACACTGAAGGTAACAGTTTTGATGGTGGAGTCGAAAATCAAAGTATCAGGTTTTACTGTTATGGTTATGCCTGCTGGGGATATGATAGAGGCTTTGTACGTGGAGTTGACAGCTCCAACATTTGTGACATTTCTGGTGAGAGAGGTTGAATTTTGGAGGCTCGGGATGGTTATGGAAGGAAGATTCAAGTCAAGAATAGAATGCTCTCGAGTGGGGCAGCGTATGGATTGTTCTGTGAACTGAAAAATGGTAGAGTTGTTGTAGCCCAAGGTACAGAGATAATGAATATAATCCGCTGTACCCATGTCATACACTAGACCAGGATCCGCTGCTCTAATCGGATTCACAATTCCACCTCCAAAATCAAATGGATCAGCGAGCTTTGTTGGATCTCCGTTGGCAAAGATTGGTTCTCCAGACGGATCAGTTGTCCATCCTGCAATAAGATGATTTTAAGCATCCAGAGACGGTGGATGGGGGTTGTTTGTGAAGGACTTAGCAGTTCAATGGAAGGGACATACCTGTTGTGACAATTGCTGATTTAATTGCAGCTGGGGACCAATGTGGGTGCAGGGATTTGAGTAGTGCAGCAATGCCTGCAATGTGAGGAGTTGCCATGGATGTTCCAGAATAGAAAGCAAATTCGGTGTTCTTTTTCAGATCAGAAGGTGGAACTGCCCCAAGTATTTGGGCACCTGGACCTGCTATATCTGGCTGTGCCATTCAGTGTCCAACATGGCTGTCAGTGAAATTCTAAAAAGAGAATTTCTCAAAATCCTGACATGGTTATCTTAATTAGGCATGGCCAGTGGAGAAATACCTTCAATACTGCTGGACTGGGGAAACTTGGCCCTCGAGATGAAAAGTAGGCCACATTGGTTGGCACGGGTTTCCCAACATGTGTTTTAGAAGGGCTCAGCCTTACATGGGGATGCCTGCATAAGACTCTCAACAACAAAGCAATATGAGGATAATGATGGTGGTGATGATGATATTTTTTGTGATAATGTTGATAATGGTACCTGGTCGAACTGATGTAGTTGAGTATCTGTCTTCCAGTTTCGTAGCTTACTTTAATACATGGGAAGTCCCTGATGCATGATGCCTCGGTGTTTCCAGATTCCTCAGCAATAATTACCCCCAGGCCAAGAGCTTCTTCACGAAAGATGCAGCTAATGCTGTCTCAAATGTACTTGAAGTGAAGCAGAGCGCCACCTTTCCAGCCACTGAAGTGTCATTCGGTGATATAGATAGACAATTGCTGCAACAGGTGAGTGGTAGTAAATAGATAGAATGTGCTACACAGACAAGTGAGTCATTTATTTTGATGTCTAATAATTTTTATGGACTCGATTTTAAATGTAGGCCTTCCAAGAGGTGGGATCAGAAGTGACAGTGCAGGACAAGGGATCAATAGGGCCCTGAACAGAAATAGTGAAACACCAAGTTAGAACAGAAGGTTGCTGTCCTTGGAAGATATTTACCTAGAACTCTCGAAATGAGGGTCATCTGGGTACACTAAGCTGGCGAAGCCTGTATGGTTTCTAATTAGCATGGCTTGACCCTGCAAGTAACCAAGTTGTTCAATAATGCAACAGAAAGAGCTGTATAAGTGAGTCATTAACATAAAATTTTATTCGATGTTGTTATGCAGTGCAAAATCCAGATTATGGAGAATTACCATGACGGTGCGGTTGTTGCCTAGTGTGATGGGTGTAGGGAAGGACCGATCAATGCTGCTAGCTGCTACAGTTAATATCCACGGTGCTGTATTCTCTACTGTTTGAGCACTTGGGCCTCCATTTCCTGCTGCACAAACAACCGAAATCCCCTGTGCCACAGCATGGAATGAACCAATGAGGATGCTGTCAGGTTTGATAATTTCAGTGACCAGGCTGCTCTCGGAACCTAGTGAGACTGATAACACATCTACTCCGTCGTGTATGGCTTTGTCAAAAGCTTTCAGTATATCAGCATCTGAGCACCCCGCATACCAGCACACTTTATACATGGCCAGCCGAGCCCCTGGTGCGCCACCCCTCACTGTTCCAAAACCAAGCCCGTAGTAGCTGGCATTGACCACATGAGAACCACCAGCAATAGAAGATGTATGTGTACCATGTCCAACTGCGTCTCTCGGGGACAAGTATTCTAGGTATTCAGTGGTATTCAATGGCTCTCCAATCTCTGCTTCAAGTCCCTTTAAGAAATAACGAGCTCCAATAAGTTTTCTATTGCAGTGCTTTGTTGCATTGAATCTCTGTCCTGAGCTGCAGCCACCTTTCCATCTAGAGGGGATTGGCCCGAGACCTTTATCGCTGAAAACTTCTGATTCGGGCCATATCCCTGCTCACAATTCAAGTGGAGGCAATTCAGTTTTATTCACACATACAGACATGCAGCAGACACATGCAGGGGAGAGGTAGAGAACCTGTGTCAAGAAGGCCAATGATGATTCCATCACCGTTGTTGGTTTCATACAGGAGATTGGTGGAAGAAATTGAAGAGGAAAGGCCAAGGTAATCCCAGCTCCTTGTTGTCTTCAGCTTAAGAAGGCGGGAGGGCATGACTTGAACCACACCAGGTAACTCTAAAACCAGGACAAAGAGGGACAAACTGTAAATACATTATATGGAACAACATAAGTTGCTTGTAAGATGACCGATGGGCTTTTCATATTATGCCTGTTTCCAAATACCACTGTGGACCCTTTTTACCCTTTACTTCCCTTCAGTAGAAATGGCCCTCATAGGACCAAAGGCAGCCACCTTTAACTGAAACAAGAAATTAATTTCCATAGCAAATGCGAGATAGACACTGTTTCGTACCTGATATATAACTTTTGTTTTAAACAGCTAGTATTACTTTGCTTTTGAGATACAATATAAGTTCCAATCTCATCTATCAAATAAGTGTATGTGTGTATGTATACGTATGTATAGGAACCCCTAAATAATATAGGGCAGCCAGGGATTTCCTTCTAGATTATAGATAAATTTTCTGTTTGGTTTTCAACATGTAGACTTGCTATCAAGGATAAAAATATCGGTAATTACAGATATATCGATATTTCGATTTTATGAATATTTCGGATATGTCGAAAATATATTAGCCGATATTTTGTATCAAAATATCGGTGATGTAAAAATTTTTAAAAATTATATAAGAAGTAAAAATAAATATTTTAAAATTATTTTTTAATACATATATATAATTTGTCAATAATAATATCATCTATATCAATAAAAATATATATATAAATTTTATAAATGTACATTTATTATTAAGTTGTATTATAGATTATTTTAAAATATTATTATGATAATATGTCTAATTTTAAAATATATTTAATATTAAAATTATGATCAATTTTAATTTAAATGTATTCAATGATATCAAATAAATAATAATACATGTATAATTTTTTTAATATTATATTTATTATATTTAATAAATGTATAGATTATATAAAAAAGATCTATTAAGAAAATTATGTTTTTATATTTTTGGTAATAAATTAAATCAAATATAAAAATAAAATAATTATAATTTATTTATTTAATAAAAAAAATAAAAAAAATCAGTGAAATATTGGTAAAATATCCGAAAATATTAGTGAAATATCTGTTGAAATACAAAAAAAAAAGGGGGTAAAATATTCGAAAATATTGGTTGGTGGATATATCTTCCCGAATTTTGTAGTGTCCCACGTATCACAAATATATCGGAGATAAATCCGGGTATTTTAATCCTTGCTGACTGTTATATGCCTTTTGTTCATGCTGGCATTCTGATATGAAACACAAATCCTCATTCAGTGGTGGCTGTGCATGCAGTGGATGAAGGCCATTGCATACGATGTGTACCATGCATGCCATTTGATGTCAAAGGTATATCATAAACCTAGAATCTAAAGCATTCACCAGTAGAATTTGTAATCTTTGTGACATGGAAGATTACCTGAAACTGCTTGTGCTTGAGCTTCTGTCAACTTGGCTGCAAATCCAGAGAAGCCATGTCTGTAACTGTAGAGCATGGAATCTACAGATGCTTCTTTGCTGCATCATGAGAACATGGTGAACCAATAGTTATGACAGTGGACTATCTCAGTCTAGAATACCAAACAAAAACATATAGATTTTGACTCTTTCTCCCGGTTTACCTTCCAAGAACTGTAGTGAGCATTTCATGATGAGTGTTGGTGATGAGTTCTGGATCATGGTGCTGCCTCTTTCCCAAATAAACAATGTGGACCTGCGGGTTTCCATGGAGAATTTAGTGATATGGAAGGTGATGAAGTTAGAAGAGACAGTGATTAGAATGATTCGATTACTTACCTTGCTTTTAGCTTGTGCAGGAGATACCGAGCTAACTTTCTCGTTTAGAATCAAGATCAAAGAAGCTAAGAAAATTAGTATGAGACTTCCATGATGGAGCGAACTCATTGTGCGCGCTAATGGAGCTTGTGGCTCATGCTATACAACAATGGAGTCCAATAACTCAAGGTAGAAAAAGGATGAGTACACGGACCTCGACGGCGAAGACATGGTACATATCCAGCCTTCGGAAGATTTTTATTATGCACAGAGGTCACTTTCCTGGATTAATTATGTGACAGATTTTTCCATTGGGGAGGCCGACAGGTGATGTTTTGATTGGTCGAGTAATGGGAACGAAGCTTCAAAGTGGCGGTATAGATCATTGACTCATATGGTTCTAAGTCGCATCTTCTCGGCATCTCAACTCGGTGTGGGTTGATATATGCAAAATAAGATAATTAAAAGATTAAAAATATATATATAAAAATGTTATAAAGTATGATATTATATACTACTATGGCAATTTGTGATGATCTTCCGTAGTATTTCTTTCTAACTCCCTTCTAAAGGGAGGGACCCCTAATCAAAATCGATTTAGTTTTGCCCCTACATTTCATCTTTTCTAGTTTTTTTCTTCTTCTTCCATTTTGTTGTAACAAAAAATATTATGAAAATTTTAAGAAAAATAAGTATAATAAAAAAGGTTGAAAAAATAATAAAATAAAATTTTCTCATATTTAACATTATTTCAATAATTACAAAATGTCCACTAAAAGTAATTTATGATAATAATTAGAATTATCTTATTTTAAATATAATGATATTTTTATTAAAAGACATATAATTCAATCATCAATTTCATTTTAAATTTCTATAACCTTGAAGGTAGCTCAGTCCAACTTGGGTTTGCTCCCCAATGGTTATCAGTTCAGTTGTTAACTTCAGGACCCGGTGGGATTAGTCAAGGTGCGTGTAAACTGACCCAAACATCCACAGTTATCAAAAAAAAAAAAAAAAAAAATCATTTTAAATTTTTATTAAACAACATATTCTTAGTTAAATTATTTTAATATTTTAATATAATAATAAATTAAATGGTTTTCATATATTATTAATAGTAAATTAATACAATGCTACCATTTTTATATAAAATAATAAATTATTATCATATAAAATAATAGATTATGAAATCTGCTAATATAATATTACCAAATTAATGCAAGTCATAACTCATATACGTAACATTAACGTATAAAATCATAAACACTTCTGATATAATGCCACATCACCACCCTTTGCTTCAAATCCCACCGCAAAGAGGAGGGCAGAAGCGGAGAGAGCTGCATGCCCACACCCATGACAGTGGACACCAAAATCAAAGAGAGAAGAGACCGGATGTAGCGATCGCCACTTATGTTAATGGAGGAAATTTTAAATCTTCTCATTACATCAGTCACCTAAGCGACACCGTCGGCATGAAGGCGCTCCAGATCTATGATAGTCATTGATGTCCTTCTTCCTCCTCATCATGGGTCATGGGTGCTGTTGAAAAGCTTTTTCCTTGGAAGACAAGCTTTGATTTTTCAAAGATTTTTTAGATTTAGATTTGTTTATTGTTGATATGATGTGATTTGAAAATGAAAAAAATGATTTTTTTGGTAGCTCACATATTTCAACCGAGTCAACTCGAAATTTTTTTATTGAATCAATCGAATTTAAATGATTCTTGATGAGTTTTGAGTTTGAGATGGTATCGGGTGTCGGACTCGGTGTGAAAAGGGCCGAGGCGGATTCGAGCACGACTTGTCCTCGACCGATATTTTGAGCCATGTTACGTCGCACTTAGACCGACTGATGGGGTCTTGGGGAAAAATCTTCTGGAAATTGAGGTGGATTCCATGAAACCACATGTGAAGCCTAAGGTGCCGTCTAAAGACTACTCATTGATTAGCCTTTTAGGGAGAGATTTTCCAACTGGGGAGACCCACAGGTGATGTGGAGATGCCTTACCCAGTAACAGAAATTCCTGGTGGAGACCACCTCGTAACTTGTATTAGTCTTCCAGTCTTGCGTAAGAGGAAGTTTCCTTCCATCAGGGACTGCGACCCACTGTTGGTTAACGGAAACCACCATCGGGCGACCGCCCTGATGGTAGGAGTGTAAACCCTGTCCGGATTCTGGAGACCACTCTGAATTTCGGTTGATAGTTCGGTCTGAAGTTTGAATAAATCTGAATTTGTATGAAATAGGAGTAGAAACCCATGCAAAAGAAAGTGAAGTAAAAGAATTTTATGCTTTTTCTTAAGAGACAGACGATTATAACATCTAAAAATAAAATTGGACGTGAATTAATATGCCTTGTAATTATGAAGCTTAATTCCACATTAAAAATAACTAATATTATGTTTTAATTCTCAAAAGTCGCATATGATTTTGAGCTTGAATCCTATCATGATACTCCGAATTTACCCGATTCTAATTGTTGCGAACCCTCGACACCCTGAGGTTTGGTCCCAATTGGAAGTCCTAAGGGTTTGGCTATGATAGATAATTTAAAGAAAAATAATAGTACAAGGGTGAAGGACAAAATTATGCCATCCATTCCACCATGAACAGCCCTGAAACATGAGTTGAAAGGACATATCATCACCATCATCAATGTTTTATTCATAGTTCATATTTGATAAAAGCAAGTTTACATCCACAAATTTGATGTTTCTGTAGACCCTCCAGCTATGGAATGGTGAAATCACGTCTCACTGATATGGGAATTCTTACAGCATGCTCTCCATCAGACCAAGTCAAGCTTCCGAAAGAGAATCCCGTGCTCACCCGGCGAGCTGAGGAAACTACGACTCTGAAAGAAGACGAGTCTATCAGGTTCTACTTTTATGGCAACTCCTGGTGGAGGGTCGATAACAGCTTTGTACTCTGAGTCCACAGCTCCAACATTTGTGACACTTCTGGTGAGAGAGACCGAGTACTGGCCGTTTGGGATGGTTATGGAAGGAAGGTTTACGTCCAGAATGGAAGGCCCGTTGCTGGGGCACGACGTGGGTCGACCAGTGACCTGAGAAATGTGCTTGTGCCAGGGCATATATGGACTGCCTGTTTAGGGTTTTAGATCAAGTGAAGAGAGCTTTTGAAATGTTTGAAACATTTTTGTTGTCGAGAAGATGATTTTTGTAAAGATAAGACGCACCATGTGGTGCCCACCTTACTGAGACGAGAAGGATCATTATATAATTACAATGCATTTGTATACAAATTACCATCTCAGTTATTACTCCTCTCTTTCTCTAGCATCATTATATAGTCACAATGCATTATAGACAAATTACCATCTCAGTTCCCCTTCTGTTGTACTCTTCGTTCTGATCTTCTCCCTTCTGTGGCTCGAGGCAGCTCTCAGGTAGCTTCCAACCAGCGTTCCACTGTGAATACTTCTAAGATTATCGGCCCCTAGACGATAATGGAAGATTCTGGCAGTCCGTATTTTCTCCCAAATGGCGATCATCCAGGGATGATTTTGGTTTCTCATTCTTTGACTGGGCCAAATTTCAACACATGGAGTCGATCTATGACGACGGCTCTTACTGCGAGGAACAAAATCGCGTTCATCGATGGCACTCTTCCACGACCAGATTCGTGAGATCTACTTTGAATGCTTGGATTCGCTACAATTCAATGGTAGCGTCTTGGATCTTAAATTCTGTTAGCTAAGAAATAGTAGATAGTCTTCTTTACATTGAAACTATTTCAGAAATTTGGCAAGATCATTTTGCAGATCAAGAAACACCTCATTGCTCTGAATCAAGGAGCCATGGATGTGAATAGCTATTTTACCCGATTGAAGATTCTTTGGGATGAATATAAAGATTTTCAACCTCTCCCTCCTTGTCATTGTGTAGCCATTAAGTGTTGGGCAGAGTATCAACAAGAAGAATATGTGATGTACTTCCTAATGGGGCTCAATGACTCCTATGCTCAAACTCGAGCCCAGATACTCATGATGGATCCTATACCGCCTATGTCAAAAGTTTTTGCATTGGTAGTGCAAGAAGAAGGACAACGTAATAACCCATGGAATTCCTTCTCTTTCCAAAATTGCTCATGTGGCCAATGCAGTTTCTGCACCATCCAAACAAAGGCGTGAGAAGCCTATTGGTTCACATTGTGGTGTCCAGGGGCACACAATTGACAAATACTATAAAATACATGGTTATCCCCCTGGATACAAACCTCGTTCCAGGAACAATTTGAATGTTCAAGTAAATCAAGCCGCAGCTGCTGTTTCTACTGATTCATCATCTCAGAATCTAACTCTATCTCAGGTCCAACAATTGATTGCTCTTCTGAGCTCTCAGCTTCCTGCAAGCGACTCTGTCTCTTCTGAAATTGTGCAGCCTATTGCTTCTTTTTGCAGTATTCATGGTATATTAGCCCTGTCATCTATCTCTAATTCACATCAATTTTCTCATTCTTGTTGGGTGTTAGATACGGGTGACACACATCACATCTCTTGCACTTTAGAAACTTCTATTTCCTCTACTCCTATTACAAATTTTGTTGTCATGCTTCCTAATGGTAATTCTGTTCCTATCAGTCGTGTTGGTTCGGTGTCACTCTCACCTCACATCATTCTTGACAATGTCCTATTTATTGCTCAATTTCAATTCAATCTTCTTTCAATTAGCTCACTTACACAAAGCCACAAATATTTTGTTAATTTTCTTCCTGATTTTTGCTTTATTCAGGACCTTACTCAGGGAGTGACGATTGGGAAGGGTAGACGAGAAGGGAACCTTTATTTATTGGAGTCTAGCAAATTTGTTTCTAGCAAATCTGTTTATGTTGTTTCTCAAATTTCAGTTCATTGTAATAACGTCTCCTTGTCTTCAACTAGACTTTGGCATTATCAGTTGGGACATCCCTCTTATGTAAAACTGAATATGATGAGTAATGAATTGAGAATTTCTTCAGATTTTGAACATTCCAATCATTGCTCTATCTGTCCTTTAGCTAAACAGAAACGTTTGCCTTATATTTCTTCAAATCATTTGTCATCTGAACCATTTAATTTGATATATCTTGATATTTGGGGACCTTTTCATGCAATATGTCTATAGAAGGTTTTCGATATTTTCTCACCATTGTTGATGACTATACTCGTTTTACTTGGGTTTACTTCTTGTGTGCCAAATCTGATGTTGCAAATATTTTGCCTGGTTTTTTTCTTCTAATTTTGACTCAATTTGGAGCTAAAATCAAATCTGTCCGATCCGATAATGCTCTTGAACTCACATTTACAAATTTTTATCGTACACATGGAGTCCAAGTTTTTCATTCTTGTGTTGCTACTCCACAACAGAATTCTTTTGTTGAGCATAGACACCAACATATTTTGAACATAGCTTGAGCCTTGTTTTTTCAGTCTCACGTTCCCCTCTGTTATTGGACTAATAGGACACCATTTCCCATTCTCTCTAACAAAACACCCTTTGAACTGCTTTGGAAAAAGAAACCTTCATATTCTCATCTCCAAATTTTCAATTGTCTTTGTTATGCTTCAACTTTAGATAGTCCTCGCCACAAGTTCTCTCCCCGTGCTTCTCTTTGTATATTTCTTGGATATCCACCTCGTTACAAGGGATATAAGTTGCTTGATTTGGATACTAACACCCAATTCATTTCTTGTAATATTGTTTTCCATGAATCTAAGTTTCCTTTTCACAACACACCCTCACCAAGTGTAACACATGACATATTCTTTGGTCATGTTCTTCTTACTCTAGTTTCCTCATCCTCACCAAAAATCTCTATTTCTTCCACTTCCCCATCACTACAAGTTGATTCCACTCATATTCGTCACCCTCCTTATCTTCGGGATTATCATTACTATTCCACCATAGTTGAGTCATCTTCTACTTCTCATCCCTTACCTCAAGTACTTAGTTACCACAAATTGTCCTCCACACACAGCCTTTGTTTGTGCTCTTTCTTCCCATGTCGAACCCACAAGTTATGCTCAAGTAGTAGACATTCTAGAGTGGTAGATTGCTATGGCTGATGAATTGCAAGCTCTAAAAAGTAACAAAACCTGGTTTGTGGTTTCTCTTCTTTATGGTAATCAAGCAGCACTACACATTGCAGCAAATCCCGTGTTCCGTGAGCGCACGAAGCATATTGAGATAGACTGTCATCTAGTGCGTGAACAGATTCAAAAGGGCATTCTGAAGACACTTCACATACCATGGCAGCATCAAATTGCAGACTTGCTTACAAAGGCTCTTTTCCCAGCTCAGTTTGCTCACTTACTAAGCAAGACGGGAGTTCACAACATACACTCTCCATCTTGAAGGGGAGTATTAAGATAGGTTACTTTACTAATTAGAGTTGATTAGTTGCATTTTAGTTGTTTTGGTTATGAGGGATGAGCTGACATTTAGTTACACAGTTTCACGTTCTGTTCCCAGCTTTCCATATATATCTTCTCTGTGCCTCATTTGAGAAAATAACAGAACAGAAAACTTCTACGGATTTTTCTCTTCTAATAAACAACACAATCATTGATGACGTACAGCATGGAGCAAAAGAAGAAACAATTTTATTTCCTTATCTGATTTTGATTATCATAGAGTAGCAGTTTCCTCATTACTAGAGTTGTATATTTTAATTTTCAGCCAAAAGCTGGACATAATCGCGGCAGCCGAATTACTTTTAGCTGTCATTAGCATAAGATTCTTTGATCATAGTTCTCACAGATATGGGACTTCTCACTGCATGCACCCCATCAATCCAAGTCAAGCTCCCAAAAGAGTATCCTGTGTTCACCTGGTGAATTGAGGAAACTGTGACACTGAAGGTAACAGTTTTGATGGTAGAGTCAAAAATCAAAGTATCAGGTTTTACTGTTATGGTTATGCCTGCTGGGGATATGATAGAGGCTTTGTACGTGGAATTGACAGCTCCAACATTTGTGACGTTTCTGGTGAGGGAGGTTGAATTTTGGAGGCTTGGGATGGTTATGGAAGGAAGATTCAAGTCAAGAATAGAATGCTCTCGAGTGGGGCAGCGTATGGATTGTTCTGTGAACTGAAAAATGGTAGAGTTGTTGTAGCCCAAGGTACAGAGATAATGAATATAATCCGCTGTACCCATGTCATACACTAGACCAGGATCCGCTGCTCTATTCGGATTCACAATTCCACCTCCAAAATCAAATGGATCAGCGAGCTTTGTTGGATCTCCGTCAGCAAAGATTGGTTCTCCAGACGGATCAGCTGTCCATCCTGCAATAAGATGTTTTTAAGCATCCAGAGACCGTGGATGGGGGGTGTTTGTGAAGGACTTAGCAGTTCAATGGAAGGGACATACCTGTTGTGACAATTGCTGATTTAATTGCAGCTGGGGACCAATGTGGGTGCAGGGATTTGAGCAGTGCAACAATGCCTGCAATGTGAGGAGTTGCCATGGATGTTCCAGAAAGGAAAGCAAATTCGGTGTTCTTTTTCAGATCAGAAGGTGGAACTGCCCCAAGTATTTTGGCACCTGGACCTGCTATATCTGGCTGTGCCATTCAGTGCCCAACATGGCTGTCAGTGAAATTCTAAAAAGAGAATTTCTCAAAATCCTGACATGGTTATCTTAATTAGGCATGGCCAGTGGAGAAATACCTTCAATACTGCTGGACTGGGGAAACTTGGCCCTCGAGATGAAAAGTAGGCCACATTGGTTGGCACGGGTTTCCCAACATGTGTTTTAGAAGGGCTCAGCCTTACATGGGGATGCCTGCATAAGACTCTCAACAACAAAGCAATATGAGGATAATGATGGTGGTGATGATGATATTTTTTGTGATAATGTTGATAATGGTACCTGGTCGAACTGATGTAGTTGAGTATCTGTCTTCCAGTTTCGTAGCTTACTTTAATACATGGGAAGTCCCTGATGCATGATGCCTGGGTGTTTCCAGATTCCTCAGCAATAATTACCCCCAGGCCAAGAGCTTCTTTCACGAAAGATGCAGCTAATGCTGTCTCAAATGTACTTGAAGTGAAGCAGAGCGCCACCTTTCCAGCCACTGAAGTGTCATTCGGTGATATAGATAGACAATTGCTGCAACAGGTGAGTGGTAGTAAATAGATAGAATGTGCTACACAGACAAGTGAGTCATTTATTTTGATGTCTAATAATTTTTATGGACTCGATTTTAAATGTAGGCCTTCCAAGAGGTGGGATCAGAAGTGACAGTGCAGGACAAGGGATCAATAGGGCCCTGAACAGAAATAGTGAAACACCAAGTTAGAACAGAAGGTTGCTGTCCTTGGAAGATATTTACCTAGAACTCTCGAAATGAGGGTCATCTGGGTACACTAAGCTGGCGAAGCCTGTATGGTTTCTAATTAGCATGGCTTGACCCTGCAAGTAACCAAGTTGTTCAATAATGCAACAGAAAGAGCTGTATGAGTGAGTCATTAACATAAAATTTTATTCGATGTTGTTATGCAGTGCAAAATCCAGATTATGGAGAATTACCATGACGGTGCGGTTGTTGCCTAGTGTGATGGGTGTAGGGAAGGACCGATCAATGCTGCTAGCTGCTACAGTTAATATCCACGGTGCTGTATTCTCTACTGTTTGAGCACTTGGGCCTCCATTTCCTGCTGCACAAACAACCGAAATCCCCTGTGCCACAGCATGGAATGAACCAATGAGGATGTTATCAGGTTTGATAATTTCAGTGGACCCGCTGTCCTCGGAACCGAGTGAGACTGATAACACATCTACTCCGTCGTGTATGGCTTTGTCAAAAGCTTTCAGTATATCAGCATCTGAGCAGATTCCCACGTCCAAATTCCAGCACACTTTATACATGGCCAGCCGAGCCCCAGGTGCGCCACCCCTCACTGTTCCAAAACCAAGCCCATAGTAGCTGGCATTGACCACAGGAGAACCACCAGCAATAGAAGATGTATGTGTACCATGTCCAACTGCGTCTCTCGGGGACAAGTATTCTAGGTATTCAGTGGTATTCAATGGCTCTCCAATCTCTGCTTCAAGTCCCTTTAAGAAATAATGAGCTCCAATAAGTTTTCTGTTGCAGTGCTTTGTTGCATTGAATCTCTGTCCTGAGCTGCAGCCACCTTTCCATCTAGACGGGATTGGCCCAAGACCTTTATCGCTGAAAACTTTTGATTCGGGCCATATACCTGCTCACAATTCAAGTGGAGGCAGTTCAGTTTTATTCACACATACAGACATGCAGACAAATGCAGGGGAGAGGTAGAGAACCTGTGTCAAGAAGACCAATGATGATTCCATCACCGTTGTTGGTTTCATACAGGAGATTGGTGGAAGGATGTGAAGACGAGAGGCCAAGGTAATCCCAGCTCCTTGTTGTCTTCAGCTTATGAAGGCGGGAGGGCTTGACTTGAGCCACACCAGGTAACTCTAAAACCAGGACAAAGATGGAAAAACTGTAAATACATTATATGGAACAACATAAAATTGCTTGTAAGATGACGGATGGGCTTTTCATATTATGCCTGTTTCCAAATACCACTATGGACTCTTTTTACCCTGTACTTGCCTTCAGTAGAAATGGCCCTCAGAGGACGGACCAAAGGCAGCCACCTTAAACTGAAACAAGAAATTAATTTCCATAGCAAATGCGGAATAGACACTGTTTCGTACCTGACATATAAGTTCCAATCTCATCTATCAAATAAGTGTATGTGTGCATGTATACGTATGTATAGGAACCCCTAAATAATATGGGGCAGCCAGGGGTTTCCTTCTAGATACAGTTGAATTTTCTGTTTGGTTTTCAACATGCAGACTTACTGCTATATGCCATTTGTTCAGGCTGCCATTCTGATGTGAAACACAAATCCTCATTCAGTGGCGGCTGTGCATTCAGTGGATGAAGGCCGCTGCATACGAGGTGTACCATGCATGCCATTTTGATGTCAAAGGTATATCATAAATGTAATGCCCCAAACCCAATTCAGGGTAAAATTGTAATTTAAAAAATAATTTATTTATTTATTTATTTAATAAGAGTAAAAATCTCTTTTCATATTTAAAATCTCAATATATTAATTAGATCTTGCTTATCTTCTCTACTCAGAAAAGCCTTTTACACGAAGATCTTTTAATCCTTAAATTAATATTTTATATAAAAGGTTTTTCTAAGTAGAGAAGATAAAAAAGATCTAATTAATACATTGAGATTTTAAATACGAAAAGATATTTTTACCTTTATTAAATAAATAAATAAATTATTTTTAAAATTATAATTTTACCCTAAATTGGAAGATCTCAATCTAGATTAGGGTTTGTTAAATTAATTTTTAGATCAAAAGATAGGAAATTTATGAATGTGGATTAATTTATAATGAAAATAGGAAAATTTAGAAATTTTCAATTGAATAGAAAAAAAAAATGAATGAAAAATCAATGGAAGAAAAGAAATTACAGATGTACAAAATAAATAAATAAATGGTTTGTGGAGGCTTTAAATTGAAAAAAAAAAAAAACATGTGTAGATATATATGTACTATGTGTAAAATAAAAATAAAAATAAATAAAATGAGAGGCGGGTAGGTGGCTTTGTATAATGTTATGGGAGGCTTGTGTTTCCAAGGTATTGGCTTAGGCATTCGAAAAGATTGCATATGTAAATATATTATTATGATAATAAATAATGAAAAGAAACATGAAGCTTATTGTTTTATTCTTAGACTTTATGCTTGGAATGAAGGTAGGATTGGAGGGTAATGGGTTGATTATGAATTGAATTTGAAAATTAATAAAAATAATAATATTTAGTTTTAAGCTAACAAAGGAAATATTAGTAATAATAATAGTTTAATGCAATAAATAGAAAAACAATATATTATAGAGAATTTTAGTTTAATAATAATAACAAGAAATTAATGGGATTTGCGGAATAAATTTTAGAAAGAACCCAATTTTTTTAGAAGAATTTAAAAACTTACTTGTTAAATTATTATTAATTAAGAAGTTAAAAATAATAGGTGACATAATATAGAAAATTATTAGGGTTCTCAAACCTATAAATTTAGATAAATAATTAATAGTAATAATTGTGCCTTTTTTTGTTAGGTTTGAAATAGGTTCTTTGAGGCGAAATTCTTCAGAATTAAATACTTAAAGGTTTTTTAGTGTTTCTTTGAGGTAAGAGAAATTAATGCAAATTTTATAAAATGCAATAGTTTCTTTTTATATTGTATTTTGAAATGTGTAAAAATAATATTTTTATTTTTATACATGGATCAAATATATGTTTTGCATGGAAAATATGTTTGAACATTTTCTTTATTTATGAAAAATGAAAATTGTGTAGATATAATATTTTGTTTTGTAAGTTTGAATTAATAAAATAAAGTGTTTGACTCTAATTTCTATAGTCCTAGTCAACAGGTTATAATCGTTGATCTTGTGGCCCTAGTCAACGGGTTCTAATTGTTAACATTTGGTTTTGTTCACTTTAAATGGAACAAATTTGAAACTAACCACTCATTTGGTTTTAAAGAGAAATTATTTTGAAATGGATATAAGAAAGTTTTGTTAAAAAGTTTTGAATATATTAGCATGTTTAACTCAAAAGTTTTTATGAAAATGAATATACGTTATATCTCATGTTTATAATTATAATTAAAAATATTTTATCCATGAAACTATATTAATGTTCTTTATTGGGTTTTGAACTCATGCCCCTTCAATGATAATTTTTAAGTACTCCCAATTTAGACGGGGAGTGATGGCTAGGCTAAGGAATTTTTCTTTATTAGGATTTTGGTTCAAACTTTATTATAGGCATTGTTTAGATGTTAAATTTTTCTTAAAATTTAAAATTAAGAATTGAGAATTATACAATTTATTTATTTTATTACTCTGAATAAACATTTGAAAATTAGTAATTTTCAGTTACAATATGAATGTTTATATTGTTTCACCGCCATGCTATGAGTAGGTTTTGGGGCATGACAATAAACCTAGAATCTAAAGCATTCACCATTAGAATTTGAAATCTTTGTGACTTGGAAGATACCTGAAACTGCTTGTGCTTGAGCGTCTGTCAACTTGGCTGCAAAGCCAGAGAAGCCATGTCTGTAACTGTAGAGCATGGAATTTGCAGATGCTTCTTTGCTGCATCATGAGAACATGGTGAACCAATAGTTATGACAGTGGGCTATCTCAGTCTAGAGTACCAAACGAAAACTTATAGATTTTGACACTTTCTTTCGTCCTGGTTTACCTTCCAAGAACTGTAGTGAGCATTTCATGATGAGTGTTGGTGATGAGTTCTGGATCATGGTGCTGCCTCTTTCCCAAATAAACGATGTGGACCTGCGGTTTTCCATGGAGAATTTAGTGATATAGAAGGGGGTGAAGTTAGAAGGGAGATAATGATTACAATGATTCGATCACTTGCCTTGCTTTTAGCTTGTGCAGGAGCTACCGAGCTAACTTTCTCGTTTAGGATCGAGATGAAAGAAGCTAAGAAAATTAGTATGAGACTTCCATGATGGAGTGAACTCATTGTGTGTGCTAATGGGGCTTGTGGCTTATGCTATACAACAAGGGGGTTCAATGGCTCCTTAAAAAGTAGAAAAAGGATAAGTGCGCCAACCACCACGACGACGAAGACTTGGTGCATTTCCAGTCTTCTGAAGACTTTGATTATGCACAGAGGTCAATTTCCTGGAATTATAAGCAGAATTTCCCTGGTGTTTGATCATTCACGGAGGTCCCTTCCGTTGAATTATGCAACAGATTTCTCATTAGGGAGACCCACAGGTGATGTTTTGATTGACCAAGTAATGGGAACGTCCCATTTAGACTGATTAAAGGGGTCTTGGGGAAAAAGCTTTTGGAAATTGAGGTGGATTCCATGAAACAACGTGATGCTTAAGGTGGGGAAAAAGGATTGGTGAGATGATTCAGTTTTTCCAGTCTTCTTTAATCATTGATCAGCCTTTTAGAGCGAACATTTCCATCTGGGGAGACCCACAGGTGATGTGGAGATGCCTTAACGGAAATTACGGGAGGAGACCACCGCCCAAGTTTGTATTAGAGTCTTCCAATCTTGGGTTAAGAGGAAGTTTCCTCTTGGGTTAAGAGGAAGTTTCCTCTTGGGTAAGAGGAAGTTTCCTTCCATCAGGGACAGCGACCTACTGGTGGTTAACTGAACCCACCGCCGGTGACCACCCTGATTGAAGGAGAGCAGGCCCTGTCTGGATTCTGGAGACCACTCTGAATTTGGGTTGATATTTTGGTCTGAAGTTTGCATAAATCTGAATTTGTATGAAATAAGAGTAGAAAGCTATGAAAAAGAAAGTGAAGTAAAAGAATTCTATGTCTTTCTTAAGAGACCAACGATATTAAAACATCTAAAAACTTGGGGAAAAAAACAAATTGGGCATCCATTAATATGCCTTGTGATTATGAAGCTTAATTTCCACATTAAAAATAACTAATCTTATGTTCAGTTCTCAAAAAATTTAAAGAAAATTACGAGGACAAAGGTGAAGGATAATTTTATGTCATCCTTTCCACCATGAACAGCCCTGAAAACATCTGAGTTAGAAGGACCATCATCATCATCAACGTTTTATTCATAGTTCATGTTTGATAAAAAGCAAGTCTGCATGCACAAATCAAATCTGATGTTTCGTTGACCCTCCAGCTATGGAATGGTATCATCATAGAAGGCAAGTCTACATGCACAAATCTGATGTTTTGTTTTATTCATGGTTCATATTTGATAAAAAGCAAGTCTACGTGCACAAATCTGATGTTTTGTTTTATTCATGGTTCATATTTGATAAAAAGCAAGTCTTCATGCACAAATCTGATGTTTCTGTAGATCCTCCAGCTATGGAATGGTGAAATCACTTCGAACTGATATGGGAATTCTTACAGCATGCTCTCCATCAGACCAAGCCAAGCTTCCGAAAGAGAATCCCGTGCTCACCCGGCGAGCTGAGGAAACCATGACTCTGAAAGTGATGGTTCTGATTTTGGAGTTGAAGACGAGTCTATCAGGTTCTAACTTTATGGTGACTCCTGGTGGAGGGTCGATAACAGCGTTGTACTCTGAGTCAACAGCTCCAACATTCGTGACACTTCTGGTGAGAGAGACCGAGTATTGGAGGTTTGGGATGGTTATGGAAGGAAGGTTTACGTCCAGAATGGAAGGTCGGTTGCAGGGGAATGATGTGGGTCGTCCAGTGACCTGAGCAATAGCAGAGTTTTGTAACCCATGGCACAGAGGTACAGAATGTAATCGTCTTTGCCCATATCATACACCAGACAGGGTTTCCTGCACCATTGGGGTTCAGAATTCCACCTCCAAAATCAAATGGATCAGCAAGCTTCATTGGCTGTCCCTCGGCAAAAACCGGTTCTCCAGAAGGGTCAGTTGTCCATGCTGCAATCACACCATCCATGGTTGGAATCAGATACTCGGCAATGCTGCAAACATGCTATAAAAATGAAGTACCTGTTGTGACAATCGCCGATTTTATAGCTGCCGGGGACCATTCCCTGTTCAGTGCCCTGAGCAGGGCAACAGCCCCAGATACATGAGGGGTTGCCATTGATGTTCCTGACATGAGATAATATTTAGTACTCGTTGGAACAAAAGAAGGTTCTGCTCCCAATATTTGGAACCCAGGGCCTGCTATATCTGGCTGTACAATTCAGGGATGGCAAGCTGAGTAAACAGGATTATCAGATTCTAGTGACTGGTATCATCACTTAGCCATGATGACTAGGGGAGAAATACCTTGAGTATCGCCGGGGCAATGGAGCTAGGTCCTCTAGATGAGAAGGATGCCACTTTGGTTGGCACAGGGTTGCCCAGATGTGTTCTGGAAGGGCTTAGCCTCACTTGGGGAAGCCTGCAAGGTTCTCAGATGGTCATATGATCATGAAGATGATGATTACAATTTACAATTATCTGTTTTAGCAAAGAATGGTTATGGTACCTGGTAGAGCGAATGTAGTCAAGAATCTGGGCTCCAATTTCATTGCTTACTTGGATACATGGGAAGTTTTGGCCGCATGAACTCAGGTCATTTTTTACGTTGCTGGCTACAATCACCCCCAGACCACCAGCCTTTTTGACAGACTCTGCAGCAATGTGACTGGAATCTGAAGTGAAGCAAAGCACCACATTTCCAGCTGCAAAAGTGTCGTTTGGCAAGAGAGATTCACAATAGCTGCATAAACACCATGGTAAATAGTCACCAGAGAAAAGAAAACTGCAGCAAACAACAAAGAATATGCTTCATTCCTTTCGGTCTATGCCAAGCACAACCAAATCCAAGGAATCAGCCACACCCACTAGCTGGATTTTGGATTACGCTAATTGGGAATTTAAGCTGTGTTGCAACTTGCAAGACTATGAATGCTAACAATTAAGCATCAATGGGCTAATACCGTGGAGCTAGGAGGTCTGAGACTTGTGGATACGCCAAGTTGGTGAACCCTGTATCCTTACCTAAATACACAGCTTCACCCTACAATTGATGGACCAATCATTAGACTAATGGAACCGAAATCAATATTTTTCCCTGTAACCAAATGAATAATCAAGGTAGCAGAGATGTTACTGTTATGGTCTGGTTGTTTCCAAGTGTTATGTGGGTGGCAAACAATCTATCCATGGTGCTAGCTGCAACAGTTATAATCCATGGTGCTGTGTTTGATACTGTTTCAGCACTTGGACCGCTATTACCTGCTGCACTAACAACAGGGATCCCCCTCACCACAGCATGGAATGAAGCTATGGAAATCCCATCGTGCAGGTCAACGTGGGAAAACAAGGGAATATCTGAGCTGATGGACAGTGATAATACATCAACCCCATCATGTATGGCTTCATCAATGCCCTTGAATATATCAGCATCTGCACATACACCACCATATAAATTCCAGCACACTTTGTACATTGCCAGCCTAGCCCGGGGTGCACCGCCCCTCACTGTTCCAAGACCAAGGCCATTGTAACTCACATTATGCACAGAGGATCCACCGGCAATTGTAGATGTGTGTGTACCATGTCCAAGCCAGTCTCTGGGGGACAAGTAGTCAGGGTTTTCAGTGGTGTTGAATGGCTGTCCAATCTCAGCTTCAAGTCCCTTGATTAAATAACGAGCTCCAATTAGTTTTCTATTACAGGTTTTTGCTTCGTGGAAGAGCTCTCCCGATTCACAAACACCATTCCATCGAGAGGGGATGGGCCCTAGACCTTTCTCACTGAAAACTTCTGATTCTGGCCATATTCCCGTATCAAGAAGGCCAATGATGGTGCCATCACCCATCTTGGTTTCATGCAGAAGACTGGTTGGTGAATCCAAAGGGAGTCCAAGATAATCCCAGCTTCTCGTTGTTTGCAGCTTATGTAAACGATTGGGTATGACTTGAACAACATCTGGTAACTCTACAAGCAACTGATAATTCAACGATAAGACTTCAAATACATGAAAATTAACATATCAGAATGCTTGAGGGGCGAAGGTTTCCAGAATTTTTCACGGTCTCTCAAAGGCCATTAGCCAGTATTTGCCTCCAAACAGAGAGTTCTGGGAAGGCAGGCTTAGTAAGATATGGTCCTAAGGCCTAACCACCTACATTTCTACATTAGGTAGCCACTTTCAAAAATTGAACCAGCACAGCAATTCAACCAGAAAATGGCTGAATTGCAATGGAGATCACATGTGTGGAGTAAAAATGTATCACAAACATAAAATCCACTGCATGTGCAAACTTGCTGTAATTGAACCAGTGTGTTCCCTAGTGGTTCCTGAGCCTGGACACGGAAGCCAACTAGTACAGACCTTAGTCGTGATACCCCATTACCCCATTACATCTGCAAGCAAAATCAATAAGAAGAATAACTATTGAATTTACCTGCAAACATTTGCGCTTGAGCCTCCGTCAGTTCGGCTGCGAACCCAGAGAAGCCATGTTTATAGCTGTAGACCATGGATTCAACTGATGCTTCATCGCTGCACCGTGAGAAGCATATGGTGAACCAACAGCTAATTCTGGCTAATGTCAATCAAAGAATTAAAAAAAAAAAACATCAAAACAGTTCTCTTTCTTGTGCAGTACCTTCCAAGTACTTCAGAGAGCTTTCCGTGATGACCATCCGTTATAAGATCTAGGTTGCCATGTTGCCTTTCTCCCATATAGACTATATAAACCTGTCGGTTTTTCATAAAAGTTTTACTTGGTTGCATTATGAAGAAGAAGAGAAAATGTAGCAAGATGGGCAGGGACTACTCACATTGCTTTTGGCATCAACAGCAGCAGGGAAGAACACCTGGTCATGTAGAATCAAGAGCACAGAAACTATAACAAACCAAAGAGCTCTGTAGCTTTCCTTTTGAAGTGGAAGCAAGCTCATTGTGTCTCTGCGTGTGTAGGTATGCCAAGAAAGAGCAAAGAATGGAGAACTACTCTCAAATAGAGAAAAAGATTAATGTGGTGACTTGAAGTTTAAGAAACCGCGGTACTGTAATCACCACTCCTTAAATGGAAGATGATGAAGAACAATTTGAGTGCTGCAGCTGAAACCTCGAGTTCTCAAAGGCTATTATGAGGACTCAAAAGCTCAATCATTTGCAAAAGGCAGAGCCACATGTGATATGATATCGAGAATTATTCAAAGGTTAATCATGGACCATCTCTGGACCAAGGTTGTCTGTCACCAATAATTCGGTGAAGTGATCGAATCACCCATGGGAAGAGGAAGGCTTAGCTATTTCACCTTGTGAATCAGGTTGTACGAGGTATACAGACACTAGTTCAACTTTTACATCCTGGTTCTTCTTTGCTGTTGTCTAACCATGATCTAATAACTGGATGCTGCTGTAACCTGAGAGGTGACACATTGAAATCATTTTCCTTTCAACCACTCCCCTGCACTGCATCACCCATTAAGGGCCACTGTTGAAGATAAAATTTTGTCTACTTCCATATAACTCCTACCTGCTTATCCTCTCATGGCCCTCCTCATTTGTCTGCATTATAATTATTGTGCTTCCATTACAGTAGCTTGTTGATGGCATCCACTTTTCAACCTAAATGCTATAAACGTGTACTAGACATTTTTGTCAATATCGATGTTTGTTATCTTATGCCTAGCCCTATACACGCTAATCGGTCTTCTCATATACAAACACAATGGATGAACCTAGTAGTAAACCCTAAGTGGCTGATGATGTGCTTTTGGAAGCATCTCCATGGAGGAAGTGCTTCACAAAATATAATTTCTCATTCTTTGTTGTTGCTCTCAATCTTATTCAAAATCAACTGAAGTAATTTTTATGTTCTGGACACTTATTTTCAGGCATTTTTGGAAGCAAGCAGTGGAATCTAAGATCTTGGGACAACTTCCCACCAAGGAGAGAACAGACAGAGTAATATCAACCAAGGAAAACAAATCATGGAAGTATTTTCAAGAAGATTTAATCCTGCCATTAATGCTTCAGACAAACAAACAGAGGCACAAAGCCCGTTTCAACAAAGCAGATTTCAAAATTAATTGCACAATTACAAAAGCCAAAATATCGCTATTTGAAGAAATAATTTCAAGTTGTATGCACTAATAAAATAGTGTCATTCTCAAGCGTTTGAGCTCCAGCCACTAGGGAGAACCAATATTCTCCTACATCTAAATCAAACAAGGAGAAAGCTACAAGCAAGCTTTGAATAAAGCAATGGGTAACCTGGGGCTTAAAACAATCCATGAAGACTAAAAAACAGAAACATATGTGTTGCATCCAATTCAGCTAACCTTTAAATCCACTCGGATTCTCAGTCGTATGTGCTGGATCCTTCTTCTTCCTCCTTGAGAATCTCTCTGTAGACACACTCAAAAGCTTGTTGAGAGACATTCCTTCCCCTATAATCTTCTTCTTTACTTCATACCTATGCTTGATTCTGTCATCAAGTTTGTAACCGAGAAACGCAGGAAAAGCCAACAGCTCATCAACTTCACGACCCATGTCCTCAATCAAGTACTCAATCTTCTCCTTCAAAGAAGTGGGATTGTATTGTAGTATCTGGGGATGCTTATTGCTCATGACAACAATGTCCTCACAAGATAATCCATAATTCAAAAATAGCCCAATCACCTTCTGTAAATTCTCGCAGCTTGTTCTTGTCACAGCTCCCATGGCGATGGCCAATTCCCTTGTCCTATATTGATATCCAATCTTCATCAATAAACCGAGTTTGTGCACGAGGTTCTCTTCAAAGGACAACCCTAAAAACAGAGGCGCTTTTATCAAGAACCTGAAGATATCATAGGAATTCAACCCACATTGCTTGAGAAAATCAATCCTGGGATTCAATTTCCTTTCCTTGCTTGCACTGAAAACATTAGGGAACACACATACAATCTTGAAAATTTCCTGGTCACTAAGACCGGCAAATGACCTCAAGAACTTCACATGACCACCCAAATGCTCCTCACTATATCTCAAAATTGCCGGGAGCTTACGCAAAACTACTCCTGTGGCAGCATCATCTCCCCCACTGAGCTCTACAAGAACCCTAACCCTAGGAATCAGTTGACTCTCCAAGTCATAATTGAGAATTGCCGGGCGCTTAATGATTATATCAACAGCGCCAAAACGACTCAAGAAGGTGAATGTTTTTTCAATTTCTTCAGTTGACTTAAGGCATATTGCCCTGGTTAAATTAACATTGTTGAGAACATGAGCAATCCTCTCCTGGGGGATTCCATGATGAACGAGCAGTCTAACCTTCCCATCGAAACCCACCAAGAATCTTGGTTCTGCGGCCTTCAAAAGACGGCAAATCTGGGCGGGCTCTATCTTCCCCTCTAAATCGTCCCGAATGAAACTAATTAATGGATCAATTTCAGGAGCAGTTAACACATCTGACACTTGGTAATCAAGCTATACAGCGCAACCCCATTGATTCCAAGTGACTCTAAAGAACAAACCCGTTCACGTACGCAATCAAAAGACGCAAGCCGGAGAGCCGGGTTCTTGTTTAAAAGTAATTCCACCTCCCTTTCATCGACTCCAAGTCCTTGGAAGAGCGAGAAGAGTGATCCTGCAACAAAGGAAAACCAATTTTAGAGGGCGCTACGTGTTTGAAAAATGGACTCAGAGAGTTACTCGCCCGTGTCATTGAAGACATCGGAGGAGGAGATGGTGCTGTCAATGGCTAAGCATTTGGGCAGCAACAGCGTCTTCAGTTGACTGGTTCTGGTTATACTAGCATTGATCACAGAAACCCAATTATGAAGATGACTAGTTGCAGATAAAGCAACTGAGAACTGAGGCGTTGCCGGAGTATTGATGGGTACCGAGGGGAGCGACGGAGAAGATGAAGAAGATGCAGAAGAAGAAGAAGAGAATGGATTCGGAAGCAAAGAGAGTAGAGCGGCCATCGCTGCAAATGGTTGTTTCTCCGGTTGACAGGTTTTTCTCTCAATGGAATGAAATCAAAGCCAACTTCTTAAACGACGTCGTTTTATACTGGATCCTCATGCCTGTTGCCTTGCTGGCATGCCTCTCTCAGCACCCACCAGTGAGAATTGGATTTCTTTCAGTTTCTCCTCAACCAAACACATCTTGCAGGAAAAATCATTTAAGAAATCACTCATTCGATTCTGAACTGGCATCAAAAACCAGTAAATGGTGGATAATTTGAATGGGATTGGGTTAATCCATTTCTGAAAAAGATTTTTCCAATAGTTGGGTGTTTTTGTTAGGCAACTCCCCATCACCTGCCAATATTCTAGGGTTTCCAGTTACCTAATGACCACCAAGAACAACATCAACACTTACGAATTACATCTGGGTATTTCCAACCAACAGGTTACACAAGGAAAATTGAAAAAGAACTGAAAATTATTAATGGATTGCTGCAATGGGATACAAAATAAAGATAAATTAAGGTCACACCATGGTTGATTGGTGAGGAAAATGCAGAATCATAAGGTCAGGTATGAAGTTGTTTTAGATGTAACTCAAAGTTTATCATGAACTCCTCTTAACTTTTTCCAAAAGGGAAGTAGATTAGTAAATGGAACAAAATGCCCATATTGGATGGCTTGTGCCCCTCACAAGAGGAGATGTCAAATAGCTGTGGTTGGATCTCTGGTGCCACCAAGGGGAGAAATGGCAGATAGCTGATTGTACTGGGGATGACTGCCGGTTTCGCTTCAGAGCTTTGAACTAGCAGATTGATCAAGCCTTCTGCCGTCTTGAAGTATCCTTGAGAGTGATTTTAGGAAGGTTTGCCCCAGTTTTCTTGCTGCCTCTTACAAGGATAACAGATGAGCCTCCCTCCCTTGATTTCCTGGGTAATCTAGAGAAAGGCGACCTGCAATGTACACACTCAGGATGAAATATATCTCTAATTTTATGCGAGCGAGATTTGAGTAGTGAAAACAAATAATGGTAGAAACTACATGTCGCGAACAAGTTGACTTGCCTCTTTTTAGGAACTTGGCTGAGACCATCTGAAGTCTCTTTGCACTCTTCCTTTTTGGCATTGTGAGGATTTTGTTCCTGCATAGAGTAGGAAATTAAGCCACGATGAAGCTCAATAAATATGAAAACCAAACATGCATACACTTCCACGACCGACAAAGCCATGCACAGAACCTCTGCAGTTCCAACCAAATCACAGCTCAAAGCATGATACGTCATAGAAAGAAAGGCACTACCTTCATTTCATAGAAAAACTGGGATATTTCAGTATTTCAACCCCTGTTTTGCTACAATTTTTTATACTTTTCTATAAAGAAATGAGCTCTCAGTGGAGCATCGATGCTAGAAAACCTGGGATATGAGGAAATGCATAAATTTTCCCAACTGGTTAATGTTATAATACATAAAAGTTCTTCACACTTGTAATGCTTTGAATTAGACTTTGTGTATATAGTCTGTCTCACGGGTTTGGTCATCTTAGTGCAATGGGACACCTATCTCCAGTTCCAAATAGATTGGAATTTGATTATGCATCAAAAAGAGAACAGAAGAGAAAGAAACTTTAGCTGGATGGAGCTTAGGATCAAGGAAACTAGGAATTCACCAGCCATGACCGAAGGGCAGGTAGAAGGCCTGTAATTCAATGAACTCCCAAGTGCACCCAAAATCAACGAACATGACGGTAAAATACACATGAAATGCTAAAAATAAGAGACACCAGCGATTTTCGAGCTTGACCCATGGTATCAAGATGAATGTGAAAATGAACACATGCAATTACAAGCTGAAAAGAAGAGATACAAGACCATGAGCAAGTAAAATCTGCATAAAACCCAGTGTGGTTGAAGCCATATTCAAATATTAGAACTAAGTATAGGACAGTGGCATCTTTATGAACAATAATTGAACATCACTTTACAGCTAGACGATAATTGTCAGCTTAAACAATTATTGATTTGATCTAAGCAAACACCCATGTTCAAACATCGCTAACTTTTTATGGTGGCTATATTGCAGATAGAATCATCGCCAAAACTAGCAGAAAATATGAAGAAATCAGCTTCTCGTAAGCATGCAATACTGGAAAACTAAAGCTGAAACTTTGTTTGTAATCAAAGGAAGGTAATTGAACAAAGAAAAAACATCATTAAATGCAACAGATAATCTTACTTCATTTGATGGCATTGCAGACTCTTCTTCATTTCTTTCCTTGAATGATTCTACAGAAAGTTTCATCTTTTTCCTCGCGTCCAACTGCTCATCGCATTCACTCGCTTTCCTCTTCTTTCTCCCAATACTCCTCGACTTCCCTTTCTTATCTCGAACCTTCCACACGTTCTTCTTCCTAAACAACAACTTCTCAAACTTCCACACCGCACAGCTCGTATCAATCACCGTCACTTCACTCCGCGAGTACGCCGAAAGATCCTGATTGCACTTCTCTTCCTCAGCATCCAAACAATCAACCTTCCCTTGATTTACTGTCTTCACCTCGCCGTTCGAATCCTTCATCTCCGTCAAACTGTTATCGCCACTGGACGGCGCCGTCGCCGGTACGTCATCCTCCCGCCGCACACTCGAGAGAAGGCAGATTTTAGGGTTTGTTTGTTTTCTGGAACTCTTCTTCCCGGAAAGTTTGGGGATTTGGTTGGAGTCTCCCATGTTGAAAAGCTCCGCTAGAACATTGCTCATTATACCAAACCATTCCTTTTCTCCGGTCTCCGGCGGCGGGCTCCGATCTTGAACCGGCTTTTTATCGGAGCAAGTGGAATCGGATATGGATTTGGGATCGGAGGGTTTGGCGATTGGAGAATTGGAGAGGTTAGGGTCGCGGTGGGTGAGGAAGTGCTCGAGATCATCGTCGTTGCCGGTCGGAAAACCTTTGGCCGACCGGAGGCGGTCAAGCCACTTGGAACCGGATTTTCCGGTGGAGATCGAACAGAGCATTGCTCAGATTGTTGCTACCGGAACTACAGAGAGGCGACAAAGACGAGAGGGGGAAGCGCATTCGCAGTTAAGGGGAGAATGCTATTGTGCGCGTGGGTGCGCGATACGCCTAGCTGCTCGTCTTCCAGATCTGAGACACGTGGACGAGCCGCGAAGACCATTTGCTCGTTCTGGATTTATTTTCAATGGTTCAGATTCGACGTTACTGGATAACAACAGCCCTTGGATTTAAGGACTTTTTGGTGGTTGACCGCTAAGGGCTGGCCTCCAGTTGGGTTGGGCCCAGGCCCACCTAAAAAAGAACGTGGTGGGTCCATTTAGCCCAACCTAAAAATTTAGCTGGCTGATTAAATCTTTGGGCCTTTTCTTTAATTAGAAGTTGTAGTTGGAATCAAAATCATAATTATAAAAAATAAAAATTTCATCAAAACACAAAATAATTCCCACTATAATTTAGCTATAAAATTCCAAAATTCATAATTCTTTTTACACAATTGGTTCTTGGATAATTTGAAGGAAAATAGAAAGAAAAATAAAATAGAGAGAAAAATATGAAGGAAAGGAAAAAAAATATATATAGATTTAAATTTATAAATAAATTATTTTTTGTACATTTTTTCCAAAGTCATTTCATTTAATTTTTTTGTATAAAAATTAAATACTTTTAAAATACATATATTTCTAACTAATTTTAACTGTATTTAATTTATGTTTTACAGTAATAAAATCATTTTTATTAGATTATATTTGGTTTTCAAAAATATTGATAAAAATAAGAAAAAGTAAATTCAATAAATTATTTTTATATATTACACGAAACTCATTTTACTCATTTTAAGTTTTTTATATAAATTTAAAAATAAATAAGTTTCCAAGTTATTTTAATTACATCGTGTTTTTTTTTTTTTTTTTTTTTTTTTTGTCATATCTTTGACCACACACAAACATGAAAATTTATTTTCTTCAACACTTTTTTTCTTTTTCCTCTGGTATTAGAAAACTTTCCATGGTATACATATTTATTAAATTATTATCACTTGATCAATATCCAAATGGCAAAATATAATTGGTTTAATTTTGAGGTGGAATTCACTATGTAGTAGGGTCATGGATGGATGCCATGCCACCCACCAAAAGGTAATTGGAATATTATTCAACCTTTGTTATGAATGGTTTTGGTTATAATTGAATCGGTGTCAATTCTCTACCACCCTTAAAACAAAAAGATAATGTGCCTCAAGCATTTGTCACCCCACTCATTTGAATGCATTATTGTTTTGTAGAATGACAAGGCATCCATCCCATCAAATCTCATGCCACTCAAAATTTTTATTTATTTTGTAATGTTTTTTATTATTTATTGTTAAAGCTCTCGTATCTTATTGTATAGAAAACTTTCTTTTGATTATTTATATTCCAAAATTTGTTAAAAAGAATAAAAACTTGTTTGGTAGCTGTTTTTAAAATTTATTTTTTTGTAATTTATAAAATTAAAGTCTGATTGAAAACCTAAAATATTTTTACCCTACTTTTAAATATATTTTAAAAATATTTTTTATATATAATATCTTATTTTTAATCATTTTATATGTTTGTATAATTATTTTTTTAAATAATTTTTAAAAAATAATTAAAAAATATTATTTAAAAACACTCTATTTTCTATACTTGAGAATAAAAGCTAAAATAATTTTTTATTGACAAAAATATTTTTTTAATTTTTTAATTCGAGAAACAAAAAATGGTTGTCGAAAATAATTATCAAAATAGACTCTAAGATGCTTCATCCCTCTTTCCACTTACCAATATTCCCACATGACCCATTTATAGTTCCCCAAAGATAGAATCAAAGTGAGAAAAGAAAAATCAACATCAATGCAAGCCAAAGTTTTAAGTCATAAGGTCAAGATATATCAATCAAGTCATTTAATTATGAGGGATAATCTCCCACTCCTAAAAATGTTAAATATATATTTTGAAGACAGAAATACCCTTCACCCACATCTCACATCCAAATATTTTTTTTTTACTCCTTGTAAATATTTCTTTTCTTTTTCTTTTCTTTTTTTCTTTCCATTCCAACATTTTTGCTCTTCAACGAATAATAAAAATAAAAATACAAGAAAACCCTTCAGTGTTTCATGAATATAAAGAGGGACTAACGACTCACCACCTCCACCATGGTTTCAAAACAATGCAACCCATCAAACTGTGGCGCCACTGCCACCTTGGCCACCTGTCCACCCTTCACCTTCTCCTTCATTCTCACCACCAAATCCTCCATGGATCCTCCAAACCCCTGAATCCAAATTCAGTGTAAGAAAAAAAAGGGAAAAAGAAAGGTCAGATTTGTTTATAAGTCTGTAGCAAAAAAAAAAAGGAAGAAGCTATTTTATCACCTGATTATCTCTTGAATGGCTCCTATCAAAGAAGAATAACCCAACAGCAGCAGCCACAGCTGGTACTGTCACACATACAGAACCTAAACCCATTGGAGAGAGAGAGAGAGAGAGAGAGATAGCAAAGAAGAAGAGACGATTCAGCTCTTTAAAGTACGGGTATCGTGGAAGAGATTGAGGCAGTAAAGCAAAGGAATATGGGATGTCTTGGTGGAGAAGAAAAGGAATGGAATGGGAAGAAATTGAAGGGAGAGGGAGAGGGAGATGGAGAGAGAGAGGGGAGAATTTTATAATTGGGTACTCTGATATTCTCACCTTCCATCTTATGGATTTTCCATGAAATCGAGGTGGGTAGGTGACACGTACCAAAGTTGCTTCTGACTTGTAAGAGGAAATGTCATATGTATTTATAGTCATTAAATTCATTAATTAAGAAGTATTTTGATTATAAAAAAAAGGGTATTTTCTTATTTCATTTAATAATTTATGGGAATTAAAGCTAGTGTACCTTCTTTGAGAAAGCTAACAAAAATAAATAAATAAATATTCATTAATTTGATAGTAATTTTAAAAAGTATTTTTAATTTTTTTTTAACACTGAAAAAATTTTATCATATAAATATTAAAAATATTTTTAAAAATTACTATTAAATACACTCTAAATTTTAGAATTATAAATATTTTTATTTATATTAAAATAAAAAAATAATACTTTTATTTTTTTGATATATTTTTACTTTTTAAAATAAATAATAATAATAATGACTCATATTAAAATAATAATAATTTAAACATGAAAATTGTTTAAAGACGTAATGTAGATTTATATTTTTTTTTTTACTTTTATGAAAAAGTCATCTCATTTTAGAAATAAAAATAGAAACCATAACCTAACCGACACTATACCAACCAACTAAATTAAGACACGAGTTAGAGTAACATAATGTTTGTAATTTATATTGGATGTTAGGCTATTTAGAGGTGGTGACATTGACATGGAAGATAAAGAGATAGGAATGGATATGAATCAATGATCGGAAGAAAAAGAACATGATAGCCCTATCTATCCTCTATATATATATATATATATAAAAATCCATTTGGATTTGAAGTGGGTGACGTGGAATATCAAAGCTAGGACACGTCACACCATCACTTTAAGCCATCTCTCACGTTATCTTATTTTGTCTTATTATCATATCCTTGGAGGTGGACACCTCACCCCATTGATACTCTTTTTCAATAAACACGTTTCATGAAGGTGAAAATTTTGTCGGCGTGGCCGTAGGCCTTGAGGAGAAGTAGAGAACCATGTAGATTACAACAGCCACGTAAGACTTCTTTTCTGGTGTTCTTGTCACGTGGTTCTTATGATTATGTTTGAGTTTAGAAATACATTTATTTTATTTTTAAAAAAATCAAAAACAAAAATCTTTCCAATTTATATGGTAATGATATAAATAAATCACATGGTAATAATACAAATAGAAAGAATGTTAATTTAATATCATTTCTATGAAATGATTCCAAAATTTATCTGCTGATTCTTTTTCTTTACAATTTCTCTACTCAATAACGCACAATCGTTTCAAAACAGTGCAATCCATCCAACTCCGGCGCGAACCTAGACCTTTTCTCCTCCGGCCGCCTCTGTTGCTGCGGCGGCGGTGGCTGCGGCAAGGACTTGCTCCTTTCCTTCTCTTCCTTCTTTATCGCCATCGCCTCTTTCGGAGCCGTCTTTTCCCTGTGAGATGGAACCAAGGAGAGCTTCAATTTCTGGCAGAAGGGTTCGAAGCTGAGAGCATCGAAGGCGCTGATCATCGACGTCATCATAATGATATTGCGAGGGAAGAAACAAAAAACAGATTGGTTATGAGGGTTAGAGAGAGACTTGAAAGAAGGAGAATTGTGTGATTTTCTGGAGGAGACCGCCGTAGGTTTATAAACGGTTGAGAATTAGGGGAGTGCTCAGAAATTTCTGGAAAGACGGTGAGCTGGGAGGGTGGGGTTGACGCGTGGCCTCGAAGAGTCGTGGAAGGCAACAGTGGGCGTGTGGCGGTGGCTTCTGGATGGACCTGGTACTTACCCGTCAGCCATGCCCACGCGTGCACACCATCACATGAGCCCACCTTCTCCGCGTTGTGGGAGAAGATCCAAGAGTGTGTGGGTCACGCAAGGTGGAGAGAAGGGAGATTGGAGAGTCAATTGAATAGAAGTGGTCGTGGTTGACGTGGCGCGGGGATGCCACGTTTGACTCCACGGGGAAACTACATTGACGGAAGAAAACTTGTAAAACCTGTAGACTAACCTTTCACACATCATCAAATGGTGTACGTGTTGAAGGACATGGTTGGAGTGGATACATGGACCACCTACCCCACGGCCCAATTCAAATGAGTATTCAAGAAAGCTCAGGCCCAAAGCCCACCCAAGGAATTCTAGATGGGTGGCTGGCACAGTGAGGAAATGTTCTCCAATCCCAACTCTAAACTGTCGATCAATCTTAACCCGTTTTATCAGTTAGCAATGCGCCTCTGCTAGGCTAATTTCCCTCTTGATACGAGGTTAATTCTATGGATGCAATGGCGATGACAACCACCATGAGAAGGTGCCTATCAAGCTATGGTAACTATTACACCCCTGAATATCACCTTAAAATTTTCACCGAATGTGTGGTGCTAAAGACCCTTCCTTAACCAACCTTTCTTCCCAACCTTTAGAAAAGCAAAGCATCAGGCAACAATCACGTTTACAGGAATCCCTTCCCAACTTGTATTAATTCCTCTCTACAAGATACAAAATTTTCCAAAGTGTCTCAACACTTGGTTTTAGTCAGAACAATGCTTACACCCCTAAGCATTTAGAGAATCCTCCCTATCTCTCATGCTCTGTCTCAAGGATGCAAGAAGCCTTTTTAAAAGACCCCACCTACAAGTTACATTTTGAATTTCGAAATTCAAAACTATGGAGCCAATCTGGTGGTTATGCAATTGGCCACAATCGCCCAACTACTTGCATACCACCCAGCTGATGAGTTGTTGCTTGTGTAACCATCCAACTGGAGACACTCCTTCAGCCTGAGGTGTCTCCTTGCACCAATCCTCAGCATCACAGCCATTTGCCAATCCTATGTAGCTGACTGCTGACCTGACCACTATTGCCCCAACTAGTTGTCACTAGCTAATTGCACTAGCTATCTGCCATCTCCTCAGCCTTTCTCATCAAGCGGTTGATGAGTCCTCCTAACAAGATGCCTCCTTCCCCGTAAGATGCTTCTTGTGACCACCGTGTGCCCACCAACATGTCTTTGATCAAGGCCTTTTGAATCAGTAGCTTGCACCAACCAACTGGCCAGGTGTCTGCTGCATCAGTGTGCCTTCCTCACATTGATGTGTCAGCCCATGCCATGTCAAGATGCTCATGGCCTGGGCATGTTGCTAGTTCCCACTGTCAGGTCAAGCTCCATAGCAACGAGCCATCGCATTGCGCCCATTGTTGTTTCCTCTTGGTGCATAGGGCATTGCGCCCTTGTGTTAGGCATAGGCATCATAAGTGCGAGTCAGCTACCTGTCTAGTGCCCCATCTGGCCAGGGCATTGTGCTCATGGCTTCCTCAACTGGCTCGCTTGCACAAGGCTTAGGCGTCCTTGTGCATGCACGGGAGAAGGTAGGCCACACCAAGCCCCGTGCCGTTGCGACCACGGGGTGCACGCCACACATGTCGTGGAGCCCATGTGTGCATGCTCGAGTGTCGTCCGTGTGTCCTAGGCACACCCAAGGTCGTGCCATGGTGCCTCTTTAGTGCGACCAAGGCTTTCCCTTAGTGCCCCCTTGAGTCACCTACCCCTTTCCCATTTTTCTTTAAAGAGCAATATGGGTCATTTTCACAATGTTTGGAGGAGACATCATATATGCTTAAGGAGACATAATGGAATATTTAAATAATTATAAATTAAATTCCAAAATGAACCTCACCCTCCATCTACACCAGTTTCATAGCCGACATGTGCCAGGTCTGCACGCGGTGCCTGTCTAGCTCACCCGCAATGCGCGCATGATGCGTGTCTGGCTCGCATATGGCCTTCTCATTCTAACTTACGAGGTTTGAACCCCCTTGTATTAGCAAAGAGATGAGTAAGAATTGTTGGGCCCAAGATCGCTCACCTAAATTCGGGGATGGGGACCAGAGATTTGCAGGTGGCGTTGGAGATTTGCAGCTAAATGCCACTCTCTTTGGGAGCAAGTTATTATTCATAAATTTAAGCAAGAAAAAGGGGGGTTGGTACTCAAGGGCAGTGGGAGATGGTTATAGGGTAGGGTTGGAAGGCGATTAAAAGAACAGAGGTCAAAATTTTGGTGAGATAGATGTAGTGATCCACGAAGAATCCTTTTCATCATTTTTCTCTCTGGCCAACACTATAGATGTATAAGTAGCGATGGTATGGGAACAATTTGGGGAAAGAGGTTGGGGGGAACCCTCATTTCCCGAAGACAATTTATGATTGAGAATATGGAATGGCATCCTTTTTCTAGAAACTCCAGGCATGCTTAATTAGGAAATGGAAGGATGATAGCTAGGAGTAACAGGAATGCGAAGGTGGCAAGTTATCCCTCAAATCCTCATACCATCACTAATCTAAGGAAGAAGCTAGCCATTTCCTACAAAAGGTGTTTGGAATGCCTGGGCTCCTGTGAAGGTGTGGTTTTTTTGGCTTATGAAGCTTCGTGGGATAAAATTTTGACAACCAATAAATTTAAAGGGGAAGGATTATTTCAAACAAATGCAATATGTGCAGATGGACTAATTACCTGCTCCTTCACTATCCTACAGCAAGTATCCTATGGCAATTCATATTCTCTTGCTTTAGTATGGACAAGGGAAAGCTTTCAACAATAAAAGGAACTCTTGTAAGCTGATATGGACCTTTTGTGAACAAGAAACGAACAAAAAAACTTGAAAGACCGCTCCATTGTATCTATTTTGCACATTGTGAAAGGGAAAAAACATGTAGACATTGGAAGACTCAACAAAACTATAAGAACACACGATTAACCTCTCTTTATGAGCTGCTTTTTTGGGATGGGTAAGACAGTATATGATCATAATAGACTTTGCGCATTGAATTAACTCAAAGTAAGGAATGAGGGTTCAGTTCGTTCGATGTTAACAAGGTTAAGAAGTTGGCACACATCTCCAATATCTGAAGGTAGAAGGCTAGGAAGGATATGTCAACTAGTTCTTAAGGCCAGACCAGAAAACCTATTTTTGCTCATCAAGTAAAGTGAAAAACCTGGCAGAATCAAGTCCAGCTGAAGACATTATAGCCGGGCGATATGGCTTCTCGTCAGGTGGACAAGCTTAAGAAGAGAATAGGATGGGCACACTACCTACTAAGAAAAAACTTAACACTACAGATATCGAGCTTTCCCATAACTAATAAATTAAGGTTTCTGGAATTTATTTTCCCCTCTTGCTAAAGGAAATAGTTACTACTCCCTGTGGACTTGAGAAACATAGCACCTGTTCACCTTTGTAGCTAGTCAATGCCCTCATAAACTTCAAAAAACTAATAATAGCAGCCTGCTGGTGTGTTTAAATGTTCTCAGCTACAGAATGATGGAGTAGAGGCCCTTAATATAACAGCTGAAAATGTTCAACTGGACATGGTGACAAGAGCACCATACTTGTGTAATGGTAATGACATTAGATTTAGAACCAAGAATACCCATCCCATCAGGTTGAGTGATAGAATGACCCTTGCATATAAGGGTATCTAGTGTCACTAATATTTCCAATGTGTTGTTACTTTCTACTTGCATCAATGCAAGGGATAATCTTGCATGTAGTCTTAATACCATCAAGTGTAGAACTATCTGAGCTTAAATCAACACCAGAAACTACCTAGAAAATCAGCTTTAAACAGTTTAAAACCTAGTTCTGCTTCATAAAATCCATGTAACCACAACAGGGACTAGGGTCAATTGTAGCACTAATGGGATTATTTCTCACTAGGGTTTGGGCACCTAATTTCAAGGTTCAAGAAAAAAGAAATACAAAACACCAAAAGGGTTTAAATAAGGGGCAATGGATGTAAAGAACTTCAAACAAAACCATTAAACATCTAAGCAAAATTCATATATTCAACTGAGAAGGAAAGACAAGGTTCGCATACTTTATTTGCAGGTAAACCCAATCTATTTGACCTATTCGCAAGCAAACCCAGGCCACAGCCTGCCATCTGGCCAAAGCCTTCATACCGCCCAAAATTCGAGCATCAACAAATTCCACTTCTAGCCACTACGTGACACGACTACCTCCTGCCCCCATGTAAAAACAAAATAATCCAACTTTTTTGAATGCCTTTCAAGTTTGAAGAGAACGTGTTCTTCCTCCTCTTCCCCACCTCCCAGCCCCTCACCTTCTCTCTAGCCTAGACACTCAAAAAACCAAATCCCACCCAATATTAAATGAGAGCCAAATGCCTTAGATATTCAACAATCAATGCCAAATCTAAATCAATAGAGTTCATCTCAAGTTTCAACTAGAGCCAAACATAATAGAATTTGGAAAATTTCAACTACCTGTAAGTCTGAAATTTTCTTCTAAGAATCTAGAGTGATGTCAAGATACAACCAGTAAAATTGAAATTCATAAAATCGTAAAACAAAAACTTTAATGAGTTGCCACTCCAGTGTGTCCTAATTTGCAAAAAGAACAAAACATTATCATACTGAAAGCCGAAAGGAGCTCCTAGTCAAACAAGCTGAATCCCATGTCGTCGTCACTTTCTTCCTTTGGTTCTTCCTGTATCACATTCAAAAACAAGTAATAAGCAAATCAAACAAGAAAAACTCAATGTCATTAGAAATATGAAAAAAACTAATCACGGTAACTATAAAAAAGAAATGTTGCTTAGAGAGCAATAATATAAATCATTTCCCTCTCTTATAATCCTTTCATTATTTGAAACAGCAGAAAACTAAACCAACACGACTACTACTACTTAGCTTAGACTTTATGTTAATTTTTTTTTTTCATGTTTTTGGCAACATAACCAAATTCAAACTAGTGCACAGATGCACCGATGAACTCCACTTGGAGTTCTAAACCTATAGAGTTGATCCTCTTGCACTTACAGTGGGATTCCCACCATGGAATTGATTATAGCGTAGTTCAGATCCAATGCCAAATCACTCGTATCAAATCTCGATTCCAAGGCTATACTAAATCCACTACAACCAAATCCAGTGACCAATAAATGTCTAAGCTGTACCAAAAACTAGATTAAAAACAGCATACCTTCTTCTCCTCAACTACAGGAGCGGCGGCAGCAGCAGAAGCACCACCAGCAGCCGGAGCGGCAGCAGAGGCGGGAGCACCGCCTCCACCAGAACCAACGTTGGTAGTGAGATCTTCAACATTTCTCTTCTCGAGAAGCTTAGCGAATAGAGCCGGCCAGTAAGACTCAACCTCCACCTTCGCCGCTTTCACCAAAGTACTGATCTTCTCCGGCTAACCATCAATCAACGACCAAGTCCACAAATCCATCAAAACCGCAACAAAACAAATCGATCAAGCAATCATCGGAAACGAGAGAAAGAGCGATAGAGATTGGCTTACTGTGACTGAGATTCCGTCATCGTGGAGGATGAGAGCGGCGTAAGTGCAAGCTATCTCGCCGATCGACATTTTGGAGCAGAGCACAAAGAAGGCCGTGAGAGCAAGCGAGACGACGAGACGCAGCAGAAAGGAAATGCAGTAACGCCCAAGGCTTTTATAGAGCTCATAGAGTCTAGGGTTTTGATCAGACGACGTCCGGCTAAGGAAGCCCTAGCTCTAATTTTGGGCCTGTTTTTGTGGCCCGTATTTCTTGGACCTCTGACGGATCAGCGAACTACAGTCTTAGCTATTGTGTTGAGCAAACAAATTTTAGAAAATATGAGAAAAATAAGAAGAAATAAAAGAAATTATAAAAAATTATAAAAAATAAATAAAATAGAACATTTTTTCTTTTTTCATTTTCACTACACCACCTAATTGCTAAAACTTTATATACGATCTCTTTGAACTTGAAGTACTTTTCTATTTTTTGTTAAATTTTTTAAAATTTTCTCGTTGAATAAATAGATTTCAAATCAAATAACACTTGATACATATGATTTACTAATTTTTTAAAAATAATTGAAAATTAAAAAACAAAAACTTAATTCAACTGATACTAAAAAGTCATTAAGTTCCAAACCCGATTCAATTAATACTAGAAAACATGTAAATAGACTTCAAATTAAACAAAACATGATGTGTTGAATTCACCCGACAAATTTAATCATTTTCAAAAATAATTTTAAAACTCAAATATTAATTTAATTAATAAAATATGGTCAACAATGCCTCTATTGTTCATATTTTGCTAAGCACTACATTTTCTTACTTTCCAACATGACTTGTTGCTCATTCTTCATGCATAATTACATATTCCTTAATTTTCTTATTAAGGTGACATTAAATTTGGCAAACAAACCTAGTACTTTTAAAAACAAGTTGAATTTAAAACCGCTTTTTAAAAACTTATCAAACACTCTTAATTATAGTATTATTGATCTTTAGCTTGAAAATAATTTTTGAAAACAAGTTTTAGAAAACACGATCATACTTTCTCGTTTTTTAAAAACTACTTTTGAAAACATTGTCAAATTAAACTTAGGTTAAGCCCAACTTAAAAAACTCATCTAAAGCCTAACATAAATCACATTCAGCTTAAAAACACAATTCAAAGTACCCCTTAGGCCAATGCATCAATTCAAAAGGCAGAAATGAATAACTGTCAAAACATCACCAAAAAATAAAAACAAATGTATAGGTAATGCCAGTAACTTGAGATTTAGGAAAAGAAAAGGAACAAAACAACTGAACTGTAAAGATTCAGTGTCTTCCACAAGAACCACAAAATGATGATAGATATTAGTTCTAAAATAACCTAGTTTTAGGATTTTTTTTTTTTTTTCTTCAAGTAGCTAGTCCACTCATGTCTCATATATCGATTAACAATACTTGCACTCCCAACTGTCTCTGTCTATCAAAGCAGGGCTACAACAAGCATATTTTCAACTTCGGCTGTCAAGGAGTCGGCTGTCGAGGAGTCAGGATTCAGGTGCTACCTGATCTGGCCTGAAAAGAAATCAAGCTTGTTGTAAGACACATTAGAAATTCTCATTTGAAACAAATCACTAGTCGATAAACTATTCTGGTTTGAGTAATGGGAGCTCTAATCATGCTCATGCTCAATGGATAGGAGGAGAACCAATTAACACCAAGATCAAAAAAGCATTTTCTTTTTGTTGCTGTTAGCTACTCAATGCTACTAGACTATTGCAACTTGTAACTAAATGCCTGTTTGAGAGTGATTTTGAGAGAGGTAGAAGCACTTTCTAACTCTTGGAAGCGCTTTCTAACGCTTGAAAGCACTTCCTAGCAGAACTTTGAGTTTGGCAAATACTTGAAAATCACTTGGTGAGTGATTCTTCCTAAATTCACTTTTGAAAAGTCCTACAAATTAAAAACACTTTAATCAAAACCACCATTCAAACTCTAAAAGGGTTCATTAGACATTGCTTTTAGAAAAATACTTCTACTATAAAAAAACGCTTTTGAATAAAAATCAGGTGTAGGATAAAATTTAGAAAGTACTTTTAAAAAGTTGAAAAATCACTTCTGCAACTCTGGAAAAGCACTTGATAGGTGATTTTCCCCAAAACACTTATAAAAAAACACTTTTACTAAAAGTACTTCAAATAGAAACAGTGTCAAATGCACTCTCAAAGTTATTCCAACTTGATTTCTTCCAACACACAGCTTATTTACAGATGATCCTCCTCCGGTTTAGATCGTTCAACATCCTCTAAGTTGTACTAGGACAGTGTACATCTGTCTAAGAATGTTATATATATTATGTATATGCATGTGAAGTATTTTATCATTATTCAAACCAAGGGCTCACCGGACGGGGAGATGCTGATCTGGACCTTGATCGCCTGACAGGAGATGGAGATCTAGATTTTGAAGCTGATCTTGAAACAGATCGTTCCAATGATTTGCTGCAGAAAGAAAAGGAACTCAAAGAATGCAGAAAAGCCATAAAATGTGGGCCATAGAGACAGAGAAAGACGAGGGGAGAGAGAGAGAGAGTATACCTCCGGTTCCTTTTTAGGCTCCTGCTTCTACTGGGACTATGGCTTCGGCTTCGGCTTCTTGGACTGACATCATACCTCTTCACCTGCTCCAGTTCATGAGCAATGAAATACCATCACAAATTCATGCCATAGTGTTATTGGTTGCTTTGATGTAAAAAATGGTAATTGATACCACACCACAAAAGCTTGGTGTCAAAACATTATTATTGCGAAAATCATGTAACAAAGAGTAGGTTAAAGCCAGTCATCAGGGAAAAAAAAAAGGTTAAAGCAAGTCATGTTTTTTCTGCATGACCACTCATTTATGGACTCTCCTTTTGCATGAGAAAAACTACATCAGATCCAAGATGTGTAAAAATAGATGCTCTACCAAGTCGAATTGGAGTTAGAAGCAAGCCTGTCCATATATTATAACTTATAAGGGGAAAATGATCCGTTGCCATGTATCATAAATAATTGAACAAATTCATATATGTTTACCCCAAGTAATTAAGGTCTCAACCAAATTAATGAGATTAAAAAAAGGGAGGTTACCCGAATATAAGCCCTCGCCCAAGGATTTCTAAATTCAGTGTCATCAAGTTTCCGAATCTGAGAGAGAGAAGAACATGTCAGCTGCTGCATTCGAATGAAGCTATAATGAATCAAGGAGAAACATAATAAGATGCAACAAGTGGTTTCCCTTGATAACTTACAGCGTATTTCATGTCTTCATGATTGGTATAATCAACGAGACCAAAGGTTCCTAAAAATACACAAATAACTTACTTGCAACTGTTCATCCAAAATCTCAAGGAATAATAATTATGATAATTCAACAGGACAGAAATCTCACTGCTTATAATGCTTAAATCAGACCTCATTTGAGGTCAAATGCAGCATATATACTAAAGCATTATTGCTAACATGGTATAGTTATTTCTTTCAATTGTTTTGCTAGGTGGGATATCGTCATCAATACAATTCATTAACTCCATTAACATTGAGAAAGGTTGTCTACATTGAACAACTAAAACGATATCATCCTGCTTACAAAAATTTAAACACCTGTTGCGGCTTCAAAAGTCCCCATCCTTCTAGGCACATGTAAATGTAATTTTTAACCACCCCCCCGTAACAGTAGAAGAAAATGATCATCAGAATAAAGGCTGGTATTAATATTTGATGTTAGCAAAAATGCTAATAGCAATAAGTATTACAAATCATACCATCAGCATCACGGGAAACTTCAGCAAAACACACATCACCAGCTTTTCGCATGTGATCCTGAAATCCATTTACCACCAAGGTTACAATATGGCATTGTGAACAAAAATTTTAAGTTGTTTGTGAATGTAATACATTCTCCCACCTTTAAATCTTGCCAGGAAGCAGAACTTGGAAGCCCACGAACAATAACTGTACACCAAAATCAGCTCTGTACTCAGAACCATATAAAGATATCTAAACAAAAGTGTATAAAAGATAGACAAACAGTTGACAGAAATTTTGATACAAGATTCCAACAGTATCTCCCAATCTCATATGCACCTCGATACTCAGAATGGCGTGAAACACCAAAGCGGCCTCCACCCCCACTACCATGGCCACCACGACGATCACTTGAAGATGATTGCCCTCTACCACCATGGGCAAGTTCAACCTGCATTAGCAGTCAAAAAAGAATCAATTAAGGGAAAATAAAATGAAATACACAAGAAAATAGTTGGAAAGTCTTATTACCCTCAGACGACAACCATCAAAATTATAGCCATCACGACCCCTAATTGCATCTTCTGCATCCCGAGAATTCTCAAACTGCCAATTACACAAAAATAATCGATTAAACTCATTATCATACCACATACATCTAAGAAAAAACCAAAGGCTAAAAAATACCTCCACAAAACAATAACAAGGGGGGCGAGGTGGGATCTTCAACTCAACGTCCAATATGCGACCATACTGCAAAGGGCAAAATTTTATATTTGTCATACACAAACAATTTTTATGGATTCAATTGAAAGAAATGGCAGGCCCTATAATGTGGTATCCAGTACTTATACAAGTGCTAAACAGATTTTACATCAAGGTACAAGATGAAAACGATTAGCATTGAGAAAATTTGTAAATAAACAAGAATATCACTGAAGGCACCCCTCAACTGAAATAATGTTGGTCCAGAAGCATACTCAGTAATTTAAATGCTAAAACTTATCATGTTAACAGCTGCTAGCTAAAACATGGGAGTTCATAAACCTGAATAACACAACAATAAAAGTGCAGAAATGATGTGTTTAGCTGAGAATCTACTTCAGTATATGAGGATTAGCTTAGTTAATACTGAGGTTCACCATTAGAAAGACATAATTGCACTGAGCAATCACTTCACTGAGAAATTGGGAAGCATATATAGAACCATTGCTAAAAATAGATATGGATGAAAAACTATAGAAATCAAACCTTGTAGAATAGATCTTCAATTTCCCATTCTCTTATATCCGAAGGCAGATTGCCAACATAGATTGTGCGAGAAAATCGGCCACTCATTTTTTATACTGGCAAGGGCTCAGTGAACAAGTTTTGCTGCATTAAGAAAATACAATCATGTAAATGAAGAAACAATCACTCGTTTTTTTTTTTTTGTAAGGAAAGTAACTCAGGCTATTGTGTTATCCATTGTACTTATTATCATGCACTTAGTTCAACAGTAATGGAATTAAAGCAAAACCAAAACTATGAAGCAAACCAAGAGAGCAATCCTCGAGGTGAGCGGTGCTCCACAAGCTCCATTGCTCATATGCTCCAAGATGCTCCACAGCTATAATAAATTTGAAATAAAATTTGCTCTCCTCATCCCCTCTCAAAATTTTGCAGATGTATAGATCTTCTGAGAGTGAGCAACAACTTCCAATTAAAAACAAAGACCCAAAACTCCACCCTGATTTCTCCCATTCCCTCTCTACATCCCTATGTATGACAGCAAAGCTCATATTTGTCCAAGCGCCGGTCATCTATCATAAAGAAAGCATCTGTGTCATGAGATGATGTGAGATTTTGACATATATCTATGCATTTACCTTACTCAGATTTCTTTTAACTGCAATTGAAGAAAATGATCCTGAAAAATATGCAATATATTTTTCAGTTGAATGGCACCCGACACAAATGCCTACTTTTCTGATGTTAAAACATGCACACCAAAGAGACAGTGATTGACAATATACTTGCACAAAAAATGTAAAAAGGGGAAGAAAAAATAAATCAAAAGAAGATACACACATGTACAGGCACATACATACAGGGCAAAGCACAGGGAATTACAAGGCTGCAAGAACTTAAAATCTTGAACCATAAAAAAATTAAACCAATATACTTTATCTATCATCCAAAATCTTAGAATCTTGAAGAATCCACTCCAACTCCAATGTTCGTTACTTTCTCAATGATTTCTCAGGAACCCGATCGAGACGGGATGGAAAAGGAAAAGTATAAAATAGCAAAATAAAAAAAATAAAAAACCAAGAAAATAGGATAGACAGACCCAAATTGATACTAAAAATGCAAATCTAGCAATTTAAAAGAGATCCATATGCAATGCATATTGGTGTACCAGAACTGATACTAAAAATATAGGTTTAACAGTTTCCAACTCCCAATGAACAATTTTGTTTCCATCTGACACCAAACCCCATCCCCGTATCTAACCTTTTTTTTCATTGAAATTTCATACTAGCCAGCTTCAAATCGACTACAAACAAAACAACAAAGCCTTATTGCAAACATTCCTCGTGTTCTCCCACGCCACACTTGACTTTCTTTTCCATTATCCTCTGTTTATCTCGGGGAAAAAGTCCTCGAAATTTTCCGTGAAAAAAAAAAGAGTTTTTTTATTGCTCCACTCACCTCGATTGATATCCTACACCAAAGTCTCAAACAAATTTGCAAACAGGTAGCGTGTCTTCGCAGTTCACAGCTTAAATCTACTTTCTCTCGCATAAATTTTCCCTCGTTTCCATAGAAACAAAAAAACCACTCTCAAGGCCTACGAATCTCCGAACGCTTCTATGATTCCCCAAATAACATAGATAGTAAAGCAAAAGCCAAAATAATTTACCAGAATGGAAATACCAAAACCCTAGATTAACGGAGCTCGATTAAGATCATACCGGAGGAGAAGATTCAAGCAAGAGATGCGAGACTTCGACGGAGCGCACGGCGGTCTACGGTGTTTGGAGCTTGAGAGCTAGGGTTAGCTCCTTCCTTCTCCTTCGAGAATAGAGAAAAATACGTTAGGGTTTCGATGCCGTGAGATGGAGAATTGTCCAATGGTGATTGAGTCGGGTGAGTCGCGCCTCGTGGCGGCTTGTGGGTTGCCTATATATGGACCATGGTCCGTCTTATTCTGGTGACCAGGGCGCGCCGGTTTGGTACTTGGTGAAAATAATTGGACCAAAATTTTTCCCAGCCCAAAAAATATTACTCTTTTTTTCTTGATATATTATAATTTTAAAAGAAAAAAAAAAAACCATGGAAGGAAACGACTAAAATTGCAACTAAGACTAAAAATAGAATTAGTATTGAATTTATTAAATTTGGAAAAAAAATTTATAGTTATATAGTTATTTTGATAAAATATTTTTAAAAATATTAATTACAAAAATAAAAAGGGTTTGATAGTGTTTTTATTTGAAATATTTTTAATGGAAGTGTTTTTTATATAAATATTTTTTAAATAATTACTTATTAAGTGTTTCTTCAAAAAACACAAGTAATTTTCAAATTTTTAAAAATATTTTTTAAATTTTATTAATTTTTTTTTGTTTAAAAATATTTTTAGGTTAAAACTAATTCATAAAATAAATATCAAACTATAATTGACAATAATTTTAGAAAACATTTTTAGTTATTCTAATACTTAAAAAATAAAAATTTAAAGTATTAGGAACACGAAAAACATTTTATAAAATTATTATTAAATGTAATGAAGTGTTTTTAATGAAAATATTTCATCTCAAATTGTTTTTAAGATAATTATATATTGAATATCTATTTATAAAACACTATAAAGTAATTTTTCAAACTTACAAATGAAAACGTTTCGTAAATTTTTTCAAATGATTAAAAACATTTTTAAGATTAAAAATATTTTTTAAAATTACTATTAAATGACTCTACATATTGATTTTGATGCACTTTTTGTTTTTTATTTTTAAAATTAGAAATTAATAATATTTTTTATAAAATAATTTTAAATAAAAGACAGTATTATTTTAAAATTTTAAAAATAGAATACAAATTATCTTGTATTTTAAAATTTTAAAATAGTAAAATAAATTAATACCTTGATTTTTAAAAATCATTATATTTCGTACCACAGTTGTTATTATTATTATTATTATTTATTTTAAAATTTTAAAAATAAAAAATATATCCAAACAGCGGTATTTAAAATAAAGTCAAATTTAGAAAAAGAAGAAGAAGAAGAAATAATAACATATTATAAAATCTAAAATTTTCTGAAATTAATCTCCGTTCCACAATCCCAATGGGATTCGAACTAGGGTTTTACCTCCTTTCTCTCTCCACTGCCCACTACCCACTACCACCCAATCAAAAAATAATAAAAAATAAATAAAGGCCGCCTCTCAAAATCGGTTGTACACCGGACTTGATCCCTGGATCTTCCGCAAAATCTTTGATATTTTTCCCTCCAAATTCCCATTCAGTTTTAACCACCTCCGTCCACAGGCCTCCGCCAATGGCCTCCCGTTTCCAAGCCGCTTCGCTCGTGGCTTCGCCGTCGTACCCCAATGCCGTCGCCTGGTCCGACGAGAACCTCATCGCCGTCTCCACCGGCCACCTCGTCACCATACTGGTGATTCTCTTTACTTGTGCTGATCATCCGCTGTCAAATTGAGTTAGCAAAGTTTGATTTTTACACTTCTCGGATTAGTTGTCTTTTTTTTTCTCTTTTTTCTCAGTAAGCAAACGGGAATTTCTATTTTATTTACTTTATAGTTTTATTTTGTGGTAGAATCCGGCATTGCCATTTGGACCGCGAGGTTTGATAACGATTCCGGCCAACAAGCCCTTTCCGATTGGGGTGATAGAAAGACAAGGTAGATTTTTTTTTTTTTTTTAAATCATAGAGCAGATTAGATTGTACATGCAACTATATGATCAAAATATAGTGCTGTTTGAATTGTCTATATGTTAATTCTAGAGCAGATTAGGTTTCTTTCGATGGACATTCTCATTATAGAAACCAAATTCATGTTTTTCTTCGAGTTCCATGTTAGTGTGGCTGATTACTTGAAGTGTTTATATTTGCGTGTGAGTGATGGGAATATGCCTTAATTTGTGTTTTACAACTCTCTTGCCAGTTACCTTTAATAGGTGACCAGAATTTCCCTTTTTCGCATGTGCATAGTGTCAAAAGATCTCCCTATGAGTCCTACACTATCGTAATTAGTAATTTACATCAGTTGTCCATGGTTTAGTTTCATCCGAAATTTATTTTAATTTGGAGTGTTTTGCAGATTTATACTCAGGCTGCTTGTTGAGCACTTGTTTATCACGAGATATCCGACCATGTGTTAGATCAATTTCATGGTCACATATAGGATTGGCTCCTAATGCAGGGTATGAACCTCGTATATTTACCATTTTATCATTTTTGTCTTTCCCATTGTTAATTGCTGCAGTAAGGCATCCATAATTATATGGATGGCTATGGCAACTTATGGGTTTAATTGCAATTGAAATTTAGTGTGGTACAGATGCTTGCTTGCTATTTGCACCATAGAAGGACGTGTGAAGCTGTATCGTGCACCATTTTGTGAGTTCCAAGTTGAGTGGGTAGAGGTACGTATCGGGGAAGGACTTATTGATGCCCCATATTTATGACTGATGATAGATCGTTTTGTTACCAAAGGGATGATTCAGAACCATAGAACAACAAATGACCTCATGCTGAGTACATGAGTTCTTCATGTGAATAGAGTCATCACCAAAACTACCAAAAAGATGATGGAATGTTTTTCATTTATGTGGTTTCTAAATGCTCTTTCAAGCCAATTTTATCTACTAATAAGCATTTTCCTTTGTTGACAATTTATTGTCCAGTGGTTCATCATTGAGAATTTGATCTAAATGCATAGTTTTGCTTGTCTAAATGCTAATAATAATTAGGAAAATCTGCTGCTATATTGTGGTCATCATGCTGGATTTGTTTTCCTCTTCAGGAGCTTTATTTTGTAATTTCCCTTTTATTTATATTGATTATATTGACAACTATCTATTGTAACAAACTTCCATAGGTTGTGGATATAACAGACATGCTCTATGATTATCTCGCAAATATTAGTTTTGGGGAGTCAGAAACTGCTGTATCTTCTGATGTAAGTTCTTTCACCTTACAATTCTCTTTACATGGTTCTAAATACTGTGCTGATTTATACTACTGCAATAAGTTGGTACATTTGCTAAGTTATACTTGTAACTCAACATCTTAATCTTCCATGCAATGATTTGTACTTTTCCAGTGGTTCTAACTTGCACGTCTGTGAAACTTCATTGGAAACCTTGTTTCTGATTTTTGCTATTTATTCTTCAGGCGTTTCAGCCACATTCTGACAAGTTGGAAGGAAATAATCCACTTCAAATTGTTTATAAGCGTACATCTAAAGCGATATCACTCAAGAAGATAGGAGAAGATTGCACATCTAAAACGAGATCACTCAAGAAGATAGGAGAAGACTGCACTCTCCCACTGGTAACTGTGAATCAATATGCTTCTCGCAATGCAATGCTGTCATCACTGGTTGTTGCCTGGTCACCAGTGCTGCGGTTACCACCTGAAACCGATTCAGCTCCTCCAGATAACTCATCCAACTGCTTTTCTCTACTTGCAGTTGGAGGGAAATCTGGTAAAATTTCCTTTTGGAGAGTTCATGAACCGCTATCCTATACTGTTGAGCACAGCAGGGTTCCCGTCAGTGTGATGCTTGCTGGATTCCATCAGGCACATGACACATGGGTCACTGCAATCAGTTGGGCATTGCTAACTTCTGATGCTTCAAGTCCTCAGGTTTTACTTGCTACAGGGAGTACAGATGGGAGGTGGGTTATTTATTTAGACTATTATTCTCTGGAATGAAAGTTTCACTTGTTAATATTCATGAGAGAGGATTCTTATGTTTTTTTATCATAAAATGTTCCTTTCCTCTTTGCTTCTGTATGTGTACATGTTTGTTTGCTTGAACATTATTTCAGTTTCTTTTTTCCAGTTAAAGTAGCAGTATTTTGTGGGGAAAATTTGAATCTTATTTGGTTAATTATTGTGCATTTTTTTAGCAGAATATAGAAAATTAGGTCTGTGGTCTGTGTTCTGATTGTAGGTGACAGCTTTGATCCTAGGAAATGGTATATTTTTTACAATGTCCTTTTCTTGTTACTGGAGAACCTAAAATTTTTTAGTGATAAATTAAATCATTCCCTACCACATAGTTAATTGAGTTTGTAATTAATGATGAAGAGTAGAGAAATTCAACTCTACTGCAATTCTTGCTAAAACAAGTATGAATTATAGTCAAGGTTTACTTTCCTTGTGATGTTCTTTTTTCCAGTGTGAAGATTTGGCTAGAATACAGTGAGAAATTGCTGAAATCATCTGAGGTCAATGATCCCCCTTTCTCATTGTTGAAAGAGGTAATATTTTAAAAATATGTCTCCTAATTGATTTATACAAATTAATAAGATAAAGAATTTAATTTAATCTTTTCCAAATTTTTGCTTCTAAATAGGTTATAAATGCTGGTTCTGTCCCAGTTTCAGTTCTTACGCTTATTGTGCCTGTACAATCACCACAGAAGATGTTCTTAGCAGTTGGCAAGGGATGTGGATCTTTTGAAGTATGGATATGTGATTTATCTATCAGAAAATTTGATAGAATCGGCTCATATAATGCACATGATCATGTTGTAAGTCTCTTGTCTTGATTAATCTTTACCTTCAAATTGATGATTATTTATGTGCTTAAGAATTTTACCAGGTTACAGGTTTAGCTTGGGCTTTTGATGGATGTTGTTTGTACAGCTGCAGCCAGGTAGTCATTTTATCTGATTTTTTTTAAATATTTATTTTGGCTAGGAATTTGTAGTTTCCATCACATAACCCACACAATTATTTCTATTAATTATCTGCATCCAAGCTCTGGTTATAAGGGCTGCTTAAAGTTTGAAAGCACAGAGTATTATGGATTTCAATGACAATGTTTTTGTTTTTTGATGATAATAGGATAATTCTGTGCATAGCTGGAATTTATGTGGGAATTCCCTCCATGAAGTACCCATTCCTCCAAATACTCCTGGTGTAAAGAACCCCGCCGATGACGTAATTATTGTTTGTTTTTTTTCCTCTTGTTCTATTATCCTTATTCTATTTCAACAAAATATGATATTTTCTTTGCAGCTCCCATATTTATTTGGTTCATGCTATGGTGTAGCAGTATCCCCTGGAAATCTGGTGGTTGCTGTGGTATGATATCTCATCCCTGCAAAAGTTTCTTAATCTCATAAGTTATGCTTTTCCTTGTGCATATGCAGTTTCTGGAAAAGTAATCCTTTTTGGTTACATATATCTGCTTATGTTTTAGAGCTAATTGGATATACCCCAATATAAGTTACATGTACATATGTACATGGCATGTTTTACTCTAAAAGCATTGTAATACTTTCTTGTGAACTTTTTTGGTACCTGTTGTTTTCTCTGATATTGCTGCATGAGGATCCAATAAAGAAACATGTGCTATTCTTGGATCTGTGGTGTTCCATGTAAATGTTTTGCAGATATTTTAAATTTGACGGCAGGCTATTTCCCTTTTTTGGAACTACTCTATCTTTTATGGAGTATCTGAAAGGAGAAGAATAGGTATAAGTTTAGAAGAGGTGCATTTGATTGACAGGCTCAAGCATGAGGTCTCTTTTCGTTTGGTTGTCCAAGCTGATGGCTTCCACTTGTGGCTCTTTTATAAATTTTCTTTGTGAGATAAGTAGGGGTGATGCGTTTTTGTGTTTCTTTTTATTTTCTCTTCCTTGAATGCTCTTCACTTGTGCTTGAGTTGTGTTCCACTTGGGTGCCTTCTAGGGATTTGCTTATCTAAAAAGATTATAAAGCTTGAGAAATTTGAATATTAAATAGGTGACCAGTCATTTCCAACCTTCCAATTATTAACTGTAGGAGAATAAATGGCTTGATGGAGGATGAAATTCTTGCATTTGGGGTCATTGCTAGATTTATTTTTTGTCTGTCCTTGGTGTTTTACTGTCCTTCTCTCTCAGGAACACATATTTATGTTTTATTTTATGATGATGATGATGATGATGATGATGATGCATACTTGTACTGTTGCATACCATGGATCTAAGAACTAACCTATTTGCACTTGATCTTTGTAGGCTCGTGGTTTTGATGCTGGTCTATTGAATCCAATGTATCAGGCAAGGTAAAGTGCCCATACACATATTATCGCTGTGTTTATTTTGGAAATGATGATTTAGTCAAGAAAGGTGAAAACCTTCCCTGGATTGATTTGTTTTGTATCTAATCTCAACAAGATAAATTGACATCTTTTGCTAAAATACTCAGGACTCAAAAGGCTGCCATTGAGTTCTTCTGGATAGGTGGGCAACAACTTGAAAGTTCAACAAACAGAAACCTAGAGTTTGGTATTGAAAATTTTCCTGGTTTTCCTAAGAAGGAATTGATTTATTGGGAGTGTAATATGTTGTGGTATTTATGTCAATATGAGCATCTGGATAAGCCTTTGGTAGTTTGGGATATAGTTGCAGCATTGTTGGCTTTCAAGCAGTCTGCACCTAAGTATGTGGAACTTGTACTGGTTAAGTGGCTCTCGGTTTCAAATGTGGAATCCCATTTGGGCCTTTCAACAGGAAAAATTTTGTCTCATGCCTCCAGAACTTTCTCAAATACTACTACCCGAAAGTTGCACCTTTTCAATATCATCTGTAGACATGTAGTACTATCTGAGCTGAAGGCAGATAAAATTAACAGCAAACAGCCTAATCTAGAAGAATTTGGTGGTGCTGAGGAGGAAAAACTGAAGTTGTGGATGGAGCTACTTCTTTGCAGTGAAAGAGAACTCCGTGAAAGGCTTGTGGGTTTTACTTTTTCTACTGTTTTAGGTCTCATGTCCTCTTTGGCTGAAAAAGTTTCTAGAGCTGAGGGCTGGGATCCTGTTGGATTAGCACAAATGGAGCAGTGGGTTGCCCTTAATTATGATCATGTACAGGATCAACTAAAACTCCTTGCATCAGAAGTTAGAAACCTTGATAAGAGGTACTTCTTGTGACCCTGTTTTTATTTTGTACTATTTTTTTTTTTTTTGATCTTGTTCTATGTTATGGAAACCATAGAGATCCTCGGTTAGTTTGTCCGGTTTTGGTAGGGAGACTGTCTGGATGTTGATAAACAAGTAGCTAATATATACCTTTATGCAAATGGCAGAAAATTAAGGGCAAACATATGGCATAGGGAGGAATAATTCTGACCATCTCCCTTGTATGTAAAGACATTTGTTGATGAAGATGGAGTTTTACAGCATAAATGATTGTGAAAAAACAGGAAAAAAAAAAAAAAAAACACCATTTTGTGAATTACTAGAGACAATCATCGTCTATAACACAACTCAAAATGCTTCATCCAACTAATTTCCCAGTTGGGTAAGCAGGCTCCCTTCGGTTTCAGATGCCTGTACCTAAGGGTCTGACAATAGGCAACCCCCCTTCCAGTGCAACCAATTGTTGATAAGATGAAGCTGTGATGACAGATGAAGTTTTACTATAAAAGCTTATAATCATAAAAATATGGAGAGAGAGAGAGAGAGAGAATCTTTTGCATAAGGGAATGAGAATAAGCTCATCTCCAAATGATAAGGAAAACAAAATGGTTAAATCTTAAATGTTAAGCTCTTGTAGCAGCTGATGTTCATGTAGTACCAGGCTCTGTTATAACAAATAAAATGGCTTGCAAAAATCGGAAGTTGTGTGTGTTAGTTTGTGTATGTACACATGCCTATGTATTTTCGATCACTTTTAATCTTATCTGTATTTCTTTCAACAGGAAGCTGCATTCCGTTTGTGAATATGTAGCAGGGGAGCAATGTAGCTATTGTTCAGCATCTGTTCCATTTGAATCTCCAGAGATCGCTTTTTGCCAAGGTGCAAAGCGCAGTGGTGGGGTTGGTCAGAGCCATAAACTAGCACGGTGTGCCGTTTGCATGCAGGTCTGCCCCGCTACACCCTCCTGGTTTTGCACGTGTTGTCAGAGATATTCTTCAAAACTGGCTCCCCCACAATTTTTTCTCATGCCCAGATATCCACTGGATTTCAAGTCTTCAACTGAATCCTGCACCTTAAACAATTTCTCTAAACCCTTCTGCCCCTTCTGTGGAATACTGCTACAAAGATTACAACCGGTATTTCTACTCTCTGCATCACCAGCATAATATGAACTAAACACCATAGATATTTACTGTTGTATGAGTGATAATAAAGGCTGTTCCAAGTTTTGAGTCCCACTGGAGGGGCAGCTATGATTATATTATTGTACGGCATCAGTCTAGAATAAAATTACTGGAAACTGATGTGCTTTTCAGCATTTAGATATAAGAGAGAATTTTTTCTGTACAGATTCTACTAATAAGTTCATTAATGTATTGATTTAACACATCTGTTATGCCTTTTTTATTTGATTCTAGTATCTTTCCATACTTCCAACCTCTCACTATGCTATCTCCTTGTCCCTTTGAAAGCTGTCTTGAGTCCAGAGAAAACTTGGTCCCAGCCGCCGGTGTCCTCATGTGAAAGGGCAGGCTCTAGCTCAAGCATGGCCTTTGCCCATGATGTCCCAAGCCTCATGAACCAGTTGATCTATTTTGGCTGGCACAGTGCTGAGAAATTTAGGATGCTGCCAAACACCCTTATAAGGAAGTTCTTGGAACCTGACCCACCAGTGTGAAAATTAGATGTTTATGCAGCAAAAAGATCCAAAATGCAGAGCAAAACAAATTGTCACTCCCCCCTTAATTTGCCCCATAAAATAAGAGTAAAACTTTGCTTTTTCAGTACTTTGGTCTCAAACCTCTGTCTATTTCTTCTTCCATGTATTTGTTTATGCTTGATGACAAATCTCCTTGTCTGCAGGTTGGGACCATACCAAAAGTGAGTGTCTTACAGGTCTTTTTCACAATCATTTTTTCAATATTGGAGTATCCTTTTTCTCATCAGCGTATTGACTAATTCTGATCTTCGCAATTAAAACAGCTTAATGTTGTTTGTTTTTTACAGGGTTTTCTATGACCCACTTGGAAAATTAGGGGATCAAATTAGTCAAACCCTGGATCATGGTAAGAAGATTTATTAATTTCCTTCAAGGGCTTTCATTCAACCGTTCAACTGCAGTGTCATACCAAAAATTCTATTCAATGGTCAGTAATCAACTCGAAATGGCTGCCATTCCACCGTCAATGAATATGAAGACAGTAGGAGTCACAGTCACCTAGGTCGAGTGAGGCTCATCCCATCATCAAGATATAAGCTATGCACACAAAAGTGGTCCAAACCATCTTACATGCAATGAATCTTGGATCCCCATATCATATCTCTTTGTAGTTGCTGCGAACTCCTAAGTTACTTTCCTCGAAAAAAAATTACAAATAAGCGAACTAGACAATGACCGTTTTAATTTTAATGCATCTCTAAAAATATTTATGTCTTATGTTATGTCAGAAGGATAACATATCAATAATGCATCACATAACCAAAAAAGTAGAAAGTAAGCGTTAAGCATATAAAAAACACCTATCATATCTCGTTGTTGCAAATGTTAATTGATACATCATATGATCAAGAAAGTAGGGAGTATGTCTCTCAAACAACTAAAAGACAAAGCCGTAAATTCTAACAAATTTTTGTAATTTGGAAAAAGAATTTTAATTAGAAAATAACGATTGAAAATGAATTTATAAGTTTTCAATTTTTAGATTTCCTCAAAAAATGACAGCTAATATTTGATGAAAATGGCACACAAGAAAAAAGCACATGTATAAATACAAATTTTCCTTTTTAATTTAATAATGGAATGGACTAAGACCCATTAAATATAGCAATTAAGTGTTGCCTAGAACCAAAAAAAAAGGGGTGCTATATTTTTTTTCTATATGTAGCTTTGGAGTTTGGACAAGCCATGAAGTTTTCTTTTTCTCGTTAGTGAAAACAAACAACGGTCCTAGCAAATGAAGCTTTAGTAGAATTGGGGTGGGGGGGGTCTGGGGCAGCTTAGAATCATTGGGGGCTGTTTGGGGAAAGATTTAGTGCTGCAAAAACTAATATTTTGTGTCCTTTTTCTAGTTAATATGACAAAAAAAAGACTAGGGCAGCAGCTTAGCTTGCCCTTTTTATCCATTTTTTTTTCTTTTATTTATTTATATTTCTTTATTTTTGTTGATTCAAAGGGTTAATATGATTAGAGGGACCCTAGAAAGGGTCCAAGCTGAGGCTCATGCCCTTGGTGATTGTGACCCTTGTCCTAAATCCTGCATGCCAGGAAAGCTAGCCCTAAAATAGGACTCCCACTATGGGAGCCTGAGGCTCTAGTGATGGTGCCCCTAGCCCTACAACTGGATGCCTTCCATGGCACATTCAACAAGCCAACCCAATGCATGCCATCACTGTTGGGACTTCACTTCCATTGGTTCCCACTCTTCAATCCTCATGATATAATGCCACTTCAATGTAATGGGAAATTTATTTTTCTCATGATTTTTCAAATAAATGAATAGGGAAATGTTGTATCATGGTAACATTTACAAATTTGAACAATTGAATGTACATGATGAGATATAGTTCATCCATATAAATGAATGAGATTTAGATGTAATAGTACAAATAAATGAGAGGAGAATACGAATAGTTGAACTAAAAAATGAATATATAATATTATTTGATTGATGATATTTTTTTTATTAGAATCAATTATGATAAAAAAAAAATATATTTTACTATTGTGATCGAACTCGAATGAATAACTTGAGTATCACTTATTTATTATTATTATTATTTATTTATTTAAAATTTGAATATATCTGAAGTTTGTCTTAAACTTAAATAGAGACCAATATATAAATATGTCAGACTTGAATATCACATAAAAATTCGAATTTTTTACTTTTTGTATTCAGACAAAATATATAGAAATTCGATTAAACTAAAATATTTAAAATTTATTATAATTTTAGACAAAAAATGATAAAAAACAAATAAATCTCAATACGAATTTTACAAGACTTTGGATGTTACTTGTCTTTTATCCGATAAGCATATGATTACAAGTATTTAAATAAATTGATAATTTAAGAAACAATAACCAAATATGGGTTTTAATAATTTGATGTGAGACAAACACTTCTAATCTTGTTTTCTTTGATCTGAAATTGTGGTGGAAGCGATTTGAAAAAAATTACCAACCTTAGAAATGTGTGTAAAATCAAAGTTAGGGTTTTAGAGACATTTTCTACAAATAATGGGAATATGAAGAGAAAATTGGCTGTTTTCTATTGTGATCATTAGAGGGTAGGTTTGTCCTCAAATATGCTCATCATTTCTAACTTGCAACACAAGTTAATCAAACAAATTCCTTAATCCTTCAAACAAGGGCATGATTTGAGATTCCACCTTTTAATAATTATTAACTAACATTTGAGCAGTCATCCAATTTTTTCAAATGATGTTATGCTTCTTTCTCAAAATTTTTTAATTTAATTTATGCATTTAGTGGTAAAAAAAGAAGTAGAAATAAAATAATTATTATCATGGGATTACAAATATTTTTTTTTAAATATAAGGTTAATTTCTATATTTTAGAAAATTTTAATTAAATAAATAATTATTTGAAGAATAACTTTTTCTAAGTTTTCTCTTTTACTTTTATTTTAATGCCTCTAAAAATTGTGTTCAACTTTCAACTACAATAAATACTACTTTAAAAGCATGGGTATGTTTGGAAATGTTTTTGAAAATAATTTAAAAATAATATTTTTTCAAAACAACTAAAAACATTTTAAATTTGTCCTATAAAAACATATTTTTAAAATAAATTCTCAAATAAATTTTTCCTTTTTTTGAGTTAAAAATCTATTTTTAAAATTAAAGCTTGTCTGAATGATTTAAAAACAGAAAACTGTTTTTAAAAATTTATAATATTGTTTGATTGTTATTCTCTACAAACAAGCTTTAAAAACAAAGTAAAATAGATAATAGCTTTTAGAGAGCACAAACCATTTTTACTAGTTTTAAAAAATAAAAGGAAAATATGAAAGATTTAAATAAATAAATAAAATTAAACATAATATCATTCTCTTTCTCTCTCTATAATATAATATCAATGCGAAAATCTTTAAATATGATATTTCTCCATATTACATGCATTTTTCTGAATTTCTTTCAACTTCTGTAAAATTTTTTATTAAATAAATAAAATTCAAATCAAACTGTACTTAATATATAAAATTTATTTAAACAAGTTTATTGTTTTTAATTTTTCAAAATTGTTTTTAAAAATAATTTGTTAAACATCTTTATTTTTATAAAATACTAGAAAACTAGTTTTTCTTTGTTAACTTAGAAACAAATTTGAAAAACAAATTTTAGAAAGAAAATATGACCAAAAAGGCTTGTAATTTTCAAAAAATGCATATCTTTCATCCCTTGTTTTTATAACGTCGATCTTATTTATCCATATCGATGAAAAATAAGGTTTTTGAGTTACCTTTTGAAATGCCCAAGATCTAGATTGGTTGTTTCATTGACGATTTTTTTCGCTTCAAGTCATAAATGAAATTACAAGTATGAGAACCATTATTTTCTCACGTATAAGTGCTTTGATTTTCGTTTTCACAGAGAAATCGATAATAACTTTAAGAAAAATGACTTTTTGTTTCTAACGAAAAATTATTCTTTCTTATATTTTTTGGGGAAAGAAGAAAACGTCTTTCATCTTTGTTTTCAAGTAAAGAGAGAGCACTATCTAGAAGCTGCTTCCCTTATTTCTCCCATTAATTAGGTCGGGTCGGGTCAGCCCACTTGGGCACCCAAACCCAACTCCAACTCCAACAATATCATTAATCAATGATGTAGATGTAATTACATGCCATAATGTGAACATATTATTAATCAATGATATGGATGTAACCACTACCCATGACAATGATAATGTGAACATAACAATTCACATTGAAAGTTTGATATGATCCGTACTTACCATATTCCTTCGCTTTATTGCCATAAAAATTATGCATTTATGTAATCTAAATAAATTATTTTTAGAAAAATGGAAAATCATTCATGTACATTTCAATGCGACAGTGCTTTGTTAGCAAAAGCAAAGGCAAAATGGTAGAGGTGGCAAGAACTTGACCATTTGCTAGGCCCATGGTGGGGCTTTTAGAATCTTGATAATGCCCACATCACCCACATAACACTTTTTTTTTTTTTTTTTTTTTTTTCACATTAATGTCTTGAGAATAAGGTTAAAGGCAATATATAGGGGTCCACCAAATCAATGTTAGGTGGTTAATTTAATGTAGATTATTGCAATCCACAAGGCATTTACATAGAAATAAACATTTGGGTTGGTATTTCCTTGCCCTTTTGGCCACTATTTTTCATTGAAATATTTATTTATTTTCTTGTATAAAATATACTAACACCACATTAAGTTTTTCACTTTTTAAAGCCCTAGACCACATCTCATCTTAATCATTAAGTTTTTATAAATGTTTTGAACGTAATTTAATTTTTGATAATGATTATAACCCTTTAAAACAAACTATATCTGTAAATTTGCTTTAGAGAAAATATGTGTATTTGAAAAGCTCAGATAGAAAATAAAATGATAGATCGATTTTATTCTTATTCATTGATGTATTTAGATGACAGAAAACCCTATCTCACTTTTACGGAGATTTTGATCTGCCTTTTCCACACGTTACAACCATCTATCCTCACTTTCATCTTATTTTCATTTATATTCCTATAAATTAAACATTTGTTAATCATTTGCCGTCGCTTTTCCAATGAAACAATTAAACTTGTTACCATGAAATTAGGGGAAGAAAACGTGCATTATTGAAATTTAATGAAGTGCCCAAAATGACCACAAGATTATGGAATCATGCTAATGCATTGAAATGATGTAATATTTTAATTGAAAGTTCAAACACATATATGTTAGAGACAAAGAGGTCCTTTCTCCTTGATTTGGTAGTTGGTCCCTATCCATTCATTTATTCCTCCACCTTCTCCTTACTATGATTGCCTTACCCAACTCAAATTTGTACTCATCTTGTGATATATGGTTAAATTCTAGGCTAGATAATATGCAAAAATTAATAATCTTACGAGGATTCGAGTCCGATAATAATTTTAATATTCATTTTTAAAAATCCAAAAAATCGTGTTTGATATGATTTGGTGCACTTTTTTTATTATGTAATATATGATATGATTTCTATCCAAATATTATTTAAAAATAAATAAATATATATGACAAATTATAATTAATATGCTCTAAAGTATGAAAATTAGGTCAATATATAAAAAACATTCAAAGGAAAGTTCTGGAATCAACTATTTATTAATATACGATGCTAATTTTAATATTTTTAGAATATTTAAATATTATATTTTATTATGGCTGAGGCTGACACGTTAGTCAAATGGGTTAATTTCTGAAAAAAAAAAAAAAATTGAAAATGCTGAATTCCGACAACGACGCCGTTTAGAAGCGGAAAGCGTCAGCGTTTGCTTACATCAGAAGGTGTTGACAAATTTGTCTCGTAGCAAAACCAAAACACGATGCTCTTCCCAAGAAATATTATTATTATTATAAAAAGAAAAAAGAAAAAAGAGAGTAATATCTCGATGTCTGTCACTGCTGCAGAAAATGACAGCTTTGGGACGCAGCCTAATGCCCACATACACGTGTCGCGAGTAAGCGATATATGTCCCCATGCGCATGTTAGATAAATCCATTACCATTTTTTCACCATATTTAATTTCTTCACAAATTTCATATTCCCTAATTAATTCACCAATTTTTTTTTTCTAAAATTTTTAATCTAAAATAAGTAAATAGTAAATATAAAAAAAATCCCTTTAAATTAGTAAAATTCATTAGCACCAAATTGGTAAAGCATAGGTGCCTATCTAGAATCTTTAGAAGGATAGAAAAATGCAACTCCTTCCATATACTTATCGACTTTTAATTCATTGTTATTTAAATAAATATTTTATTTTCATAATCTTTAATTATTCTAAATCCATATAAATTGAATTTCTAGATTTTAAATATCTAAAAATAATATTTAAAATCTTATATTTTAATTATTACTTATCAACTTGTATATTATGTTTAGTTCTCGAAAATTCACGCTTTTATAATTATTATATTTAAATTAAATTTTTATTTTTTATTTGTTTTTTTTCTTGATTTTCTGTTTTTTAAAAATTTTTTGAGGACCAAATATAAATATAACTTCGTGTATTATTTTTATTATAAAATATTATGACTAAAAAACATAATTAAATTTTATTAAAAAAAAAATTTCAAAAATAATGTAATGAGACAAATAATGTTGGAGGGTAATAATGGGATAAAATCATAAAAGTGAAGATAAGGATACAAATATTCCAATTTGGTATGATACACGTGTTCATTATGCCAATAGAGTATGATGATGGGCACAAAACATGATGGATGATGATGATGATAGGGTGAGCATGGCATGGAGAAGGGGAAGGGTATTTTGGGAAATGAAAAATTCGGGTCGATGGTAAGAAGGTCCATAAAGGCTCGAAAAAGCCAAAGCGGACGATCCGAACAACGCCTATTTCTTTTCTCTCTCTGAAAAAAACTTTCTATTTCTCTCTCTATCGCTGGAGGATCAACAGTGGAATAGTATTATATTGAAATATTTGATAATAATATAGAAAAGAAAAAGCCCTTCTCTGGTTTTACCTCCTTTTTTCCTCCTGTTTTCTCATCGAATTTTGCAGGGAACTCCGGTTTCCTTTCGCATTTCTCGATCTTCAGGCTGTCTGGTTGTGGCATCGAATGGAAACATTTTAGATTAAGGCGCAGGTGGGATTGTTTCTATTCTTTCTTTTTTGTTTTTTGTTTTAATGATTTTTGTCTTTATTTTTTGATCGTCATTTGACCGACCCACAATTTCATTTCCGTTTTTTTTGGTGTTCATCTTGGATGAACCCAGGATTTTGTTTCGGTCTTTTTTTTGGTGATCGTTGGTTGAACCCAGATTTTGTTTTTTTTTTTTGGTTTTTTTGAAGGGGGGTCGTTTGATTTGGGGGGTTCTGATCATGGCGGTTGTGGAGAATGCTGGAAACAAAGTGGGGTCCTCGAGTGCGAATTCTGATAGTGCGGACACCAAAGATTTTGGTCAATCGCAGCCGAGTAATCACACAGTTATGCAGAATTTGCAGCAGAAGAACACTAATAGCAAACCGATTTTGCTGTCAAATGATGAAAACTATTACTCTCAGAAGATACCCCAATTTCAGCAGAAAGCGGGGAGCAACGGAGTGGCCAAGATTCAGATGGTGGGGAGTTTCGGAAGAGATAGAGAAGATGGTGGGGATATTAGGGATTTGGAGGAGCTTCTCTCCAAGTTGAACCCCATGGCCGAAGAATTTGTTCCACCTTCTCTCGCAAATGGCCATGGATGGTCTGGTGGTGCTGCTTTTGGATACACAAACAACTTTGTATTGCAGGCTAATTTTGGCAATGCAAATGGGAATGCTGGTAGACGGGTATGGTTTTTTCAGTTTCATTTCCTATGTGTTTGTTTGGTTGCTGAGAAAATGGACTAAGGGCAAAGAAATATTGCATTTTCTTTTAGTATGTGTAGTACCTTACGGGTTTTGTTTGTTTGGTTTCCCAAAAAAAAGGGAGAAAGAAAGAAGAAAGAGCCAAGTTGTTGTCTGGGGCTTAGTTGTTAGAATTCTATGTTTTGCCCGGTCCCAAAGAATGAGAAAAAAAAAAAAATCTAAGACCCAGAATCACAATCTTGAGTCTTTGCCTCAGTTTATCTTATAGCATTTCTGTTTTATAGTTCTCAAGAAAATTTTTAGTTCTCCTGATGGTTTAGTTGTGCATTTCCTTTGTGCAGAAGAGGAACAATTATAATCAGAAGCGGAGAATCAACAGCCGAACCAGCATGGCACAGCGGGAGGAAGTGATTAAGAGGACAGTATATGTGTCTGACATTGATCAGCAGGTGAAGGTTATGTTAGCCTGTGTATTGCCATTTTTTTTTTTCTGTTAATTGTTGTTTTGGTTTTGTTTTTCTTGTGTTGGACACGTGTTATTTTTCTTCCTGTTTTGAATTTAGGTCACTGAGGAAGATCTTGCTGCTCTTTTTATCAATTGTGGCCAGGTAATTCGGTGTTTCATGGTTTAAGTATATTCCGGTTTGTTTGGACCAATGGAGTATTGTGTTTGTTAATGATTTCCTTTGGCATTTTGGTTGAAGGTTGTTGACTGTCGTATATGTGGTGATCCTAATTCCGTTCTCCGATTTGCCTTTGTTGAATTTACTGATGAGGGTATGTTATGACCTTGTTTATTTAATCTTTACCATCTATTTAAGCAAGGATCGATTTTGGTTTGACCCCATTAAATTTCCAAAAAGTGATTTTCATTCCCTGCAACATTGCTTTTAGAAATGAAATGAAAATGTAAATGTAAATGACTCCACAAATTGCTAACAGTTTCTAACATTAAATTGGTTTAACCGTTGACCGTTGTATGTAGCGCATGCATCCTCTTGCCTGCATTTATGCACATTGTTTTTTAGGTATAATTAACATTCATGTGCTTGCAGAAGGTGCACGGGCTGCTCTGAGTTTGGCGGGAACAATGCTTGGGTATTATCCAGTGAGAGTGCTACCTTCGAAAACTGCAATTGCACCTGTTAACCCAACATTTTTGCCAAGGGTGAGAGTATATTCTTTGTGGCCAATCTTTTATCTTTGCTTGATCAATATAATTCATATGACATATTTAGGTTTTAGAACTGAATATAGGCTACAATTATGCTGCTCGCAGTTTTTCCCTGTTTAACATGTTGGTGCTAGAAATGGGTATAGCTTAGAAACATGCCTATCAAACATTGTTTCCTATTTTTTGTGCTTGTTAATTAAATGTTATCGTGTCATCCAGTCTGAAGATGAACGTGAAATGTGCGCCAGGACTATTTACTGTACAAATATTGATAAGAAGGTATTTTTGAATCTACTTGACTTCTAGCGTCGTTGAGAGCACTAATTGGAAAATCTGTATCTGATTTACTTGTTTATTTGATGCAGGTGACCCAGGCGGATGTCAAACTTTTCTTTGAATCAATTTGTGGAGAGGTTTGTATCTGCTTATAAATCAAACCAACCTGAAGTACTGCATCTTGAATTCTTAGCTATAGTGAAAGAGCATCTTGTCTGGTATAGGTTCATCGCTTGAGGCTGCTTGGAGACTATCATCACTCTACTCGAATTGCTTTTGTCGAGTTCATAATGGTAACTACCTACAAGCTCTTAAACTTTCTATGCCATATCCTTTACCTCTCAGCTGTTACTTTTTCTATAACAATGCAACATGTGAAGTTCTCCCTCCTTTGGTACAATCTTGAAAGGGATTGTATCTACACTCCTAATTAGAACTCAAAAACAAGAAAAAAGAAAAAAAAGAAAAAAAAAAGAAAAAAAAAAAAGAAAAGAAAAGAAGGAAAATTCTGTTCTAGGTAAGGTACACATGAACTTGCTGTCATCCAACCCTTTGATTGCTATATTGCCGTTCAAGCATGAAATTTGGTTCTTATGAAATATGTCTATATGGGCATCGATTAATGCCTTTTAACTCACATGGACAAAACTGAAACAAATGGGGCTCTCATTTTTTATTGTGCATAATTGTGTCATTTCAAATGGATTCAGAAGTCAGATTTCCTTTATGTACTGTGAGAATTTTTTATTTTAGTCCCAATAAAATTTGGGAATCCCACATTTGTGGCAATCCATGTGTTCATGGATGAAGTATGTGATGAACCTATAAAGATAAATAATGATAACAATGTGGCAGTCCATAATACATGAATTTTCTTGATATAATTTACTTTTGCAATGAGATAAAAGCATATTAGGAGTGCTAACGTTGTGGCATAGTACTGTGTGGTCTGGATGCTAAATTTTCTTAATATATTCTCTACTTGCAAGGGTTTGGGGTGGGGATGTGGAAGTTCCAATGTCAACTCCATGTAACAGGGGAAAAAAGGCATTACCAATGAAAATAAGTGTTTGTCACAGACTCAATACTTCTGAAGTTGCATTTTAACCAATGTATTCTAAGAATTTTGATAATTAGCTTTAGTTTTAAACCTTAATTTTTCAGATTATGATGCTGGCATAGTTTTTTGATAAATTAATTTCAATGTAAACCCCACAAAGTATATCTCAATGCTTGGGATACTGTTATTGGAGGAAATGGGAATGACAGTTTCTGGATGCTAACACCGCCAAATTTAAGTGGCTACTGGAATTGGGAAAAAGAGCCAGATGTGCGTGTGTGCATGATTGAGCTGGCGATTAATTGCATGAATGCCTTTTACAGTTAAAATGATTGTGGTTGATTATCTTGTCTCTTAGGTATTCTGGATAACTATGTCCTTTGTACAAAACAAAATGGTGGGATGTAATAGGTGCTTTGACTTGAGATTAGAATAGAGCAACACAAGAAAAGGGGAGGTTGGAAGGAGAGCAGTTGTGCCGTGGGAAGGCATCATGTACTTGGGAATGGTGTTTGATTTGAGATCTAAATTGGGATCCCTTTAGAATGAGGTTTGGTGTGCCTTGTATAAGTGAAATGGCATGTCTAATTGCTTTGCAGGTAGGCTCTCCAGATGAGCTTTAGGCTCAGAGCCAATCAATATGACCTGCAGGGATCAGAGATCTTATTGAAGTGTTGTTGACTGTTGGAGCTGGAAGGGGCTAGCAGTTGTAGTGCCTCAATGCTAGTTGAAGCATGTCGGAAAGTTGACTAAGGCTGTGCCATAGCCACACTTTCTGATTTGGATTATCTTTGAAGCAATGGAAGGCTCTTAACTCAAGACCTTGCCCCTGTTGCTTGTGCCAAGTCTATCAATAAGAACACGTCTTTAGTGAAAATGTCTTCATTTTCAGAAACATATATGTGGGTACAAAGTAATGAGTATCTAGATATGAATTGCAATTTCTTCTTCACACTACATTATATCCTGCATGAGAACTCTTATCATTCTTTTGGCTTGATTTCTAGACTGACTGGTGCTTGTTTATGCTGTGTTTTCTGCTCTTTCAGGCTGAGAGTGCAATTGCAGCCCTTAACTGTAGCGGCGCCATTTTAGGATCCCTGCCTATAAGGTTTGATTTCATAAACCTTTTTCCTTGAGCTAACTTGATCTTCCCTTTTCTCTGTTCTTGTTCCTAACTTGCCACAATGTTTTTCTCTCATGTGTATACAGAGTCAGCCCGTCAAAGACGCCTGTCAGGCCACGAGCTCCTCGCCCGGCCTTGCATTGAACCAGCCTTGCATGTTTCCTGGATGGATCTATTGCTGCTATAATATTTACATATACATACATAGATACAGACATGTTGTTAAGGTACTTGTGGCTTTTGTTTATCATCTTAGTTTCGTCCTCAGTGACTTAGCCCGGTATCTTTGTTACCTGTAGGGGTTATTTATGGTTGTTTATCTTAGCATGTAGAGCTGGAGGGGTTACCTATGGTTGTTTGTTTACCTTGTAGAGATGGGTGGAATTTCGAGGCTTTAAACCATTCCCATTATGGTTGATAGAGTAGGTCTGCTGTCCCAACAGACTAATGTTTGTTCGAATTTTATGATGTTTCTAACTCCTGAAGGATTCTTCGAAGACCCATTTTAAAACTTTTGGTTCTTAATGATCTGTTGCTGCTTATTTAATTCTGCAGGTTTGGATGCTTTGCTTGTTTTCTTCTTTTGAGTTGCAGGCTGACATTCTTTGTTTCTATCTTTTAGATTATTTAGTCCGAGAGTTAGGTGAATCTGTTTACTTTCAATCAAAAGGATTCCTAGTTACGCCAAATTCACAATCAAAATTCAAATTTTCTTTTCCTTTTCCTGCTGTTTTCCGTTAGGACTATTGACATATTGACAGGAAAAATTGGTCAAATTCTCTGGACGTAGTTTTCCCTTCAGGAAAGGGGTTTCTGGTCAAGACTCTACACTTTCCCATTGGGAAAAACTCAAAGTTGATGACTCAGGGTGGTTATCTTCTCATGAGGGCAACAATTCTGTCTTTAATGATAGATAATTTCAATGGTGAAGAATAACCAGTTTCAAACGTCTTTCTAACTCACCAAAAGTTCAAAGCCAAGTAGCTCTTCTCCTTGGAATAAGTTTAATCAGCTTCCGATCCGGAAACTTGGAGGTTGAGAAGTGTGGAATGTATTGTTTTCGGCTTTGCCTATCGTTTTCAGCTTTGGCCATGGGACAGGGCCCTGGGCTTGTTTGGAAACTGTTATCGGAAATAGTTTTTGGATCGTTAGAACAGAAAATAGTTCTCTGCATTAGATAACGGTTATTAGCTTTGGAAAACGCATTTGACAAAGTATTGATGGAAAACAGTTCTTTGAGAATTTGTTCTCAAAATGGTTAAATAGGTTGTTTTTAAAAATATGCTGTGGGTTTTTTCAATTATTTTTTGTGTAGTGTTTTGAGTAATAATTGGAAATATAAAAAATATTTTAAAAACTTTTATATTGTACAATGTGTATTAAGAAAATTGTTTTTCATAGTATAAAATTTTGTTTCTAAAAACAATTGAAAGCTGTTTTTAAAAACTGTTTTCACATGAAGTTCCAAACTGACCCTTAATCTTAATGAGATTTCTCATATATATCCTTCCTCTGAATATGAGATTAGGTGGGTTGCAAAACCCTAATAATCAATACAATTAACACCTAAACTGCTGGTTGAGTGTAAAAAATATGATCGATTCAGAATGGGTAATAATTCCAATCTAACTTGTTTGAATGTTCCAATGATGACAGTGTGACATGAACCCAACCCTCATGACCATAAGATGTGTTAATGATGAATTGGGCAATGAGGGGGGCACTGGTGAAGTTAAAAAGACACAACTTTTCTTTTGTTTTGTTTTCCATTTCCAAACAAGGTTCCAATTCAAGTGCTTTCTCCCTTGGTTTATAGAAGTTTCCTGGAAAATGGTCCAAATGACCATATCTGTGACTAAGATCACACCACCCCACATACCCAGTTCTTCCGCATCAAAAATTGTCTCAAACATTGGATTCCACACACGCCCTTCAAATCAGAAAAAGGAGATCATACCCCCCAAAAAAAAACAAAGAAAAAAGAATTACAGAGAGTTGGCCTGCTGCAAATTGACAAGGAACTAAAAAAACTGAAAACCCCAGTAAATGTTGGCAATGTGGGTGTGTCACTACTGCTAACACAAACATGGGTTTGCCATGGGAAGCCTCATACTTCCGAGAATTTGATTCAAAAATCTGTTTCAAGGCCACACCTATGAAAAGGGTGAATGGCTCCTCTATACTGTATTCTCCAAAATAGGTAAGAAAAAAAAGGTGTGCTGATTGACGATGATGATTATGATGGTGGTGGTGGTGGTGGTGGTGGGTGGTGGGTGGTGGTGGAGGTGGATGACAATGAACAAATGTATGGTTACAGGAGCAAGCTCTAAATTCTAACAGCCTGTTCCAAGAGAATAACAATGAACAAATGTATATATAATTTTGGTTATAAAAACCAAACGCTATCCTTTTCTTTGTTTCCTCCTTTTTCTTTCTATCCTTTTTGGTATGTTGTGTTTCCTCCTTATGAACCCTGCTCAGAGGCTGCAGCAGTCCTTGTCACTTCCCCTGCTGCTGTGGCTGCACCTGTTGCATAGCAGAAACAGCTTGTTATTAGTATTTACAAGATCTAGAGCTCCTCTTCAATGGAGAATTCAGTATAAGGATTGGTTGGAGAAGAGATTCAAACCAGTGGCAGTGGCTCCCAGGGAAGCTGAAGCTGAAGCAGAAGCTGAAGCTGGAAGTGGTAAGATCCCAACAGCCGGGTATGGCTGAGGCAAGTAAGGGTACTGTGTTGTTTGTGGGTACTGAATTCCAAAACCTTGCATTTGGCTGCTCTGGCCTTGCTGAGTGTAGACTGGATAGTAACCGTAGTAAACTCCAGGCGAACCCGATGGAGAGGAGTAGTAGGATGACATCTGCTGCCCACTATATACATTGTAGTAGTTCTGCAGTAACACACTATTGATTAAACTTCAAAACCTAAATGAATCAGCATTGGAAAGATGGAAGAAGAATAACACTAACCATTGCATATAGTTCTTGTGGATAACCAGAGTACCTGAATTGAAGAAGAGAAGATTCATAAGACAATTGAAAGAAAAAAAAAAAAAAAACCCCAGAAAGAAAATACCATTCAAGAAGATTTTTACCCATAGACAGAGTAAGGGGGGAATGAAAAATGGGGATTGGATTGACGGAAATTTGTTGAGGAGCCATGGTGGCTGGGTTTTCCCATTGATCCTGATGCTGGTCTGAGTCTCTCCATTCCTGCAGATTTTCCAAGAATGAAGAGATGAATTGGATCCTTTTCCCAATGAGTACTGAAAGTTTGTAAAGTTCTTCCACCATTCTTTAAGCCCATTATCAGATAGAGATTAAGAAAACGAAAGCTGAACAGTAGAGAAAATGAGAGAAAATCACATACCATGATGGGGAGGAGGGCGAGTCTTGTGGGCACCAAGAGAGGCAATATTGCAATTGGCTCTCCTTCCATCAATGACAGGGGAGGGATCTTGGCAAGCTCTCATTGCTGAATCTGGATCCTTGAATGTTACCTGAGAAAATCATTGGAGATAAATCAAACAGAAGAATTGAAACCAGAAAACAGGAAGGAAAGATGGAAAAGAGAAATAAAAAAAGAAAGTGGGCTAAATTACAAAGCCATATCCTTTTGATTTTCCTGAGACTTTATCAGTGATCACCACAGCCTCCAGGATCTCCCCAAACTGCTCAAAATATCGTTTCAAGGTTTCCCTGTGAGTCTCCCAAGCCAATCCCCCCACAAAGATCTTGGTATAGGTAGTGTCACCAAACTGTGTGGCATTGCCGCCACCGCCGCCGCCGCCGCCGCCGCCGCCGCCACCACCACCACCACCACTACCACCACCACCACCACCACCACCACCACCGCCCACCATTTGATACTGCCTTGGATGAGACATGAATACCACCACAACCACCTCACCACCACCTCACCACCACCACAACTCCAAACAAACAAGAGCCCAGAAGACAATCTGAGAAAAACCCAGATAGAAAAACACCCAGAAATCAAAATCCAGAGAAAAACCTCAGAGAAAGTCTGTTTGATCACAAATATATGTGGGTGAATGGAATCAGTCAATCAGAAATCAAACCCAATAAAGATCTTTCATCAAACAAGAGTCTCAACAGTACCCACTTCTCGTTTTCTCTCTCTCTTCCTCCAAAGCTAGTATATTTCCACAGTCACATCTTCTAAGATTCCTCAACAAGGATACCTTTAACGAGAAAAATTATTGCTGTTTGGAGGGGCTGAAACTATAGCAGAAAAAGGGATGAAAAGGAAGACCCAGAACAGAAACCCAAAAAAATTAAAAACAAAACTAGAAGAACAATTAAACAAAACCCCACGTATACATTATATATGTGAATTTATTATGGAAATTTTTTGTATATTAAAAAACAGAATTTATTAGCATAAATAACAAAAAAACCAAGAAGATTAAAGAAGGGGAAAAAAACAAAAAAGGAGCAAGTGGGCACAAGAGAATAGTAGCAGTGATTTCCAATGAAAAATCATACACATTATTTTTTTTTTCCATATTTTAATCTTTCCCATATCAATTCTTTCCATACTTTTAATGGGTCCAAAGATATCTGCTTCGCTGTATTCAACTTTCTATATATCCCCTTCCCATCTCCGCATTATTATTTTTTTACTATTGAGTTCAATACTTTATCATTCTATGTAGGCCTTAGTGTATTTGTAAGTAAATATGGCCCATGGGTTGTGCCATTAATTGTGGAGTTTGAACTCTTGAGGAGAAGTTTTGCCTCTAAAAATTCATATGCATAAAGTGGAGAATATGATGCTTTGTAAAAATATTTTAATACAAGTGAGATTACACCGCGTAAGAGTTCATTTATCAATGATTTTAAGAGATTAAGATTCTGAATCAATTTTTGAAAAGTCAAAAAGTCTTCTTTTTTTTTTTTTTTTTATAAGATTTGTAAGAACTTCTATTCCTATTTAACTAATTTTATTCAAAAAACTAATGACTTAAAAATAAAAAGTTAGTATAAAAGTCACGCAAATATTACTTTTTATAGAAGTTTTATTTTGATATATGTAATAAATTTTTTGATATTTAATAATTTTTTTATAATATCAGTATTGTGGCATAAAAATTGTGACTTCGACTTTAATTTCAATTTCAACGACTTTTGATGCTTATAAGTACTCTTTTATAGAAATGGGTATTTGATAATTTTTTTAAAAATCATTTTAAAAACTTAGAGAATCGCTAAAATAGTTCATTTCAGAATGATTATGATTAAAACATTTTTATTTGTAGTGCTTTTGTAAAAAGCGATTCTAGTCTTGGGATTTTTTTGTTTTTTAAGAAAAAAATAATCTTTTAAGTGATTATGAATTACTTGGAGTTATTCACCAAAAATTTAAAACAATTACTAATCTTATTTTTCCTTAAACGAAAAGAAAAAAAAAAGAAGATTTTTGTGTAATTAAAAATTTTAAAAATACAAAAATTATTTTTATTTCTAACAAAAGACTAATACTTCCATTTTTAAAATACAACTATGAAAAGTAAAATTAATGAGACATATACTTGGAAGGGAAAAAAGTGAAGGGTATAGTCTTATACAATACATGGAATTTGCATTATTTAAGATAAGAAAAGCCCATGACACCTCCATACCCAATAAGGCTTTATTTCTTTGGGATGTGAAAAAAAGGTTCATACCCACTTGTACTATATTGCATTATTAAGTGTTGACTGATCACAACTTTGATGGCATACAATTTCTACTTTGAGAAAAATAAGAATTTCTTTAGAAGGATGGCACACAAATCTAGTGGAAAATTCTTCTTCCATTGATGTTTTTTAGGTTCTTATCTTGAGCTTTATGCTTAAAAAGCACACTTGATATCAATTAGATAAAAAATAAAAATAAAAAGCCCTTTTCATGGAAAAATGATGGCTTGGAAGGCGGGAATTTAGCTTTCAAAAGTTTCATTATAGTCATGCTAATGATTTACCAAAAAAAAAAAAAAAAAGTAAATCACTTTAGCTTTGAATTTGAATAGATCTTGTTTTGTTTTATTTTCAAATAATTGAGGTGGGTGTTTTAGGAGTGGTTTGGAAACTATTTAAGAATACCCTTTTTTGTTTTTAGAACAGAAAACAATTTTTTAACTTAAAAGATACGATCTACCCTTTTTTAATTATTAAAATATTTTATTTTTAAAAATAAATTTAAGGTATTTTTGAATGTTTTTCATAGAGTGTTTCATGCAAAATTGAAAACATCAAGAATATTTTAGAAAATTTTACATTGTGTATAAGTGTTTATTAACTTTTATGAAGATTAAGTAAAAAAAAAAAAAAAATTCATTTTTCATGTTTTAGTTATATTTAAAAACTATTTTTAAAAATTATTTTTTATTAAAATTTTCAAACAAGCCTTTATCTTTTATTTTTGAAAATAACACATTTGAAATAAAGTTATCCTCAAATGACTTCCCATATTTTTTGTTTCTATTATTTCTAAAAATAGAAAATATAAATCATCTTTAATTATGCTCTAAATTTTGTAAATTCTCATTTGATTTTTTATTTTTAAAGGAAAAAAAAACCCCAAAATATGTATGATAATTATATAATAATCAATAAGAAAACTAGTGAACTTAGATTATGTTTTGATATTTACAATGAGACATTTAAGTTGGCCACGAAAAATAATATACAAGTTGCATTAATCCATGTGTATTCAAACTTTTGGGGAGAAAGTTCATCACGAGATGTGGTTCTGAAAACATACATATCATGTTTTTGAAAATACGAGTTGTTTTTACTTCATAGACTATCTTTTGAAAAGGTGAATTCGATATTTTTAAAATATTTTTTCAAAAACATAAATTCCTATTTGAAAATACGAAATATGATTTAAAAATATTATTGTAATATCTTTGGATAATACTCATATCTCCGATTTCAAGAAAAGAGATCAATGTTTTCAAATGTCGGTTTTTGTTGAAAATATAAGTTCTACCTTCAAATTCAATAGCTTCTTTTAAAAGACAGTTTCACATGGTGTTCAATTCAAACAATATGATGTGATAGGTCTTGAGAAAGAAAAATTTAGGACCACCTTCAAAATAAAAAAAAAAACGTTTTTTTAGAAGATACTATGCTTGGGGAAGAAGCTCGTTTAGGAGATTTCTTACGGCAGAAGGAAGTCAGATTTGACCTACACCATCCTGTCTGAGCCCAAATGAACTTATTGTCAACTTGGGTTTAGCCCATGGGTGCAACCCGAAACAATGGCTCAAGCATGGACTGGGCTAACTCATCCTCAAGCCTAGCTTGAGCCCAAAATGTATTAATATTTTGTGCTTTTTATAATTGTTAAATAGTGTTGAGATTTAGAAAAAAATATATCATAATGAATACTTTGTAACACATAAAAAAGGAATTATGATAAGATTTTTGTGAATATATTTGTGTAAAACTTATTATTTTCTCTTGAATCTTAGTATTAAAATTCAATACTTGAGATTGATTTTTCACACCCAATGCTCCAAATTTTAGAAATATTAAATAAAAAAAATCTTATAATCTCTTGAATTGGATTTTAATTATCTCATTTAAAAATCAATTGTTATTTAGTGAGGATACATTAAGTCTATTACGATATTTAATATAATCATTATCTGACTGACTCATTCTCGGGTTTAAAAGTGACATTATTATATTTGACATCAACATCATCTAATTGAGCTATTCTCGGGATTAAAAGTGATATTGTTGCACTAAAATAATATTTCTTTAAAAATACCACACCCACCAAGTGAGCCTGGTGGGACCTGTTTCAAACCTATCTACACCAATTTTGTTTGTTTCCAAAGCCAAGTCAGATAACTGATTTTTGGGCCCAAGAGCATACCCCACATGCACTAAACCTAAGAGACTCAAAGACAATAAGAGCTTTACCAAATCCACTATGGAGGCCATTGAGGCAAAATATGAGACTTATCTATCTCAAAGAAAAGGCAACCACTTAGGAGGGGTTTTGGTATTATTTCGTCATTGTAGTCTTCTTTTTAAAAAGAAGCTCTTCTTTTGGGGTAGTCACCTTGGTATCTCTCGTGCAGTATAAATACAAATTAAACCCAATATTAGAATGAGAGAATTTTTGAGAGAAATTTATTTATTTATTTATTGTGGTTGTTAGTGTGTCAAAATCTCCTTTCTTTATTGTGAAAATGTTGTTGGCCATGGCTTCTTGACTTGGGTTTACAAGTGGTTATAGTTTTGTTTTCAATCCAAAGTCAAGAGTGAGGGCCAATACCAACAATATAGACAAGAATGTTTCATTAGGAAAAGGGTGCAAATTTTGTTTTGGTTCTAAGATTTGAGAAAAAGAAATGCTCACCATAAAGAAATTATTTTTATTATCTAAGTATCTCAATGTTTGTAAACTTATGTCTATTTGCCTATGTTTTCAAAATTAGTTCTCAAATGTGTTTTTGTTAAACAATTCTACTTGACAGCTCAAATATGAAAAATAGTTGTTTTTTAGCTGATTCAACATCAAGTTGTTGTGCGTCGATGTATAATGTAAAAAGTTTAAACATAATTTTTATCTTTTGAATTATTACTCAAAATATTCTACGAAAAAATGATAGAAAAAACTTAAAATTTATTCTAAAAAACACTTCATTTTTAAAACAAATTCTAAAAAAAAAATTGATTTGTTTAACAACTATTTTTTAGAACATTTTTTTGTTTTTTCAGGAAAAAAATATTTTTAATAATCAGAAATTGTTTTCTATTTTTTCCTCTTAAGAATAGGAAATAAAATATTTTTTAAAAAGATTTTTTTATTATTTTCTGTTGTTTTTATTTGTTTTTTTTAAGTCATTTTATAAAATAATTATACAAACATGCAAAATGATTAAAGATAAATTATTGGATATAAAAATTATTTTTAAAATATATATAAAAATATTAAAAACATTTTTGGTTTTCAAATAAAATTTTATTTTACAAAACATTAGAGAATGGTTTTAAAAAATTAATTTTTAGATCATTTTCAAAAATAGTTAACAAATAAGACATTTTTTTTAAACAAAAAAAAAAAAAAAAAGGAATCTATCAATTATGTTTTTTTAATTAAAAAATTGTTTTACCTTTTCATGTAAAGAAAATCGATTTTGAGAAGACAAATCTATTGTAAATATTTATCAAAGAAGCTCTTAGACTTTGACAATATGAATTAAGACTTTAGATTGATAACTTTGATACTTCAAAAGACGTCAAAAAACATCATGTTCTCGAGCTTATCCATGATACTCTTTAACTACTCGTGGAGCATTTGAACTCCAATTGCCACTAATTTAGAAGACAAATGTGGTCCCAAAATATTAAGAAGCAAAACAAAAAAAGAGAATGTTTTGATGTAAATATTTAAAAGAATTAATTAATTAAAAAAGATAAAATAATTCTCAAATTTATAAATCTAATTATTCTTATATTTTTATTTAAAAATTAACCAATTTTTAACATAAATATCCTTTTCCATTTTGATAATTTACATGTAAATTAAAAAAAAAAAACTTTATATAAGAAAAAAATGAAGAAATTTTTGTATTAAATGAATTACCCTATTTAAAACATGCATGTATAGAAGGTTTGCAAAAAAAAACATAAATAACAGAAAAGCCAAATTCTTAAAGGCAGAAGGCCTAGAAGTACCACAAGAACACGCAACATAAGAGGGCCTAGAATGACAACTATTGTGCTTGAGTGCTAACCCATCCTAGATACCCTTCCAAGCTGCACAAGTTGGACCTCAAAAAGAAAAAAGAAAGCAAGGGAAAGCAAAATAGAAACTAAAGGAGATGGGATGTAGCATCAGAGTATGTAACCATAAGTTCATTCATTGAATTTAGCGTTGGGTAATGTTAGCCATGACCACGAAGGAAGCAAGCATACATGCCAAGAAAAAGGGCAACACTAAGCTCATATGGGTCCCCTTGTACCACCCTTTTTGGACTAAGCAAGTCAGCTCTTTGACCCACCCATGGCTTCTTCACCCCTACATAGATTTGATCTCCCACTTTTTTAATGTACTTTTCTCAATCAATCAAAAAAGGAACCCTTACCTCACATTGACATTTCAAGGAAGGCTGCGAACCCCCACTTCATAGAGTCCCTCCAATTTTGTGAATGTATGGCCATTCCTCATGAATGTTGTCATGATATTGTGTAGAATTTTCTCTTTGTTGATATGTTATTTTAATATTTATTTTTTTTAGGATAAATAAAATTATTAGAGATACCTTCATAAATAATTTAGGTTACAAGAAGGAAAAATTATAAAATGAAAATGAGTTATTGAATATCATACATAGTAGTTAGATAAAGATATGGGGAAGAATGAGATATACTCGATAGAGTAAACACTCGTACTTAATGGTAATATTTGTAAAAGTGAAAGCAACGTTCAAACCTTACCTTTTATCTTTATATTTTTATAGTAAGATGTTTGCATTAAATTTTTGACATGACCAACATATTATGTGGGGTACAATTCGTGTAGATGTTGGCTTGGGAGATAAGCAAAGACATGGCAAGCCAATAATTTTAATAAATTTATATCTAGTGGTGCACTTTTAGTGGATTAATTAAGAGATGTTAAGGTCAAGATTCATGTGATCCTCCCTTTTCCTTGGTGTGATAATGAAAGTGTCTTAGTGGAGGTGCCAATCTACCATCACTTCAAGCAATTGGATGTGTAAAAAATATATTATAGTTGTTAAGGAGGGAAGATTTATTAGGCCGTCCACTTAAAAAAAAATGCCTGTAATCCAAGTGGGAGCTAATGAATTGAATGGTTTTAAGAAAATAAAAGAAGGAGCTAATGAATTGAACGGTTCTAAGAGAATGAAAGAAAGAGTGGAATCATAATAAGATTTCAACAGCAGAAGACAAGGAAACATGTATCTAATTCTCGCATTCAGATTTTTGAATGTAACTTTTTGCGTGAAGAATAATGGAAGAAACGCGTTTGGAAAAAGCTAATATTTAATTAGATTAATTAATAAAGATATGTATTCAACCAAATAATTTGTAAGTTAAAAATAACTAAAACCTAATTACAAACAAGTCGAGGAACTAAATAACATTAGTATAATTATATAAATGAGATAAATAACATGATTTTATCTTGGTCATCTTTGAGCCGTTGAATAACAATTTTGCTATCCCTAAATGGTTAACACAATACTATTATCATTTTTACTATAAGGTGAGTAACTTGTCTATTTACAAAAATTAATACCTTTTGCCTTGAAATCTAGCTAGCCAAATCACTACATCCAACCCCCCCACCCCCCAAAAAAAAAGGGGGAAAAACTTCTTCTTTACCAAACCCTATGTGCCCTAATATAACCTAAACCATATTGTCTCAACTGCATCTCAGCCTAATATGATTAACCCTACCAAAAACATTTCCACACAATACATCCAACCCAGTTGAGCTCTACCCTACATACAACACAATCTCGAAACATTTTTCTTCCCTCTTTCTTGGAAGAAACAAAAACATTAGTTAAACCTCTCACTTATTCTCCTTTGACATCACCCAAAACATAGCTAAGAGATGATGCAGATCCCTTAAAAAGGAGGAAGAAATAGAGCCTATAACCAATACATTTCATAGAACCAACTTCACAGCAGTATGGGAAAAGCTTTAGACTTTGAGCAAATCCAAAGCCAAAGCCAAAGAGCCACATTCCACTAACCGACCCTGTTGCATGCGTGTTGAAAATTTTGCACTTCCACACATTTTCTCTCGACTCCTCTCCTGGATTCCAAGCCATCATGCCTTGGGCCACAGAAAGCTTATAGCTTTCCGCCCTTTCCACCCTTTCACTCAAAACTATAAAACAGCCCATTTACTATATTAATTTACCTCTCTGTGGTCTCACACCACACCCCCCCCCCCCCCCATATACATCCTCTCTCTGGTTTCTTACAAGCTCTGAGGCAAAATGGGTAATTGCTTTGCTCTTTGTATTCCCAGCAAGAGGAGAGTTTTGTGGGTGGTGAAGAGGGATGGGAAGATGATCCAATTCCGGGGTCCAATTCTTGTTAAGGATGTGTTGGTGAATTTTTCAGGGTTGGGTGTAGGTGTATCAAGAGAGGCCCTGAAGCATCTCCCATCAGATTATGAGCTGAAGATTGGCAAAGTGTATTATCTTCTTCCTTGCCCTTGTTCTTCTGGGGGTTCTGTCGGTGCCCCAGACGTGTCATCCATGGCTGATGATGGAGGACAGAAGGGAAGTGGGATGAAGAGGATTAAAGTGGTGATTACAAAGCAGCAGCTCCAAGACTTGTTGTCAAAGCAAATATCATTGGAGGAGCTGCTGCTGTCTCAGTCGGTTGATTCATCATCACCCAGAAATTGGAAGCCCAAGCTTGATCCCATCCCTGAAGGAATCGAGTAGAAGAGCTGTGGGCACTGGGCACTGCAACTAGACAGATTTTCTGGTTATTCAGAGATGGAAAACAGAGGAAGACCACATATATTTCCTGTAAATGGAGTAATTGCTGTGTTGTTTTTTTCTTTTTTGGATTCTGACAGCAAAATTCAAAAATTTCTTACTTCAAAATATGATTTTCCTCTCATGAATCTGCATATGGAATTCCTGGAACTTCCTCAATATTATTCATAAATACTCACACTTCAAAACACTTAATTATACAAGATTATATATTTATATATATAGAACACCACAAAATTCAAGACACTCATGGGCGCTTTTCACTGAATCTGCACATCAATGACCTTGCGCTCTACCTTGGTCTTAGGAATGGAGATCGAAAGAACCCCATTCTTCAGCTCCGCTTTGATCTTGTCCTTCTCACAGTTGTCCGGTAGCTGCAGGCGTGTGCTGTACGAGCTGAAGCTACTACCAGACCATGAATCTTTCTCACCTTCGTCCTTCTTCTGCTCCCCCTTTATCACAAGCAAGTCATCCTCCACCGACACTTTGACGTCCTCCTTCGACAGCCCCGGCATATCGAACCGCATCTTGATTTCGTTCTCGTCGTCCACGATATCCCACGGCGAGCGCACCTCCCCCGAGCCTGGGAATGCCACCGTCTCCTCAAACATCCGGTCTATTGCGTCCATCATTTGGCGCATGGTCCTCATTGGAGACAAGGGGTCCAACAGCCCTGGAAATTGAACCAAACCTATGTTACTATAATGGATTACCGTAGAGAAATGAGAAGAAGAGAAGCTAATATACACTTACCAAAAGGTGAGATATCCAGAGCCAGACGACGAGGCCGGCGTTCAACTGCGGTGGCGTCCTTGTTGCCTTGATGCACCTGGACGTCAAGGGATGCGTCTTTGTTCTCTCCCGTGGCTTCGGCTCTCACAAGAGCCAGCCTAGAGCGCCTGCCATGGCGAGAAGAAGGGAAGAAAGCAGAGCACGGAGCCCCCGCCACCCCCTTTGAAGGGCTTTGTTTGTGGGTTGCCAGAAGCGAAGATGAAGATGGGAAAGCCTTGAGAGAAGCCATAGACACTGGTTTTATGGATATCTGTACTGAAAGCAGAGTTCAGAGTGAAAGGATTGTCGGGGGAAGAGAAGCGAAGGTGGTATATATGAAGAGAGGGGAGATGGCCCGAGATGAGTGTGGATGAATCTTGAATGTTGGAGAGAGGTAAATGTTCTGGGGCCAACACCTGTCGCCATGCATGCTCTCCATTCTTCTCCTTCTTTCCGGAAACATCCATCCCTCTCGTGTCTTCTCCGATGGAAAATTAGAAATGACATTTTGTATGGTATACATCAAATCCTTTTTTGGTCATTCATATTTTCATCGATCCTCCTCCTCCAAGTTTATTAGAAGAATTATTAGATATATTTTTATTAATATTTTAAGATGAAAATAAGCATGTAAAAATCTATACCAAATATACGAGAAATATGAGACATTGGATAAAATCAAAATTAATATTTTGATAAGAAAAAAGTGTGAGATATTCATATTTTGACTATTAAAATACAAATATTCGATAAAGTTAAAATTGATATTTCGATGATATTATAGATATTAAGATAGATGAAACATTGAATTATTTTATGCTATGTTTTATTTAAAAAAACACTAAGAAAAGATAATAAAAAATATTTTAAAAATTAAAATTTTTTTATATTCTTTTTCATATTTGATTTCATATAAAAAGTTTTAAAAAATAAAATAAAATTTGTGTATCAAAAAATTAAAATAAGTAAAATGAATTTAAAAAATATAAAAATAATTTATTAATTTTAAATTTATTTTTATTTTTTATTCATTTTACTTTTTTTCTTTATTAAAAATTTTATAATCTTTAATAATTATTTTTCACCCATCAAATGATAGTACAAATTGATAGTGTAATTAATAATTTTGTTAATTAGAAAAAAAAAATCTATTTTTCTTAGTTGTACAAATTGATAGTGTAATTAATAATTTTGTTAATTAGAAAAAAAATCTATTTTTCTTACTTGCGGTTGTGGTGGCTTTATTGGATGCTATTTCTCGTACTCTTTTGACGGTCAACAGATGAAGACGTGGAGAGCATATCAAAGCAATGGGCTCCTTCAAACAAAAGTTCCATGATTATCCAATTGAACCACGACACTTGTCGAAAGCAATTCCTCGAATGACCAAACTAACCTTCAAATCACACGTGCTCAGTAACGAGTGGATCACACCGACTCGCAACACCAAGACACTCACCACCAGATCATCCTATGGAACTCAATCCCAAAAAGGGGAACACCATTATTCCACTGCTCAGTCTTCTCTCTCCCTCCCCCCAGATCTCAAAACAGTGAAACACGTGAAGCCGTGAGAGTTCACCATTACAGCAAAAGCAAAAGCTTAACCCCTCTCTCTCTCTCTCTCTCTCTTTCTCTTTTTCTTTCTCTCTTTCTCTTTAAGCTTTCAACATTCTCGAGACTACACTCTTTGATGCTCTTGTCTCCAACTGTATGCATGCCAGAAGAGAACAATAATTCTTTTATGAGCAGTACATATAAGCTCAATGTCTGCAACTGTTCCAATATACTGGGGCAAAACCCAACTGCCCAGTTGAAGTGACCAAGCTCTACTTTAGCTTTTGGCCCATCTCTTCATTTTACTAACTGAGAAGCTCCCATAAATGAATCCCAAAAGCTGTGTCTGCCTCTGCTAGGTTTTGACATTAATGTAGTTGGAGTTTTGGGGTGTGCTTTTTGTAATGGGGAAGATTGGAGGAGCTGGCTCCTGGTTGACTGCAGTAAAGAGGGCCTTCAGGTCTCCAAGTAAGAGAGAAGAACATGAACAAGAGGAAGAAGAAAAGGTGAGGTTCTGTTTGGTTTCATGGAAAATAGTTGATCAAATGAGTTCTCGGTTGGTGGGTGTAAATTGTAATGGAATTTGTTTCTGGGTTTGTGCAGAAGCGGGGAAAACGAAGATGGATTTTTCGGAAACATTCCAACAACAACGAGACCGGCCTACAACTCTGTGGAACAAGGACTATAACCACCAGAGCCAAATCTGCCGAGACCACCGGCACTACGACAATGGCTACAAATCCGGTTTCTAAGGCTGCTGACGCTGAGAAAAGGCATGCCATTGCAGTGGCAATGGCGACGGCAGCCGCAGCCGAGGCAGCAGTTGCGACGGCGAAAGCAGCGGTGGAGGTTGCTCGCCTCACTAGGCGGCCTTCCATCTTCGTTAGAGAGCACTGTGCCGCCATTGTTATTCAGACCGCATTCAGAGGCTATCTGGTATATATTGAACTTTCGACAATCTCTTATTCTGTTTACATAAGGTGCGTCTGATCCGATCAATCATTTTGGTTTTGAAGGCAAGGAGGGCTCTTCGGGCGCTCAAAGGGCTGGTGAAGCTGCAGGCTTTGGTGAGAGGCCGCAACGTCCGGAAGCGAGCAAAGAAGACTCTTCGCTGCATGCAAGCTCTGGTTCGAGTCCAAGCCCGGGTCTGTGATCAGCGCAAGAGACTCTCGCTCTCACACGAGGAGAAAATCGACTCCATATTCAGCGATCCTAGCAGCTTATGGGAATCAAATCTTCTCAATAGAAAATCCATGGTGTGTAAGAAAATTTTTCTGAGAAATCTTAATGTTAAAAGCTTCATCAAACTCCTTAGTTTAATTGGTTTGTTTCTTTGAATTCAAGTCTACTTGGGATTGGGATGATCACCTACACACCAAGAAACGTGAAGAAGAGGCCCTTGCTCATGCCTTCACCCACCAGGTTTTGATCTGTCTTGCTGATCTCCTGATTTTTCCTAAAGTATTTGTGGGGTCATTGTTAAGATAAATTTCTTGTATGGTACCATGACAAAGATATGGAGATCGTCCAGAAAGGACCAGTACTATGCGAGAGAAGGAGGGCTTGAAGACAAACCAAGACGGCTCGACCGGCTCGATCGGCGGATGGTGACAAAGCATTCGGAGAGTACAGGCAGAAGCTCATGTGACCAAAGAGAGCACATAAAAACAGTTGAAGTGGACACCTCTCAGCCTTACTCCTACTCAACCCCCATCTTCCAGAGACCATTCCATCAGCCCTCATCTCCTATCACGCCTTCTCCATATAAGATCAAGCTTTTCCAAGCTCATTCAGCCAGCCCTCGATGCCATTCAGCTTCTCAGACACCGAAACTAGGCTCAATTTACTACCATGGAATGTGGTCAAGTAGCAGCGCCGAGGCTGCTGCAATGCCAAATTACATGGCCGCTACTGAATCAGCCAAGGCTCGGGCCCGGTCCCAGAGTGCACCACGCCAGAGGGCTTCAACCCCAGAGAGGGATAGACCAGGGTCGGCCAGAAAACGCCTTTCTTTCCCTGATCCTGACCCGTTCGGAGCCACTGGCATTGAGGGCGAAACTTTAGGTAGTTACTTTGAGGGCTCGAATGTGTCTTCCTGTTGTGAGGAGAGCCATGGTGATGAGATCAACATTCAACCAGTCATCTTGGGAAGGGGCTGAGGATGGGAACCAGAAATGAAGTTTTCAGTGTGAAATTCAGAGTCAAGTGGTAGATGATGAAGGGGAATGTATCATTTGAGAGATGAAAATTCTCATCTGTAATGAAGTTTGTAACAACCAAATCAAACCTTCCTCAAAAGCAATACCAAACAATCTTTTCAATCCTTCTCTGGTTCTATTACTTTTAGTACTGCAGTATATGGTTAACCACACCTCAATTTGGGTGTGAACAAGTGAATCCACCTTAGGTTTGATTCCTTGATTTTCCTAGCTACCTTGCAATTGGAGAATTTTTGGCATTAGACCCTGTTGACACTAAAAATTTTCCATCCATATATTGACACTCATATTGTGATATCCCACATAAAACCACAGCTAAATCTATCCGAAAATGAACAAACATCTAGACATGTTACAACATATGATCTTTAATGTTGTTTTTTCCCGCCTTACTCGAGAAAATGACTCATCTTGTATGTGTAGATGTGTTTTAAAGTTAGGTCCAAAGATATAGGGCTCATGACATGAAAGCGAACGATACTTCCATAATCCATATTGATTTTTGGGACTAGGGACCCAAATATGGTTGTTTTTAATCTTTTGTTAAAACCTAAATTTTGTTTCATAATGCTAACTTTTTGCTTTTACTGATTCTCATTCACTTTGTAGTATAATCTAGTACTAAAAAAGGTAGCTCGAGTCCATGCTTTCTCATAGTGTATTGTTAATCTCTTGCTTTAATGGACTGTTCATTCCATTTCCTAGAGACATGGAGGGAACCTCATTTGATACTCCCGCGCAAAGATAGAACCTTCAAATCACCAATAGAACACATCATTAAACACTTTATCTAAATGATATAAGCATGATGAGTTACTTAAGCCCTCAAGTAGGCTTTATGACGGTCTTGAGATAACATAAGTCTCATAATAAGTATGATATCGAATATTACAAAATGATTTAAACCTTTTTTTTTTTATTGAAAATCAATTGGTTTACGGCCAAAGCCTTAGACTCAATATTTGCGGGATCAAGTTCAAATTATGGAGCCAAATTTAAACTCAATTGCAACAATCTCTTTCTACCTAAATGATGCAAGCCCTTGAATGGATGTAATGTCGAATAACATAAAAAGGTTGGATCTCTTCTCACTAGACGAGTTATGTAAAACTTGTATACTTTTCCGATGTCATACAAAAATTTAACATTTTAAAATCAATTAATTTTCAAATGAGATGACGTCAACTCGTAAACTGGTTATTCGAAAAGCGGGATTTTTTGAAAACCAAGAGTGTTCTTTTATAATCAGGTTTTACATAATAAACTAAGCTCCACAGTTCACTAGAGATTTTTTAGGTAAGTGATTCAAGAGTCGTTTCTATCACACTTTGGGCCTTTCCCCTTTTCCCTTTCCTGTTCTTCCCAGTTCTCTATCTAATAAACTCTAGTACTTGAATTTTTTGGCTTTACACACCTTTGCTTTGGTGGGTGGATCTCTAGTATTTTTCTTTGATAAAGTTTTCCAAGGCTAGCTTACCAAAGCATACAGTTTCTCTAAGACCAACTGATAGAGACCTTTCAGAGATTCTTCATACATTGGTTCTTGTAGTTCTGAGGCCAAGGTAGTTGATGATACAGTGAGGCCAAATCTAAGAGAGATAAATTATTTAAATTGATTCTTAGACAATCATTCGAGGAACAATCATTTGTTTTAAGTCATATTTTTTAGGAACGTTGCCACAAAAAATGTTACTAAAAAAAAATACTTAAACAAATCAAATGGAACAGTGAGTAACTGGTTATTCTGTGCTAGATGTATAGTAATGAACATTGAATAGAAGATAGTTTAGTCCGGATTTCCTATTTGCTTGTGTACTAGATTTGTCTTTAGAAGGCAGTGAGACTTATATCCCCAAGAAGTCGAATCCCGTGCTAAAGTCTCAAGCTCAAATAGCTCGTATTATATGATGTATCAAGTTTTTCATGACCATTTCAATCTCGTGCTAAAGTCTCAAGCTCAAATAGCTCGTATTATTTGATGTACCAAGTTTTTCATGACCATTTCACTTCCCCCTTTTTTCCTCACTTGTAAAAGCAACAATTGAGGAGTTCTTAGGCGAAAAAAATGTTTGCCCCAAATGGTCCTATGAAACCATTTTCATAGGACCACTTGCCGCCAATTGTAGTGTGCCATACACATGGCCTCTTGAGCGTTTCTTGACACATGCACCACTTATGTTGTACCCGAATACAAATATAGAGTTTTTTTAGTGCCATATGTTGTATGGAGGATGTCATTCATTTTTTTAAAGAAGTTGGGAAAATCATTCTGTTCTTTAGACAAAGGATTACTAAGATTTGTGTTCTTTGGAATCCGAGTTTTGGGGCACGGAAATCGGACTTAGCTAAGATCCTATTAACCTAGAACACGAACTTTCCAATGTTCCCTTTCACCTTTAAATAAAAGTTGGTCTAGTGGGTATTGGCATGTTTTTTTTAGCAAGACATGCCAGAGGGTTGGCTCCGATGTTTTCAAAAATGTAAGTTGAGAGTCAGACAAGCTGAGTACTGCAAAAAATTTTAACAATGGTGAGGTGGGTAGGTCCATAATCAGCTCAGTATTTGGGGTAAAGAGCCAAAACTGATGAAATCAGCTGCTCATCTTGTTTTCCTAACATTAGAATCATAAGCATCAGCTTTGTTTGTTATTATTAACATTATCCATTGCATTGCTGCCCACAATTGAGTCATAAAGCAAACAAAACAACCAACTCCCTTGTCTACCATTACCAGACAACTTCATTGGGAGATCTATTTTTTATTCTCACTTCCAACCATTTCAAAAACCAATTTGAAACCTGCAGAAGAAGATCATCAAAAGCAGCATCATCTTCTACAAGCTTAGAACAGTTCCATTCAGACCCTTGATTAAAATAATGTTCTACTTTTCGGGTTTTTACTTGATAACTTCAGTGGAAAGGGATTAAGTATAATTAAAGACAAAAACTCTTTTCTATCTTCTTCAAACCAGTTCACATGTCACAGCTCAATACAGCTAAAAGCAAATATCTTATACAAACAAACCAACCAGTTAAGCAACAAACGTTAACAGAAAAAGCAACTCACTCAGCAGATGCTACCTTGCTCTGATTCAGCCATGGGAAAGTGATCTCTGGTTTGGCTGGTGAAGCAGTGAGTGTTGGGCTGCTGTTACCACTGCTATCAGATGGGGATACCACTGGTTTCTGGAGAACCCCAGATGGGGATGAGGCTGCAGTCTCAGATAGGCTAATAGAATCACCTTTGCCACCATGGGGAGATGCTGGATTTGAGGCTGCTGCTGCAACCGAGCTCGGTCGCAGCACTTCTGCTAATGGCCCACCTGGTGCCAACCCTGCCCAAGAAGCAGGGGTCAGCCAGGCTGAGAGCTGAGGCTTTTCACCGCCGCCTCCTCCGGAATCGACTATCCTCAAACCCATCTCAGTGCGACCCATTTCGTCCTCAATTCCATTGTCACCGCCCATTGAGAGAGTGAGGGAAGACAATGGGAGCTTCCCATTGGAAGAAACATAGCTCTTGTTGCACGTATTTGCAGGGTTTTCAGTGACTGCACTCGACCAGGCATCAATGTAAGCTCTTGGGGTTTCAGTCTGGGACTTTTGTAAGGAGACAACACCTGGGTTGAGGAACATATTGATTGAATCCCTCCCTGGATTATCTGCTACGGCACTGAAATCTGTATATGAGTTCAAATTTATGGGCTCTTCTTGGTACTGCTGGTTGAAAACAGAGGCATTAGAATTACAAATGGAGCTGGAGTTATCTATTGTCAATCCTATTTTGGTCTGCATCAACTGCTGCCACTGTTGTTCACTTGTAGCCATGGGAGCTGCTTCTCCTTTAGCCATCCACTCCAAGCTCCTTCAATATCCAATTATAAATCACCAAGTCAGTAATCCAAAAGAAAAGAAAAAAAGGAATCACTTCATATTTTGATTCTACACCCTTTTACCCTTCTTTTGGATGCTGGGAAACTAGGGTAAAGCAAAAGAAAACCAGTTCAGCTAGGCTGGTAAAACAAGCACTGAACTTTGATACAAAAGTTCTTTATTTTCTCAGCAGCCAAACAGGTAATAACCCACTAGTCTATATCAAAACTTAAAAATTCGTTTCCTCAGTTTCTACCTCACCAATCAGATCTTTTACAAAGAGGGAGAAAAAGAAAACAAACTCACCTAGTTTCCTTGAATGATGGAACAGAGACAAGAGGCGGAAAGGGAGAAGCTTTAGAATCAGATTTATAGAGAAAAACAGGGCTTTGATGGTGTGGGTCAAGGGCAGATCCAAGATACTGCGATTGAGAACAAGAAGTGCTGGTTAGCATGGGGTTAGAAAGAGTTGCAGGAGTTGCAGGAAGAGCATGGCAATGGCGGGTCTTCTTGTGGCTACTGTTGACGTCGGCATGAACTTCCACAGGCTTTCTTGAACGGGGTCGGCCTCTGTGCATGTGCCGTTCACAGTACTTCTGATTGGGTGCCACATCTCTTGAGCACCGCCATTTCTTCCCATCCGTTCTTCGGCATCTCCCTGGCTCTGGATCTGCGCCATTAGAGAAACGGAGGTTGAAGATAGAACCCCTCCCCACTGCCCAAAACAGAGCCAAAAAGAGAGTAGAATTTTTAGAAACAAAAACAAACCCACATCAATGGAGGAAAGTCAGAACAACCCGTCAAGAAAAGAGAGGAGAATATTATTACAGGTAGAGTGGGGGGAAGCAGCAGACTCAGAGAAATTTCTGGTAATGGGCATGAGGAGTTCAGGAGGAACAGGAACAGAGGCCATCATGTACTTGTAAATCATAGCTTGTCCCTCAAGCTCCTTCCACTGAGCACTTGTAAAAGGGAAGCCCAAAGATGCCGCCATCCCTCCTGCACCTGCACCTGCACCTGCTCCTGCGCCTGCTACACACAAAAATGCAACATCCTCAGTGTCTCAGACCTTTTCTCCACTTTCTCTCTCTCATATTTAATCTCATCTCTCTTTTTCATACATTCATTAGAACATGCATATATCATCATCATGGATTGTCTCCGACAAAGAAAGATTGGATCTTCCACAGAGAGAGAAAGAGAGATTAATTGTAATAAGAGAACAAGAAGTGATTATTGACTTTGTGAACCGAGTCATTGACCCACCCAAATGAAGAGAAAAGAAAAGAAATGAAAAGAAAAGAAATAGGGCACCTGGGGATTTGAAGGAGGTGTGAGTAGGAGTAGTAGTAGTAGTAGAAGAAATGTCAAAAGGCTGCAGGGAAGTCCTTACACCTACTGCTCCACCGCTACCAGAACCACCAGCAACATCGTATATATCACTCATACACCTGACCCCCTCCTCTGCTCCGCCACTCCCGGTGGGTCCATGCCCATCACCACCACCTCCACCTCCACCTCCACCACCACCGCCCTCAAATGCACGGTCATGATTATGACGAACCATCATCATCATCCTCCTACAAGGAAAAAGGAAAGATTCAGTCCCACGTTGTTGTAGTGTCAAACCCAACCCCCCACCACCACTACCACTCATGCCTTGACTCAAACGCCAAACCCGCCACTCCTTCTCCCCCTCATAAACCCACTTTCCCTATATGGCAAACCCACCTTTCCACCACCCCCTTAAACCCTATCCTTATATGGGATTTTTCAAGACAAAAACACCCACCACCTTACCACAAAAATCTCCCACACCACCTTGCCTTTGTCTCTCTTTTATCTTTTCTCAGGATGAGAATGGGGTGTGGGGCTGAGGTAGGTTTATACAATTATAAGTAATGGGTTGCCGCCATTCTCGGCCTTTGCTTTGCTTCCATGCTTCCAACATTCGCACCGTTGTTTCTAGACAAAATAGTAAAAGCCATCTCTCTCTCTCCCCCTCTCTCTCTCTCTCTCTCACTCATTATTGATGGTATCTATCGTTTTCTGCATGTAAAGCTAAACACCGTACCCAAACCCTTTACCTTTCTCTATTCTATTCTGCAATCCTCACTTGATCTGGGCGCCTCTCTTCCATGAAGGGGCGCCTCGGGAACCAGCTCACTCCTCTGCTATGCTCACAGCTGATAAGATTATTTTTGACTTCGAATTTCTATGTTCAATTATTTTGTCTGAATGACAATCTTAATTTCGAAAAGTCTAATGACATATACAAGAAAAATAATTAAAAATCATTATTATTAAAAAAAATTATTTTTTTTATCTTATTATTAATATTTAAATATTTACCCATTTTTTTAGATATATTTAAAAAATAAATTTTAAGGTTGCTTAGGATTAAGATATCAGATATCTGAAGAGGGAACACATTAAGAGCTGTCAAAACAGACGCCCTCTTCCGTTAAACGCCGTCAGTTCACCCAGCCTCGGAACACGTGAAGCAGCCAGTGGGTGATACGTTCAACGAATCGCCCCGAGGAGTGCCCTCTTAATAGCAAACAGCTGTACCATAACTCCATCCACGCTCCGACCCGAGCGTGCCCGACAGCACACTATTCCTCTCGTGTCAGCAGCTCAATGGGAGAGTGCTTCACACGTGACACCTCAGCTCGTGCGGGTAGATTATCGAGGAGCGGAGGGGCATTAAGATGAGATGTGACAAGTCATGAAAGGAGGGCGTGGAGGATAAAAAGATGAAATAGTGGGGGTATGAAATATAATAATGAGATTTTGGTTGAGGGCATATGGGTAAATATCCCAGACCAAAGATAAGGATGATAAAGATAATAAAGACATGTCTTTTAAGGATCGCGGCTCCTTCAATCTTATTGGTTCGAAAAACGGCGTTCGGCCGCATTTTTAATTACTCTATCACCACCCATACCTTATCATTTGACGTGGTAAGAAAATGAATGTATATAAAAATTATTATTAAATAAAATAGATAAATAAATTTAAAATTAATGAGTTATTTTTATAAGTTATTAACTTTTTTTAATTATTAATATAAAATTTAAAATACTTTTTTATAGTAAAAGCAAGAATGGAAAAATAGTTTTGGTTATTGAAAATAATTTTTCACTTTTTAAAATAGGAAAATGTTTTTAAATTTTAAAAACCATTTTCTAGGAATTTATTTTTAAAATTAAAAATGCAAAAAATATTTTATAAATTTTTATTTTATATAGAAGTGTACAATATTTTAATTTAAGTAAAATAGTAAAAATTAATGAAGTGAAGATGGGGGTTGAGTGATGAGTCATGAGTCATGAGACATATCTCTCATGGGGAATATAAAAATTGTCCCTTTATAGTATTAAAATTACCATAAATTTTGTCTTAAATGAAAATTTGACTTTCCCAATAGATAGTAGAGAAGGAAAGGAAGTAGTGGGTTCCCAAGGAGGATTGGGAGAGGGTATGGACTACGGAGGTGGTAGATGAGGAGACAGCTGTAGCCTCCCAACAATAAGGGCTGTCCCCATCATTCAACATCTTCCACCTTATTTTCCTTAAACCATTTCTTTCACTAAACATAATTTTCTACTCTCCCTATGTTTGATTATCCAAAATTTGAAGATAAAAAATGTAACTTTGAAAAGAAAAAAATATTAAAAAATATTTAAAATTAATTAATTATTTTTTTATATATTTATCTTTTTTTATTAAAAAAACACCATCAATCACGAGTATCATCGATAAATGTAGTTAAGACTCAGAGATGACACATTTTCCCTTTGAAAAATTAAAAAAAATGATGCATTCATTTTGTGACCTTACTTTTAAAAGTGAAATAAATCAAATAATTAAAAAAGTATTATTTTTTAACTCATATTTGCCCCTTGAAACTAACCTCTATCCTTTTGTCCTCGAGATCGTATTTCTAATTTCATCCCTAATTATGAGATATTAATTACATATTTTTTTATTTTATTGTTTATATCATAATCTTATTGGTTTGTACATTTGTACCTTAGTTTCATTTATTTATATTCTTATTCGACAGTTTAAATTTTATCGTATATTTTCAATTATTCAAATTTTTTACGCTGTAATAAATATGATATAAAGTTTTCTATTTCATATATTTTAACTTTTTAATATATTATAATATCCTCGTTTATAACTTAATTTAAATTTTATTTACGTATAAATAAATCTCATTTGTAATTTAATCGGGTTTCTTATTCACCATTTAAATTTGACCACAAATATTAATTACTCATATTTGAAATTCAAAGGATATCTATTTGATATCTTTAATATTAATAAAAATAAGTATGATGTAAAATTTTATAAAATATTTTTATATTTTTCTCAAATGTTCTTCAAACTACCTCACAGAAAAGATAAGGGCAAGAGGGATTTTTAAATTTTGAAAATTGAATGCAAATGGAAGATGTCTCATCATTTGATTTGATAGGCCACAACAACCAATCGTTGAAAGTCAAATGATTCATCTATGATGAGTTTTCTTACTAAAATTATTTAATTCTCTTATTTATTTATTTATTTATTTTTTCCTTTATTTATTCCCATCAACAGACAAGCATGTCATGACCCATGTTGATGGGTGATTCCCAAGCTGTCACCGCCAAGGAAACACCGCCCTTGGAATTATTATTATTTTTATTTTTATTATTATCCTTATCTTTATGATTATTATTTCCAAAAAAATAAATAAAAATAAAAAAAATAAAAGAAATTCCCTTGGGAAAAAAGCATGTGGCTGGGGATGGGCGTTGATATTTGAGAAGGGACCACATGGTCCCAAGCCATTGTCCATTTCTTCAATTGTATACCTCCCTTTTCTATCTTCCTTTTTGCTTCACTAATCAATTCTGGCAAGGATCTGATTCAAGCCCTAGAAAGTGGTGGGTGCCTCTCTCTCTTTCTTCTCTCTCCCCTTGTCTCCTCATTAAAGCTACCAAGGACCATCACATGTGATGCTATGCTGCTATGACTAGATATCTATTTAGTTCCCATCAAGCCATGACCATGGCTCCCACCATTCTATATTGTATTAGTATATGGTGGTTTTGAATTTCTGATACGGGAATTTGTATGATTTTGAAATTTATAAGTACATAGAAGATGAAAGCAAGCAATATTAGGGTTCTAAGCACTTTTTGGGATTTTTTATACGAAAATTTGCATGATTTTTTAAGTATGTGGAAGAAGAAGTGAGAAGTGACTTGTATTAGATTTCTAATATGAGAATTTGTAGTATTTTTAAATATATTCACTAATATAAGATTTTTGAATTTATGGTATGAGAAATTATACGAGTTTTAAGTACATAGAAGATGAAGTTAGTATTGAGTAGTGACTAGTATTAGATTTTTAAACCCTTTATGAAATTTTGATATGAGAAAGATAAAATTCTTTATGAGTAACTAAAAATTTTATTCTTTCACCCGATATAGAAAAGGATTTCTTGTAAAAAGAGGACCTCCTTAAGAATTTTTACATGAATTTGGAGTAAGTACAAAAGCTATTGAATGCATTATTCTGTTGTTATTATATGCTTTACAAACTTTTTGTGTACTTTATTGACTTTTAGGCACATGAGGAGGAACAGTTGTGCTTTATTTTTTAGGTGTAGGTTAGCCGGTTAGATCAACCTATAAGTTTAGAGGTCGGCTTTTCTTATGGTCCTCATCTGTGGATGACATAAATTTTGGTAGTCTTAGTTTAGTTTTCCGTCGTAGTAAGTATATTCAAATGTATTGGTTGAGATCATATTTCGAGGTAGACCAATTTTTTAGTGCTCAGATATTTGTTAGCCCCATATATGATTTTTAAGTACATCGAAAATAAAGGGAGTGGTATTAGATTTCGAAGAATTTGTATGATTTTTGAGCATTGAGAAGATAAAACAAAAGGAGTAGAATTAGATTGTAGGCAAGTGGTTATTTGACAATGATAGCATCAATGAAAAGGGGAGTCATGCTTAGGGGCTTGATGTGGACAATTTTTGGCTGTGTTAGCTTAGGTAATTTTGTTGCCTATGCTATCAATTAACAAGAAGGGTTCAAATAATATGGGATCAATGATTGTTCAAATAATTTGATATTTATTTATAAATCATGTTTGATCATTTTTATGATTTCACATTCAATAGAGTAAAACATCTTTAAAGAGAGTGAATCCCGAGGATGAATGTGTTGAGAAGAAACATCTTAAAATCGTGAAATCATATTTACATAGAAACGAGTGAATTGTAATGGTTTTAGTTCGTATTTGAATAAAAGATTAGATTATTACAAATGGTGTAATAGTGAAATCCCGATCTCATTTATTTGTGGAATTTTATTATTTAAATTTGAAAGAAAATGAATTCTTTCTTGATAATTATTTTTTTTTCTTAAAAAAAAAATATTTTTACTGGGATAAATCAATATGTGAATTTAGCTTTCATTTTTCACCATACATTTGACCATAAAAGTGGTTACAGACGTGAAAATGACTTGTTAACCATACCAACGTGACCAATCATCATATGTACAAAAGATAATTTATCAAAAAAATCAAAGGGAGGTCCCCCCTCCCACCATACTTTTGTTTGAAATTTGAATACATGCAACAAACATCATGGGTAGGGATGATGACCCCACCTAATTCATCATGGTTGGTGCCTGTAGCATTGATGGTATGGGAACTGGTAGTTCCAGTTTCCACTGCCTGTGTTTGTTTGGTAGGAAAATACGGTACGAACCCTTTTCCTTTATGATTTTGTAGGTGAAGTAACCAAATTCTTCACAAAAAATGGAAATATTTTTTTGGTGGTATTGACCAAAAAGCAACTTATTTGTGCAGTGTGATTGTGGTTCTGCATTTAGGGGATACTCAACTCCATGTCTTTAATGAACAACTAGCACCCACCTTCCTAGAAAATTTTCAAGCCTTTAACCTTTTAACCAAATCTCCAAAGCAACAATCACTCAACTCCATGGAAGAAGTGATTTATTTATTTATTTATTTTGACCATGAGGTTTTTGAAGGAAAATGTAGTATGATCAATTAATGCTTCGATTAAAATTGAATTGAATTTTGAGTAATAAAAAATCTAATCGAATTAAATGAAACTTGTTTAAGGTTGGGTTTTGGTTGATTTAGACAGTTGAGTGATGAATTATAAATCATATTGATTTAATATGAAATAATTATAAATCACAAAATATAGAAAATCAATCTATTAAGAGTCAGTTTGATAATAATTTTAAGAAGTATTATTAACTTTTTTTAATGAAAATTTATATTTTTAAAGTGTTAGGAAAATTAAAAATACTTTTTAAAATCATTATTAAATGCAATTTAAGTTAGGTCTTATAATTTTAAAATAAAACCAAATTTTATGATTGTCAAAAATCAAACCAAATGATCGGTTTTAATTAGACTTCAAACTTTATGATTGTCAAAAAGCAAACCAATTGATCGGTTTTAATTAGACTAGATTGAATCTATTGATTTTTTTAGTTTTCATTGAATCCAATTAAGACGGTCTTCTATTGGACTATTGTTTTTGTCTTGAATACTCTTTTTGTTTGTGTGATTTAGGTAACTTGTGTGGTTAATAGGTTGAAAAGTATAAATAATAACCATGTTAATGACAAATTTTGGAAAAGATAGTTATTGAAAATGAGCTTGAATGTCCATGTAGACTAACTTGACCCGACCCACCAATTTAAAAAGTCGGGAGAGCAATTTCTAGGAGTTTTGTAACTACTTAGAAAGTGACGAAGAACGTCTCCTTCTCTCTCTCTCTCTCTAATGGAATAGAGTTTCCATTTTCTCCACGAAAATAAAGGTCAAGGCTCTTGTACTATAAAAAATTTTTAGTGTTTCTCGTATTCATATTTTCATCTTTTGCTGCCAACCCCATTTTCCATAGTCACTCGAAGCATAGTGAGCTTAATCTACTTAATCTCCATTTTATATGTTATAAGGTATTGTACAAAGAACACCTTATTTGATACATTCCTTCTACTTGTTAACTTGCAAATGTGCTTAGAGAACATCTTCCAACCTCGCAGTTATTAATATTTCAAATGAAACTTCTATCATCCTGGACCATTCCTCTTGAGAGGGATGATAAACATCAGCCTTCTAGCTCAGCATCTCAATAGATTGCCACCACCCACCCAGGCTTCTCAATTAGGCTCCACAAGAGTTTGTCATTAAAAACAATCACCTCCTGGGTAAATATCTTCTTCTATATAAATGAGATCACTACTCAATACAATGAGCAGAGTATTTTGTATACTCTACTAATTAAAACCACTTCTTATACCAATTCAAAACAACTAGTTTGATAATTTTTCAAACACGCTTTAGAATGGTCAACAACATATGAAATAGTAGTGTATGAAAACACTTGCGAAGAGAAGGAAGGTTCCATTATGATGGGAAATGAAGAGCAAACCACAGGTTGCTTATGAGAGAGTTTTGCTAGTCAATAATGGCTGTTCCATTAGATCAATGAGTGATGAAGAAAAACTCAGATTGGTCACCTCAGTGGGCAGGCAGAGTCCCATTACATGAAAGCAACTTAGTAAAACTCTCAATAGCTGGTGTGTTTCACATTCTTCTTTCCTTGGAAGAAACTCCCTATTTTGATTGCTATCTAACTGTCCTTTTTAAAGCATATATTAACAACTCTCGAGGATGGTGACCCACCTCATGTTCTTCTCCTAAAGTATGTGACTTCTTTAATGAGTGGGAGAAGCATGCTTGGTTGATGGCTCCCATCTTTTTAATATTGGTGACTTGAGTCCTACCTTAGCCTTTTGGATTCTTCCCAACCTTGCCAACCATGGTGCTTTTCTTTGAATCAAAGCTAAAACCCTCTCAATTTTTTATCAAGAAGTTGCAGAAAACGACCAAATTCAACACGTTGAATTCATTTCTTTATGGTTTTTGCCATTTCCTACTACTCCCCATAAAGTCATCAGCTGGCTTCCCCACAGTTTCAAGAATGGCAGTGGAAAACCATCAGCAGAAAGCAGTAGCAGCCTCGTAAGTCCTCAATTCAATGCTCAACCCAAGCGGCCAATCTGCGAATTCGTCATGTTCTTGCTACTCCCTTGCTGTGTTCTCCTCTCCCTTCCGTTTCTTTTAGCTTCATCAGCCTCAATATCCCCAGCTGCCAGTTATCTTCTCCAGTTTCGAAGCAGTCTTCCCAAGTCTTCTCAGCATCTCTTGCCATGGAGTAAGTCTGATTCACCTTCTCACTGCCAATGGCCAGGAGTTTCTTGCTACTCCAATGATGATCCAGAAGTCAAGTCCTTAAACCTCTCTGGCTATGGACTGTCTGGAATCTTGGCCAACTCCATCTCCCATGTCTGCAGCCATAAGCATTTGCTCTCCCTTGATCTCAGCATCAACAACTTCACTGGTGGAATCCCTCAGCTGCTGGGAAACTGCAGCCGACTGAGTACGATTCTCCTTAATGACAATGGCCTCCAAGGATCAATCCCTGCTCAGATTTTCTCAAAGCAGCTGTTAGAACTCAACTTGGGGACTAACTTGCTCTGGGGTACAATTCCTTCTGAGGTAAGATTATGCAGGAATCTTGAATATTTAGGACTCTATAACAATTTCTTATCTGGGGAGATTCCAAGAGAATTATTCTCTCTACCAAAGCTGAAGTTTCTGTATTTGAACACCAACAATCTCACTGGAGCTTTACCAAACTTCCCACCTTCGTGTGCCATTTCTGATCTTTGGATTCATGAGAATGCTCTCTCTGGATCTTTACCTCATTCTCTGGGAAACTGCAGAAACCTCACTATGTTCTTTGCATCTTATAACAACTTTGGAGGGATCATTCCATCAGAGATCTTCAAAGGTCTGGTGCAGCTTGAATTTCTCTATCTTGATTCCAACAAACTTGAGGGGCAGATCCCAGAGACTTTGTGGGGTCTTGGGGAGTTAAAAGAGCTTGTTCTTTCGGGGAATATGCTTAATGGGAGCATACCTGAAAGGATAGCTCAATGCCATCAGCTAGCTGTTCTATCACTCTCGAGTAATAATCTGGTTGGGCAGATTCCTCCATCAATTGGAAGTCTCAAAGATTTATACTTTGTTTCTCTCTCTGATAACATGCTTCAAGGCTCATTGCCTCCAGAGGTTGGAAATTGTAGTTCTCTAGTTGAACTTAGGCTCCAGAACAACTTGATTGAAGGGAGAATCCCCTCAGAAGTCTGCAAACTTGAGAATCTTGAGGTATTTCACTTGTTCAACAATCATATCAAGGGCCGAATTCCTCAGCAGATAGGAAGAATGAGCAACCTTGTGGAGTTGGCTCTGTATAACAATAGCTTGACTGGTAGAATTCCATCAGGGATTACCCATTTGAAAAAACTCACATTCCTGTCCTTAGCTGACAATAATCTCACTGGGGAGGTGCCTTCTGAGATTGGGAGAAACAACTCTCCTGGTCTAGTTAAGTTGGATTTAACTGGGAATCGCCTTTATGGACTGATTCCTTCATATATATGCAGTGGCAATAGCCTTTCAGTTTTGGCTCTTGGAAACAATAGTTTCAATGGGACTTTTCCAGTTGAACTTGGAAAATGCTCTTCTCTTAGGAGAGTGATTCTTAGTTATAATCTTCTGCACGGGAGCATACCAGCAGAATTGGATAAGAACCCAGGAATTTCTTTCTTAGACGCTAGAGGAAACTTGCTGGAAGGCAGCATACCCCTAGTGGTTGGTTCTTGGAGCAACCTCTCAATGCTTGATCTTTCAGAAAATAGGCTATCTGGCTCTATACCCCCTGAGCTTGGAATGCTGAGAAATCTTCAAATGTTACTACTTTCTTCAAACAGACTGAATGGAAGCATTCCTCCTGAGCTGGGGTATTGCTCACAAATGATCAAAATGGACCTCAGCAAGAACTCTCTCTCAGGAAACATTCCTTCAGAGATCACTTCATTTGTGGCCCTGCAGAACCTTCTCCTTCAAGACAACAACCTCAGTGGAGTGATTCCATATTCATTCTCTTCACTAGAGAGTCTCTTTGAGTTGCAGCTTGGAAACAACATGCTTGAAGGCTCTATCCCTTGCAGCTTAGGCAAACTTCACCAGCTCAATTCAGTACTTAACCTGAGCCACAATATGCTCTCTGGTGAAATCCCCAGATGCCTCAGCAGTTTAGACAAGTTACAGATTCTTGATCTCTCAAGCAACAATTTCTCTGGAACGATTCCGCCTGAACTGAACAGCATGGTGTCCCTTTCTTTTGTGAACATATCATTCAACCATCTCTCTGGGAAAATCCCAGATGCCTGGATGAAATCAATGGCTTCATCTCCAGGGTCTTATCTAGGAAACCCAGAACTCTGCCTGCAGGGAAATGCAGATAGAGATAGTTATTGTGGGGAAGCAAAAAACTCCCATACAAAAGGCCTGGTGCTGGTTGGCATCATTCTAACTGTGGCTTTCTTTATAGCATTACTCTGTGCTGCAATTTATATAACCGTGGATCATCGACTCAGGCAGCAACTTTCCTCCCAGACTCGATCTCCTCTTCATGAGTGCCAATCAAAGACTGAGGATTTGCCCGAGGATTTGAAACTAGAAGATATTATAAGGGCGACAGAAGGGTGGAATGATAGGTATGTGATTGGAAGAGGCAAGCATGGAACTGTTTACAGGACAGAAACTGGGAACTCCAGAAGGAACTGGGCTGTGAAGAAGGTGGATTTGTCTGAGACAAACTTCAGCCTTGAGATGAGGACTTTGAGCTTGGTTAGGCACAGAAATGTTGTGAGAATGGCTGGATATTGCATCAAAGATGGCTATGGTTTCATTGTGACCGAGTACATGGAAGGTGGGACCCTCTTTGATGTGCTGCATGGGAGAAAACCGCTGGTTTTGAACTGGGATTCTCGGTATCGTATCACTCTTGGCATAGCTCAAGGCCTTTCTTATCTTCACCATGATTGTGTGCCACAAATCATACACAGAGACGTGAAATCAGACAACATCTTGATGGATTCTGAATTGGAGCCAAAGATTGGAGACTTTGGATTGGCAAAACTGGTTTCTGATGATTATGATGCAAGTTCTACAATGTCTGCAATTGTAGGAACACTCGGCTACATCGCACCAGGTTGGTTCCATCTTTAGCATACGAACTTCCCTACTCCACTGATCTATAAGACTGACCATCAGAAGCTTACCTCTCTGAATTATTCTTCTTCTTCTTCTCGTGTTACAGAAAATGGACACTCAACCCGGTTGACAGAGAAATGTGATGTGTACAGCTATGGAGTCATTTTGCTAGAGCTCCTCTGCAGAAAACTGCCAGTGGACCCTTCCTTTGAAGAAGGCCTGGATATTGTGTCCTGGACGAGGAAGAACTTGCAGGAGAATGATGAATGCTGTAGCTTCCTTGATGTGGAAATTGGTTCCTGGAATGTAGACGAACAATGGAAGGCATTGAAGCTGCTGGAGTTGGCACTGGATTGCACTGAACTGGAGCCTGGCATAAGGCCCTCTATGAGAGATGTAGTGGGATATCTTATAAAGTTGAATGATAAACAAGAAGGAACTGTATACACCAGAGAAAATTCAGGTTCTTAATATTCAACACATTTGTTTACAGATACTGAACAGCAGGCGATTGTTCCAGTCATTGAAGAACTTCCTTCACACTTGAAACCACTCAAGAAGAATCCAGCAAGGAAGTTAAAAGAGTTTGGTGAATGAGTTCAGGTTATGGAAACCCATCTTTCTGGGCAAAGTAATCGGGATTGTAAGGGGGATATGCAGGGTGAACTTAATTTTCATTCGAGATATTTTAGCTCCCATAAGAAACCATTCTGCCATCCAAGCTCACGTGCTTTTGTTTTAGGTCAAAATAAGAGTCATCATGCACTGGAGATTGAATCTCAAATAACAAAAAATTCAATTTTTGCCCAATATAAAACTGTCAAACAAATTATGACATTGAGAGTATATAGCATACAGACCAGTAGGGTTGTGATTATTCTTTAGAATACGGGAAAAAAAGGCCTAAAGAACCTACTGGCATGATAAGTAGACATAATTTGAAAGCCGCATCAAGGTATCTACTCTGTTGCTTCCACAGACTGCGAGGCCTCAACCTCTTTCAATTTCTCCAGGGCAGAGATTCGTGCATCCAGGGAATCATTAAGGCCTTTCATCTGGAGAAACAAGACATGGAAATTTGAGATTTGAAATGAATATCAAACTGAGCACCGTATCCAAACCAATATGGTTCCAATCACACACTGAAAAAGTTTAATAATTGTTAAATAGTTCCAGATAGCTTGAAAAGCAGGGATACTTTGAAAGGAGGAAACGAGATGAGGTCCTCATCCCATCCATAAGGACCATGCTTTAGATCATTCCAAAGAAATTATTTGCACTTAATTAGATGAACAGGGAAAGGTTTCATCTTAGGAAGATGAAGACTATTTTGTCTATTTCCTGTCCTGGTTTGTCATAAAGACAAGCATATCTAAATGAACAATTAAAAATGGTTGAATTTTGGATATACCATGATGAAGGGTGCCAGAAATTAACAACTCCTTTCAACTCTCTGAATTTCCAGAACATAAAAGTTCTGATAACCTTGAGCCCAGAAGTCCAGTAAAACAAGAATGCAAGATACTTCACATGTTTTCATCCTAAATCTCCCAAGATGCATGAAGCTCAAAAGTTTATTGAATGTCTAAGAGTTTCTTGCTGGAGGGATTCTCCATGATTATTATCTGATTACGAATAACTTGATATGCATGAGCAAGAAGCAAGGAAGCTAAATCATAATTGCCAGGATGAATGTGATAAAATTGGTAGCCTCTTGCATCTTGGCTTATCACTCTCTCTTAATACCTTTCAGCATTTTCTTTTTGAATGGTTTCAACTTTGGGCCCATGCTTTTCTTTGGACAATGTAAATGAAGTTTCTTTCAGATTTTCAGTGCTTAACAATAATAATTCATAAAGGCTCTGTTTGGATCAACGAAAGTATGAGAGAAAGGAAAAGGAGAAGACAAGGAAAAAAAATTAAGGAAAATAAAAGAAAAGTTTGAGCTCAATAATTAATTTCTCCACTACTTCTCCTATTTTATTTCCCTTTTATACAAACAACAAAGTATTGGAAGTTCATAATTTTCATTTGATTTCACTTTCCTTCATATTTTCCATGACAAACCAAATAAGAGAATTTGAATTTCTTCCTATATTTTTTGCCTTTTCATAGTACTTTCTAAGATTCAAAAAAAGCATAAATGAATTAAAATTTTTTTTTTTTTTTTGATAAATGTAAATGAATTAAAATGCTAATTTCAAAAGATACCAAGAAATGATGAAGTTCTATGCAAAAGCACTAGCCCACAAGATGGTTAACAAAGAAGAAATGCTTCTAAGAAGAAGAACCAATCTGATTCTCCTTGTGCGTGTATCATGTGGAAGAAGGCTGCAAAATCTAAGCAAGCTTTCCATCCTTTAATGCTAAGTTGCCTCCCACATTAGAAAACCATGCTTACAACTCAGCTCGAATTGGTTAGTTTCTCCCTCCACAAGCACATCACTCTTGAGTTCCATGATTCCATGGTATGGAGTTTGAAGAGGAACGTGATTATCAAAGTTCACTACAAGTCACCACTTGGTGCATTTAAATGGTTAGGTTTCACAAATCATGTTCTTCCAATTCATCCTACCAGTGAGATAGAAGCCTCCACATTATAATCATTCTTGTACTGATAACCAACCTACATAACACCTCAAACCATTCACCATCCTTAGATTGTGCAACAATATACCAGACTAGACTGTCCAATATAAATGTTCATAGACTTCCATTTTCACCAACAAACAACATAGCCTCAGTGACAGCAAGATATTCAAACATTTTGTTCATACTTCATCAAATTAACTCTCAGACAACCAACCTATGCACCATCTCAAATCATCCACCACCTTTAGATTGTGCAACGATATACATATCCACATACTTCCATTTCCACCAATAAACGATATACCTAGATATGAAACCTACCTGGTGCAAATTACAGGACCATCCAAACATTTTGTCCATACTTCAAATTTTTTTTATATAAGAAACAACAATTTCATCGCATTGAAATATCAAGTACAAAGAAGGATGAGAAATCCTTCCAAGAAGTACACAATCATCTCTACACAAAGTCTGATTAAAAAAGACGAATAAGTGTATACTAGTTCAAAAAGTCAAATCTAGGTATAATTCATAGAGATAAAAATCTCCTACAAAAGAAACCATATGTCTAGCTTCACATTTTGCTCATGCATCTATCACATGATTACTTAAGCAAGGACCCCAAGAGAAGAAGCATCCTAACTCTGAAGAGATATCAATAATTTGGCAAAACCACCCATCAAACTTCTATGGTCCTCTTTCTTTCTTAGTCACCCATGATATGACAATAGCAAAATCACCTTCATTCATACCCAACAACCAACCAATATACCACCTTCATTCATCCTGGATTGTGCACCAATATACAAATCCACACACTTCCATTTCTGCTAATAAACAACACAACCTAATTAACACCAAGATACCGGACTTCCTTGGTGCAAATTAAAATATTGTGCTAACATTTTGTTCATACTTCATTCATATTAACCCGCGATGACTAGCCTATGCACTTACTCAAAACATCTAAGACTCTTAGATCCTGCAACATCACACATATCAATAAACAACAAGCCTAATTAAAACCAAGAATTTAGACCTGTTGATGCAAATTTACTATACTATTCAAACATTTTGTTCACTTTAACCCCATAAAGAAAAACCCATCACAATATCTATGTTTGCTCAATTCAATTCAACCCAATTCCACCTATCTGGGGTCAGATGCATAATCCTTGAAAACATCCTTAGAAACAATATCTATAATAACTTAATTAATAATTTATAATAATAATAACAATTTATTTATTTTTATAATAATAATAATAATAATACCCTTATGTAAAAATTATATGGGGCAAGAAGAAAAATCAAGCAAATTGCTTCTTATATCTTCAATGAAGTTCAAATTTCTACATATACGATATGGGTCTTGTAGATACTACAAATGTATGAAGCAAAGGAAACGAAGAGAGAAAGAGAGATAAAAACCTGTCGAGAGATTGACTCGTGGGCAACCTTGTAGTCCTTGTGAAGAATATAGAGACCCAAAAACGACGCCGTTGCGGCGCCGGCGAAAAAGGACGCTAATCTGACCCTCAGCACAAACCCCATTTTCCTCCTCTTCGTCTTCGGAACCGATCCTGATGAGGCAATTCGATCCCTCACTGCCTTTTTCTAGCTCGTCCTCCTCTTTAAACGACGTCGTTTTATTTAAAACGATGCCGTTTATATGGATGACGCGTCGTTTTAGTTAAGGTTAAATGTGAGGATGCTATCTAAACGGCGTCGTTTCTGACCTTGCCAAGATCATTCTCCACATCAGATACTATATATATACTATTCAGCCTGTAATACAGCGATACCACCAAGGACTCCAACTCCATCTCTTCTTCTCATTCTGCGAAGCTAGGGTTAGGGTTAGGTTAGGGTTAGGGTTAAGGTTGGGGTTGGAGTTGAGCTTTTTGTGGAAGCAGGAGGTGTGGAGATGCAGCAGCAACCACCACAGATGATGAACATTGCGCCTTCATTTCCTCCCACCGCCATCACCACTGAGCAGATTCAGAAGGTGTTCTTCTCTGCGACTTTTCACAGATTCTTTCTTTCTTTTCGAATCTATGATCTGCTTGTTTTGTGGGAAACCGTGGGGAAATGATAAAAAGAGAAAACTTGTGAATCATACAGCTGACAGGCCAACCCGAGTTTTGTTTTCCTTCTACGTTTTTTTTTTCTCCTGTGAATTCTCGCCATCCAAACAGAGAATTTGAGAGCTTTCATGAATTTTGAAATGTTGGGTAATAGGATTATTGAACAACTGGGCTTTTGATTTTGTAAATTTATACAGGAAAACAATGGGTGTAATTTGATTGAAGTAGACCTGATTTGCCTCTCTTGGGGCGATTTGGTGTAGAGACTTTTGTAAAAGGGATTGAGTTGAAAAAATAGAACAATGTAATTACGAACAGGGCTAGGACTAGATAGGCACTTTGGATTTGTTTTTATTTTTATTTGTTAATTCATAGGTATTGTGATCTCTTAATTTAGTACTGGATTGGGTTGTGAAGGATATATCAGTGAACATGTTCCTGGGAAAGGGTTGATTCCTTTTGATTAAGGATTCACCCATTGGTGGCACCTGAATTGTGCCCTGAAACTAGGGGTCTAAAATTGTTTTGCTGATTTTTATTCTCTATGCAGTATCTGGATGAGAACAAACAATTGATTCTGGCAATTCTGGAAAACCAGAACCTTGGAAAACTTGCCGAGTGTGCCCAGTAAGTAACAATTTTAATACTATGAAGTATGGCTTCAATGATACCATATCCACTCTTTATAAGCATAGATAAAAATTTGTTTTTATATTTCTTTCAATGACTCGCATCATATCCAACTTTTTTGCTGTGAGTGAGAATGAAGAGTGCTTATGGATGCTTTATACTGTTTCCAATTTGGGGCTACTTTATATGGCTAGTTCTTATGGAATAAGGTGTTTGATACAATAAATCATTCATTGTTGGTGAAGTAACAAGGGAAATATCCATAATCTGTCACGGGGGGTTTTGTATCCATAAGACTGGTTTAGTTTAGTTCACTAATGGGGCTTTTGTTTGTTCAGCGATTAACTTCTGTATCTAGTGAAGTCTGCAAGACCAAATATTAGCTATTTATATTACAAATATTTTTTTCTTCATTCTATAGTTATGGACTTGTCAAATCTCAAGCATCTTCATGTGCCTAACATGAGCAGAAAGCTTCTTATGTAGAAAAATCTTGATGTAACAGTTGTGGTGTTGATCTTATGTTTTAGTTTCTCATCACTCATCAAGGCATGTGTTAGTTGTTATCTTTGAACGTAAGTAATGTAAGTGGCATTATTTGGAGGGCCTAAAGGATGGATGATCATGGTTTCAACTTTTATTACCTTTTAAAATATTCTATCATTCAAATTGATGTTCTGGTTGTAAATTTTTGTAGAATTTCATGAAGTAGTTCCCACTTCTTTGATAGCTGCAGCTTTTTTTGAGGTTTAATTTAAATCCATGGATATAATAGTGTGAAGAAGTGGTCTCTTTGCCGTTTCCTATAAATAAAAATAAAAAAATATATAAAAAAATAGTGTGAAGAAGTGGTCCAATAAACCATCAAAGAACAAGACAAGAATACACTTACACAATTTAGGTGAGGATTGTTGTACTTTAGTAACCTAAGAGAGTTTTAATCTTGGCAATGACAAACTTCTATTTTTAGTCTTGTAATCTGAGATGGCTTATGTTTCTTTGTTTATAAATTTCTTTATGGTCTTGGATAGAATGTGCATTTATTTTGGCATCTCATGATGTGAAATAACTTGATTTTGGACCATCCAACTTATCCATGTTGGCTTGGTGTCCCAGAATCGTCCAACTTCTTTATGGTTCTGCATGGTATCTGTATATTTTGGGACCACCCATATGATGGTTTAATTGATCCAGATATCAAGCCCAGCTTCAGAAGAACTTGATATATCTAGCTGCAATTGCTGATGCCCAACCACCAGCACCAACAGTGCCTCCTCAGGTTGGTTAAAGATAATCGGCATTCCAAAACCTAATATGGAAGTAGAACATCTCTCTTACGTCCAACAAAATTTGCAGATGCCTATACATCATGCCATGCAACAAGGGCATTACATGCAACACCCTCAGGCTGCTGCAGCTCAGCAACAACCAGGCATGTTTGGTGCAAAGTTGCCTTTCCAGCTTAGCGATCAGCAACAGCAGCAGCAGCAGCATCATCTTCTACACCTCCAACAACAGCAACCCATCCAAGGGCTCATGGGCATGAGGCCTATCATCAACAATGGCATGCATCAGGCCATGCAAACTGGGCTTGGTGCTTTGAGCGGTCTCATGGATGTACGTGGAAGCAAGCCAGATGGCTCAGAGGTTGGTTCTGGTGATGGCCAAGGGAAGTCAGCTTCTGGACATGGCAGTGGAAATAGAGATTCCTAATTTTGAAGATAGTTCTAAGTGAGATGGCTGCAGGTGGTTAAACCATCTAGGGATGATAGTGTGTAGACCTTTTTGAGTACTGGCATATACATATCTACATATTTCAACACATATGAACAACCTTTACCATCTCCACTGAATTTGTAGTTGTAGCATCTCCAATGAACAGCCTCTATTTTGAACACTGGTATACATCTACAGATCTCCATACATGTGAACAGCCATTATCTTTTGTAGAATTGCTTATATCTTTTTCACCAGTTATGACAGTGGTGACATTGGTGCAAACAATGCTAATATACAGAGGATAGAATCATTCTGGTCTTACACTCTGAACTCTGAGAGAGAGAGAGAGAGAGAGAGAGAAAGAGTTGCAATTTCAGCAATGTTTGAGCTTTACATCCTTAGTCTGATGAACCTTGTAAAATCAGGGATTGGTATATGATTCCTTATCCAACTTTTCTGGTTTTATTGTACCTAGTATGATAAAAACGAAAATAATTAAATTAGTTAGAAATTATATGTTTTAAAATTATTTGATCTTTATATACATAATCAAGGAAAATGGATATAAAGATGAATATAAAAATAATTTATTAATTTTAAATCTTTTTTCTCTCCATTTTCTTTCAAGTTTTTTGAGAACCAAACATAGCCTTATGGTGAAGAAGAAATCTGACCTTTTTCTGTTTGAGCTGGCCACATAACAAGGGATTTGTTGCAATATTGAATCAATACTTATAAAAAAAAAGTAAGACCAATAGCAACATTTCAGTTGTACAATTTGGTCATATGAATTTATACCTTACTCAGTCCCATTGTGATCTCATTTATGTACCTCAATTTCATATATTTATAACATCAGTCAATGACCTAAAGTTTATCATACAAGATATTTATACCATAATTTCACGAACAAAATTTTACCATAGGACAAGATTCCCAGCTCGATAGGTAGGCGAGATTGTCAGTTCATGGATATCCAATGGGCATCTAGACCAGAAGTTGGTCACAAAGAGCAACCCGTCAAGAGAAAGTTCAACTTTCTTATTACTATTATTAGATCAAAATAAAATGATTTTTCTTCTTCAATTCCACAATATAGACAATAGGTCATAATGCATGGATTATTTGTTATTATTTTTATTATTATTATTATCATTTTTTTTTTTTTTTTTTGGTCAAACGATTGAGTTGGAGTAAGCCAATTGAACCTTAAATCAAATTTCACCCTTTGAAGCAAAAGCCTTTCAATTCCCATAGGCCCACTCCATCTACTTGGCCCTTAGGATCTGGGTTTGAATGATGAAAATTAGGCATTGTTTCAAGTTTCAACCCCACAACAGTTCCTATGAATTGACAGTAAATCCAATTTTGGGAATCACTTTTTTTTTTTTTTTGGATAATTAAGCATCCACAAACAAAATAGGTATGAGGTTTCAGATGAACAGGTGCAGTTGGTGAGCATGAATACAACTGCAGCCAGTTGACTGTAAGGTTTTGAGTACTTAATAGAACACACCGAAAAAAGAAAACAGTCTCCAACAAAACAGCAGGAAAAATTCAGCTGATGGGTTCCAATGGGGAATTCTATAAAATGGAGAGGCTCACTGGAGATTCCAACCTGAGAGAAGAAAATGTTCTCCCCTCAAATCATGTCATCATCCCCAAATAAGCCCCAATCTGTGTCCTTTGTCCACATTCCTTGCAATAAGATTTATCAAACTGAGCCCAAATCATCTCCTGCCAAACAAATAATTGTTACTAAAACTAGCAATGTGGAGCTAATTGAATGGCCAAAAAAAAAGAATATAACTAGAAACTGATCTGCTGAATGGAAAATCACATATCCAAACACACTAAATTTCTGTTTTTATCTGTTGGGGAAATCAGAAAAGATGTCCATGGAGAATATAATGCAAACAATTATCAAAGTCATCATATGCCACTGGGGATACTTACTATCTTCTTGAGGTAGATGCAGCCCCAGTTGTCCTGTCATGACACAAAATGTAAAGCTCAATGAGCTCCTAATTGTGGTAGTCTAGAAACAACATACTAGGATAAAAATACTAGGTTTCGAAGGTTTTAAAATCATACCTGCCCGACTGTTTCCCAACAAAATGTGCACCAGGCCTCCCATTAATTGACCCTTTGTTTTGAGTACTGGCCACGCCAGATCTATCAGGATTTGCTCCATTCCCAGCTGTCATAAACACAGATGACTGGCCAGGCCTAATTTCAGGGCCATTCATTTCCACAGCATCTTTGGATTTGCTCAAAATTTTTATATTTGAGAAACCTCCACTGGCATTAAAATAAACACCATTGGATTGCTGATTTTGCATTGCCAAGAGTTGTGAAGAATTATCAGCTGCACTTGCCGGAGTAACTGCATACTCCTTGAAAACTGTCTTTTCAGTCTTCACATGTTTGGAATCAATAGATGGAACCTTCTTCTGTCGGTGAGACTGTGCCATGGGAGTGACAGCCACAGAAGGCAATAAAGATGAGTATGGTGATGACACTGCTGCTGCTGCAGCAACTTTTGCTACTGCTGCTGTGGCTGCGATCATTTCTTGTGCACCTTCTCGAAGATGAATATAGTCCCCTTCAATTACAAATAGCTGAAATCACAAAACAATATTCTCAGATAATGACAATAACACATTTTTATTGAAAAAACATAAAAATACCAAACTGATGCTTCCATTAGACTTACTTCAGGATGACTGGCGACAAAGTCATCAAGCTTTCCATATTTCTTCTTGTAATCATGCCAATGCAGAGGTGCAAGCATTTTGCCAAGCCTATTCGGGAGCTGTGCTAGCCACAGGTAACAAATACCATCAATTAAATAAATTTGTAAGGATAACCAGAAAAAGAAAAAATATTTTTTAATAGACTAACCGTTGAGCTAATCCGAATTTTACCACCAGATCCAGATGGAATTGTCCGAACAATGCAAGCCAACAACGATCTTTCATCAAGGAGGGTTACCTCTGTAGTTTTGCCCGTTGCCAATGTATTTGGCTGCCTTGCTGAAACATATGCTTCAGGCAAAACCGTACTAGTCACATTATTAATTGAAATTTCGCCAAAATTTACTGGATGATTTGATGTATCAGACGGTGTTGTACTGGCAGCAGGACTTGGTTGCTCTGCAGTCAAACCTTGGCTCTCTAGTGCATGATTAGTCAAAGTGATAGTATTGTTGTCCTGTGCCAGAACAAATTTGATGCTAGCTTAGTTTCTATTACACTTTAGAGCTGTTTTCAAAAATTCACAGGCTGAACTCACAGTATCAACCAATTAAGACAAAAAGATATAACATGTCCTAAAATAAACAAAATAATTGATAATGACAAACCTTCTCACTGTTCTGTTCAAGAGGGTTCAGTCTTAAAGCATCATGAAACTGGGAAGAAATTTGTTGCAAGCTCTGCTGAGGTTGGGGGCTTACTAAGTAGCTCTTATCAATTGACTCAAGAACCTGAACAAAATTTTGGTGAGTTGTTAATCCAGAATATGAAAATAAATAACATAATATTTATTTTGTAGGAAGTAATATCTAAATTTATAAAACCTTTTTTTCTTCAGTGGATGATGGGATCACAGAATCACGTTCCACCCCTTGGTTGATTTGAACATCCAAGTAGTCTGGCTGAAGAGCTTGCCCATTTACAGACAATTCATACTCATAATTAGCATCCACTTTCAATATGTTTTGATCAGTTTGAGCTGGTGCATATGGATTGTGCATTGATATCTGTGCACCCTCTGATACAGCCTGAAGAAGAAAAAGAAAGAATAAACTTACTATAAAATCATGGCTAGTATTTGACAATGATGAAAATGGAAGCTTTTGTCCACTAGTACTTGTTGGTTCTGCCAGTGTGGGACTGATGAAATCGCTGGCATTGAATGGAAGTGTCCAACATGAGATTGAGGAACATGTGATGGTACAGAATGGGGAACTCCCTGTTGATGCATAACAAATGGATGCATTGCAGTCACCTGTCCAGGCGGCAGATAGGTAGGCATCCCAAGTAAAGATGATGGAGCAATTGGAACAACACCTGGAACATGCTCAGCCTAATAATGACACAAGAAGTTTTAATTTATGGACACAATGTAACTAAATAAATAAATTTAATTTTGGTTTACAATGTAAATAAATTCAATTTATGGATGCAATATAAAGAAATTCAATTTATGGATACAATGTAAATTAATAAATAAATTCAATTTTGGTTTACAGGTAGATGTATTTCATTCCAAAAATGTAGCCTGTCTCAAGCATACATATGTGTATATTTGTAGCAAATATGTATATATGGTACAAGATTCATCATTTTGACTATCATACCATCCTTCTCTATAGACAGACAACCATCTGTTTTCTCAAAACTATAACCCAAATCCTTGGCTGTTTTCCCTGATCCCATGACTAAACCATGCGTCCATGTAATCCAATTTCCTATCATGTTGTATTCAATTGATATCATATTCTTATGAATGAAAAACAATCTTGAATGTTTAATTGTATCTTTTCTTAACTCTTTGTCTTGCTGCAAATCAACCCCAAGATTGCCGGCACTCAATTCTGTTAAGCTCATTTTATAGCTATATAATCAATTGATCATTTCTATGCATAATAAAGCATGCATCTCCCTTCATCCATCTTAAGTAGTGATGACACCATACCTCTGGAGCAGTATCTGTCATTTTTAATTCTAAGCAAATACCTCCTCAGTCTCCCCTACATACTGGATGAAAGACCAGGGAACCCAAAACGGTTGCTCTTGGATTGGGCATTAATCTTTACTTTCACAAGGGATAACTCCTACTTGTACTTAGATTCCAACCTCAATATTATGTCCTAAATTTGTTTTTCTTCAGACCTTCAAATTATAAGACCCATCCACAGTTATGACTTGGTGCCTGCCATTGTTCTAGTTTCATAAACTAAAATAATAATACCAGCAAATACACCATGACCAGAAAACTTAACAAAGTCCTCATTTGTAATTCTAATTCATAACACAAGAATGGAAAATATTCTGATTGAAATAAAACATTCTGCAACATTAGAGACAACCAATTGTAATATAGAACATTTTTAGTATATAAAATAGAAAGATAAAAAGAAGCTATTCAATTCAATATCCCAGTTTGAAATAACATATTAGTCAATATTGTCAATAGACTACCACCATTGCAGGAAGGACACATTTTTAACCCCCATAAATGGTCATATTATCTATGGAACTTCTTGTTACAGCATGTGTTTACTGCAACTTGCAATTTGGGTGAAGGAAAGTTAATCAGGGGAAAAATAAAACCACAACACTTATCATTGTCAAACTAACAAAACAACAGCAATACCAGGACTCTTACCTGGCTTGATGAATTGCCAGTTGAAACAAAAGGTGGAACAGTGTCAGCATTCCCATTTGGAAGTACCCCAGAGTTCCCGCTGGAAGTTCCACTTCCATTTACATCCAGTTGGCTTCCATTGTTCTGCCCAAATTGAGATACATCCTTTGAATTTGTTTGGGATACGCGCGGCTCATCAGTGTAAGTTCCACTCCTTTCTCTAGCATCGGCCAACTCATGCTGTAGCTGCTGAATCGCATGCAAATGAAGTCTTTCCATCTCTGCAAACTAAAATCAATAACAAAAAAAGAGTCAATCCATTGTGAAATAGAATTAATAAAAAGAAAAACAGAACACCAAGAAGGAAAATTAGAGAGTAAGGCAATATTGAAACTACACAATCTTGAATCACATTGCATGTACATAGTCAAGCTCGTTTTAATTAACATTTATTGACAAGATACTGAGAAATGCAAGACTGAATAAATTAAATTTTCCAATTGAAATACCCAACACTTCTCTCCAAGCCAACATGCAAAAAGAAGTGATTCCATCCATATATTTGAAAAGTAATTACATACTTTATATTATATCTTAACATAAAATGAAACAAAGAACAAGTGCAATAGAAATCCAACACAAAAATACCTGTCTCTGACAACCAAGCCAAAGCTGGTTGTATTGTTCTGTGCGTTCTCGCAACTCAGCTTGTAATGAGTGATTTGTAGTTGATTGCAACGCATCCATCTCTTGAACACGGGCAATCCAAGCTTGGGCCTCCCTTAACTGTTCATCTTTATAAAGAATGGTCTCCTGAACAACTCTATGCTGAAAGACAAAAACACTATTAGGTAGCATTTTTCCTGAATCATACACAAGATCATAATTTAGAGGCTAAGCATTTCAATTAACCACTTCAACATAAATATACTACAATGTTGTATGACTACAATTTCTAAATAATGCTCATAGTGCTCACCATATGTTTAGTTGGATTTAAAATTGAAATGAACAAAAACCATACCCAACAGGCTAACACATATCTAAATGTATTTAATGTACATTGCAGAACTTGATATTGATAACTTCCACTCAAGCAGCATGATACATGTGCATCATAAATGTGCAAATGAACATACCTGGTCCTGCAACTCGATAAGTTGCCTCTCCTTTTCTTGAATGTGTTCTTGAAGGTCATGTATTTGTTTCAGATGTTGAGCTCTTTCAGCTTCAGAATTATCACGCTCCCTTCTGCAGAAAAAAGAGAAGCCACCCCATTTTGATTTCAAAAGGTTCAACAAACCTCCAAAAAAACACAACACACCCCATTAAACAATGCAAGATATGAAGGACCTGAAATATAGAGGAAAAAACAGTAATAATGACCATTATTTTAAACCATAAGAGATAACTTTCTTTTAATAACTATATGATATCATTGTCCTTCCAAAGAGCCCAAGTATGAAAATATACTTGAATCCACAAAAAATAGGTCATAAAGACCCAAACACATGCAACACAATCCACCAAATAACCAAATAAAGATGCAAGATATTAAGAACTTGAAATACAGCGGAAACAAACATCAATAATGATCATTATTATATACCATAAGAAATAACTTTCTTTTAACATCTATAAGGCATAATTGTTCTTCCAAAATAACCCAAGTTGAAATATACTTGAATCCACAAAAAAAAACGGGTCTTAAAGACCCAAACACATACCGGAAGGTAGCCAATTCTTTGTTCTGTTCTCTCAGAAGGTCCTCTTTAGCCCAGGCCTATAGAAAAAACACATGAAGAGGCAATTAACACATGAATAGCCAAACAGATTTTGTCCTCATCAAATAGGACAATATCAGAAAAAGCAAACTGCTCAACAAACCGCTTCATTGTCCAATTTGATTTCATGTAACTCCCTATCTTTGTCTTCCATCCTCCTTTCCAGTTCATGTATTGTCTGTTCCCTTTCATGGAGTTGCTCCTGCACAACCAAGTAAACTCATATTTAAGTAGAAATAACAGGTCAATTTGTATATATGTATAAAAGCAAAGGAACTGGCAAATGCAAAGCATGCTCTGGAACACCTGAAAGCAAAAAGAATTCTGATGGGCATTAAAAAAAATCATTTCAAGTTTCATGATTGAAGGATTCAAATAAATTGTCAAAAAAATTCATGAAATTCTTGAGGAAATGGCTTTCATTTAGCCTCAAATATGGGGATCTTCTCAAAAAGTTACTACTCCAAAAACATATTATTAGACTAAAAATTGGGTAATATAAAGCATGAAAATAAACCTGAAGCTTGACAGTGGCATTAGCATGGTCTTTGATTTGGGCATCAAAGCTGTTCTGCATTTCCATCACCTCTGATCTCGCAATCACCTGAGCTCTAAGCTCAATCTCCATCTGTTGCAGCTCCTCCCTCTGGTGTGCAATAGTATGAAGTCGCTGCTGCAAAATGTCATTGTCTAAGCTTCCATCGATAGTGATTGAACAAAAATCCACATCCAGCGGCTCTCTTCCCTGCTGCACCTTGAGTACAGAAAATCAATAAACCTAACTTTTCAATGATGATACATTCAACTGCAACTAGTCCTTAAAACATAATCATTACCTCATATATCGTTCTCTCATCCGATTGACCCAGCTTCGACCGCTCCAACTCCTGTATCGCACAAGTTTTTCTAATCAATAAACAAATAATCATAAAACCCTAACCCCTGTTTGGTTGTCAAGAAAACCGATGAAAATCCTAAGATTCGGCACTTCGGTTTCGTCGCCTCACAAACAAACTTCGGCATTCCATTTCCTTCACATTCTCGACAACCAAACAGACACTTCCCTTAACGGTTTCTCAGAAACCAAACAAACAACGAGTTTCCCCACCAAACCCAAATCAATGCAACCAGTTCGAGTAAAACCACTACCTCATCCCCAGGGTTCCGAACCGAATGGGGCTCCGTCACCACCCGCCACTCCTTCCTGGAAGCCGGAATCGGGAGAGAACCGACGCGTGAGGCGGCGGCGACACTGGCCGCGGCCTCCATGAAATCAAAAGCTCCGGCACTACTCCTTTCAGACGGAAACCCTAAATTCCAGACCAACAACCAAAAAGAAACCCTAGAATCGAAATTACTTTTAAAATAAAAAAATAAAAATAAAAATAAAACGAGTGGAGTATGAGTGTAAAACCAATCTAAAAACAACGAAGCAATCAACAAACAGCAATGGCGAAGATTAAAAAGGTACCTTGCTGGTGTGAGCAAAATCGGGGGTTCTTTGGGATATAAGGGTTTTGAAGGGGTTAGAGTAAAAAAGTGAAACGTTGACGACAGTGAGAGAAAGCGAGAGAGGGGGAGAGAGAGAGAGAGAGGAGAGAGAGAGGGAGAGGGAGAGAAAGAGATGATTGGGTGTGAGAAACTTACATATAGCGGAGGCTCCCGCCATTTATAGGGCTTTTCAGCCTTACGGTCACTCGACTCACGCTCCCCAGCGCCGCGTGGGTCTACTCCCCTAGGGCTCATCAAGAGTAACATTAAAATAAAATTTAATTAAAATTACGTAAAATTTTATAAATTTCCTGATTTTATTAAAAATAATTAAAATTAAATTTTGAAAAAATTCGAGGAAAATACTTGATGTAGATTTATTTATTTATGTATTTTATTTATATATTTATTTGTGATAAAAGTCAATTTCGTTAAACCACTATCAATAATAAAATATATTTAAAAAATAAACCAGTCCTATAAAAAAAATATTAAATCTATATTTATATAAAATTTTTATTGATTTAAATATTTATGAACTTCATAATTTTATTAAAAAAATAAATAAAATATAAAATAAGAAAATTTTAAAAAATATCAATTCTAGATTTTTTTAGTTTTTATTATTAATACCATTAAGTGATAAAACAAACATTCCGTTGAAAAAGTTTAATTTTATCTTCTATATCATCCTTATCATTTTTACGAGACAAACACACCCTTTGTAATAATTATAACGGTTTAAACTTTATTTATAATAAACTCTAAAAATGTAATTTTTGTCGTTTATACAACTATTTTTCTTAGTTTTTTTATTATTAATATAGTTTTAGAAAAAAAAAAAAAAAAACATTCCATTGGAAAAGTTTAATTTTATCTTCTATATCATCCTTATCGTTTTTACGAGACAAAAACACCCTTTGTAATAATTATAACGGTTTAAACTTTATTTATAATAAACTCTAAAAATGTAATTTTTGTCGTTTATACAACGGTTTTTCTTAGTTTTTTTTATTATTAATATAGTTTTAAAAAAATAAAAAATAAGTTAGAATGCGTCTGATAATATTTTTATTTAAAATATTTTTAATGAAAATATTTTTTTATAGATGTTTTTAAAAAAAAAAATCACCTATTAAGCATTTTAAGTTAAAATTTGTTTGACAATATTTTTATTTGAAGTATTTTTAATTAAAATATTTTATCTATCCTTCTACTGAAAATAAGTAATTTTTTAATATTACAAGTTATTTTTCAAAATTTTGAAAATATTTTCTAAATTTTACTTAAAACCTAAATTTTTTTCAAAAACATTTTTTAAATTAAAAATGTTTCATAAAATCATTAGCAAACAAACTTTCAAAATTTTGTTTATGTAAATATTATATTATATTATACATATATATATACATATCAAAAGTAATCAAATATTAAAATATTTTATTCTCATAATTTAAGAAATAATATTTATTTTAAATAAATCAAACAATCAAACATAAAATTATTTATCATCATGTGTTCTCAGTGTCATGCCATTGTCCTCTTTTATTTTTTTCCTTTAATATGCCCCTTCAGTGAAGACATCCTTTAACAGTAACTTTATAAATAACACATAGAAAGGCTAAAGCTTCTTCCTCTTAAATTAAAATTTTTGTCCGACCAAGACTATGTTATCAAAATAAAAACTACTCGGCAGTAGTAATTGCTTATATTATTAAAGAGCTACTATAAATTGGCTAGAAAAGCATGGTAAGTGAAAAAAAAAAAAAAAAAAAATCATCCCTTTCTCTATAAACTTTGTTTTAGCTTGAAATTAGCCTTTGATTGCTACGAGATTATCATATATATTTTTGAAGTCGCTTAAATATTTTTCAAAAGATATCTTTTTTGAATTGTAACAAGATGCAATCACTCTTTAATAAAAAGTTCATACCCCATATACTATGTTAACACCAAAGCTCATACTTAAAACGTATTATTTGATGGTTCGAATAACTCATAAAGTGATAAATTTGTTATTATCAATCGATAACTAGTATTGTAGGATGAAGCTTTTGCTTAAGAGAATGATTTCATTTTATCACAATATTGATGAAATGGTAGAACATTGATGAAAGGCTAGAAGACCAAAGTTAATAACTAAGAGGATGATTTGATTTTAGTAGAAATTTTGTGGTGTTTAGTTTAATTGATATCAAACTAAAAAGAATATTGATGGAATGCTAGAATGTTGAGGATTTATTTTATTTATTTATTTATTATTTTTTTTTTTTTTAAAGAAGAAGATATGGCTTGTGCAGATAGGTTGAAATTTTTAGGGCATCCAAGCACATTTGGAAAACCGCTAAGTCTAATACCATGAACAATTTGATAATTTAACAATGGAAAGAATTGAATTTTCTTGTTTCTTTTCAAAAATTTATACAAGAATTTTAGAAAAAAAGAAATAATAAATATCCTAAAATTAAGAAAAATAGATATCATTTCGTAAATCAAGAGAACTAAATATTATTTAGGAGAATATTTAATTTCTATTGATTTATTTAAAATAAATATTATCTTCTAAATTAGGAGAATCAAATATTTTAATGTCTTGGCATTGTCCTATTTTATTCTTTCCTTTAATAATAATTAACCACTAAGATTTTTTAGTATTTAACTTTCATTTTTATCTAGCACCGCTTTGACTCTTATTTTCTAAGTTTTTACCTTTTCACACAAAATTAATATTGTTGTAAATATTACTTAAAAATAAATAAAAATAGTTAGGGGTTGTTGATACTCATTAGTAAAAAGTAAAAAAGATTTATACAACCTGCATTTTTAATGTTTGATACGATAAACTTTGAACTAAAAATATTGATTTTGCTTATGTTAAAATTTTAATTATTTTAAAAGTTTTAAATTCCCTTAAATATCCTACTTAATCAATATTTTTAAAATTGAAACAAAAAAAAAAATGACAGATTCATGGTTTAATAGTCAAACTAATGATTGAATTGTAATCAAACTAGTGATACCATAAATATATTATAAATTAAAAACTAATAATATTAAAATTAATATTTGTTTAATTATTAAAATTAAAAATAATTATAAAAATATTCTGTTTATATAAATTAAACACTAATAATAATTGTGTTTTTACTTCAATATTATAAATTAAATTAATACTTTATATTCTATTCAATAAAATAAGTAAAATATTTAAATGTGAAAATATAGATTGAAAATGAAAGAAAATTTTGGTTATTTAATTTTTCTTATATATTAGAAGCTATACACTTATATATTCTATTATTTTATAATCTTAAAAATTATTATATTATTTTACATATATTATCTACATATTTATTATTAAATTTTTTTGTTGAAAAGAATTATAAAATAAAAAATATGTCATAGCCTCTTTCATTGGTAAGTCCAGTTCAAGCTTGATTCAAAGCCTCTTTTGACTTAGTTCTTATTGCTAGATAGCATTAAAAATAATTGCTGAGTATATTTACATTTTTATAATAAAGCAAATGATTTATAATATATTTATACTATTTTAAATGTTTTGATCAAAAATAAAAATAAAATAATTGTAAAGTAAATTAGTTAGAGGGTATCTGATAAAATTTAATATTTATTACTTTATAACTTAAGTTGACTTTAAGTAAATTATATTTGAGTTGTTGACTTAAAACTTATTACTTGATTGTTATATTAAATATTAAAATTATTTGATAAAATTAACTTAAAATTTATTTTAAATCAATAAATTGACATATTTATCCTGGTATGTTATAAGTGGGGCAAAAGAGATAAAAAGGTAAAATGAAAATGTGGATTTAAGAATAAATTAATTATTTTTACTTAATGCTTAAAGTTATTTTTTACTTTAAGTTATTTTACCAAATATACGTAATTTTCTTAATGATTTAAATTACATTAAGTTATCAAATCACTTTTAAGTTATTAAGTTGGTTTACCAAACACCCACTTAATTTCTTAAATGGGCTTTATAGAATAAATTATGATAAAGCAAATTAGGCAATACACCATTTCTATTTATCATGAACATTTATGTTAAATAAGATTTTTTTTCTTTCTTTTTCTTGCAAAATTTTCCCTACAAATTTATTTTCATTGATTTTCTTGTTAAAATTATATTTCTTAAAATAAATTAAATCATAATCTAACTTTTTTATTAATTAATTTATTTTTATACAAAAAATAAATAAATAAACAATTAAATGAGTTGGATGATGCACATAAAAATAAATTATTAACTTTAAGTTTTAAAAAATAAAAAATAAAAATCCTTTAATCTTTCTTTCATTTTTTTTTTTTTTTTTTCACATTTATGTCAAAATTTCCACAAATCAAATATTGGGTTAGAGTTTTAAAAGCTCGATATTCAATCTTGAAGACAAAGGCACCATATTATTTTATAGTGTACTATTGTTGATTCAACCATGACTATCATTAACCTCATTTTTGTTATCATCAAAACTTGATTAAGAGAAACTTCGACTAATAATTATTTATATAATTTTTGAAAAAATAAAAAAATGTCATATCATGAAATAAGCTTAAATTTGTAAAATAAATCATTTTTAAACTTCAATTATTTTAATTAATCAAATATTAAAATAAATTTTAGTACTTCAATTTAAAATAATATCGAACACTTTTTACTTTTATTAATTCAGTACTTGTAATTTTCTAGAATTTTCTTATAGAGATTGACCTAGCATGGCTTAAACCAAGCTTACTCCTCCATATAAGAATCATTTGAAAAGAGAAAATTTGAAGAGTGAATTTATTGAAAAAAAGCTCAAAAAATTAAAGAAAATGTAATTTATCATTTGACACATAATGTTATGGACATTGCAATAATAGGTTTTATTTGAAAAATGTTAAGACCGATGACTTAATTTTAAACATCCTTCTTTATTCCAAAAATGAACAAAGTTCGAGTTAAACATCATTATGTTAGGAAATTTAGTTCAATAATAATGATTTGGAGAATGCAAATAATGATGATTATCATCTCTAGCATGCAAAATTGGACTCAATTATAATCGATTTAAGAAATATAAATAATGATACTATAATTAATGATTTACAAAGCTCGACCTAGTTATGATAAATCCCGACAATTTAAATAATGATGGCTATGATTAGTAGTACACAACTTAATTCATGTATATTCTATTATGAATGTGAAAAATAATAATTAATAATAAGTAGTGCACAAAATTATTTAATTAAAAATTATTGGCCTATTTTTAATTTCCAAAAATTAGTATAAATTCAAAATTAATCTGGGAAGAGATCATGAGAATCCAAATTCAAGCTTGGGTTCATGGCATGTGTTGCACGGGGACACCATTTTAAAGTGAAAACTCATTTTGTCTTCTTGTTGGAAAGTATAAACCAAAAGAGTGGCCATGGCCCCACATTCTCAAGATTGTTTCAAATCTGGAAAATTTCTGGAAAATGCTTCTTACTTTTCAAATTAATCCCACCTACATAGTTGAAATTAAAATTTAAAATTTTTGTACTTTCCAAAGCTTTCTAGATAAATCTTAAAGTTGAAAATCAAAACCAAACTCGATCTAATTTCTAACTTAAGAGACTCAACTAGAACTTGACCAAACTCGTTTTTCTAAACTTTCGATTTTGTTTTACTATGGTCTAGATCGTCAAAGCTCGAAGCCAAGTGCTACCACAATGGATTCAGCGGGACGAGGAGGTGTGAGCTTTCACTCGAAAAGCCTTTCAGTCACTTGCATTAGGGCATTCATATTGGTACGCTCCGATCGATCCTTGGATTCCTGCAATGAGAATAATTATAATGCTTATGTGAACAAGTTTTTAGGTTGATATCATAATTTGCTTTTTTATAATCTAAGATACAATGGAAAATAGAAAGTTGTTTACTCATTCATTTGAATGGCTTAGCCCTTACGTTAATAACTATCAGGGAAAAAAAAAAGAACTCACTCTTAGCTTATATTTTTTCACTTTTTAACACTATTTGCTACTCAATTCAAACAAATCGAAATGATTGAAGTTTTTCTATTTGGAATCGTGTTAGGTCTGATTCCTATTACTTTGGTTGGATTCTTCATAATTGCATATTTACAAGGCAAAGGCGATGATCAATTTGACCTTTGACTAATTAACATCTCTTTGACAATATAAATTTGAATGTATAGAACTTTAAACAAAATTGTAAAACATCTAAGCAAAATTAATATATTCAACCAAAGAGGAAAGATAAGGTTCAAATACCTTATATGCAATGTTTCACCTTCTAAGTCATAAAGCATATCATATTAAAGTTGAGCCGATTTTCTTTGATCGGTAGATAAGCTAATATATTTAAAATACCTAGAAATGACACACCATATGCATATGAAGTACATAAAAAGTATAAGAAGGCAAACAAAAGAAAAGAAAAAACAACAAATCACAACCCAAAACAAGAACAATGTCCTAAAGAGCTAGAAAAACATAGGGTTTTCATACAACCTATTTATGGGCAAACTCGTATCATAGTTTGTTATCTAACCAAAGCCTTCAAACCAAATAAAATTCAAGTATCAACATCCCATGTTAGCAAACTCTACTATTCCTAGTAACTACCTAATGCGACCACTTTTTGCCTGACTTGAAATAACAAAACAATCCAACTTTTTAAAATCTCTTCGAAGTTTTGAAGATAATGTATTCTTTATCATCTCCCCCACCTCCTCCCCCTCACCTTATTTGTAGATTTGACATTCAAATCAAATCCTAGTATCCTACTCTTGATTAAACTAAAACCAAAAGCCTTTTATATTTAACAATTATTGCCAAGTCCAAATCAATAAAGTTCATTTCAAGTTTCAACTTGAGCCAAACATAATAAAAATTTGGAGCATTTCAATTAGTCATAAAAACAAAAACTTACAAAATTGAGCTGAAATTAGATTTAGGCTATTCAAATCTTATCTTCAATCTAATTTGAATTGAGTTCGAGTTCCAAAAACTAATATCAAATTTAATGCAAGTATTAAAAATGATTGCATAGTTGTTTCTCTTTTTCTATGGGTTCATGACCAAAGTCATGAACTTAACATATTTACATTTCTCATATTGTACATCTAATTTGCGTGGTAGGATTAAAGGTATAAAACATATATAAAAAAATTACAATGTCTTGTTACCAAAGTCAGTAACTTAATACATAGTGTGCAAGATACAATATTTAAAGTCATGTACTTATATTAAAGTTTCATATAACATGAATACTAAATAGAATTGGAAAATATAGGTTTATATATTCTAGTAGAAAGTGTTCATTTGTAATTCTCGAAGAAATCTCACTCGAGATTATATAAAAGGACTCATAGTCTCTCTCTTTTCTTGTTCTAAATTTGTAAGTGTTGGAGTTAGGTGGGTGCCCAAGTCGAGCTAGCCCAACTTGATCCAACCAAATAAAAAATCAAGGGGAGTAGTTTTTGGGGGTTGAAATTGCCTAGAAAACCACCATATTAAAAAAGAAAAAGAGGCTTCTTTCTCATTTTTACTTTTCTTTGGGAAAAGAAAGATCGAAAGAACTCAAGAAGAAAAAATTTATGAAAAAGAAAGTGAAAGGCTTTTATATTAGAAAACAAAGTGGTTATCGATTTTAGTACAATTCCATTCACGACTTATGACAAAAAATTAAATGGTGAAATATTTTTTTTTTTTTTATAGATTTTAGATATTTTAAAAAGATAATAAGAAGTTTTCTACAATAAAGCTTTTCATCATTTGTACAAACATTACATTTTGGCTCATTAAATTAAAATTTGAGATTGATTTATTTGATTTTTTAGACCAATTATCCTTAAAAATTTAGGACTAAACCATAGAAGCTACAATCCAAATATCACGAAATAAGTAATCTAGTATAATAATAATAAAATTGCCGTGCCGTTAATATTTTTCCATCCAAATGTGAATAATATTTAAAAAATAAAAACATTTATAGATTTCGCAATCAAGAAAAGTAAGTCGCAGCTATAGCATCCAAACACGAGATTCGGATGTAAACAAACTTTCCGCAAAGGTCGAAGCAAACATTAGAAGTAATAATTTCGAGGTTTACCAAACAAAGTCGTCGTTGTTTTCAGATCCCATTAATTAAAAATATTTGAATAGAATAAATCGGTTTTCTCACAATTCTTCGTCAGGAAACGCGTTATCTCCCTAACCAAACACTCCAAATTCCAATTAAACAATTACCAACACAATAATGAGTAATCCATTTATGACCTTAATCATCACGTACTGGTGACGTTTATGGTCACAGCTGTCTCCGTTCATCGTCCGATTTACATGAATGGAGAAGTCGACAGCGCTTTTGTCAAATGGGACCCACATCACGGAAGCTTTTATCTGCATCAGACGGTGGTACTTGAGCTTTGACCCTGGCACTCTCACAGCTTATTTAAGCTTAGTGTGCATTGGGTTGAAGATCGATGTTGTCTATATAGCTATAGCCGGCGAAGGACTTTCGATAGTAACGTTGAATCTACACCGTCGGATGTGGCGACTTTGACTGATCGAGATTGGAGATTCATAGCCGGCGATGGGGCATTGCTGCAGCAAAGACATTTCCGTGGTGAAAGATGACACAGTCGCCGGCGAGTCTGCCGCCGGCATGGGGGGGAAACCAGCAGCGCCGCTGCATCTGGTCGGAAATGGCGCGGTTGACGTTAAGAGGACTCCAGCTCACTCCTTCAACAGCCCTTGCCCTAGCCCGTACCCTCAGGGGAGTAGTCCTCTGCCTCCCGGAATTGCTCCGTCGCCGGCGAGGACTCCCCGTAGTAGAGTCCGGTGGCCGTTCCCTCCGCCTTCGCCGGCAAAGCCGATCATGTCGTCGATACTGAAGCGGCGAGGGTCGGCGAGGCCGAAGGAGGGGCCGATACCGGAGGAAGGCGCCGGAGAAGGCGAAACGCAGCTGGATAAGAGTTTCGGATATGCGAGGAACTTTCCGGCGAAGTTTGAATTGGGAAAGGAGGTTGGGCGAGGGCACTTTGGACATACTTGTTGGGCTAGGGGCAAAAAAGGTGAGCTCAAAGGTCAAACGGTGGCTGTGAAAATCATCTCCAAAGCTAAGGTGTGTATTGGTATGTGTTTTATAGTTTATATTTGCGTTTATTCAATTCACCATGCGAAATTCAAGCTCAATCATATTTGATCATGTTCATTTATACTGTTTTTGATTCAATTTATGTATAATTCATGGACTTAACATTTGGTAGATTGATGGAATTTTAGCTTAATTCAACTCAACTCAACTAAGCAAACCCTGAATATAGAACTTTTATTTTGATTTACATGAATTATTTCGCCGTTTTCTGTGATTTTTTTTGCGCCTTCAATTTTGATCAGGTCACATCTAAGCTACCGCACTTGATGGTTTCTTGTATGAACAACCAATTTTAGTTGACTCTTCCACGTCTTTTGTCCTTGATGGATTCCACCTCTCCAGGCTTCTTTATGGGTTGGAATTGAAATTTCAACTAAATTTGATTGGAAGTTAGGTTTGTTTGAATTTGGGATTTGCGAGGTCATTAGTCTTTATGACTTACAGTCCTATGGATGAAAAATCTGGGTGTTTCGTAAGTCTTGCACTGGTTTTATTTTTGGTTGAATTAGTTTGTTGCAAAGCATAGTTTTGTGTCATTTTAGGCAGGCTGTGGAGAATTATTCTTACTCTTTTAGAACTGTGTTGAAATGTGTTGAGGTGGTAATTATGATCGAAATTGCAATTGAGAATATCCAATAGAAACTGGCATTGGGAATATTCAAGTTGCTCAAAAGTTGGGTTTTTATTGACCAAGCACTCCTTTTGGGGACTTTGTGTTTCTGCATTTATTTCATGTTATTGGAAAGTCAAATATATTTTAAGCGGGAAGGAAGACATGATATTGATTTTACCGATCGAGTTCTATGCAATCTACATGGAAGAAGGAATTTATTGCAGTGGGCATGTTGTTCAATCATTGCAGAATTGCTTTATAGTGTGTGGAAAATTCATGTGGGTGAAGAGGCCAAGAAGTTACTGAACCAAAAGAGCAGTGTCTTTAGGTCCTTCTCATGGTTTAGTAGACCTTAGAGGAAAAAAGGTAAGAAAACAGAATACTTTGCTTGGTATAGCTGTTGATACTAGTTGACAGATATAACTGAACCATGTATAGTCATCAACACTTTTGCATGCAACATTAAGGTTGCTGATGAGCAGATGGAAAGAATCACAGGTGCCTTACCTTACCTAGGTTTTGGTATTTAGTTTGTATAATTAATGTAATGGAAAAGAAACAGATGCAACAGCAGTGGGAGGTGGCCTTTTCCAAATATTGTTCTATTTGGTTGCAGTATAATCTCATCTCATATTTCAACAATGAAATGAAACTGGTGGCTAGGTAGATCTGTCAATATGATTGAATTGAGCGGTTATAGCTTATGCTTGATAATTCTGGCTGAAGTGCTCCCATTCTTTTCATATTCCATACTGGCCACATTTGTTTCTTTTTAGCCCCTTTTAATGTATTTTTTTTCTTTTTCTGTGCCTGCATCATAAAAGCAATTAATTGTTTTACTAAGTTGGTAGGTGGGGGTGAGTATTGGTAACTAAATTAATGTTATTTGGCAGATGACAACAGCAATAGCGATTGAAGATGTTCGTAGGGAGGTGAAAATTTTAAAAGCTTTGTCTGTGCATAAGAATTTGGTCAAATTTCACGATGCATGTGAAGATGCCAGTAATGTCTACATAATCATGGAGTATGAGTTTCTTCTAATTCTATTTTCGGTGCACCTATTTATGGCAATATGATTCAGCTTTGTTTGGACTCCGTTGAGATATTTGGTTTCTATTTGACCATGTAGATGTAGATAATTCTGCTTGATTCTAATTTCTTAAGCTGATGAGGATGATAAACCTATGTCTAAAATCCATTTTTATTCTTATGACAGTCCAAACTGGGACAGTGTTTCATTTTTTCTCAAAATTTTCTGATGGACATCATTTAAATGATAACAATGTTTGCTGTTGTGGAAACCTTTTTTTTTTCCCTTTGAAACACTTGCGACAGATTCTTATCAATTATGTTGGTTTCATTGGATCATCGTTGGACGTTTTACGTCATACTTTTCTATATGGTCATTTTATAACCCTTCCCCACCAAAAATCTCCCAACACCCTCTTTTGATTTCTAGCTACATTTCTGTGCTGGAGTATTGTAGTTTTGACTTTTTTTTTTTTTTTGTTTTTTTTGTTTTCTCCCTTTTGGTTTTTTTTATCAGATTATGTGAAGGTGGAGAACTACTAGACAGGATTTTATCAAGGTAAACTTGAATGCTTTATTTTCTTTGTACTGCTAGTGGTAACACCTAGTTTTACTATCAGAAAAGATTATTTGAAGCAATACATTGCATTCTCCTGTTACAGAGGTGGAAGATACAGAGAAGAAGATGCTAAAGCTATTGTTGTGCAAATTCTAAATGTAGTTGCCTTTTGCCATCTCCAAGGTGTTGTGCACCGTGATCTAAAACCAGAGGTATAGTCTAATGAACATAATATATATGTTATTAATTTAACTCTATTGTTGTATATGGAATGAACTGATAGTTTTCTGCTTGCACAGCCAACTGTGTGCTTATGTGCCATTGTGTCTAGTTGTCATTCCCACTTTCTGCAAATTACTTTATTGACTTCTAATTCTCTGCAGAATTTTCTTTTTACCACAAGGGATGAGGATGCTCAGATGAAGGTTATTGATTTTGGTCTTTCTGATTTTATTAGAACAGGTAATGGTTGTGTCCACAAGTAATCATTCTTTCTTCAATAAGCATTATATTGTAGGGCTAAATTTCATACATGGAACACTTTGGTGGTTCAATTAGAAGGTTCAAGTTGGAACCAAACCATGTCCTCCTCTATGGTCTTGGCTTTTTTAATGGATTTTCTCTTTCCATTTCTAGGTTTTTTTTTAATTTTTTTAATTTTTTAATTTTTTAAAAGGTCCTAAGCACATTCACTTATTAAAAAAAAAATTTCACATCCACTTATGTCCTTTTTTTGTTTTGAATTTAGTTTTTATGAAACTAAATTGATTTCCTTTTGCAAATAACCTGTCTTTATGAAACTCTTACATAGATAACAATATGTTTCCTAAGCTCTTAGCAACAGTGTTCTGTTTCAACTCCTTAGACAATCACCTCTCTCTCTCTCTCTCTCTCTCTCTCTCGTGTTTGCACTGATTCATCTTAAGTTTGAATGTAACAGTCAGCTCTTTTATGCTTGTAGATCAACGTCTCAATGATATTGTTGGAAGTGCATACTATGTTGCACCCGAAGTACTCCACAGATCCTACAATCTTGAAGCTGATGTTTGGAGCATTGGTGTGATAACATATATATTGTTATGTGGAAGCCGGCCTTTCTGGGCACGAACTGAATCAGGAATTTTTCGTTCTGTTTTAAGAGCTGATCCTAACTTTGATGATTTACCTTGGCCAGCGGTATCACCAGAAGCCAAAGATTTTGTAAAAAGGCTTCTGAACAAGGATTACAGGAAAAGAATGACTGCTGCCCAAGCTCTAAGTAAGTTGTTTCAGCATATTATTTCATAGACCACTAATTTGAACCAATTGCTTGAAATTTAATTTCTCTTGTGCTCTCTATTTCAAATCTAGATTCATAAGAAATTAATGATGCCTCTATTCATAGCTCACCCATGGTTGCGAGATGAAAACCATGCTGTGCCTCTTGATATTCTGGTCTACAAGTTGGTCAAATCATATGTTCGTGTCTCACCTTTCAAGCGTGCGGCACTAAAGGTGATTGCCTTTTATTTGATAATTGATACACATATTTAAGGCTCTCTACATGACATTTTCTTTTGCTCTTTCTTCTCTATGATTGCAGGCTCTCTCAAAAGCTCTGACCGAGGATGAGCTTGTGTACCTGAGGGCTCAGTTTAGGCTATTGGAACCAAAAAATGGCCGTGTCTCTCTTGAGAATTTTAAAATGGTTGGTTGTGCTTCCTTTTCTTGTAATTTTTATTGCAAGCTGAAATTTTTTTCAGAAATCTTTTACCTAGTAACACTCAGTATAGTATAGATGTCTAATAAATAGATCCAATTTTAATCTATGTTTGTCATTTTTCTTGCCCATTAACTTATTATTTCAAAATGTGCAGGCTCTCATGAGAAATGCAACTGATGCCATGAAAGAATCCAGGGTGGTTGACATTTTAAATATGGTGAGACATTTGATATATCTACTTAAAAGTCAGTGGACATCTTACATTGTAGAACAGGGCTAGAGCTGTAGCTCTACTTTTTTTTTTTTTTTTTTCTTTACATATCACGTTTCCTTAGAAGTTACATTTCTTTGAAAACTGATGAAATGAATCCATTTCCCCTCTGCCTATCAAAGGAAGAAAATAAGAAAGAACTCATTTCTGTTCAGTCTGGAGGTCTAGACTTCATCTCATTGGAAATTTTCTTGGAAAATCATGTAGTGTAAGCTTTCCATTGCAGTTTATTTTTCCCATTATCTACCATGGCCTTACCCTGAAATTAGAAGTATCATTGATAGTCATTTTTGAATTCAGTACTGTTGTCATTGAGGTACCTATTATTTATGTGGATTCATGCATTAATTATTTATTTTGTGGCTGACAATTATGATTTTCTTAAAGATGGAACCACTCTCTTGTAAGAAAATGGATTTTGAAGAGTTCTGTGCTGCTGCAATAAGCCCGCTCCAGCTTGAGGCTCTTCAAGGGTGGGAGAAGATGGCTACTACAGGTTTTGAGTTTTTTGAACAGGAAGGAAACCGAGTAACCACGGTTGAGGAATTGGCACGGGTATTCAAATCTGTCTTCTAGGAAATCAGCTGTAGTTGATTTCATTTTCAACCTACTGAACTTCATAAATACTTTGTCCAGGAAATGAATTTGGGCCCTGCAGCATACTCTGCGTTCAATGGTTGGATCAGAAGTTCTGATGGAAAACTCAGCTTCCTTGGATTTACCAAATTTTTGCATGGCAGCGTGTCGCGTCCTAATACAAGACAGCAACAGCATGTCTAGCCATGTTCGTACAATCGATTACAGAATCTTCATTGTAAGTGCTTGTAATTTTCTTTTCTTAGATTTGCAGAAAAGGGTTTAAAAGTTAATGTGTAGATGGGATTGAGATTGAGATTCTGGAGACGTGCCCCTCCAGTGCTCTGAATTTTACCCTCAAAGACATCCTCAGGATTTTGTCACTTACTCTCTTTGTAAAAATGAATGTGTGTACAGAACCAGATGTTGAGTTTCTTGAAGCAATATAGATTTAGAAGTCTTGGATTCTTATCTACTGATTTTTTTTCTCAAAAAATGCGGCTAACGAATAGCTTATATTCTATTCTACTTAATCAACTTGGTGATCATCCTTTTGACCCGTTACTATTCTTTGAAACTTTCCTGGAAACTTACAGCCAAAACCCGAAATCCTCATACTCTCAATAAGAAACCAAATGCTACAATGGAGGCCATACAAAATTTACAGATCCTCCATTGAACTCCTGGTCCAGACTTGTCTGCAAGGTTCTTTCACTATGAACTGGCAGCAACTATGATGTTTTTCTTTTCTTCATCTGTCTTTTCCTTTCTTTCTCTTTGAAAATTCCCTCTGACCAAACATTCTCCCGCCAAACCAAAAGTCATGTTCTGATGGACCCATCATGTCTTCCTCACTGGTTAAATCTTTAATGCTACTCTGTATTAGACCCCAAAAAGGCCAAGATTAGGTAAATATTACCTAAATGATTTAAAGTATCTGGTATCTATTGGTATTGGTCCATTTGATTGAACCCTGTTACCTTCAAAGTAGGTGGGAAAGTATTTTCAATTTTTATCTTATTATCTTTTTGGGTAAATGCATAAAAAAAAGGAAGACAAAAGAAATGAGAATTGATGATGGTTTGAAAGCAGAGTTGGTTGAATTTGATTTGGACATAAGAAGAAAGGAAAATTCAATTTTACCTCTTTGGTGTAATGTCAAACTTGTAATTTGATGTATGTTTTCGGCTTTACAATACATCTATAGGGTTATGAGGAGTTCATACTTATAGTGTTAAGAACTTTCTCCCTTATCCGATGGGGGATAAAAAATTGAAACTTGGGTGATGTTTGAAATTTGTCCTTGAACCTAGACATGTATTATTTTTTATCATTCTAGGTACTATCTGTTATTAAACCTAGTTCAACCTATTTCTTATGAATAGTTTTTGAAGACTCAGATCTCACTCTTAGATATGATAGAAAAAGAAAAAGATCATTATGAAAATATCACATGGGATGGATCCCACTTAACCAATAGAGGAGGGAATGATGTCAATTAAACCGTAAAGTTGCCAAGCTGGAGACATTTTCAAAGTCAAATCTCTAGTTGTGGTAATCAAACCAAACAGTGGGAATGATGAGGTCAATGAGAAAAGAAAGGAGCCTTCACTTTCTCAGGAAAATGCTAGTGAAGCCTTCTCAAGCATGCCAACTTGGTTTGACGGGAAAGAAAAAAAAAGAATAATTGCTAGTTGTTCACAGTTCATTTAACCTTAGAATCTTAGAAAAATATATGCCCCTTCAACCACCTTCAATAGCGTGTACAGAGAGGAAAGAGGGCATGGACTTATTCAAGGACCCTCCCCAACCCCATTGAAATAGAAAACAAAGAATTACAGGTCAGGCTATTAAATCCGTCAAGAAAGTTGTTAAGAGAAGGACCCAGAAAAAAATGCTTTCATGTACAGATATTTAATTTTCTTTTTTCTGAAAATATACCCATAATAAATCATTAGTAATTGTTGATAGAGAGAGGGTTGGTTGGTGGTTATTGGTTAAACACTTAAGAACTGCAGGGACCCAACCTTCATTGAAAGGGAAAATCTACAAAACCAGAGTAAAGTTGTTGGTATGCTGCAGCAATGGTGTTCAAGACCTTGGTGTGGAGAATGTAAGGTGCATTTGGGAGATTTTTTTTTTTTTCTTTTTCAAAATTTTTAACTTATATATATATTACAGTATTTTTTAGAATTATTTTGAAAATTGGCTGATTTTTTCTTTTAAATCAAGGTTTTTTCAAGGATTTTTTGTATACTACCAAAAGAAAGAGATGGAAGCAAGAGAAATAGGTTAGAAATTTTTGTAAAATACATAAATTCAAATAAATTTGAGATCTATTTTGGAATGTTTTTAAAAATAATTTTTTAGAATAATTTTTAAAAGCAGTTTTATAAGATGATTTTTAGAAAAAAAAAATTGTTTTCAAATATTTCTTAAAAATAATTTTTAATTATAGTACTTTATTTTCAATCATTTTTCGTACGTATATAATAAAACTTTAAAATAATTATTAGAAAATAAGTGAAAAAAATTAAAATATCAACCATTTTCAAATATCTATTTTTCAAACAATTGATAAATAATCTTGTTTTCATTTTTTTTTTATTCTAAAAAAAAAAAAAAAGAATAGTTCAAGACAATAATTACTAAACATAGCATTTAACATCTCTTAACTTGTTCTTGTTATGTATTCATTTGTTTAGAGTTAGTCAAACGTGGCTTGAAGTTTTCGTATTTGAGGATTTTATCAAATTCATGTTAGGGGATGTTTGATTTTCTTAGAATTTAAGGTCATTATAGAATTTTATACTTTCTTTTGGGTGTAAACTTGTCTCAAAGGCAAAACAAAATGATACATATTTCTATAATTGAATGGAGGAAATGAATTGACGATAAGGAATGAAGCTTCACACCTTCAAATAAAGTTAAGGATCATAGGGAGGGAGAGAGAGAGAGAGAGAGAGAGAGAGGGGTTGGGTAAACTTGTAGGTAACCTCCCCCACCAAATAGAGAAGCATTTGGCCCCACCAAGCCCACAATTGCGGGGAGATGGGGAAGAGAGGACCACTGAAAACAATGTTTTTCTGCAATAAATGGAGCAGCTAGCATTGAGGCATTGTGTGGAGTTCAAAGGAAAAACATAAAAAAAAATTAAAAAATTATACAATTGTAACACAAAAAATGTACCTAGCATATTATAGGGATTTAAAAAAAAAAAACAATTTTTTTAAAATATTTATTAAAAATATCACATTTTTTAAATTATTTTTTGATTTATACCCTTTTTCATGATATCAGTTAGAAATTATTATTATTTTTAAAATAACTTCAATTGAAATATAAATTTTTTTTTAAAAGACAATTTTAAAATTTAATTGAAATTATTACTTTGAAAGATAATTTCTAATTAGATTCCTTTAAAGTATAATGGTTTTGAAAATATTTTTTGAATTATCATATTTTTAAAAATATTTTTTAAAATTATTATATCTTTTTCCAAAATCTCATGCACCATACTTAGTTTTTTTTTTTTTATAAAAAAATTAATTAATTGAATAAATTCATGTGCATTGAAACAATGACTAAAGGATTGAGAACTTTTGCAATATTTTTTTAAAATGGTTCTAGAAAAAAAATTTATTTAAAAATTTAAATTTAAAAACCAATTTTTTGATCTTCATCCCGATGAAGGTATTGCACGCTTATGTATAATATAATTTTTTTTTTTAAATTTCTTCAAATGTTGAATTATTATTCACAATATTTTACAATAAATAATTAAAAATATCTAAAATTTCTATGTAAAAAATGGTCCATTTTAAAAAAAAATTATATTCTAAAAAATAAAAATTATTTTTAAGGCTTTGAAGGACATTGGAATCATATTCATACCTACCCATTTGTATTTTCTCGTAAGGCCAAAAACCCAAATAGAAACCACAAAAATTGAGGCCAGAAACCCCAGTAGGGACCCATTTGGCTCGCATCCCCTCACCCACCAAACCAAATAAAATCAGCAAAAGTTAACCACATATATCTAAGTAAATGTCTCATCTTATGAAGAACTACAAAAATGAAGCTTCGTCTTCTTCTTCTTCCTTTTATTTATTTATTTATAATATATATATAGAAGGACCCAAAAAAAAAGAAGGGAAATTTCAAGCTTTATCCTCCCTGGCTTTGGCAACCACACACAACATACAACAAAGTAGTGGCTTCAACCGTGTTCAATACGTTCTCCCCTCTCTCTCTCTGTCTGTCTCTCTCACTCGTTCACTCGTGATTCATTGACTTCAAAAACCAGTTTCATGTGTTCACATTAATAATGAGAGGTGGAATGTACATCTAACTTTGTTCTTTCTCTTTAATCAATTTTCAAGCTTCCCAAACAAATATTGCCCAAAAATATCACAAAAAAAGAAAAAAAAAGAAAAGAAAGAAGCAACCCATTTTCATAACCACTCCTTTGTTTTTGTCAATACTACAACCTTGGTATATAAAAAAAATGTGAAAATTAGGGAAAACCCAGAAGATTTACATAGGAATTGAATCAGCTAGGATATGTAGAATTACAATCTGTCAAACCCAGAAGCAGTGGTGGTGGTGGTGATGGTGGTGCTGGTGGTGGTGGCTGTGGTGGGACTTCTCCTTGTCGATCATGCCTTGGACATAGCGAAACTCCTCCACATGGCATGGGATGGCTATGGGTCCTTTCTGCTCAAACCCATACTCCTCTTCTGCCTCCTTCAACAGCTCCATGAACAGAGGATGATTGATGTAAATGACGGGGATGACAAACCTCTGCTGCTCCTCCCCTTGACCCACCAAGACTGCAAGACACCCCTTAGGGATGTCCCTCATCTCCTTCTTATTATTACCATTCCCATGGTGGACATGCATGTGGAAATTGAGAAAATTCTTCTCCCCACTCCCCATATCTCAAATATTCTCAGCAACACCCACTAAAAACCTACAAAAACCCAGAAAGAAAATCACCTCTCTTTTCCTTGAGATGTTACAAGAAAACGAAAGAAAATGGCCAGGGATCAGAAGCCGAGATGGCAAGCTTGAAGATGGTTAGAGAAGAATCCGTTAAAGACCTAGGAACGTTGCTCATGATAAAAGAAAACCAAGGACAAAAAGCATATGATATGGAGAAGAATGAGAATGAGTTTGAGAGGTGGAGCTTGGTATTTATATATATATATATATATATATATATATATATATACACACGCACCTACATGTAGCTTTGAAGGCTTCCTTAGCCGGTACACAAAGGTAGTTTCTGTGAAGAAGTCAAGACCCTGGGTGGGTCTTTTTTGCCTTGCATTTGCCGTCTGGGACAGGTTTTGTGACCTCAAAAAAATTCAAGACAAAGCCAGAAGATAGCCACTTGCCCTTCATTTCGGCTAAGTATTTAGATGTGGTGGATCATGGACGGTAGATTTGACCCCCTCCCCCTATCAAAAGCCACCCCCCAAAAGAAAAAAAAGAAAAAAATTTGTATGTTTATCCATTTACTAGGATGCTTGCATCCGTTGACAAAATATTGTTTATTATTTCATATGGTAATGTTCTACAAGTAGCTTGTGTCAAGGTTAATTTTCAATGTGTTTATTTTATTTATTTATTTATTTGATGAAATCATCATTGAGAGCTTTAGTGTCATATTTAAATAATATTATAAAACATCAACATAATTTTTTATATGTATAGCACAAATCATGAGTGTGACATGGGAGCTATTAAAAACAAAAAATAATTATTTGCTATTATTTTCAATTATTCAGACTTAGTTTGGATCGGAAAAGTTCAAGAAAAAAAGTAAAATAAATAATCATTTAGTTAATTATTTAGGCTTAGTTTGAGTCTATGAAGGTTTGAAGGAAACTACCACGAAAGAAAATAGAAAAAAATAAAAAATAAAAAAATAAAATTTTCCTTATATACCCTTTAATTTTTTTTATTTTTTTATAAAATTTTTATAATTAAAATACATATAAAATTTTAAATAAATGCCCTTATATTAAAATTTTCTAGATATTTTTTATGTAAATTAAATAAAACAATTTGAATAAATTTTATTTTAAATTTTTAAATGAATATAAGAATAAGGTCAAAGGCTAAATTGAAGAGGAAGTAGAAAAATCTTAATTGCTAGGAGATGATCTGGAAATAGCAAAACTTCGACTGCTCGTAGCAATCACAAGGAAAACGCTAATTTGGTTTCTTGCTTAACAGCTAGACACGTGGTTGATGAACGACAAAGGCTGCGCCACGTGGGAGAACGGACCGACAATGGCGTGTGGTGCACACGTAAGCGATGAGGAACCGCCAATAGTATTCTCGAACATGTCCACGTAGTCATTTCCAAAATCCCAAAACTAGCCCTACTTTTCGGCGCCAGTCATACCGACCGGATGTCAAGGCGGATTCCACTGTGGCATATGGCATCATCATTGCACGAGCACGACTCATAAGTTGCGTGTGGTAGGGTGCACGAAAAGTCGTGTGCTCCTCATATCAGGACCGTCGGGAAGGACGATGGAAACCCTATCACCCCAATGCGATACTCCAAACCGTTCGATGGATTATGTTTATGTGAAAGTCTGTGTGGTTAACCTACAATAATATCTTGGATTGCTTCTAACCGTTTCACTTTTGTAATTTATAGCCGTTAGATGTGCCACTAAATGGGAACTACCTCAAATCTTTCCCACGTTTTGGTCAAAAAGAGATCATTAACGTTTACAAACATGAAGAGGTGTTCCTATTTGTTTGGGTTGTTTTTTTTTAAAAGATGCTATTGTTTTTTCAATGGGTTGTTGGGAGAGAATTTTGGATAACTTTCATGGTCTTTATTTTAAAATAAAAAATAAAAAATAAGGTTATATTTCGTAATTATTTTCTACTTTTTAGAATACAAAAAATAAAAAAATACATTTGAAAATCAAAAATTTATTTTCCACCTTTTATTTTTTAAAATAAAAAATATAATATTATTTTAAATTGATTTCACTTATTTTTTAAAAGCTGTTTTAAAAAATATATAAAATAATAAAAAATAAAATAATATATATATAAAAATTATTTTTAAAAATGTTTAAAACAAATTAAAAGTATTTGAAAATTTCAAACAAACTTTAATTTTATAAAATATTATAAAATAATTTTTAAAACTATTCTAAAAACTGTTTTTTAAAATTGCTTCCAAAAGCAGGTTTAAATTTTTTTGGAACAAAAATGAAAATTCTTATATTTAGCAACAAACAAAATAGAAGCAATTGCATTAAAGATGATTTTTATAATTTTTAATTTTTAATTAAACAAAATTTCTTAATTTAGAACTTTCAAAATATAAAAAAAATTATGTAAGAAAAAAAAGACCAATAATGGATGCTTACATATTTAAAACACATTGATGACGTATTAGATATATAATGTTTTTATATAAATTTAATATTATAATATTCATATTTAAAAAATGTCTTCCAACTTAACTTTTTTGTTTTGAAAGTCAATTAAACCAAGACCAATAGTGGATTCTAATCAAAAGATTAATTTATTTACAAGTCAAGCCTATAAAATAAAAAATAAAAAAAGTGGGTAGGTATCTAAAAATTCAAATGACAT